>CANTUQ010000001.1:1418333-2127500 GCA_947683425.1 Excoecaria cochinchinensis
TGTTCATAAAAATGCTCCAAATAATCTCAAGTTAACATCTCCTACTATTCAACATGAGATTATCAATGCTTGTGCTACTAAGACTATTGATGCCATCATTAAGGATTTAGGTGATGATATATTTGCAATTTGGGTTGATGAATCTTATGATGTATCAGTGAAAGAACAAATGATTGTTGTTTTGTATTATATTAATAATGAGGGTGATGTGGTTGAAAGATTTCTTAGTATTGTTCATGTTCATGATACTACACTACAAAAAAAAAATACAAATTAGCAACGGAAATTAGCGACGAACATATTTTCATCGCTAATTAGCGACTGTTTTCAGAATTAGTCACAAAAATTCATTTTTCCAATTTTAGCAAATAAAACAATAGTCGCTAATTTTTTACGGCAAATGGTGGCGCTTTTTTTTGCAACTAAATTTAATGACAGAATTTTTTAGTCGCTAATTAGCAACGGATTAGCAACAGTTTTTCAAATGTCGTGAACATGCAAATTTTCATCAATTTTACCGACGAAATAGCGAAGGAATAAAAAGTTTTCAAATTTTTTAATTATGAAAAAATAAATGATAATTTAGCGATAGAATGCGATAAATTATCCGTTGCTATTTAAAATTAAATTTTTAAAAAATTTAAAATTTTGATTATACTAAGGATTATATTTTAATTTAGCGACGGAATAGCGACTAATTTGTGTTGTCGCTAAAAGTATTTTAATCACATTTAGCGATAGTAAGTTTTAATCGCTAATTTAGTCACAATTTGAAAAAAAAAATATTTCCTAACTCTCCCTACTTAAAAATTTTTCTTTCTCTCAGTATTCCAAAATCGTGAAAAACCCCCAATTACAAAAACCTAGCTAATTCCCATTCATTGTCATGTTTCGCTCCAGCCGCCTCCCAGCCCATTGCGTCGTCATCGCTAGCAGCTCCCAGCCCGTTGCATTGCACCTCCGTCAACCACGACCCAACAGCAGCTGCGCAGATCCTGTACACCTCCAGCCAACCATAAAACTCCACCTCCTCCGATGCAGCCCTCCACCAGTCATTGATCCTTCAATGCCCAGCCATTGCTCCCCCCTCTCTCTCTCTCGTGTAAGCGCCAAATCTGCTCTGCCGCTCGCCTCTGGCTCGCCGACGACTCATTTTTCTTGAGTTTTCTTTCTCTATTACTTTGATTTATTCTTTTACTTTCTTGATTCTGTTTTTTTATTTAGTTTTGGTTTCAGATTTGAATTATTATTGAGATTTGGTATTTGTTTGGGTTGCTGATTTTGATCTGGATTTGGATGGCTTTAATTGCTTTTCCTTTTTGGTGATTTTTTTTAGTTGTTTAGTCATGCTTATTGCACTAGTTTTATGTCTTGGCTTGTGGCTTGTTCTAGTTCGTTTCAATGAAAATTGGGTTGCAGACAGTGAGGATTTGGTTGGGTTAGACGTAAAGTAGATAGCAAGAACTTCATTAGACAAGTTGATCGGAAGCTGAATTAAAAATGCACACACTTATCTCCTTTTCTTTTCTGTATAATAATCTAGCTTCTATTATTCTTTTGTCTTTTTCTGCCATGGAATATCTTTATGCTTTGTGTTGCATAGTTCTGCATCTAGGTTTGTGGTTAAAAGGTGCTCATTTCTTACTTATTGATGCCTGGGATGTCACCAATGTCCTTGAGGGCATCGTCAAAGTGTTTGATATAATATTGCTGGTAACTTGATGAGGAAAGTTTAGTTTTTACCTTATGAATGCATATGTTACCTCTGTTTAGGTATGCATACTATGGGTTCATGTTTATGGATGTGTACATACTTATTTTGCTAATTTCTCTTATATTTTTCTTATGAAATATATCTCATATGCATCATCTACCTTGCCAGAAGAAATCAAATGGGATTAAGGTTCGTCTTTGACATGTCTTAATTATATCTCAGTGTCATATGGTGTCTTTGTTTGCTCTCAGATTCTCAATGGATAAAGTAATATGTTGCTTTTTCATTTGCTATTAATAGAATTACATAATTATTTCCCTTAATATGGTCCCTAGACTAGTTTTTGGTGTGTGACATTCAGGTTGAAGTATTTCGCTAGCAGCTTGAACTTGCAAAAGAGCTGAATAGGCCAGCATCCATTTATTGTGTCCGTGCTTTTGGTGATCTTCTCGAGACATTAAAGTATGAATTTCTGCTATTTTTGCTCCTTTTAATATTTTTACCTTTTATCATGCTTGGAGGAGGTTAAGTAAAAGGTTTTCATTGTTAACCAATGCAAATAAAAATTTTCCTTAGCTAGGAGCAAAAAGATTATTTAACATAACATAGGGCATGCATATCTAGGTGAATGAGCATAGATATTGCGATTAGTTAGACATAAAATGTAGCATCATTTCTTGTTGTGATTATAGGAATGGGTTTAAGAACCATTTTGCAATTGTTATATTATTCTATAGCCATGTTGGGTTATGAGTTCCATGCATTATGAAAACTAGAGTTTCTTTGAGTTTTTGCTTAGCCTTTAAGACACTCTTATTTGTCCTGAATGCCATCTGCTGATTTAATGAATTTGTAATTTAAGCCCTTTGATATTTCAAATGAAGTATTTTTGTTTGTTTACACCTGTTTTATTGGTTGCAGGATTTGTTTAGTTGTAGAACTAAAAAGAGTCTGCAAAAAGTCAAATCTATTTTGGGAAAGAGATAGAAGCATATAAGATATATAAGAAAAAGATCAGTTGAATTGTTAGTTTGTATGAGCGATTTTAAGGTTTTATTTTTCTAAGTACTTTTTAAGTACTATACAATTTAATATACTTTTATCATATTATATTTTTTAAAATAATAATATTGGAGAATTGCTATTTATATAAATTAAATTTTAAATGTTTCAATAATAATAATAATAATAATAACAAAATTAAATTGCAAATAATAATAATAGTAATAATAAAAATAAATATTAAAATTAAATTAGCGACAGATTTTGCCGTCGCAAATGTTTCTTACGTAGCATTCTAAAAATGTTGTTTTGCGACTGAATTTAGCAACGAAAATATCCGTCGCTAATATTTTTTTAAATCTAATGGCGACCACTTTTGGGGGTGAATTAGCGACGATTTTTCAGTTGCCATTCCATCGCTATTTTTAGTGACTGTTTTGTGTTTTAGTCCCAAAGGATAGTCGTTTTGTAACTAAAGGAATTAGTGACGAAATTTTCCCAATTAGCGATAAAAATTTTCATCACTAATTCCTTGTTTTTTTGTAGTGCTAGTGTTTCATCTCTTAGAATTTCGATCAAGCCATTATTTGATAAGTACGGTTTAAGTATGTCACAATTATGGGGGCAAGGTTATGATAGTACTAGTAACATGAGAGGAGAATTCAATGGATTGAAGAGTTTGATCATGAAAGAAAGTGAATCTACTTATTATGTTCATTATTTTGCCCATCAACTCCAATTAACACTTGTCGCAATTGCAAAAAATGATACATTTATTGCATCTCTTTTTAATTTGTTGGCTACTTTGTTGAATGTTGTTGGAGCATCGTGTAAACGTCGAGATCTTTTGAGAGAAAATCAAACTGCTAAAGTTTCTAAAGCATTGAGAAATGGTGAATTGGCAAGTGGTCGAGGATTAAATCAAGAAACTAGTCTTAAACGAGCAGGTGACACACGTTGGAGTTCTCATTATGGTACAATCTTGATTTTAATAAGTATGTTTGCATCTGTAGTAGAGGTACTTAATAACATTGTTGAGGATGGGACTAACTCTGAACAAAGAGCTGAAGCTTGTGCTTTATTAAAAGCAATACAATATTTTGATTTTGCATTCAATTTGCACTTAATGATAGGGATTTTGGGAATCACACATGAATTATCACAATTTTTGCAAAGAAAAGATCAAGATATTGTTAATGCTATGCAATTAGTTGCAATATAAAAAAAAAGGCTACAGAAGATGAGGGATGATGGTTGGGATTCTTTGTTGAATGAGGTTTGTCTCTTTTGTGAAATACATAATGTCTCTATTTCTAATATGAGTGACTTGTTTCAAGTGAAAGGGCAGTCACGGCGTAGAATTCAACAAGTCACAAATTTTCACTATTATCAAGTGGATTTGCTCTATGCTGTCATTGATTTGCAAATTCAAGAGCTTAACAATCGTTTCACTGAGATGAATACTATGTTGCTTTTATGTGTGGCTTGTTTAAGTCCAAAAAATGCATTTTCCTCTTTTGACCAAAAAAAAATTGATTCGACTTCTTCAATTTTATCCTTCTGATTTTTCACCGGTACAACTTTTTTCACTTAATAATCAGCTTGAAACTTGTATTACTGACATGCTATCCAATGATAAGTTTTTGATGTTGGAAGGAATCAGCAATCTTGCTCAGTTGTTAGTTAAGACAGGAAAAAATTTGGTGTATCCTTTAGTTTATTTGCTTGTCAAATTAGCTCTGATATTACCAGTCACGAGGACAACTATTGAAATGGCATTTTCTGCTATGAATAAAGTGAAAAGTCGTCTACGAAATCGAATGGGAGATCAATTATTGAATAATTGTTTAGTTACTTATATTTAAAAGGATGTATTTAAAAGTATTGAAAATGAAATAATTATTCAATACTTTCAAAATATGAAAACTCATAGAGGACAACTGTAATATTATGACTATTATTATATATATTATTATCATATTAACCCCGTGCGTTCTCGAAGCACGACGCTACGTTCAATCAAAGTAGGAAAGTGTTAAGGATAATCATTAGGACAAGCTGTCACACCCCAAATCGGGCCTAGTCGGAATTGGTAAGCTAAGTCGGATAAGTGATGGGTATCTTGGTAATTTGTGCATGTGGAATTTAAGTATTTAAGGACCTAATTGAAAAATCAAGTAAAGTTCAAGTGAGTAATTAATATCTTAGGAGTGAAGTGTAAGTTTGCCAAGGATTTTAAGTGGGATTTGTAGGGACCAAAGAGAAAGTCAAAGGAGGAATTATTGGTCCAATAGGAGGCTGCCATGTGGACTTGGTAGGTGGGCAATTAATGGGAAAAGAATAAAAAGGAAAAAGAAAGAGGGAGAAGAGCAGATCACGTTTCTGCTCTCTCTTCTCCTCCTCCTTATTCTTCTTTCTTTCCTTTCCCTTTGATTGTGCTCCTCTCCTTGGCTGTGCGTGAGTGGGTGTCTTAGTGGAGCTTGAGGATTTCTTGAGAGGTATGTATATAGGTTTTGGGTGCTAGGGTTTCCTGCGTCGGATTCTCTCTTTCTTCTTCTTTTTCTTGTTTTGTTTAATTTAGGGTTTGGATTAAGAGTAATTTTCTGGGTTTTGGTTGGTGTAAGCTTTGGGTGGCAAGAGGAAGCTCAAGGGCAAGAAAAAGATTGAGGATTGAAGCTTGAAGAGGGATTTTGGATCTTCATTTCCAGGTTTGGGAGTTAATTGAGTTGTCTCTGCCCTAATTCTCATTCTGATTGTGTATGTGAATTTGTGTTTGATTTCTGGAATTTTGACTGTCTCGGCATGTGTATATGCATGAATTTATATGGGTAATTGTGTTAGTAATGCATGATTTAGGATTGAGTTATATGTATGTGGGATTGGAAGGAAAAATGCATGAATTGGGTGAGTTTGTTCTTGGTGTTCTTGATCTGCAATTGTTGAGGTTTTCCTTGAATTGATTGTTGAATTTTGTGACAATTGAATGTATTTTGATCATGAATATGTGGTATTATGCATTTGAGTGATGAGGTAAGAGTTTGTGCATGATTGAGTGGATTTTGAAAGGTTTTGAAAGGATTTTTGGAAAAAGATGAAATTTCTGCATTTTTACTGGAAAAAGGAGACGCGCCTCTATCGTGAGCGCGCTATACATCGCGATCGCGACAGAGATGCTTATGACCAGGAGAGAGGAAGAGCATGAGTCGTGCTCATCCCCTCCCCTTCAGCTTGCTTGCTTTGCTTTCATTCGGAGGAAGAGCACGAGAAGTGCTCCATGAACACGACTCGCACTCAAGAGCACGAGTCTTGCTCCCTTTGCCTCGTGTTGTTCCTCCTTTTTCCCCAGCATGACTGGCCAGCAGCTTAGGGCATGAGACGTGCTTGAAGAACACCACTCATGCTCGAAGAGCATGAGTCGTGCTCTTCAGACACGCCTCACATGCCACGAGCACGAGTAGTGCTCTTCAGACACGACTCACACACATGAGCACGAGTCGTGCTCAGCTCTATTCCACGGTGTTTCTTCATGCCTCTGTCGCGAGCGCGACTTCATGTCACTATCGCGACAGAATTTTCTTCTGTCGGTCCTATTTTCTTCTCGATTTTTCAAAAACGATTCTTTTCTCTCACTTTGTATCGTTTCTCACTATTGCATGGGAATGTTTTTGCCTAATTATTGTTAGTATTTGTATTTTGAAGAGTGTGATTGATAAATGATAGTATGTCTATATTTGATTATAATATGTTTGGTAGCGGTAATCCCTATTAGACTATTGTTTAGTTTAGTATGTATGATGTGGTTTATCCATATTAATTATTGTGACCTGTATCGCATGTGCATTTTGAATACGAAGGAGTTATGAATGCCAATTTCATGGTTGTTCATTATGAGCATGTTATATTAAAGCATGAAGTGTATTATTGCATGAATGAGACCTTGTATGGATAATCATTGGCATAATATGGTTTCCCATATTTGATTCTGATATGCTTTAGAATAATGAATAATATTAAAGTGTGTGACTGGATTATATTATATGCTTGGTAATGTGAATTGTAAGACGTGTGTCTGGAATTAGGATGATACATATATATGTATTATGTGATTTGAAACATGATTTGTTTTATGCATGACCTGCGAGAGTTAGTCTATTGGATAGTTAAGCATGCCTAATAGAGCTCTTAGCTGTAGCCCTTTGGACGTTTGGACCCTGATCAGGTCCCTGTTCGGTTCCTCGCGAACCCTTAATGTGTATGGATCTTGTTTAAGGTCCCCTTTGTAAAATGTTTTTGAATGTGAAAAATGATGTTGCTTTTCGATTCATACCCGTAAGGTACTGCCATGCGTTCAATTCGTACCCGTAAGGTACGCTACTGTATTCTCTCATTATCCACTAAAGTGAGTCAGCAAGTATTCTGTTTGCTTTGTCTGATGTGAATATGAGAATGTGATTATAAATCTCTGAATGGGTTAATGTGACTCGAGCATGTATATTGTGTATGCTTATTCGCATATATTGTAATGTGACTGTGTTTGAATATAATTAGTTATGGTTATAAGCATGGGACCTAAATGTATACGAATATCGTATAATATGTATACTGCATTTCGGTATGATGATGTGGTAAGGTAATGTGTATAAGAATCCGATCTTGAACTAGTGAATGCTATGAATGTGATATTATGATATATGTTTCTTTAGTCTCAGCTATCGAAGTATCTTCGGTATATTGTCATGTGTTTACGTTTTATGGCATGATGTTTTATGTAATAGAATTGCGCAGTGGAAGTGTGGTGTTTTGGACATTGTCCCTTGGGTTTTGGCTAGTGTGTGTGTGTTATGGCCTGATAAAAGTATGTTTAGATATCTAGTAATTTTGCATGACAGTTGAGTGTGTTATTGCATGGTAATCTTATTGCATGTGTATGGGTTTTCAGGTAATGTTTGGGTTAATGGTATGATGGCTGCATGTTTAGTTATTGAGTAGCTAAGCATGATGCGGTTTTGATATCTGATACCTCGGTAAGTATATGCATGTGAGATTGAATGTGTTTCTGCATGATAATACTTGTTTCTTGTATGGTATTCTGTCTGCTTCGATTTATTTTAATATGATTATAAGAATAGGGTAACCGCATGAATCTGATGTTGAGAGGAGCAATCCGGTAATGAGTATATGAATGTGGTTATAATCATCTGAATGCAGGGCTATTATATGCAAGCATGTATATCTATCTATTAGGACTTTATGCATTTACCATTGTGAATGTGTTATGCCTTGGCGACCATTGTGAATGGCCGTCCATATTCTTGTGTGTTCTCCCCACCAAGCGTTATCGCTTAGCACGGATTCTTTTCCCGTGCAGGTGGCAAGTTTGGTTCTGTTCAAGTCGCGCATCTGCAAGGTCGGCCACATAAGAGTTAGAAGTTTTGTATTTTGTTCAGCTTCTGTATTTTGGATTTTATATTCCTGTAGTCTTATGTATATGTAATTATATGTATGGATCTGGATGTAATATTTGGGCTATATATATGTTATTATATTTATATTTAAGTTATTCCTTTGTTTTATCGTCCGCCTTATGCTTTCGCCAAATGATTGTATGTATGCATGTGCTTATGCTTCCGCTTAGTGCTTGAGTGTGTGTGAGTTAATGCATGATCAGCTTCTGCCCCTCAAGGTAAAGTTTTAATTATCCCGTATTTATGTATGAATATATGCTTTGTATCGCTTCGGTCCAGTGACACGCCCTGCCCGTGCAACTTCTAGCTCCGATACGGATGGGTTACCGACGTGAGAGTAAGGGGGTGTTACACAAGTCTCGTACCATCATGGTATATTAAATGGAGACCTGATAGGCCGTTATGCTCGTAATGAGCTAGATCCATTGGCAGGGACCATGCTTGGGTAGCCCTAAAGTACCATCACCTTTGACTTAAGCTCATGTGGTGGCAATAGATACTTTCCCTAGGTGAAATGTACCGTAATACTATGCTTGCTATGTGGGCCATTATATATTGAACAAAATCAACCAAATTAAATGGTCTTTTATCAAAGGCTTTTATGCCTCGATAAGCCCATCTTAATTTAGTTGAAATATTTAAACACATAAAGGCCAAAATTCATACATATGCGCATTAATTAAGAGATGTTGTGCTGCCGATTTTTTGCCGAGCCCCATACGCGTCCATTGGATTCTCTGTTAACCCATGGATCAATCCCACCTAAGATTAGAAAGATCTACTTACTTGTATGTGGTTGTAAATGTTGCATAACACACAATCATGCATTGTATATGTCATTCATGAATCATTCTAACAATTTAAATCTTTTAGCCATCATAGATTCATCTAAGTGGTCTAGGGATCCCAGAGGACGGCTGACCAAAAAATCTATCTTTGAGTTACCAAAAAGGGTATCGGTTTGGGATTCTGAGTCACTCCCAACGACCAGTGAATTATCCTCAATAGCAGAAGAGACCGGATCTCTGACCACTCAAGACCTTACTAAGAGAATAGAGAATTTTGAGCGGAGGGTGTTAGAGATTATGGGCGCCATGGCTGAAAGGATTGCCCCTCCTGCCGCTACATAACCACCTGTTGCTCCATAACCACAGGTAGTCCCTCCTCGGGGGCAAGCTGAACAGCCTGCTGGTGAAGGGGTCCCTATTATGGGTAATGTCGCTCACCAACCTATCGATGAGCATAAAGTTGCAGTGCCTATTGAGCCAAGAAGGGCAAGGATCCCTAATCCTAATGAGGATTTTGTGATAGAGGATGAGGTTGAGGAGCTAGAAGCCCACCAAGCTGTGGGGGGTAGGGCACCTAAGGTAGAGGATGAGGCCATAAGAGGAATAAGGCAGCAAATCGAGGCGATCACTCGCTTATTATCAGTTGGGAAGGGAATCAACCCCGAGGATAGAGATTTGAGGGATGAGGAGCTGCTGCCCCAAAGGTTTAAGATGCGTGAGCTGTCGAAATTCGATGGTACTTTGGACCCATCTGCGCACATTAAGCAGTATACCCTGGTAATGAAGGACACGGGATTAACCAAGAAGCAGAAGGTGGAATATTTTTGCCTTAGTCTAGTGGGTCCGGCAGTAGACTGGTATCACGGGTTGGATAGGAGATCCAAGGAGGATTGGGACCTTTTGACTGATGAATTCATGAAGCAGTACGACTACAGTACTAGAATGGAGGTCACCCTAAAGGACTTTCATCTTTTACAGTAAATGAATGACGAGTCATTTCACGAATACCTCACCAGGTAGATGAACAGGATCATGGAGATGAAGTGGAAGCCTGACACTGCTGACCAGATCAGGCTATTTATCAGGAACTTCTGCCCGTACTTGAGGGACTTGCTCAGCTTTAAGGGGCTCAGAGATTGGGAGTCGCATAAGGACATTGCTGTAAAGGCTGAGGGGGCTTACCTGGCAAAGAACGCAAGCCAAAATAACTTTGCTGGGAAAAATTTTGGGAACCGGTCAGGGTACAGATCAGGCAGTGCTAAAAGCAGCAATGGTAAAAATGGTAAGGCGGCTGAGGTTTTAGCTACCCAAGTGGGACAAGGCCAGAGGCACTTTTCTAATTTGGGCCGCTCTCTTTCCTGGGTATTGGAGAGGTTAATGAAAGAGGGCAAGCTGCAACCATTGCCATCCAGGCGAGCTATGAATTAGGGACAGCCAGGTCATAGAGGTGATCAGTACTGCGCTTACCATAAGCACACTGGGCACCTGACAGATTATTGTCGGACCTTAAGGAACAAGATCTAAGATCTTATCGACTCCAAACAGATCACGGATCATGAGAAGAGAGAGAAGAAGAAGAAGGCATGCTATAATGCAGTCTCCCCACCATATACATGATCGGGTCTGGTCTACCCGAGTGGCATGTTTTGGAAGAGCTGTAAGAAGATGAATACGTCGCTGTCACTTGTCAGGAGATGATTGAAGAAGGGATCCCCGTGGCGGCGGTAGATTGATAATCCACTAGTGAGAGTGGAGAAGAAATTAATGTTTATTCTTTTTGGATGTTTTGTTATATTTATTTCAAGAACTTCTTATGACAATGTTGGTTATTTTAATGTCATGAATGATTTTTGCTTATTTGTATGGTGTTTCTAATGATTTTATTTCTTATGATCATAATGTATTCATTTTGACATTAATTCAACTAATACGACTGCATCTAATCTCGGAACTTTGGAAGACCTAAATAAAATCTTGATAGCATCTGATATAACTCCTTAAAAGAGAAAGATTTTGAGAGATTCATGAAAAAAAAGAGCCTTTGCCTGGGCCTGAAAAAGCATCCTAAAATTTGACGAGGACACTGTGGAGGTAACACCATTTTAGTATGCCAACATGACGACGAATGAAATTTCAAGAGCCATTCCTTTTTCTCCTCAAAGCCTAGGATGCATACAGTGCAACCAAGCAAGATCAAACTCCGAGGGCTATATCAGAAGTTAGATGAATGAAACTCTGGACCTTCACAAGAAATATGTAACGCATTAGAACCAAGCCTTGTGACTCATTTCCCCCCCAACCATTTGAGATGTGTACCCCAAAGCCAATCAAGATTGACCTCTAATCATATGAGACTAAGATAAGCAAAGCATGAACACTTATAGCCAAATTTAGAAGGAGAGCTCATTACCTGTACCCAAAAGAAAAAAAAAAAAAGCCCATAATTTTACCCTAAACCATCTGAGCTTAAACTGTAACCCCATATCAACCACTAAAGCCTAACCTGTAACCCAATCTCAGCCAATCTCAACCCAATCTCAACCACTAAAGGATATATTAGAAATTGAACCACCAAAGATAGCAAAAAGAAGATACAGACTTTCACGGTCAAGATTCAAGCGAAGAAAGTCACTACCTCAGCCAGTGTGCACAAGAACTAAGGTAAAACTTTCGATACAAAAAAAGATAAGAAGAGAAAAATGAAAGAACACCGTCAGGAGAAGCAGCCTACCCAGCTAACGAAGATGAAAGCAAATTCAGTCAACATTGAAGGAGGTTCTATGGCAAAGGCCTAAAAAAAGAGAAAAAAAGAAAAAAAAAAGAGATGAGAGAAAATTTTCAATCATGAAAACCCGAGAATGCTGATTGATAACAAGAGTTTGATGCTTTTAGGATTTATCCCAAAATTAGATGAGGTCTTATATTTCCGGAGTTGATGTCAAATGATGATCATGTGTTACAAAATCAAATTGAAATATATGCAATGATATATTGATGTGACCAGAGCAGTTCATTTTACCCACTCAAAGTTGTCTAGTTCCGATATAAAATCGGCACATTGTTACTATCTGCCCTCTGCTGCTCTCACTGCTCATATGCTTCGGCCCATCCATCCTATTATCAACTGTGAAATCAATCCTACAACACCTTCATGAGGAGAATCAAGCTCAAGCACACACGATCTAGGACGTGAGTACATGTAGGTCCCCGTCAAAAAATCACCAATAACAGCTTCAGACTATCTTGCAATCTGTAAAAAATAAAAATAAAAAGGAGGGCCGTTAGAGATAAAAACTGTGACTGGCACTCTAAGCAAAAGTTAGGCCAAAGGGCATAGTAAAAACCTGGAAATAAGCAATTTGTCCTACAAAAAATGAAATGAATAAAAATCGCTGGATTGGATTGGATCCATTCCAGGCAAAAAATAAGGCACAGGGTTATGTGAAAATCCGAAAAGGATGTATTTCCCGCCAAGAAAAACTAGTGTAAAAATTCACAAGGGACGCACTACCTTAAAAGAATGACTACAGGTTTCAGATGAGAACCTCGTAACCCTAAAGGCATGAAATTTAAAACCAATTCCAAAGGCCATCGATCCTACTGCAAATTGCGACCAAGCCGGCTGTCACCTCCAAATCCATTTAGATGAACTCTTGTCCTGCATTGCTGCATAACACATACATTTCACATGCATGCTCACCAATTTTCCTATATATTTGGCTTTCTAAGTTTTGCAGAAACAGAGATTCGATGCAGACACTGACAAAAGGCGAGTGACGACATCAATCAAAACACCAATCCAAACAATCAACCAAAGACCTCTCAGGGGGCACCACTTCAAATCTCAGAACGGTTAGCACGATGGCGGCACTACCATTCTATGAAAGGTTAGCACGACCACAGCACTACCACTTCAAAAGGGTTAGCACGATGACGGCACTACCACTTTACGGAGGGTTAGCACGATCACGGCACTACCACTTCAAATCTCAGAAGGGTTAGCACAATGGCGATAATACCATTCTACGAAAGGTTAGCACGACCATGGCACTACCACTTCAGAAGGATTAGCTCGATGACGGCACACGCTCTATGGAAGGTTGGCATGATCACGGCACTACCACTTCAAATCTCAAAAGGGTTAGCACGATAGCAACACTACCATTCTACAGAAGGTTAGCACGACCACGACACTACCACTTCAGAAGGGTTAGCACGATGGCGGCACTACCACTTCATGGAGGGTTTGCACGATCACGGCACTACCACTTGAAATCTCAGAAGGGTTGGCACGATAGCGGTATTACCATTCTACAGAAGGTTAGCATGACCACGTCACTATCACTTCAGAAGGGTTAGTACGATGACGGCACTACCACTCTACGAAGGGTTAGCACGATCACGGTACAACAACTTCAACAAAGGATAACACGCCGATAACATGGCGACAACCCCCAACAACATCATCCAGTCTAGAAAGGCGGTCGCCTCAGGTATGCGCTTCTTTCCTTTCTTTTCTGAATTTTGGCCCATCTAGGCACCTGTGTGCTAGTTTCCCTAAAATTGGGGGCAACTGCAGACACCGGGGCCCGAGGCGGTCCAAGATCAGGATTACCCAATAATGAAAATAAAGATCAATTCATAGGCAAGAAAATAAGGATTGATCGTCTCCTTGTCAAGTTCTTTTGTCTGTCTCAAAACGCTTTTAAAATATTTATTTTTATTTTTTATTTTTTATTTCTTATTTTTTATTTTATTTCTACTTTTATCTTTATTTTTTATATTTATTTTTAGCATTTTCTAAAAAACAATTTTAAAAAAAAATTCGGCACCGCGCGGGGCTTGCTGCACTCGCAGCCCACTGCCTTGCGTGCGCGCGCTCAGCGTGCGCGAGGCCTACACACGGCCAGCGTCCCGTCTCGCCCATCCTCGCCCTGCTGGCCGCCCGTCTCGCCCAATCTCGCCAATTTCGGCCAAAAATCGATTTTTTGACATTTTTTGGGTAAAAAATGATTTTTTATGGAATTTTTGAGATTTTGTTGAATTTTGACAAAGGTTAGTCAAATTTTGTGGGTGCAAAAGTCAAAAAATAAAAAAAAAATGAAAAATAAAAAATTTGACCTTTGTATTATTTTTTGAAATTTGGTGTTTTTTGTTGAAATTAGGGGAAGATTTGTCTTTGAAAGAAATGAAGGAGGGCTTTGTTAGTTGAAAATGAGTGGTGGAAGAAAATAAAACGGGAGGATTTCATTTGGAGGAGGGGATTTTTTGGATTTGTTTTCTAAGGAATTTTTCTAAGAGGATTTTTTCTAAGGGATTTTAGAGAAAAAAAAAAAGATATTCTTGAGAAAGAATAATTTATTTTTCTGGAGAGACCAAAAATTTTCTTCTTGGAATTTCATTTTTTGTTCTTAGATCAAGAATTCTTTTCTTTGATTTTCTTCATTTTTTTCTTAGATCTAAAATTTTCTTCTTTGATTTGATTTTAATTTTTCATAAATCCAAAAATATTTGTTAAGATTGGATTAACTTGAGAAAAAAATTAATTTTTTTAGCTTGGGTTTTCTCATTAAATTAAAACAACAAATACAAAAAAAAAAATTACTTTTAATTTTCGTGTTCTTGAGTTTTTTTTAGACAAAAACTTAAGATTTTCTTAAATATTTTTGAATTTATTCTTGAATCTTGACAAGTAGAATAGATTGATACATCTTGCTTCCATATTACCTAACTCTGAGGGTAATGATTCTTGGATACATTTGTTTTCTATCTCATTTCATTTTATTTATGTTAGTTTATTTATTTTTATTGTATTGACGAATATGTGTTTTCGAGTAGAGATTTATTTCTTTTTTTTAGCATAAGTGTTTAATTTTTATTTTGTTTTTGGTATGAAAATGGATAAATATATATGATGTTGGGAGTGAAAAATAAGATTTATCGATTTTCTCTTTTAGTGTGATTTTTTATGATGTCTTTTTTTTATGTATGTTTAAATATTATTATTTTCTATTACATGTTTGATTGCCTTCCTCTTGTTTATTTATGATTATTATTATTATTATTATTATTATTATTATTATTATTATTATTATTATTATTATTGTTGTTGTTGTTGTTGTTGTTGTTGTTGTTGTTGTTGTTGTTGTTTTCATTATTGTCATTATATTTCGCATGGTGTTATTTCATGATTTAGTTATTATTATTATTATTACCATACTTTACATGATTTTTAATTAATGTTTTTTTTATGTGGGCCGTTCATGTATTAAATTAATGTATTTAATTTAACTCGTTTTATTTATTTCTTTTTATTGGTGTATTAATTTTGTTTCATATTTCCCTTACTTTTATTTTTATCTAGTTGATTTTGGAATTATTGCTAATATTTTTCTTGTTGTTTTTTTGGGGGTTTAAATTATCGTGTTGCCTGTTTGAGCGTTTTCGTGACCAAATGGAGGTCACGACATAAAGGAGGAGATCCGATGATTTATTTCGGTTGATTTATCATTTTTGTTATTTGTATTATTTTTCCTTATTTGTCTTTATTTAATTTATTTGTCATGTAATTAGTAATAAAATTATTTATTTTATGCACGCTTAATTAAAAATCACAAAAATATCTATATTAATAAATTGAGATTTTTTTTTCTAATAAAATAGGACTAATGTCCTAATTTCAACCAATAAAATGTCACTTTCAAAAAGAGAATTAATTTTTATAAAATGGGATCACTTATCCCGATTTTCTTACTAAATGCCTCAAATAATTCTCCATTTTCTAAGTATGCATAAAGGAACCAATGTTCCTACTCCAAATAAATATCCCGATTTATATATGCTTATTTATTTATTTGATTTTGTCATTTATTTATGATAATTTTACATTTTGGGGATTGTATTTTTGTCCCAATTTTATCTTTTAATTTATTTTGTAATTCATTTTGTTTATCGCTTTTTTTAGTGCTTTCTTCAATGCTTGATGCTCGTCTAAATTAATTTGCATTGCGTGTGAGAAAAGAGATAAAAATTTAATTGTTAAAAGCTCACTTATAATTTAACCAAGGCATTAATAAGAGTGAATTTCCGAACCACTCTCTGGTTTAGACCTCCGAGATTAGATGAACTTTTCCAATTTCTTGTAAATTGGGTGGCGACTCCAAAATATCTCAAAGGTGCCTAAAAGTTTCATGATATTATATGAATTTTTCCAATATTCTATTTGGGTAGGGATTTCAAAATATTTCATATTACCTAAAATCAAATGGCACGAACCAATTTCTCGAGCCCTGAAAATGGGCCCTAAGAGGGTCTTACCGGTTCCGGCGCACGTCACAATATATATATATATATATATATATATATATATATATATATATATATATATATATATATATATATATATATATATATATATATATATATATATATATTCTTAATATAAATTTTCGTTTTATATATATATAATGAAAATTTATATTGAGAAAAAATTTACATTAATTTTCATTTTTATTCATTAGATCAGAAAAAGGAAAAAGAAAATAACGGAGGTTCTAGGGTATTAACAGGCAGATATCGAAAACACCAAAAGAGCACAATTAAAACATTTAATCAACATATATTCAAAATACGAAGAGGATAGAATAAAAATGTTTGCCATTAGACAATTTATTCATTTAAGCGGTTAATAAAGAGAAGAATCATAAAATTACCAAGAGAGAAGAATAAGAATTGCATACAAGATATTTGCAATTTTTGTTACCAATGAAAATGGTGTAGGATCCCGCATTGAAGAATTAAATGGGCAAAACCTTTTAATGATAAATCATAAAATAGGAAGGAAGAAGATGATCAATAAAATATATAAAATGCTTACAATTAAATGGAAAAATCAACAAGTGCGAAAATGTGCCGAGATCCAGGATATTGACTAAAGAGTAGAAATTTTATTCTTTTCTATACTATTTTTTTTTTTTTTGTAAACACAGTAGGAAAGCAGAAAGAAACATAGAGAAAACTGTACAATATATGAGTAGAAGTAGGAGTTTAATTGGGTTGAAATCCTAAGAGATAGGAATTTATGTTGGAGTCGGGATGCGCCCATGACTTTTCGGGTTGACCCGGGATATATGTATCGGACCGGGAATACTACTAAAATGGAAAGAGTTCCATAATTTAAGGAAAATCAAAGGATTGTGTCCCTTGGATTTTCCTCCTCCTTATAACCTTCCCTTTAATATGTTATTAAAGGGAAGTTACTTACTCCCTTTAATGGGAGTTAGTGCTCCTATTTATGGGGCATTCATCTCCTTTGGGAGATGAAGGCCTATAAATAGGAGGCTCTTCCTTTGAGAAAGAAATGAGGAGAAGTTTCACTTACCGAAACTCTGTCGGTTTCACCCCTCGCCGGTTTTAGCTTTCCAAGTGGCTTTTAGACTGTGATCTAGTTGCCGTTATCCCGCTCGTGGATATCAGCCAGACCAGTGACGCTAGAAGGGATTCTTGTAATCGCTTCCGCCAAAGTATCTGCACTACAAGAGGTAGGTAGCATACAACCCGTTTATGTTACCTCCATATATGCATGTGGCATGTTGGTATATAAATCCTTCATTGGTATCAGAGCCAATAATTTTGGCGTCCTGGCATGTGGCTAAAAATTGGATCTAAAAATTTTATGTGTAAAATTGATAGATCTAGGATGCATGAACCCGATATATATTTATTTCGTGTTAAAATATATATTTGTATATATTTTTCGGGTCTAAAAAATACGTGTATGTGTACCGTAAATTGAGGGGATGAATATGGGTATTCAAAACGCTAGACTTAAAATTGAGATTTGTATTTTTTGACCACACCATTGAGATCACAGACCCCAAAAACCCCCCACCGGAAAAAATTCGGAGTCCAGAATCCGGCGGGAAGGCGGCGCGTGGCTTGCACGCGCCGTTACTCGTAGGGCGCGTGCGCGTGGGCGGTGGCTCACACGCGCGCAACACGGGTCCACAGCTGTGGACACGTGGCCCAACGGGATTAGGCCACGTGGCTGACCCAGGTCACGCCACGTGGCAGACAGGGTCCACCAGCTGCCACGTAGGCGCCACGTGGACCACTCCGGGGGTGACACGTGGACGAATGGGATCGTGCCACATGTCGTGCCATGTCAGCGAGTGACGTGTCAGCAACGCCACATGGCCCAATGGGCCAATGCCACGTGGCTGACGTGTGTCATGCCACGTGGACGCTGACGTGTCCACCTCTGCCATGTGGCAGACAGGTGGACCAACCGTAACATGACACGTGGCACAGTAGGGTTGTGCCACGTGGCGGGGCAGAAGGGGTGCGCGTGAGGGCGCGTGTGCGCGTGACTCCCTCCCCTGGCGGCACGTGTGAGCGCGTGCGGCCTCCTCCGACCACCATATCAGCTCCGGTTTTTTGCGAAACCATTTTTCAAAATTTTTCTGATTTTTTGGTTATTTTTCCAGAATTTTTTGATGACCAGAAAATAAATTATTATTTTTAAATTATTAAAAATATTATAAAAATTATGGAAAATGTGTTTTCTGCCTTTAAATTATTTTGAAAAATATTTTTGAAAATTGTTTGTGGATCTGTCCTTATTGTTGGTTGAAATGAGTTTCAATTATATATATTTATACATTAGTGTATTAACTAATTTTTAATTTCTGTGATGTGTTACAGAAATGGTGATGATAATGACTCCGATTGTTCCTCGCACTCCGTTTGAGATTGCTTTAAGAAATGCAAAAGTGCATTTAGTAAGCAACTTAAGAATGCGAAGGAAGATCCGAGCTGATGACATTGATGCAATAGTGCATCACATAATATTTATGCATGAAGAAATGCAGGAGTGCATTTGGTTAGGTGGTTTAAGTATGGGAAAAGATGATAGAGTCCTGATCAAAGCGTTATCTGACTCATTTGAATATCATCCAGAACTCAGGGAGTTATTGGAAACTACCTGGTACATTGGAGATAGAATTTATAGAAAATCTATCATCCACTTTTTGGCTAGAGTTGCCAAAAGAGGAGTGTTGAGGAGCAACACTACATCTGTGATGAAATTGAGAAGTGGACGTAATGTGCATCGTCTATGGCTTCATCAACGAACTTATGAGTTACCTGATGAATTAATGAAGATGGTCAAAGAATCAGTCCCAGTGTCAAGAAAGATTTTGTGAAAATCTAGACTTATAAATTTGTTGACATGAGTGTTAATCTTAGTTAGCGTTTAATTTTATTAAATGGAATTTATGTTTCCTATTGTTATTTGATATGAGTGTCATATTTTGGATTATTGGATTCTTTTATATTGGTTGAATGAATGAGTTTATTTATTATTATGGCATTTGATTTTATAATAAATATGTTTGTTTAACTGTTAATTGCCTTGCATTATTTTATGAGTAAAATAATTGCATGTTTATTAAGTAAAGGCTTAATAAATTTAAACCAATAATATTTCCCTCTTAGGTTTGAGAACTTGATAATCCAATAATTCAGATTTACTATGCATGAAATATTAACTTGTAAGGTTGGACATTAGGACTAAGAGGGTAATTGGATACTATTAGTAGCCTTTTCGAATTGAAGCCTGATAGAAAACTTTACTGAGTTATTATTTCAGATGCATAGTAAATAGCATGTATTGCCTTATTTTTTTTTAAAATTGTGCATTTTTGTTCCATTTAAGATCAGAGGATCCTAATGGATACTGCTTCCATATCAATTATCGTAGAACTTCATACAAGTATTAAGATGAATGGTGATAATTGTGAATTCTGGAGTATGAGAATCCAGTGCGTGCTTGAAGAGCAAGAGGCTCTTGGACCCTTAAGTTCGGTTATGGCTGAACCTAAGAACGGCACTACATCATAGTATAAGCGGGACCAAAATACCTATATGGTATGAAAATGATAATTCCACTGCTCACATCATCTTGCTAAGTGCAACGCATGATGATATCACTAAGTAGTTCAGCAAGTATCAAAATGCAATGGATCCGTGAATCACTTTGCAAGAAAAGTTTAGAGGTGTGTCTCTAACTAAGTTTTTTGATCATTGATGATCAAATTTGATAATTATCAGAAGAAGTCTGATTGTTCGATGCGAAAACATCTATGAGAGATGAAAATGATTAGTAAGCTTAGTGAGATTGGTCATAAGTTGACTGATGAGCAATAGGTCCTAACTGTTATCCGTTCCTTACCCAACAGTTAGGAGCATATAAAGATGCAACTAACTCAAATGGACAAGCATTGAGACATTTGAGGATGTCGCTTGTCATTTGAAGCTTGAATAGGACTATTTGGCACTGATTAAGGTCAATGTCATTGTGCATATGGCACAGTATTATTCTAGTGAAATGAGTTCTAACTAGAACAAGATAAGAAGCTTCAAAAGTAGGATAAGGAAAAAGGTTCAATAGCCTTAAAAAGCAAAGAAATAACAGAATTTTAAGAGGTCCAAAGGCAAGAAGACGGTAAATGTTTCAAGAGTGAAATATTTTAAATGCCAACGGAAAGGTCACTATGCAAGAGGTTACACTGTGCCCAAATAGATACAATATTTTGACTCAAGAGTGAGTGAAATTTATGTATCCAACTCAGAATTTCATTCTTTGTGAGTGATAGATTCAAGAGCAAAGGATCAAGATATCTTTGCTAAGAGTTCTGTTTCTGTTCTTACTTTATTGAAATTTGTTTTCAATTTATGCTTTGAGGATAACGGTATATGCTTATACTTAAATGATGATTATGAGGTTCTGGTTAAATACTGAATGATTTCATTGTTATGGATGTGTACCATGACTATTTGAGAAAAAATAATTAGAAAATCATTCGATAAAGGAACTAGAGCCAAATTTCTATTACAGTTAGTTCATTCTGATGAATGTGGTCAAATGAATGTGAGGGCAAGGCATGGGGCCTTCTATTTCATCACCTTTTATGGATGACTATACTAGGTATGGTCATTTCAATTTGATTGCTCACTAGCCAGAAGTATTATGTTGCTTCAAAACTTTTATGAAGTTAGTTGAGAATCGATTAGATAAAAAGATCAAAGCTTTAACAACTGACAGAGGTCGGTGATATCCTACAGATAAATTTAAAACTTCATGTGATGAAAAGTGATTAAACATTAGTTGTTCATTCTAGAAATTCACAACAAAACGATGTTGTGAAAAGGAGAAATAGGACTCTCCTAGATATGGTTAGATATATGATGGCAGAGGCAGATTTGCCAATCTCCTATCGGGGAGATAATTTATTGACTGCCACATATATTTTTAAACCAAGTGCCTTCTATCTCTGTCACATCTATAACTTATGAGTTGTGAACTGGTCGACAAGCTGACCTAAGCCATTTACGACCTTAGGGTTGTGTTGTTTACATCCATGATACCTCATGTAAAATTGGTTAATTGGGACCAAGAGATAGAAAGAGTATTTATGTGAGATATTCTAAAGTATCAAAAGGATACATTTTCATGGGTGAGCAAGAAAATAGCACCGTGACAGAATTCAGATCACAAGTCATTATATTCTTAGCGAATAAATTTCCAAAGTTGGGCAAAGTGAATTAGGATTTCACTTTATATTAATCTCAGGAAAAGGAATTGTCAGGATCACTCCATCCGAGTGGGAGGAAATTAGAGGAAAAAAGCCAAGGCTTTTGTCCTCCAAATGATCCGGATGTTCGAGATCCTGATTCAAGTGGGAGTATTTTTCACTCCAGTGGGAGGAAAGAATATGTAATGGAACATGGTTCCAGTGGGAGCATTTTGAATTTCGATGAATATATGAGACATGTTTATCAAGATTCAGAATTGCAAAAATCTAAAAGGAAAAGAGTTATGCGCCAACGATTTGAGATCTAAGGCTCGAACAGAGTCCTTTTAGTTATCCCACAAGACAAAGAAAGAGCATAAAAATATTCAAAAGGCTTTTCATGCCCATTTAAGGAAAGTGGATTAAAGTAATGGAAGAAAAGGCATCAGTGAGATCAAACCAAGTTTGAGAACTAGTTGATCTATTGGAAGGATACAAATTGAGAATAAATGTATTCTTAAAGTAAAGCAATAAGCCGAAAAGTAGTATCAAAATATATAAGACTCGGCTAGTCGCTAAGGGGTTCATACGACAGGAAGAGATTGACTATGAGTAGACATTCTCATATGTTGTAAGATTTATGTACATTCGGTTAATTCTAGTCATAGTGACGAGTTTGAACCTAGAGCTACATCAGATGGATGTAAAGACTGATTTTCTCAATCGAGAACTGTATGAAGAAATTTACATGGATCAACCTGTAGGTTTCGTAGAAAAAGACAGCGAACATAAGGTTTGCTGATTGATGAGTTCAATCTATGGCCTCAAGCAGTCTTTAAAACAATGGTATTTAAGATTTTATGAGACAATCATGTCGAATGGGTTCAACATGATTGATCATAACCATTGTGTTTATAACAAAAGCTCTAAAAGTAATTTTGTCATTATAACATTGTATGTAGACGACATACTAATAGCTGGAAATGACAAAAGGTACGTAAATTAAATCAAAGAATGGTTATTGTCCAACTTTGATATGGGTCTAGCATATTACATTCTTGAAGTTAAAATTTCAAAAAAAAAAATCATTCGATAAGGTTGTTGTTCTTTTCTTAAGAGAAATATATCAACAAAGTCATTGAATGATTTAATATGCGAAATTGCAAGCCCATTAATACCCCTGTTGCTAAGAATCAGTTTCTCAGCAAAAAGATATGTCCTAAGATGCCGAAAGAGATGGAACGTATGAGGAATATTCTATATGCCAGTGCTGTGGGTAATGTTATGTATGCAATATTGCATACAAGATATGATATATGCTATACAGTGAGTATAGTAAGCAGATATCAATTTAACCTTGGCGAAGCACATTGGAAAGCAGTTGAAAGGATACTTAACTACCTCAAAAGTACAGCTAATTATTCTCTCTATTTTTGAGGCAAGGGTCTGCAATTAAGAGAATGCAGAGATGTTGTTTGGGCAGGAGATATGGATTGGAGCAAATCCACTTTAGGTTTTTTATTCTTGCTTGGCAAGGGTGCCATCTCATGGAAAAGCAAGAAACAAGCCTGTGTAGCCCTATCAACAATGGAAGCTGAATTTGTCGCTTCCTCAGCTGTAGTACAAGAGATAGTTTGGCTAAAATGGTTTGTGAGCCATTTAAGAGTAACTGATTCGGAGGTATTAGTGACAGTCTATAGTGACAGTCAGTCGTTGATAGCTTATAGTAAAGCTAAGCATATCGACATTTAAGTATCAATATACGAGAAATATTGTTGCACGAGAATAAGTGAACTTACAGTACGTTTCTACGCATACAGATCCGTTGAGTAAACCTGTAATAAGGGATGTGTTTTGAGGAACACATTAGATCTTGAGGTTTGCGTAAAATTTAATTGGTACTGTTATACTTTAATATAATCCCTTAACATTATTATTTGCAAATAATAACGAAAGTTCATTGTTGGCAATACATGAGTGTGAATGTTTATGTGTAAACATTTACTGTTATTTATTTATGATTGAGCATGTCAGACAGAAAAGTAGCCCACTCACAAGGGTGTTTACCTTAGTTTTGTCAATGAGTTGATAAAGACTAAGATGAGGCGAATTTTGAACATATGAGATTGCTCGAGAGCCTGTTCAAAATAAAAGTGCCGTCTTTCAGAAATTATAAGATGAGTCTTATTAAAGTGTGAGATAAAGACATACATAAAGTTGTATGCTTTGGATTGAGATCCAAATAAGGATTGTATGGAATCCAATGGTAAGTTATATGTAACTACCATATTCTGTCTAAAAACGCCAGAAGTAGTCCTTAAGTAAGTGGACTAAAGTTGGATGTTTCGGTGCATCGCAACCTTACGCTTCTGTATGGTGTTATATAAATGTAAGACATGCGCTCCTTTAAGGGAAGGAATGAACACCATAACACATGTTTTATACCATGTGTGCTTATGTGACCAAGGGATGGAAAGTCAATATTATTGATCTCAACTTTCCCTATTGTGAGACCCTACCATTTTTCGACCCTTAGAACCCTTAACTTATCCCTGAAGTATGATTCAGTGTGGCTAGCTTAGTTAGTTTCCAAGAGGCCATGGAATAATTTCGGTCTGGCGGACCTGACTAGAAAAGCGAGCTGAATCTTGATGGATGGCATATAGTAAGAGGGGAAGATAGCTTTTTGATCACATTCAATTGTTTCGTGGTTCACCGGCATGCCTATTGTGGTTTCTATGAGTAGAGACATAATAGTGAACACGAAAATTGTTTTATGAGATCATGAGTTAAAACAGTGAATGTGAGAAGGCGGTCTAGGGTTTTGGCATACGTGTATAAGAGGATCTCGTCTTTTCGAGACGCTATATATCCCTAACAGGTGTATAACACTAGTGCTCTCGATGTATGCTGGTCACACGGTCTATCTGCCTGTATAACTGGAGAACTCGACTGAAAATCATTCAGTCATGTGCGAGTGGGAGATGTTGGAGTCGGGATGCGCCCATGACTTTTCGGGTTGACCCGGGATATATGTATCGGACCGGGAATACTACTAAAATGGAAAGAGTTCCATAATTTAAGGAAAATCAAAGGATTGTGTCCCTTGGATTTTCCTCCTCCTTATAACCTTCCCTTTAATATGTTATTAAAGGGAAGTTACTTACTCCCTTTAATGGGAGTTAGTGCTCCTATTTATGGGGCATTCATCTCCTTTGGGAGATGAAGGCCTATAAATAGGAGGCTCTTCCTTTGAGAAAGAAATGAGGAGAAGTTTCACTTACCGAAACTCTGTCGGTTTTACCCCTCGCCGGTTTTAGCTTTCCAAGTGGCTTTTAGACTGTGATCTAGTTGCCGTTATCCCGCTCGTGGATATCAGCCAGACCAGTGACGCTAGAAGGGATTCTTGTAATCGCTTCCGCCAAAGTATCTGCGTTACAAGAGGTAGGTAGCATACAACCCGTTTATGTTACCTGCATATATGCATGTGGCATGTTGGTATATAAATCCTTCAATTTAGATACAACATTTTATTGAAGTTAAAATATCTTCTATTTAAATTTGAAGGAAATAAATTAATTAATAAATATTAATTAATATATTTATCAAAAATAATATAATTAATAAATATTGTTAATATATATATCTAAAAAGAATGGGATATCATATTCTTCCCCCCTAAAAGAAATTTCGTCCTCGAATTTCTAACTGAAAGATTAAAAGATACTAACTTGAGTTAATCAATATATAGCTGATGATACGTAGCTTGCATATTATACTCAACTTCCCAAGTAGCTTCACTATTCATATGGTGCTGCCTAAAACTTTGACCAAAGGAATCTCCTTTGATCGAAACTTCCTAATATGACAGTCCAAAATTTCTACTAGTTGCTCCTCATAAGACAAATTCCCACTAAACTTATCAATCTGAGGTTGCAAAATATGAGAAGAATTTAGAATATACTTTCAAAGCATCGAGATGTGGAAAATTAGATGCACATGAGACAAGTTAGGTGGAAGAGCCAAGCAATATGCTACTGCACCAACCTTTTTAAGAATCTCAAAAGGCCCAATATAGCATGGACTCAATTTACCTTTCTTGCCAAATCTCATAACTCCTTTAATAGGTGAAAATCTTAAAAGCACATGATCGCGAACCTTGAATTGTACATTTTTACGCCTAGGATCAGTATACTCTTCTTTATACTTTGAGCTGTCAGGAGTTTATCTCGTATAACATGAACCTTCTCTGAAGTCAATTGTATTAGCTCTGGCCTAGTTAACCTCCTTTCTCCAACCTCAGTCCAACATATAAGGGCTCTACACTAACCTCATCAGATTATGTATTCCTAATATAGGCCAAAAATCCTTAGCATTTCTTACGCAACAATCATTTGGCACTAATTGTAGAATTAAGATTATATGGGGCCATACCATGATCTCCCTCAAAAAGAAACTTTCCTCTCTAGAAATATTAAAAGTAAAAAAATTGTTATAACAATCCATTGTAGCATAATAAGATGCCAACCAGTCCATTCCTAGAATTACATCAAAGTTTAGCATATCCAATAAGACTAGGTTAGCTAACATTTCCCTACCACCGATTTGTGACCTATAGTTCTTATAAACAAAATTTGCATCTAAGACATCCCCCATAAGTGTTGCCACAGACAAAGGATAATCTAAAAGTTTAGGTATTCTACTAAACTTCATAGACAGATATGGAGATACAAAAGAATGGGTTGAATCAAACAAAAACTTGTTATCAATTAAGCAATTAAGGGATTTAGCAAAGGAGGAGGCGATTTATGTCATGTAGATATCTAGAAGAAGAAAATATGAACAAAGAAGTTTAGAAACCTAACTGCGCAACTTATAAGATTCTAAGTCGTACTCTGATACCAACTTGGTTATGACCCAAATTCAATCATGACTAGCGCATTGACTATCTAAATAATAGTTTATGCTAGCATTACTGAACTATCAAATATGTCTAAATTATATAATTCATAAAAAGTTCTCAATAAGCAAAAGTGCTAAAGTTCATAGTCTAATCATAAAACACCAACTACATGCCAAAATTAAACTACAGAGTCTCTATATAATACAAAGAAATTATTTGAAATTCTAAAATTCCACTAACATGCTAACTAAAACATAATATTGGCTAATTCAAATCCAATAGCAAATGAAAATAAGGTCCTTGCCAACATAAGGATAAAGGCTAGAACTAGCTTAATATAACTACTAATCTGCAAAACAAAAATATGTAGAGAGGACGTGGTTTGAGTACAATGAATCAGTGAATGATAACTACAGTACACAATGGACTGAAAACAGGCAATAGTACAGAGTAATTTAACAAAACATATTTAACAACTAAAACAATATAATAAACTGCATAATAAATCATGAAATAAATCAAATAATTTAATATACGTAAAATAATTGTTCTAAATCACAGTACAATTCAACAGGGACACCGCCAAAGGCCAAATAATAAATGTCCCCACCACAGATATCATGTAATGTTTCTAATATAGATGTCAATGGCATATGAAGCATGATGGCAAGTTATGTAATTCCCTAAACATGTGATATTTGTGGCGGGATCAGATGCAGATTTAAATAACAGATTTCTTAAATAGAACCAGATACAGATACAGATAATAACTGATCACATGTACCGGTTTGAAAACAATTTTTCACTAATACAACATATCAATAATTTTAGCAAAAAACATATATAATTTCAAAGTAGATAATAAATAAGCTCAGATAAGTCTAATACAGAGTTCAAATAATTTCATAAATGTAAATCAATCATTTACTTAACCAAATATCAAATAAAAAATATTTCAAAAGCCTATTCTCAGAATCTAAAACTCTAAAACTGATAATATTCAATTTAAGTCAAATTAAAAGAATAAAAAATATCAATTAAAGTAACATAATAAATAATAATTAAAACTCACATAAAAACTAATTTAATAAAAATCAATAAATACTTGTAGAAAGTTAACATAAAGATAAATTGCATAAATTCATTTGATAACAAATTAAAAACATTTTACTAAAATAGGACTTAGTAAACTTAAATATTTTGAGTCAAAATTTTAAAAGATGGTTTTTACAAAACTGCTATGTACTGTAATTACTACTTACCTGAAACTTCAAATAAAGCTAATTGTAGAACACGCAGAAAGCCACTCAATCTATTACGGGAGTATCAAAATTTTCTAATCCAAATAAGAAATGGTCAATATCCTAACTATCACAAAAAAAAAAAAATAAAAAAAAAAAAAAAACCTTAACTAGCCTAATGTCTAACCCTCTAACTTAGAATGGGAAGAATCCGACATATAAAAAAAAAAAAAAAAAAAAACAAAACAAAACATTTAAAGATTTTAATAATAATAATAATAATAATAATAGGAGTAGTAGTAGTGATGTTTTGTTGAAAGTTTAAGAAAATGAAAATAAATTAATAATACATGATTTAGCTTCAAGTCCTTAATATTAATAAATAAAATAAAATAATAATAAAAATAGTAAAATTGGTGGACCATGTCAAAAAGAAAATTTTGTGCAACACAATTCATATGATATATTTACGTATATATATTTTTAACTAAAAAAATCATTCTCATCAATCCATTATCAATAATAATTATTATTATTATCAATCCATCATCAATCATTATTATTATTATTATTATTATTATTATTATTATTATTATTATTATTATTACAGCAACAATAATTTCAATAATTTCATTCCTTTTAATAATTCATTCCTTTTAATAATAATAATAATATTAATAACAATAATAGTACTCATTGGATTATGACCCAAGAAACGTGTGCAAATACCACTTAATTAGAGCGCATTTGGCATTGCTTTTGAAAAGATAAAAAAGCTGATTATTAGATAAAAAACTGATTATATGATATTCTTTTTATATATATAAACGAAAATTTATTTTGAGTAAAAATTTAGATTAATTTCTGTTTTTATTCATTAGATGAAAAAAAGGAAAAAGAAAATAACGGTGGTTCTGGGGGTATTAACAGGCATATATCGAAAACACAAAAAAAGCACAATTAAAACAATTAATCAGCGGGTATTAAAAATACAAAGAGGAAAGAATAAAAATATTTGCCATTAGACAATTTATTCTTTGAAACGGTTAATAAAGAGAAGAATCATAAAATTACCAAGAGAAAAGAATAAGAATTGCTTACAAGATATTGGCAATTTTTGTTACGAATGAACATGGTGTAGGATCCCGCATTGAAGAATTAAATGGACAAACCATTTAATGATAAATCATAAAATAGGAAGGAAGATGAGGATCAATAAGTGTGAGAATATGCCGAGATCCAGGATATTGACTAAAGAGTATAAATTTTATTCTTTTCTATGCTTATTTTTTTTTTTTATTATTATTTTTTTTTTTTTTGTAAACAGAGCGAGAAAGCAGAAAAAAACGTAGAGAAAATTGTACGATATATGAGTAGAAGTAGGAGTTTAATTGGGTTGAAATCCTAAGAGATAGGGATTTAGATAGAGTATTTTATTTAAGTTAAAATGTCTTCTATTTAAATTTGAAGAAATAATATAATTAATTAATATTAATTAATATATTTATCAAAAATAATATAATTAATAAATATTGTTAATATATATATATATATATATATATATATAAAGAACGGGATATCACAGCTATGTTGCTATATTATTATAAAAGGGATAAGTAAAATGGAAATATTGAAAGTTATACTGGAAAACATAAGGGAAAAAAAGAATAAAATGAGGGAAAAGGCAATTGAATAAGAAGAAGGCTCAAGAGAAAGTAGAAGTAGATTAGCTTTGGCAAATTTAAATATGTAAAATGATTGTGTAATTTTTATCTTTACATAATTTTTAATGCTATTTCTATTGGATGTATTTCTATGTTTTATCCTTATAATATGATGTTTTAATATTTTTTGTGCATATTTTCGTACACTTTTTTGTTATTGATATGTTACACTAATATATTCACAATAATTGTTAGGTTAGATTCACAGTAACTGTATATACTTTGCACATACATTATATACCCTTTATGTATACCTTATGTATATATTGTATACCCTTTGTGCATACATTGTATACGCTCTATGTATACAATGTATACCCTTTGTCTGCTTTATGTATACACTGTATGCGCTTTGTGTATACACTATATACCATTTGTGTATACACTGTATACGCTCTATGTATATATTGTATGCCTTTTGTGTATATACTGTATACCCATATAAATAACCTAGAAAATTTTTTTAACTGAAATATATAAGGTATACATACACAGTAATGAACATTAGAAATTGACAATTTTGCATAATGAATTTGTATTATTTTTTAAAAAAATGATTGTAAATTTACAAATAGTATTAAAATGAAGAATGAAATATCTATGCTATAATACTATTTTTTTTCTTTTTTTTTTCAAGGCAATGATGTATCACGTTTTTTTTTTTGGAATATCTCTATATATTTTTTGATTGTGGCCATATTTTCTATATTCTACACTTTATTTTATTTTTATTTTCTCATGTTGCTTTGATTCTCCTCTTCTTTGGTCTTTCAGACTTTAGTCTTCCGGGACAACTTCATATTGAACTTTGAAGGTATGTTCCATGTATTTTGATTAGGAATTGGATGAACAATTCCTTCATAAGTTGCTAACATTGTATTTTAGGTGTTGTATAATGAGCAATATACATAAGGTTTCAAGTTCCTATCTCTTATTATTATTAATGCATGTGGACACGTCATTTCATCCATTTGGAACCTATTGCATGTGCATGTTCTTTCTTTGATATTCACCACATATGTTTTATGAATTTAATACACAGTAAATTGAACACTGCTGGATGGCTCCACCTTCATTAAAAAATCATATATAAAATAAAAATATAGATGGAGCTATTATAATTGTATGCCAAACTTCAATTTTTAAAAAATTTTAAACCAACAAATATTGAACAATAAAAAAAATACTAATTGAAGAAATTAAAATTGGATATTTAATATCTTCTAGATTAATCTTCATTTGTGTTGAAATTATTTCCAATAGTTTTTGGGAGTTGCAAGTTGATGGAATAAAAATTCTATGCACTTCAAAATTCTAAAAATCTTGATTCACATTCCAGTTTCCTTGATGTTGAATTAATCTTGTTATGTTGTCCATTGGTTGTTTTCAATCAAAGAGCATCATTTTCTACATGTAATTGATTAATGATTCAGTATATTATTAACAAGATAATATGTATATAATGTACACCGTGTATGTATACACTATATATACCGCATATGTATACGTTGTATTATGTGTATGTACACTCTATATAACCTGTATACACCTTATGTAAATACTGTATACTCTATATGTATACACTGTAAAATGTGTATGTATACATTGTACACCTTCTATGTATACAATGTATATTGTATATGTATACATTAAATATTGTATATGTATACATGGTATATTGTGCATGTATACATTATATACCTTATATGTATACACTATATACACTTTATATAAGCACTATATCAAAGTAGCATGCATCTAGTTTCACACAAACATTTCATTAAACAAGTGGTGCGTTAAAAGTTTAAGATAAAGATTATAAACCTAAAAAGGTTCAATAAAATATAGCTACAGTAAAAATAATTATTCATGACATCAAATATTACTTAGAAGTCAATTGTAAGAAGATTGCATGTTTGTAATTGTTAGAAATCTATTGTAAAAATGGATTGGGAAAGAAATAGAAATAAACCTGATAAGAAATTACAATGTGAAATGGATGGAAAGTTGCAGATGGATTTAGATTTTGAACTTTCCATTCGTAATTTATTAATTTAAGAAACTAAAGAGAATGATAGCATTATAGGATTGCAGAAATAGATCTGAAGAGAAATTAAATAATGGAAAAGAAATTGAGAGAAAATCAAATATATTTAAGAATATATGGACTTTTACATTGGAAATGGTAAGTATGAGGTGCAGTATTTTTGAAAAAGGATTTAAGAAATGGCAATTATGAAAGAAGAAATTTTTAAAAATGGTATTTAAGAAAAAAGGAAATGCGAAAGTACAAAAAAGTTTTTTTTTTTTTTTTCTATGGCATGTATGTATAAATCCCTTAATTCTAACTAGATGTTAAAATTTTTCATCATATTCAAATTAGAGGTGGCAAATGGGTGGGTTGCGTGGGTTTGGATTGGGTCATAAATGGGTCAAAAATATATGGATCATAAATGGGTTAATACCAAATGGGTTGGATGGATTTGGGTCAACCCATTTAATATTTTTTTAATAAAAAATAATTATCGATATAATAATGGAATATTAAAAAGATTATTATAAAAATGTTAGCCCAAATGGGTCGGTGGAAATTCAAACGGATCGGGATATCGGTTGACTTATAGCTGTCCAATTTACTATTCATTTGGTAAAAATTTTGATAGTATAACGGCTATATATATAATATACCGTTCCTGCAATTCAAACAATACACAGTTACACACAGGAGCACAACAAAACAATAATTCATAAATCAAGTGGCCATTTTTTCTATTTTTAAGCCAATTATGTAATCTAAATTATTTCACTCATTTTCTAAACTCAATTTCTCCCAAAATTAATTTTATAATTCTTAAAATATATAAATTAGTCTCCCTGCAAAATTTCAGCTCAAATAAAATCCGTTTCTCGAGTTGGTAGATTTAAATCAGTCCATTTCGATAATTTTCAGTGTTACCAAAAAATTAATTTTTCGCTGTAAAAAATTTCTAAATATTAATCTAAGTCTATATATACCATTAAAATAATTTTTAAAGATCATTTACTATTTTTAGAGGTCTAGTCAAATATTGGTCAAATCAGGTAACCTTTAAAACGAGCCGTGTTTTTTTTTTTTTTTGACTTTTGGAGATCTATTTGAGCTTATTTTTTCTCCATATTTTACCCTCGGACTCCTTGTTACTAGTATTTTCCGATTGTCAAATAAAATATTTTTTACATTCGGGTGTAATTTTTGTTCCCAGTGCACTATTTACCGTAGAAAAATACTATTCACGACTAACTCGATAACTCGGCCATTACAAATTTAACCAACAAAATACGATACACATTACACAATAATAATACAGTGTGACAGTTTAAGCAAAAGATTTTGTTCATTAAGGCAAAAATTTTTAATATTAAAGAAATAATTAAAAAAAAACAAATAGCTATTGGTTTTAGTAAAAACGACCCAAATGGGTTGTATTTTATGTGGATAGATTTTGGGTAGGTTTAAATGCGTCAACTTTTTAGTTGGGTTGGGTTTGAGTCAATTTTTTTTGGGTGAGTTTGAATGAATTGTTGAGTTTGGGTTAATTTTGACATGTCTAATTCAAATAAAGAACTTTCCTTCTTTTTAATTAGTAATATATAAGCTGATTTCATCAACAAATAAACTAATAAAACACAAAGTCCAAGCAAAATTACTTAAATGTGGGAAAGCCCATTTAATATACATCACTTCCTACAAACATTTTTGGTTGGAGTGGTAAGAAACTCAATTTTTTTTTAACTGAGATCACATATTCAATTAGATATGTAATGGTTTGGTACAATCAAGGTATTTGCAAATCTCTAGTATATATTGTCTTCATAGTCCGGATATTTTTAAAATCTAGTTTGTTATTGTTTTGAAAAATTGAACAATTTGGCATGATTTTTTCAAAAATTTGGGATAGTTTTATATGGTTATTCGGCTCTTTCAGTACTAAATAATATAATATAAGACAGCTTGATATTTGGAATATTCATTTTTTTAAAAAAAATTCCAATAAAATATATAATATTATTGACAAATTTAACTAATATATACAAATATTTTACAATTCAACTTTTCAAAATATATATTAATCAAATCATAAAATATAAACTCAACTTGATTAATCAATACTTATCATCCTATAAAAATATTTCAAATTCAATATAAAGTACGTACATCTTACATAAGACATACATCTTTTTAAAAATTTGTAAAACAAACTATAACACAATTAAAATATTTTAATAAATGCAAATTAAAATTTAAGCCGAATAGCCATCTTAGGAAATTAATATTCTCCACATTATGTCTAACTTAATTTGAAGATTTTGAGAAATATCTAAAAGAAAAAATTAAAAAAAAATAGATAATTAGACCAAAAAAACTCTAAACTTTTAATGCACAATTTAAAATTTTATGCGGATATAATAATTGCATGATTCAAACTTTTAAAATTCTTTAATTGATGCATTTGAAGCAAAAGTAAAGCAGATCTCAATTAATTTTGATAAAAAATAACAAGCTCAGAGCTCAGTTGTAATCGGTTAAAGAACTCCTAAACTTGTTTAAAATTTTCCAACCAGTGCTAAAAACTGATTCAGAAGTGACAATTGAGCACTAAACAACTAAGATATCTCTATTAATATTAGCCGAAGTTGGATAATTTAGCCCATCCATCTTCCGCCAACTAGAAGTACCAAAATTAGAATTGTTAGTGGAAATACTTAGTACAAAAAGTAACATTAAATATTGTTCCTAAATTAAATTAATTAGATAATAAATAATAACAAGGATAGATTCTTTTTTATTACAAAAATATTAAACGGAGACATGCATTTCAACAATAACTATATACCCATATAGTTATTGGTGCTAAAAGTAGAGGAGTGGTAGTTGAGTGATATTAAAAGTAAATGAAATTAAATTGTTGAGATAATTAAGTGATAAATTGCTTAGTTAGATGACCAATGGCTTTATTATATTGTTTTTTCTGTATATAATTAAAGTAAGGTTTTATTTAATTATGAGCCTTGACTAAAGAATACTTAGCTAATTATCTATTAAACAATTTATAAGATATAATAATCATTATATTAATTAAATTTATTTTATTTATAATTAAAATATTAGTTTAAATTATTAATTAATATAAAATTTTATTATTTTAATTTCAAGCATTAAAAATTTAGACCTGACAACTTTTGATCTGATTCGAATCTGTCTTGACTCGAACTCGAAATCGACGGAAATTCGAATGAACAGAAAATTTTAAGGTTGAACTTGATCCGAACTCAAAAAATTAGTTTGAAAATACTTGCAATCCGACCTAACTCTAAATCCTAATCTGATTTTTTCAATTAAATTTTATTTTATGTCAATTTTATTTTTATAGATTATAGTTTACTTACATACATACATAAATATATGTGTGTGTATACATACATACATATATACATACATATATATACATGTATATGCAGGTATATGTACACATACATACAAATATACATATATAGCTCAAAGTAAGCAAATCATGGGTATATTCTATAGAAATCATTATGTTTCTAGCTCTTCTACCTCTAGAACAAGGAAGAAGAAAGTGAATAGTGAATAACTAATTATTGAAGATTTTGAAAAATCAATAGATAACTGGGAACTTCCTCAAGTCCAAAAGAAACAAATTTATGAAGAAAGCAAATTTAACGTCTTTAAAATAAATTATAGTATAAAAACTTAAGAAAAAGATATTCCTATTATAGAGCCTTTTGAAACACATAGGATTAGTTCAAGTTGGAATAAAACCTTTAATTAAGGAAGGATTAGGCACTTTTATTTTAATTGTCCTAAGAGATGTAAGGTTTTATGACTTTCAAGATTCTCTATTTAGCTCTATTAAGTCAAGCTTGTGCATAGGTCCAATTTCTTTTGAGTGTCATCCTAATGTAACTCTTTTTCTAAAAGATAAAAATTTGTTTCATAGTCTTATTTTACAAATAAAGACCCATAATTACAAAATGCTTCTCAGATCTATTCCACTTGCTTTGATTTTTAAAAGTTCATTATAAATTTATGATGACTGCTTTTACTTCTAAGTCTCTAATTCATAGACAAAGAGAAGAAACCCTTCTTTTACAAATCAATCTTACTAAAGCCAATATTGTCATTCCTAGATCCATCAAATGGAATGAAGTATCTCTTCTAGAAGAATGGATACTTGAAGGAGATGTTAAACTTAAGTCCTTATCTTTTCCAACCTTAATCACTCGACTTAAAGAAATAACTTAATCTTAGACTTTTATATGATGCTTCATCTTATTAAGGAGCCATTGACTTAGGAAGAATTGAACTTCATGACTCCCTTTTGTTATTAATCTACTCGTTACCAAACTCATTGAAATAATAAGCTTTCTAACTACCCAAGAACACTTTAACCAAATAAGAACACCATCTAGACACTTAACCTCAGATATACCTAGAAACACTATGCAAAGCGTAGATGTCACTACTATTATACCTAAAATAATTTACGCTCCTAAAGAGCCACCTAGACCCACTTTTCCTACTTTCTCTTATCACTAAGAATGTAGAGTTTGAAATAAATATTCCTTAAAAAGATTTTTAAATTGACAAAGAATACCTTCAGAAGGATTTTTATGCTCCTTACAATTATGAAAAGAAATTATAGTTTTTCAAGAATTTTAAAAAACAAAGTCCAGACATTCAAAGTAAGTTTTATGCATTCATACACAAGCATCAAGTGCATATCCTCTTTTTTGATTAATTAGTCTGAAATTTATGCTTCTAAAAATGTTAAGTGGTTAAAGTTACGGGTCAATTTCACTCATGGTCATTCAACTTATCACTTATCGCGCAAAAGTAACCGACTTTTTTTTTTCTTACTTAAATGTCACTGAACTTTTAACATTATTGCACAAAAGTCATGTTGACCAGAATCCGGCGACGACTCTTGCCGGATTGATGACTTTTTTGCAAAAATGTTAAAAGTTCAGTAACATTTAAGTTGAAAAAAAAAAGTTAATTACTTTTGCGAGATAAATAATAAGTCTAGTGACCGTGAGTGAAATTAATTTAAATGTAGCATTTGTTGAACTTATCAATCCGGCAAGAGTCATCGTCGGATTCCGGTCAACATGACTTTTGTGCAATAATGTTAAAAGTTCAGTGACATTTAAGTAAGAAAAAAAAAATCGGTTACTTTTGCGCGATAAGTGATAAGTTGAGTGACCATGGGTGAAATCAACCCTTAAAGTTACATATTATTACTTGATTTTTGCTCACTTTCATATACTAATTTTTAGTTAAATTGGGTACTTTTTACTTGTTTTGTTATTTTGACCACTGCAGGATTGAAATGATTAAAAGGAAGCAATTTGTAGACAATTGGAATTGATTTGGAATAGCTAAGGAAATTTGGAATAATTTTAGTGTAAAAAGAGAAAAGTTGGAGAATTGTGCGTTAGCCTTACCCAAGGCTAAGGGAAAGTCGAGACAACATGGTATTTCCGCAGTTCTATTTTTACACACAAGTTAACCTAGCCGCCAAAGAAATTCCAACCAACTTTTGAGGAATAATAGCCTATATTGGAAGGTAGTAGTTTTAGAAAGTTTAGTTTGTATTAAATATTTTTTATATTATTTTCCTTAGTTGGATAGGATTAAAACTACTTTCCTAAACTTTAGCATTTCTATTAATTTAGGGAAGAAGGAAAGTGAACGGGGTCGGTCTCTTCATCTTCCTTTATTCTTCGAAGATTGTAATAGGAGTTTTTTTTTTCTAGCTTTCAATTTTTACTTTGTTTTTGTTCATGTTCATGAGTGGCTAAACACTTTTATTCTAGTTAAAGGTTCATTCAAGGGCAGAATTCGACCAATTACTATGAGATTGTTCTTACTTTACTTTTCTCTTAATTTTATGTAATGTTCATGTTGTTTACTGTGGTTTAGAGAAATTTCGTCTCCGTTGTGATTTATTTTGTGATCAATAAGAGCCCATTACTCATTTAATTAAATAACATATAACTAATTGAGGATATCAAATCCGTATTGTTTGATAAAATCAATAACAAATGGTAATTAGTATAACAACACTAAGAAAAGTTGTTATATTAAGTAAATGCATGATCTAGTTTGAATCAATCTCGCTTATAGGTTGGTTGGCTTAAGTGAAGTCTTTCTATTTTCTAAAGCTGTCAATAAATTGAAGTCTTTCACTTGTAAAGAGTAGTTTATTGGTTAGGGGCTAATTGCAATCTTACTTAGTTAACCTATTAATATCGAAATATTAGTCAAGAGTGCTAAGCTGATGACTATGTTCGATTCATTACATGATTTTAGAGTTATCTTTTCATCTCTAAACAGTAAAATTGAATCATTTACCGTGAATACCTTTAATTAGAATTTTCCATCATCAATTCTATTTTTAATTTTGTTTTGCATTGTTTTTATTATTATTTAATTCCATCTTTTAGATTATTGGTTCAGAACCCCAACCCCCCAATTTATTTTTATTGTTTATTTTTTGATTATCTTAAATTGAAGGGATAAGGGGTGAAAATGCCCTCGAACTATTGAAAATGGAGTGAAAATGCCCTCAAACTTTTTTCTAGTCGGTTTTTACTCCTGAACTGAGTTTTATGGTTGGAAAATACCCTCGTGATGGACGAAAAGTCCATCTGGCAAATAAGATTAATGGCAGCCAATCACACGTCGACACGTGTTAACTCTATAAGGGGTTTTTTGCCCTCAAACTATAGGAAAGGGAGTGAAAATACACAAAAACTTTGTTTTGGTCGGTTTTTACTCCTGAATCAAGTTGATACATGTCGATGCACAATTGGTTGTCATTAACTCCATTTGCAAGCTGGACTTTTCGTCCAAATAAAAGCATATTTCATCCATTTAAGTGACGTCAGGGGTAAAAATCGACCAAAAAAAGTTTAAGGGCATTTTTACCCTATTTTCGATAGTTTGAGAGCAAAACACCCTTATCCCAAAATTAAATTAAAACTAGTTTCTATGGATTTGACTGTCCTATTTGTAATTTATTTGATTAGGAGAAGTTAGGAATTATTTTAGGTAGCTTCGACACCCATCAAAAGACAATTTAGATTATCCTACTAAAAAATCCATAAATCCTATTCTAAAGCAACTTCATGGCAAACTACAAAGAATGAATGGATTCAATCTATTCATCCACCTTTAAAGGAACTTCAAATTAAACATGGTAAAGCCACTTTGATAGCCTCACCCTTTAAACTCAAAAGCGAAAAAGATGTAAATAGGGATTTTGAAAATATTACCCAACAAAATAATTAGACAAAAAACTATTGTAACACCCCAATACCCACCCCCCCCCCCCCCCCCTCCCCCTCTTGGGAGGATGTTGGAGCACTAACACACAAAACGCATACAGTATGATCATCAATACTATGGCGGAACAATACAAATGCATACATGTAAGCGAAAGAAAACATCAATAAACAAATCATACTTGTATTAATAAACTCTTAAGTTATACATATTACAAAATGTCATCATTCTAATATTACAAGATCAAAAGCCTTACATCATCTATTACAGAACATTCTCTTTACAAATACACTATAATATCATAACAAAAAGAATCTTATACAAAAATAAAACTCCACTCAAACTCCTAGTAGCCAGCAGATGCACGACTCAAAAAACCGAACCGATCTTGCATACCTACACGGAAAAATACCTGTGCTAAACGATAAAGGTTAGTGGGGATATACAGAGGCAAACGACTTTATACAAAGCAGAACATTACATAAACATATCACTAGCAAGCAAACTTGCAACATGCATCAGTAATCTATAACATATATATTAGCATAAGCAATAATAATAATAACTCTTCTACATCATATACCTATATCTTACATGTTCACAGTTATCATATACATGCCCAGTTTACATAACATATGTCTTTATCATATACATTTACTAAAGCATTTACATATTCTATAGCTTTTTCATGTATTCAATACAATAAGCGATAACTTATCACTACATCTCATATATATCCATATACATGCACATTCATATACATATGATAGATCACAACCTTACTCGTTCATACACAACCATACAATAATTATAGCCTGAATTCACATTAATGGTGGATACGGGTGCTCTAGATACTGACTAGCAGTATCAAACATCTAGAGACTGAAGTCTCAAATCATATAGATACCCGAAGGTATCAAGCTCTAGACCCAAACGGGCCAACTCCAGCGGCTACAAACTCTAGCCCTTTATAAGCATGCTTATCTATCCACTACTATGAATCCTTCAGGCTTTAGATAAAATAATACTCACTAAAACATATACTTTACATTTACATAAGTATCCAAACCATTATTTCATAACAATTCAATTTATGTAATAGCTAAGCAAACTATCAAGCATAAGATTCAAATATTCATTTATGCAATCAAATATAACTTTACTATGCAAGGTCATACATAATCCAAAGCAATATTACACTTAAATAACGATAAAAGACTTATATACAACTCTGGGCAGTGTCGCGCTCGCGACAGAACCCAACTCACTCAGCCATCGCGCATGCGGCAAAGTGGCACTTGTAATAGAATGCTAAAGTAGCTTATGTCGTGCCCGCGGTAAGGCTCGGCAGAGCAAACCACCACCGAACTCGCGCTCGAGATGAAGCTCGACAGCGCAGACCTCGCCCAGAGAGCATTCTGTCGTACTCGCGACCCCCGTCATGCTCGCGATAGAGCCGAACTATGTGTTCAACCTCCGAGCTACACAAGTCACATGCTCATAGTTACACATACCTACCTATACTCACATGCATAACTACCAAAACCATGTCATATACACTACTAAGCTCTATCTCAATGTTAACACAATCAAATACTAATAACTATCAAGATGACTATTAAACATAGTAATCTAAAACAAGTATTCAACATGCAACAAAAGCAAGGTTGACTTTAACTACAAAAAGAGCTACTGAACTAATTCAAAGCTCACCAAAATTTACCATATACTATAACATGCATCTAATAGCAGAAATTCAACTAGCAATGCCTCAACAATCAGCACATGCATTTGATCAAAAAGTAACCCATAAACCCAATCATGCGTCTACAAGAAATTAAGTACAAAATTAACTCAACACAAGTACATTAAACAGGAAAATCACACACGATCCTAACCTTAAAAGCAGCTTGAATCACTTATCTTCAAGATCAAACCTTCTCTTTGCCTTTTTCTTTCCTCTTATCCACAGCTTCTTGCACAACCAAGTCAAACACACACACTTAATCCATATACAACAATCTCAAAACCAAGAATAGAAACGAGAAGAAGATGAAGATCCATAAACCATTACCCATACGTACCTTCTCAATAAACCACTTTAAACCAATACAAAAAGCAGAAATCAATCACAACTTGAAGAACAAGAACCGAAAATGAAGAAAAGAAGAAGGGGAAGAGAAACCGAGAGAGAGAGAGAGAGTGAAAAATCTGGTTGTAGGTGGTAATGAGACAGATTTTCTCACTATGTCTCTATTTGTTGCATGTGGCTGCCTAGGTCGCATGCCCACAGTAAGACACATGTCTCCAACCTGCCACATGTCCCACTCAACCAATTTTCCCACTTACTCCTTATATCAATTCCTCTTAAGTCCCTCAACTCAACTTCTTTCTTCAAGCACTACTAATTCCTTTTAATAATGCCCTCTTTTACTCATAAATCCACTCTTAGTCCAATTACTATTGTCTCGTTACAATAAAATTATACTGTAAATCCACTCTTAGTCTAATTACTACTATGTCCTTATAATGCAATTATACTATAAATCCTTCTAGGGTATAATTTGGGTCGTTACAATTCTCTCTTCCTTAAGAAATTTCATCCTCGAAATTTCCCAAGCTACCATACATGCAATCATACTATACTTAACCAATAACTTACACAATACAACTTAAGCAAATTAGAACTTACCAGAAGGACCCGCTTGTTCGTCCACATTTTCTCTAATCATTGAGAATCATCGGGCTAGACCACCAGAGGGAATCGGCTTCTCAACCATTTTCAATGGTGCTTGTTCTGTTCTACCCCTTCTTCTTTCACCTCTAGCAGATACAATCACTCCCATGTTATCCTTACTTCCTTGCTAAACCATATTCTCCTTCAAATCCATGAAATTGGCAAGCATATGCTCCATGCTGCCACATTTGAAACAGGCTCCTGTGAGCTTCCTACAAGTGCCCCAATGAAATCTCTCGCAGTGCTCACACTTCAGTACAGTACTACCCTTAGCAGACGGTGCCAAAACACTTCCTTTCGACTCCTACACATGACCCGACCCTCGGGTGACTTGCCCACTCACCGTATCTCGGGCTCTCTTGCTACCAGTTACCCCACTTTCAGTTACTTTCCTCTTTTGTTCCTTTCTTTTCTTGACGATTTCAGACTCCTCTAACTTCATAGCTGCCGAAACCAAAGGGTAATAACTTACCGTATGCATTGTAGCCATGGTCGATAAAGGCCCTCTAATACTCTCTTTCAAATCGTCCTCAAACTGTCGATACTTAAACTCTTCTGTCAATAACACGTCGAGTACATACTTGCTTAACCTATTAAATTCCCTTTCATATTTACCTACTGACATATTCATTTGCTTTAAACTTACAAACTCCTTCCATTTGGCCTCTCTGTATGCCTTAGTGACTTACCTCTTCTCAAACTCTTAGATAAAATATTCCCAAGTTAGCTCCATAGGTTGTTGGAGATTCCTCAATACCAGCTTCCACCATTCATAGGCTGGCCTTTACAGTAGTGATACCGCACAAGTCACCCTCTGATTTTGAGGATAGTTTATCTCCAAAAGTATACTTCCCGTCTTCTCTAACCAATACTCAGTTATATCTGATTGATCTATGGTGGTTCCATTGAATTCCTCTGCCCCTCTCCTTCTCATGAGATCCGTAGGTGCCTTTGGGGCAGTCAACCTCTCAATCAAATGCATCAATCCTTGTACTAACATCAGATCACCTTAAGCAGGACCCAATCCTTTACCTCTAGGTTGCTCAAGTACATGCTGATTAGCTCTTGCTGGATTATCACTTCCCGTCGTCTCACCTATCTCTTCACTCGGATCATACTCCATCTATACTCTACACAAGGCAACATCTGCATTAGGCCATGACTCTAGACAGACTCATACACATCTAATCTATACTCTAACATCTTATCATCCTGAATTATCTACCTATGCTCTAATACCACAACTTGTAACACCCCAATATCCCCCCTTGGGAGGATATCGAAGCACTACACACTCAGAATGCATACAATATGATGAACAATACAAATACATACATGTAAGCAAACGAAAACATCAATAAATAAATCATACATGTATTAATAAACTCTTAAGTTATACATATTACAAAATATCATCATTCTAATATTACAAGATCAAAAGCCTTACATCATCTATTACAAAACATTCTCTATACAAATACACTATAATATCATAACAAAAAGAATCTTATACAAAAGTAAAACTCCACTAAAGCTCCTAGTGGCCAGCAGATGCACGACTCATAAAATCGAACCGATCCTGCATACCTACATGGGAAAACACCCGTGCTAAGTAATAACGCTTAATGAGGATATACAAAGGCAAAGGACTTCATACGAAGTCATAACATTACATAAACATATCACTAGCAAGCAAACTTGCAACATACATTAGTAATCTATAATATATACATTAGCATAAGCAATAATAATAATAATAACTCTTCTACATCATATACCTATATCTTACATGTTCACAGTTATCATATACATGCCCACTTTACATAACACATGCTGATATGAGCCTAAATAGCTCATATTTACTTGATATTTTCTTATTAAAATTATGTTTAATTGTGGTTAATTATGTTAGAATTAGGTATGTTTTATGTTTTGTTTTATGTTTGGTGAGTTTAGGAGAAAATGGAGAAAATATGGAAAGAGGAGATAAATTGAGCATGAAAAGATGGTACTGTCGCGAGCGCGACAGAAGGAGCCTAAGAAGAAGGAAGAGAAAAGAAGAAAAAAAGAGCAAAAGAGGAATGCCGCTTACTGTCGCGGGCGCGGAGACATCGCAAGCGCGACAAAGCAAGGAGGATAAAGTGGTCAACGCAGTTGAAAAAAACCAAGGAAGAGGAATCCGTGCTCTGTCGCAAGCACGACAGAGAGATCCATTGGGGTAGTTATTTTCGAATGGCCACTTGAAGAATTGGGACTTTTACCAAGCTTTGTAACCTTTTAAAGAGGCATATCAAGAGACATGAATTTTAGAACATTATATATATTAAATTCAGTTGTAAATTTAGGATGATGAAATTTTAACTAAAGATTTTCTGTAAGTTTTTAAGGAGAACATTTTATGTAGTTAAAGTTCTTAAGTTAGTTTTTATCTTTTGAAGAAGAAGATAAAAAGAGACGAAGACTTCCTTTAAGAGTTTGGGAAAGGGTTGAGAGATTTCTTTTTATTTTCTCTTTATTTATTTCTTTCTTCTTTGTAATTAAATAAATTATATTTAGGAAACTTGAATGATATTACTATTATTTATATTTCCATTAATGTTAATAGTCTTTTAATACAAAATTCTCTATTGGTATTATGATCATTATAAGTTAAAGTGTAGTCGAGAGATATATTTTGCCTTACAACTAATAGAAATTCATTATCAAAACATTGCTTAAGAGATCAGTATGTTAAGATAATTGCTATTAAATTGGTAACTAATCTTAGAATATGTGATTGGAATTAACTAGTTCATCAATGAGAATTGAGAATTAGCATTATAATTGCATATTTTAGGCACTCTAGTTCATGTCAAGAGAGTGGGTTAGAACATTATTCCAACTTGGCTTGCTTATAAGATTATATTTATATTTAAAAGATGGAATCAAGTTTCACAATCATTATTTCTTCATCATCTAAATTGTCTTCTTTAATCATCATTAATTAGGTTTAATTAACTTGCATTACACTAGTAGTATAGAATTAATCTTCAAAATATTGAACATTGTAAACAAGATAAAATCAAGTAGTAATAGTGAGTAATAATCAACATACATTCCTCGTGGAAACGATATCTAAAGTGTTATAATCGGTAAACCGTGCGCTTGCAGATTAAATGTACAACAAGTTTTTAGCGTCGTTGCCGGGGAACGTTATGATTGATATTATTGCCATTATAAATCTTGATTTATGATTTTGGATTACAATATTTAATTTGTGTTTTTTATTTTGTTTTATTTTTAGAGGATTGGATAGTTCAAGTTTATGCCTAGAAAAATGAGTTCTCAAGAAGAACTTGAACAATTGAATTCGGAGATAGAAAGATTTTTATTTAGTAACCGTAAATCCAATAAAAAGACAAATAAAAATAAGGGACCAATTATGGCTGATGAAGAGAATCCACCTAAATTGATGGATTTTACTATGCCAGCGTTGAGCGAGGCTCAAGGAGTGGTAAGGCCTACGGTAACTGCAAATCAGTTTGAAATTAAACCATCTCTTTTACAAATGATTCAAAATAGCATTCAATTCTATGGTTAAGCAAATGAGGATCCAAATACTCATTTGGCAATTTTCTTAGTAATTTGTGATACCTTTAAAATCAATAGAGTTTCGATGGATGCAATCAAGCTTAGGCTATTTCCTTTCACATTATAGAACAAAGCAAAAGCTTGGTTGAATTCACTTGCTAGAGGATACATTACAACTTGGGACCAATTGGCTTAAGCATTTTTAACTAAGTATTTTTCCCTAGCCAAAACTGCAAAGATTATTAAGGATATCACTACCTTTGTGCAATATGACAATGAATCTTTGTATGAAGCTTGGGAAAGGTTTAAGGAATTGCAGCGAAGTTGTCCACATCACAATCTTTCAAGGGAGTTACTCATGCAAATGTTCTATAATAGAGTAAATCCAAGCACAAGAGGAACCATAGATGCAGCTGCAGGAGGTTCTCTTATGAGAAAGACAACAAATGCTACATTTGAGTTGCTTGAAGAGATGTCAATAAATAATTGCATGTGGCCAACAGAAAGGGCTAAGGTATCAAATTCTTCCCCTGTTAAAGGTTTACATTCCATTGATTCAGTTGTTGCTTTGCAAGCACAAGTTGCAGCTTTGACCCACAAGATAAACAACTTGAACATGGGAGGAATTTCATCAAATACATGTACAATTTGTGGACAATAAGGCCATGCAAGTGATGGATGTAATTTGGCTATGGTAAGTACGGAAGAGCAAGTGAGTTTTATTCAAGGATAAGGGCATGGGAATCCCTATTCTAATACTTAAAACCCTAGATGGATGAACCATTCAAATTTCTCATGGGGGAATAACAACAATAATCAGAATAGAGGAGGTGTAGGATTTCAACCACCACAAGATAGATTTGGAGTATTGGAGGTTAAAATGGATAGATTCTTGGAGGGAATAAATTTGAAATTTAGCTCACAAGAGGAGAATCATAAGAGGCTGGAATCTAAGTTTGATCAAATAGCTAAGAATCAGGCTTCATCTATTCATAACCTTGAGGTTCAATTGGGGCAAATTTCTATTCATTACCTTCAAGATTACAAGGATGCCTTCCAAGTAATACGGAAGATAATCCTAGGGAGCACTTGAAGGCAATCACACTAAGATCAGGTAACATCTACAACCATGAATTTGTTTCTACTAACAAAGGTGGAGTGATGCAGGAAAATGATATGAAGAAGGAGAATGGACCTCGGGTGCGACACCAGTTGCAGGAGCGACAGAGGGAAAACATAGCAATATCGCGAGCGTGATTCTATCCTCGAGTGCGTATGTGGAAAAAGAGCCTTCTGTCATGAGCGTGACACCAGTCGAGGGCGCGACAGAGGGGGCAAACAAGGCTAATATTCCAAAAGTTTTCCAACCTCATCCACCATTTTCACAATGTCTCAAGCAGCAAAACAATGATAAGCAATTTCAAACTTTTCTTAATAAATTGAAGCATTTACATATTAATTTAAATTTTCTTAAGGCTATAACTCAAATTCCTAACTATGCTAAGTTTTTAAAATATTTAATTTCTAAGAAGAAGAGTTGGGAAGATTTATCTACAGTTGAATTGACTGAAGCATGTAGTTCAGTAATTACTAACAATGTGCCTACCAAGCTTAAAGATAAAGGGAGTTTCACTATTCCTTGTACTTTGGGGGATATTGATTTTTCTAAGTGTTTGTGTGATTTAGGGGCTAGTATTAACCTTATGGCATTGTCAATCTTTAAAAAGTTAGGATTGGAAGATGTTAAGTCTACTTCAATGGTTTCGCAATTGGCTGACCAATCAATTAAAAAATCATATGGCATAGTAGAGGATGTGCTAGTTAAAGTGGATAAATTCATTTTGCCCACTGATTTTGTGATTTTGGGTTTCGCTTATGATGTCAAATGCCCATTTATTTTAAGAAGACCTTTCATGAGAATTGTTAGGGCTTTAGTTGATGTTTATGAAGGGACTATGGTTTTAAGAGTAGGGAAGGATAGTGTAAAGTATCATATGGACAAAGCACTCAAATACCCCATGGATGAAAATGTGTGCATGAAAATTGATGTTATTGATGCTTGTTTCTTGGAAGTTTTGGATGATGCAGGTAAAGAGGAGGTCAATCTTGATGAAAAAGTTCATAAGAAGGAAGGGCAATAGAACTCAAAGCTAGAACTTTTGCATAGAAATGAGGCACCTTTACCACCATCCATTGTAAGTCCTCCTAATGTTGAATTGAAAGAACTTTCAAGCCATTTAAGGTATGCATTTCTTGGTGACAATAGCACTTTACCTATTATTATTTCTAATAAGCTCACTAATAAGCAAGAGTTTGTGTTGTTAGAAGTGGTTAGAAAGAGGATCAAAAGTATAGGTTGGCAAATTTCTGATTTAAAGGGAATTAGTCCTAATATAGTGATGCATAGAATTAACATGGAAGATAAGTGTCAACCTAAAGTTGATAGAAAAAGGAGACTTAACCCAATATGAAAGAGGTAGTTAAAAAAGAAGTCATTAAATTGTTAGATGTTGGGATTATCTATCCGATTTCAGATAGTGCATGGGTGAGTCCTATATATTGGGTGCCAAAGAAAGGGGGAATGACTGTGGTTAGAAATGAGAATGGGGATTTGATTCATACTAGAACCACCACGGGTTGGAGGGTTTGTATTGACTATAGGAAGTTGAATTCAGCTATTAAGAAAGATCACTTTCCTTTGCCATTTATAGATCAAATGTTAGAGAGGATAGCTGGCCATTCTCATTATTGCTTCCTTGATGGACTTTTGGGGTACTTTCAAATATTCATATACCCTAGTGACCAAGAGAAGACCACATTTACTTGTCCCTATGGGACTTTTCCTTATAGGCAGATGCCTTTTGGGCTTTGTAATGCACTAGCCACTTTTCAAAGGTGCATGACTTCGATTTTTGGGGATCTAATAGAAGAGATAATGGAAGTTTTCATGGATGATTTTTCAGTTTATGGTGATTCCTTTGAGTTGTGTTCAAATAACTTGGATAGAGTCTTGGCTAGATGTGAGGAAAGTAACTTGGTAATTAATTGGGAAAAGTGTCATTTTATGGTTGAAGAAAGGGATAGTTCCAGGCCACAAGATCTCAAGCAGAGGTATAGAGGTTGATAGAGCTAAAATTGAGTTGATAGAGAAGTTGCCTCCACCTACCACACTTAAGGGTGTAAGATCCTTTTTAGGTCATGGTGGATTATATAGGAGATTTATAAAGAATTTTTCATTGATTGCTAAGCATTTAACTAACTTGTTAGTTAAAGATGTACCTTTTGTCTTTTCTAATGCATGTATGGATGCTTTTGAGCAATTAAAGAAACCTCTTGTAAGTGCACCTATAATAACTTCACCTAATTGGAATTTACCTTTTGAGATAATGTGTGATGCAAGTGACCTTGCGGTAAGATATGTGTTAGGTCAGCGCCAAGATAAGCATTTGCATGTCATTTATTATGCTAGCCAAACATTATCTGCACCTCAAGTGAATTACACAACAACTGAAAAAGAAATGTAAGTTGTTGTCTTTGCATGTGATAAGTTTAGATCTTATTTGTTAGGATCTAAAGTTATAATCTAAACGGATCATGCAACCCTTAGATACTTGTTTGCTAAGAAAGATGCTAAGCCTCATCTCATACGTTAGGTTCTTTTGTTACAAGAATTTGACATTGAGATTCGAGATAAGAAAGATTCTAAAAATTTAGTAGCTGACTATTCGTCAAGATTAGAAAATGATAAAGGACCTCTAGGGGATAGCGATGAAATCAATAAAACCTTTTCGGATGAGTCTTTAATGTCCATTGAGCAAGTGTATATGCCATATTATGCAGATTTTGCTAACTTTCTTGCTGCAGGTATTGTGCCTCATGGTTTAACATGGTAACAAAGGAAAAAGTTCTTTAGTATTGTTAAGAATTACCTTTGGGAGGAGCCTTATTTGTTTAAGATAAAAGGAGATGGTGTAATCCGTAAATGTGTAAGTGAGGAAGAGTATGTGAACATCTTGCAACATTGCTATTCATCTTTATATTCAGGCCATAATGGTAGTACAAAAGCTGCATCTCGTGTGCTTGAGTGTGGTTTTTATTGACCTACTTTATTTCATGATGCTAGAGTTTTGTAGCCCAATGTGATAGGTGTCAAAGGGTTGGTAATATAGGGAAAAGAGATGAGATGCCTTTGAATAGCATTTTAGAGGTAGAAATATTTGATGTGTGGAAGATAGACTTTATGGGTCCTTTTCCTACATCTTTTGGACAAAGCTATATATTGGTTGGGGTGGATTATGTATCAGAATGAGTTGAAGCCAAAGCTACACCAACCAATGATTTAAAGGTAGTTATGAAGTTTTTGAAGAAACTCTTTTCACGATTTGGAATGCCTCGGGCTATCATAAGTGATGGAGGTACGCATTCTATAAATTGATCTTTTGCTTCATTATTGCATTAATATGGTATGCATCATAAGGTAGCTACTCCTTACCGTCCATAAACTAGTGGTCAAGTAGAGGTTTCCAATAGAGAGCTTAAATGGATACTTGAAAAAACAATCTCTAGTTCTAGGAAGGATTGGGCACGCAGGCTTGATGATGCACTTTGGGCATATCGCACTGCATTCAAAACATCTATTGGGATGTCACCATAAAGGTTAGTGTATGGTAAAGCATGTCATTTGCCCGTTGAGTTAGAGCATAGAGCTTATGGGCCATTAGGATACTGAATTATGACATTAAGGAGGCTGGTGTGAAAAGATGTTTACAATTGAATGAGCTTGATGAGTTGCACCTTATTTCCTATGAAAATGCAAGAATCTGTAAGGAGAAATCTAAGAAATGGCACGATGCTCACTTAAGGTATAAGAGCTTTAAGGTAGGAGATAAAGTTCTTTTATTCAACTCTAGATTGAAGTTGTTTCCTGGAAAGTTAAGGTCTAGGTGGAGTGGACCTTTTGAGGTGATTCAAGTTTTTGACCATAGCTATTTGGAACTTAAAAATGCTAAAAGGGAATTGTTTAAAGCAAATGGTCAACATTGTAAGGTCTATTTAGATGGAAATTTTCAAGGTAGGGAGGTCCCATGTATCTCTTTACATCTGGGTTGAGGGTTATTTACACAATCTTTTTATGCTGTATTTAATGCATTTTTAAGTTATTTTTGTATGTTGTTAATTAGATTTTATTTTAGAATTATGACTTATAATATTACTAATATAGTTTATTTTTATTCTGCAGGTTATATTAGTAAGTAAGTTTATTAGTATAGTTTAAATATTGAGTGTCTTCTTCAAAGCAAAATTCTTATTTGAGTTTTTTCTTACTGTCACGAGCGCGACAGAACAAGGAATTTGATTGAGAAAGCATTCTTTCGCGATCGCGGGTGTCATCGCATTCGCAATAGATCGATGGATTGTGAAAGTTAGGTCCCTGTTGCGAGCACGATTGTCATCGCGACAGTGACAGATAGCAGATTTTGGTTCTGTCGCGAGCACAACGGGTATCGCGAGCATGACGGAACGTGGGATTTGAATTTTTAGGGGAATTCTGACCGTTGGAAACTAATTTTAAACCCCCCTATAAATAGTTTTTAAGCCCTAATTTGCCATTCTCACTCTATTTCTCCTTTGGTTTTCTCTCAATTTTTTTCCTTTTCTTTGAGTCCTCTTTGATTTCTCTTTAGTTTTTCTGGGTTTGTTCTAGATTTTTTTTTCTTTCTTCTTGCATTTGCTGTGGAATTGCTATTTGTTTTACTGTGTTCTTCAAAATGGTACGTACAAAAACTTTGGCAAACAAAGGGAAGAACGTGTCTGGAGATTCCAGTTCCCAAGCCCCTGATTCTCATTCTCTCCAATACAAGTTTGATTGCCCATTTTTGATTTATTCTGAGGAAGAAGGTGAGAAATTCCAGTATTTTTCTAAGAAAACATATGTTGGTATATGGCATTTAGATTTTTCTTTGTTACAAGATTTGGGTATTATGCAGGAATTTGAAAAATACTTAAAATATATGAAATGGGGTGAGTTTGTTCACATGAATTTGCCTGTTAGGAAAGAGTGGGTCATTGAATTTATTGTAACCCTTGAATATGTAGATAAGCATAAAATCAATTTCAAATTTAGGCATCAGGGTAAAAAGTATATATTTGGTTTTGAGCAAATGCATGATTGGTTTGGTTTCCCCCTAAATGGAAAGAGATTTGTGCCTCAGACTTTCAACCCCACTGAATTTTGGAAGAATCTGATTGGGTTAACTGTGTTTAATAACAAGAACTCTACTAATAGGCAATTTAAGAATGATGTGTTGTTGTTATTTAACAAATTTATATGCCATGCCTTGTTTGGTCGAGTAGAGAATAATAAAGTTCAGGCCAAAGATCTTTTTATTTTAAACCTTGTGCAATCTAGGAAAACTCCTTGTTCCATTGATTTTATTTTTGATGGCTTATATTATGCATCTATTGCTAGGAGTAAATCTGTGGGTATGGGACATATGGTCACTGGTATTGTGCTTGGCTGTTTGGGGGAATTGCATGGTTTTGAAATGGATGAGGATGATAGAGTAGCCTTGTTAGATGTTAAGTTTTTGAGAAATTCTAACCTGCTAACAAGAGAAGGTTGGCCTCCCAAGTTTATTTCTCGTGATGAGCGTGTACAGAGCACAGGTTTGGACAAAGGCAAAGGCCCTGCTACTTCTACTACCGTTGAAGATGATGACAATTCTGAGGATGCTGATGATGATGATGAGGAGCCAAAATCTACAGCAGGTGAGGGAGGTAGTTTCGCTAGTTGGCAGCAAGTGATTACTCGCTTGGATGCTATGGAGGCTGCCAACCAGAGTTTAGCTGCAAAGGTAGATGGAATGGAGGCCACCATGCAAGACATACACAAGAGCCACAAAAGCCTCAGTCGCAAATTGCTATCATTTTTCCACAAACTGAATGTGGAGTTCACTCTGTCTCCACCGGGTTCCCCTAGTGGGACATCTTAGGGACAGTTTTCTTTTCTCCTTTTACTTGTTATTTTATTTTCTTTATTTTGTATTTTTTTGTCTTGTTTATCTAGTTTGTGTTAGGTTGTGCCTTTTTCTTACACAATGAGGACATCGTGTCCTTTAAGTGTGGGGACGAAGGATATGTTCATACGTTATTTTACATTATGCATATATAATTGTTAGTATTAGGTGTTTGTTTGTATTGTGTTTGATTTGCATGTTTATGTATTGTTAGGTTGATATGTTGAGGTTGTTTATGAGTTTGTTTTGGAGCTTTTATACATGCTATAGCTTGAGTTGTTTTTTTCTATTTTTGGTTTAGTTAGCCAAATTCTGGAGGAGTATCATTGTTTATTTTACTTTGACATTTTTATGTGCATAGTGAGGGTTATGAATTAGCAAAGCACTTTAGTGTAAGTTATTTTTAAGTTGTTTATCTTTTCACATGTAAATATGATTATTTTGGCAAATCATTGCTTAGGATAATTTAACCTATAGCTAAGTGAGCTTTTGAAGCCTTTTATATTGATATTTTTCTTTATATGAGAGCCTTAGTGTGCCATATCCTCTAGAACTTGTTTTTGGTAAATTTTGAGATTACATTTAGTATGAGATGTGCATGAAAAATGACAAGGGCACCTAGAACAACCAATTTTAGCTTGCTTAAATAACTTACCTTTTTGACTTTAGGTAGCCAATTTTGAGCCTTTAACCAATTTTTATTCTAAAGCACTTAATTAGCCTCAATCCATTATTGAACAATAGACTATTTCTTTTGTTACCCTTTTGTGGAGAGGATTAAGATTGCTATGTCATTGGAGATAATCTTTGTTTAGTATAAGCATGATGTTAGTTGAATTCCCTTTTTCTCAAAAGTCCAATACTAGAAAAAGCTAGTTCCTATAAAAAAGTAAAGAAAGTCAATAATGATATTTAAAAAAAAGAAAAAAAATATAATAGTAAAAAAAAAGCAAAAGTTGTGAAAAAGGAAACTAGTGGAAAAAAAGTGGACATTAATAAGGGAGTTAGAATAGTAAGTTAGAACTTCATAAGATTATGTTATGCTTAGATTTTAAGTCTCTTATGATATAGTGATTAATTTTTCTTTACACATGATGAGCTACTTAACCAAATTTGTCCTACCTTTACCTAAGCCAAGTTACAACCTTGAATAAGACCATTTGATTTTATGTACTAACTTGTACTAGTAATGGAGATGTTTACTCATTACAAGCTTATGGTATGCAATGGCATATTAAAGGAAAGAGTGAAACACTAACCCTAAATAAATTGAGTGAAGTAAGAATAAAGTGTTTGAGTGAGAGTTACTTTAGGCAATGCTTTAATGAAATAATCTTTACATGTTTTAAGATATTCAATTTCTTGAGTCCTAATATTCTTGTGCTTTACAACTTCATGATTTTCCAAATGTATATGGTTGTTGGAGTTGAATGCACAATGATATTGTTTGAGAATTTGTATATTTAGACCAATGTATAAAAAAGATGAAGGCTTAATCATGTTGTTTCCAAAAATTTGTGAAATATGGATGCAAGCTCCAAAATTATGTGAATGTTGTTATGCGTTATGTGTGTTATTTGCATTTTAAGTTTTGCTTGAGGACAAGTAAATTTTCAAGTGTGGGGACTTGATATGAGCCTAAATAGCTCATATTTACTTGATGTTTTGTGATTAAAATTATGTTCAATTGTGGTTAATTGTGTTAGAATTAGGTATGTTTTATGTTTTGTGAGTTTAGGAGAAAATGGAGAAAATGTAGAAAGAGGAGCAAAATTGAGCATGAAAAGATGGTACTGTCGCGAGCGCAATAGGAGTCACGAGCACGATAGAAGGAGCCTAAGAAGAAATAAGAGAAGAGAAGAAGAAAAGAGCAAAAGAGGAATGCCGCTTACTGTCGCGGGAGCGAAGATGTTGCGAGTGCGACAAAGCAAGGAGGATAAAGTGGTCAACACAGTTAAAGAAAACCAAGGAAGAGGAATCCGTGCTCTGTCGCGAGCGCGACAGAGAGATCCGTTGGGGTAGTTACTTTTGAATGGCCACTTGAAGAATTGGGACTTTTACCAAGCTTTGCGACCTTTTGAAGAGGCATATCAAGAGAAATGAATTTTGGAACATTATATATATTAAATTCAGTTGTAAACTTAGGATAATGAAATTTTTAACTAAAGATTTTCTGTAAGTTTTTAGGGAGAATATTTTCTGTAGTTAAAGTTCTTAAGTTAGTTTTTATCTTTTGAAGAAAAAGACAAAAAGAGAAGAAGACTTCCTTTAAGAGTTTGGGAAAGGGTTGAGAGATTTCTTTCTATTTTCTCTTTATTTATTTCTTTCTTCTCTGTAATTAAATGAGTTATATTTAGGAAACTTGAATATATTATTGTTATTTATATTTCCATTAATGTTAATAATCTTCTAATGCAGAATTCTCTATTGGTATTATTGCATGATCATTATAAGTTAAAGTGTATATTTTCCCTTACAACTAATAGAAATTCACTATCAAAACATTGCTTAAGAGATTAGTATGTTAAGATAATTGCTATAAATTGGTAACTAATCTTAGAATATGTGATTGGAATTAACTAGTTCATCAATGAGAATTGAGAATTAGCATTGGAATTGCATGTTTTAGGCATTCTAGTTCATGTCGAGAGAATGGGTTAGAATATTATTCCAATTTGGCTTGCTTATAAGACTATATTTATATTTAAAAGATGGAATCAAGTTTCACAATCATTATTTCTTCATCATCTAAATTGTCTTCTTTAATCATCATTAATTAGGTTTAATTAACTTGCATTACACTAGTAGTATAGAACTAATCTTCAAAATATTGAATATTGTAAACAAGATAAAATCAAGTAGTAATAGTGAGTAATAATCAACATATATTACTCATGGGAACGATATCTAAAGTGTTATAATCGGTAAACCGTGCGATTGCGGATTAAATGTACAACACATGCCTTTATCATATACATTTACTAAAGCATTTACATATTCTCTAGCTTTTTCATATATTCAATACAATAAGCGATAACTTATCACTACATCTCATATATATGCATAAACATACACATTCATATACATATGATAGATCAAAACCTTACTTGTTCATACACAACCATATAATAATTATAGCCTGAATTCACATTACTGGTGGATACGGGTGCTCTAGATACTTACTAGCAGTATCAAACATCTAGAGACCGAAGTCTCAAATCATATAAATACCTGAAGGTATCAAGCTCTAGACCCAAATGGGCCAACTCTAGCTGCTACAAACTCTAGCCTTTTATAAGCATGCTTATCTATCCACTATTATGAATCCTTCAGGCTTTACATAAAATAATGCTCACTAAAACATATACTTTACATTTACACAAGTATCCAAACTATTATTTCACAACAATTCAATTTATGTAATAGCTACACAAACTATCAAGCATAAGATTCAAATATTCATTTATGCAATTAAATATAACTTCACTATGCAAGGTCATACATAATCCAATGCAATATTACACTTAAATAACGATAAAAGACTTATATACAATCTGGACAGTGTCACGCTCACGACAGAACCCAACACACTCAGACATCAACTCGCGGCAAAGTCGCACTATCAACAGAATGCTAAAGTAGCTTCTGTCGCGCCTGCGACGGAGCTCGTGCTCGCGGCAAGGCTCGATAGAGCAAACCACCATTGAACTCGTGCTCGCGATGAAGTTCGGTAGCGTAGACCTCGCCCAAGGAGCATTCTGTAGAGGCTCATGACAGACCCGAACTATGTGTTCAACCTCCGAGCTACACAACTCATATGCACATACTTACACATACTAACCTATACTCACATGCATAACTACCAAAATCATGTCATATGCACTACTAAGCTCTATCTCAATGTTAACACAATCAAATACTAATAACTATCAAGATGACTATTAAACATAGTAATCTAAAATAAGTGTTCAACATGCAACAAAAGCAAGGTTGACTTTAACTACTAAAAGAGCTACTGAACTAATTTAAAGCTCGCCAAAATTTACCATATACTATAACATGCATTTAATAGCAGAAATTAAACTAGCAATGCCTCAATAATCAGCACATGCATTTAATCAAAAAGTAACACATAAACCCAATCATGAATTTACGAGAAGTTAAGTACAAAATCAACTCAACACAAGTACATTAAACAGGAAAATCACACATGACCCCAACCTCAAAAGCAGCTTGAATCACTTCTCTTCAAGATCAAACCTTCTCCTTGCCTTTCTCTTTCCTCTTATCCATAGCTTCTTGCACAACCAAGTCAAACACACACACTTAAGCCATATACAACAATCTCAAAACCAAGAATAGAAACGAGAAGAAGATGAAGATCCATAAACCATTACTCATATGTACCTTCTCAATAAACCACTTCAAACCAATCCAAAAAGCAGAAATCAATCACAACTTGAAGAACAGGAACCAAAAATGAAGAAAAGAAGAAAGGGAAGAGAAATCGAGAGAGAGAGAGAGAGAGAGTGACTGAAAAATCTGGTTGTAGCTGGTAATGAGACAGATTTTCCCACTAAGTCTATATTTATTGCATGTGGCTGTCTAGGTGGCATGCCCATAGTAGGACACATGTCTCCAATCTGCTACATGTCCCACCCAACCAATTTTCCCACTTACTCCTTATCTCAATTCCTCTTAAGTCCCTCAACTCAACTTCTTTCTTCAAGCAACTACTAATTCCTTTCAATAATGTCCTCCTTTACTCATAAATCCACTCTTAGTCCAATTATTACTATGTCCTTATAATAAAATTATACTATAAATCCTTTTAGGGTACAAATCGAGTCGTTATAACCACCTTCAAACGACTGAAAACCAGTTAAATGACATATAAAATGTAATGCGCACCGAACCCCACGTGGCAACCGAGTCGCCCTCAAATTGTCTACTTTTAAAAGTCGAGGCAGGATGGAGGTTCATTTTAACTCGTGAAGGTTGGTCGCTTTGCAATAGAAAGGGAATCACCTCTATCCCATTGTTGACGATTAAACACATGAAGGCGTCTAAGTGGGCACCAAGAGGTAGGTTTTAGAGTCACAACCTAATAGAACATTGGGAAAGGTTTATTTTAGCCTCATGAAGCCTAAAACAAAGAAAGTTCGAGACATCACTCTTACTCATACCTTGGTTAAGTTTATAAATAAGTTTTTATAATTGAATTCCCATCTCTTTTCTCACACAATGCAAATATAGTAAAGGCCCATTATAAGCACATAAAAAAATGCGGTAAATAAACTAAAATTACAAAGAGGAAATGAAAAACAAACATAAATCTAGGTATTCATTTAGATGGGAACATTGGTTCCAGCATGTATTTTTACAAAATCGAAGAGATTCTTGAGTAATTTGGAAAATCAGGATGAGTGGTCACATTTTTATAAATAGAAACTCTTCTTTTAAAGTTATAATTTCTTGGATAGAAATTGGGACATTGGTCCCATTTTATTAAGAAAATTTCCAACTAATTAGTATAAACTTTTGATGAATTTTTCCATTAACGTGCACAAGAAAATCTTTATTATCATAATGAAAGAAAACAAGATGAAATAAACTAAGCAAATGCATAGAAACATAACCATCCCCAATGTGACTCAAATGCTTCAATCTCCAAGTTCCCATTCTCATGGAGAATGCTCATAAAAAGGAATGAGTTTGGGCCACAAAAATAAAAGAAAGAATAACTCATTAGTGAAGTCGTAAAAGCACTTAAATAAATCAAAACTATTCTGAAATTAAAAAAAATAAAGATATTAAAATATAAGAGACAAGAAATAAATCTACATACTTAAGAGAAAGAAATCAAGGAAAAAAAAAAGAAAGAAAATTGTGAAAAGACATTAAAAGGCAAAGAGAAAATGCATTAAAACAAGCAAAAGTGGCTAAACAAGGCCATAGACAAGCAGGTGAGCGAAATACGGGCTGGAGAGGAGCGACGGGTGGGACGAAAAGCTTTCGCTCCGTCCCATCAGTCTCTTTAGAGACGCCTATCTTTCAAGCCTTCTTCCCGTCTGTTGTGCCCAGAAATGTGAAAATCGACTCAAACCTCAATTAAAGCATTTTCTAACTCAAAGTTCATGCATAAAGGACCTTAGGAATGAATATTATGTTCTAAAAACACATAAGAAGCATCTTTAAGACCTAAAGAGGTTGTTTAAACCAAAAAAACAAAACAAAACAAAATCACAAAAATCACATACTCACAAATCAAAAAACATCACACATCATATGGAATAATGATATTTAAGCCCATAATATTTATCCTCATATTGTTTTCTTAGCTTATGGAGAAATGAAAAGTGTTTTTGCCACCTTAAACTCCTAAAAGAAATATTTGAAATTTAGAGAGGAGAGACTTTCTCTTTCTACCAAATGGTCTCCCTTTTTCTTGATTTATAGAAGAGATTAATGCTCTAATAGAAGATTTGAACTAAGAAAAGTATTAAAAATGGTGTTTTTAAACAAAAACTTTTGAAGTCTCCTCCCAAAAAACCCAAAACCTAGTTTTCTCTCTACTGCCTCTCTCTTTAAAAATCCCACCTTTTCTTTTTTGAAAATCCTCTCTATAGAAAAGATCCTTTCATATTTTTTTTTATCTTTTATCTTTCTTTTTATACCCAAACCCACAAGGTTAGGGTTTCTTTTTTTGGTTGAAACAAAACCTCAATTTTTGAAAAAAGATATGCAAGAACCAGGTGGAGGAACCACCCAAATCCTCCCTTTCCTACTGCATTGAGCAATCTACTGATTTCTGCAAAAAGTGGTGACAAATAAGCGTCTGTCAAAGACATTTCCCAATATTATAAAAATGCCATAGACGCGCGCAAGCCATCAGCGACAGACCGGATAGACGAGCGACGGACTGGCAGGCTGTTACTTCACAGATGGGCATTTGTCGACAAAGACCTTGGATTTTACACTTGAAACCATCATTTCATTTTCGGCAAAGTGCAAAAGGCTAGAAGGCGAGAAAATCATCAAAAACTTAGGAGTCAAGGGTTAGGATTAAGTACTTCCACTCCTCGATACGCGTCATAAATAACTTTTCATCACCGGGCAACCTCTGATCTGCACTGCCTCGAGACCCGGTGTCTACATAAAAGTAGATCTACCACCCCACTTTGATCATCTCATTAAATTCCACAATAAAAGCTCCAATCTTTAAGCCCTATGAACTATCAAAACCCTCTTTATCTCACTATAGCATAAAATAAACTTTCTGGGATCTCTTGGATCAACTTAGCTACTAGGCATCAACAAAGTCTAATGTTTTAATTCCAGGCAATCCTAAAGCCTCTATCAATATTATAGAGCAATCCTTTGAAGATAAGTCCTCTGTAGAGCGCAACAAAGAACATTTAAGATAGACCAAATGCCCTATCTCAAAGCCATTACAGTGCTTCCTTAGTTTATGAATAGAATAATGATGGAATGTCAAAATACAACATCCTCAATGTTTTCCATCAGATGACTATAGCAACAAATGGTTATTGGTCTCAGTCAAATGTAATTGATTAAACTGGTCCAGAGCTCCTAATTGCAGGATTCTTATGCTAGCTCAAAGGTTAGTGGGGTCATTATCTCACTTCTCATCAAAAGTTGGTGATTTTAAAGCCAGTTGAACTTAATGAAAGCAAAATGTAAATTCTTGACTGGTATGGCAAACTAACCCAAAATGCATTTTTTGCTCTTATTTTAGTTCTTACTCGTTATTTTATTAGAGATCTATCGCATCTTAAAGACAAGAATGCCAAAATCCTTTCCAATCTCTATTGCAAAAGGCTTAATTATTTCAAGTGGTATAAAGACACCTTTTTAATGAGATTTATGATGAGGGAGGAAACAAATCTTCCTTTTTGGAAAGAGAAATTCTTAGTAGGTTTCCCACCTCTTCTTGGATAAAAAATCTGAAATAAGATCAAAGAGCATTAAGATGAAAAAAATTCCTTATGATTAACTAACTTATGGAAAGTTGATAAACTACACCCAGAAAGAAGCACTTATAATTTTTCAAGATCTTAAACTTTAAAAGCAGTTGAAATGGGAAGTGCATAGGACAAAGAAAGAGTTAAATCATTTTGCTAACAGTTCGATATCCCTTATCAAAAGCCTTCCTTAATAGAACCTTGTCAAGATTGTTAAACTAAAAGAACTAAAAAGACAAAAAAAAATTCTTACCCCAAAGATAAGCACTATAAACCCAAAAGCCTTATGGAAAGACTTTAGAAAACACCAAAAAACCAATCAAAGCCCTTAATACAACACCTCTAAGCAAGAAGTCACTTGTTTTAATTGTGGCAAAAAAGGCCATATATCTCAAAGTGTTCATATTTAATAGAAAAAATTATGAACTCCAACTAGAAAATGATATCGCCCTTTAGCTTGAGTCCCAAAATTTGAATATTCTACTTCTATAGAAGATAATGAAGCCCTTTAATTAGATGAAGTCCTTTATGAACTTCATCTGATGGAGAACCCAAAAAGCACCTTAATGTCCTCACTAAAGATAAAAAAAAAAAAAATTTACTCTAAGTAATTAGCAAAATTTAAAACCCTCAAATCTAAAAGGAATACCTTACCAAGCTTCAAGAATCCATTTAATCCTCATCAATTACCTCTTCTGAAAGCCCAGCCTCTTCCACAAGCCCCTTTAAAAACACTTAAAATGTCACCTCTATTCTATGGAAAGCAAAAACCACCAAAGACAAACAACCGTACTCTATAATTAATGAACTGCAGACTCAAATCAAAATAATCAAAGCTGAGCAAACTTATCTTAAACACTAGAGAAAAGGAAGCTGACAAAGCCAAAACACCCCAAATAAGCAAGTAACCTCTCTACTTTAAAGCAAGTAACCTCCCAAAAATTTTGATTTAGATTTATTTAGAGATTTCAAAAACATTCAAAGAATGAGTAATTCCAAAGAAATGCAAGAAGAAACAATAAAAAGACTCAAAGCAACAAATCAATCTTATTTAAAGGTAAACTCCAAATTTGATGCATGTGTTTTAAATAATGGTTTGAGCATTAAAACTTCATTTCTCATTGTTCATGACATCTATCATACAATCATTCATGAAACTCCTTTAATAAATCTTATCACTCCATGCTTTGTTTCTTATAACCATATATATGTATAGCTAAAAGGTAAGAAACTTGTTTTCCGTTTTCATTGAAAAGCCTCAAACACGTAATTTAAACATTATTAAATCATGTTCCATCCATGAAAACCAAATTAATTGTATGATTTTGTCCAAACAAATAGATCTTTGTGATTTGAAAAAAGATGATTCATTTTAAATAATAGAAAAACGGCTTCAAAATTCATTGCTACAAAAATGAATTTCTTTTTTTCACAACCAAATCAAATCAACATTTTGTTTTTATATTCTAAATGCCTTTTGGGATAGAAATAACATGTTGTTGATCTACCTTACGTATATGATTTTCATGAAAGTCAAATTCCAACTTAAGCCCATCCAATTCAAATGAATAAAAATCTTGAGCTTTACTATATAAAAGTGATTTTTGATTTGCTTTCTTAGAAATTAAGTTTTCCTTCCAAGTCCCTATGGAGTTGTACAATCTTTTATGTAAAAAAATCTTCTGAGATTGAAAGAGGTGCCCCTGGACTTATTATTAATAACAAGCCTTTAAATCAAGCTTTGAAAGGAATTGGATATCCAATTCCAAACATAACAGATGTCTTACAGAGACTTTATGCTGCAAATATCTTTTTAAATTTTGATTTGAAGTCAGGTTTTTGGCAAATTCAAATTACTCCAAAAGATCATAACAAAACTGCTTTCGTTGTTCCTTTTGGCTAGTTTGAATGAATGGCATGCTATTTGGATTGAAAAATGCACCATCTAAATTTCAAAGCATCATGAATGACATTTTTAACTCATATTATGCTTTTTGCATAGTTTATATTGATGATGTTTTGATCTTTTCAACTTATATAAAATAACATTTCAATTACTTAAAGACCTTTTTTACATATTCCTAATAAAAATTGTCTAGTTGTTTCAAAGTTTAAAATGAGGCTATTTCAAGAAAAAATTATATTCTTAGGTCATTATATCTTAAATGGAATAATGACATCCATAGAAAGATCTTTAACTTTAGTAGATAAGTTTCCTGATAAAATCCCTAATGAAAATATGATATAAAAATTTTTAGGATGTTTGAATTATGTTTTAGATTTTTCATCCAAATCTTAATAGAATTTTAAAGCCTTTATATGAGAGATTAAAAAGAATCCAAAACCATGGACCCAAGAGCACACATCTGTAGTTCAAAAAATAAAGCCCAAATCAAAAAAAAAAAAATCCTTATTTACAACTTACTGATTCAAATGCTTTTAAAATTGTTGAAAAAAAATGCATTTGAATTGGGAATTGGAGGAACTTTAAATTAAGAAAAGATTGGAAAAGAACAAATAGTTCAATATTATTTTGGACATTGGGATAGCACTAAAAAAACTATTATCTACTGTTTTATGCATTCAAAAGTTTCAAAGTGATTTATTGAATTAAAAAGTTTCTTTATTAATTGATTGTAAATCTGCTAAAAAAAATTTGAAAAAAGATGTTCAAAATGTTGCTATAAAACAAAATTTTCCTAGACAGCAAGTTATTTTAGTTTTTTTTTTTTAATTTTGATATTGAATATATTAAATGTGACTTAAAGCTTCTATGGTGATATCTTTTGAGGATTCTCAATTCTTGAGTCCCTTCATCTTCAATGCTCCCTTCAAGTATGGGCTAGCATTCCTGATCAATAAGCGGATCTGATCAGGAATATCAGGTTTACGCTTTATCTCCATAACTCGATTCCTCCATCAAGTGAAATAGTCGTGAAAAGATTCCTCTAACTTTTGCTGTAGTAATTCTAGATCCTTCGGTGTGATCTCCATCCTTGTACTACAGTCATACTGCCTAAGGAACTCCTCCGTCAATAAGTCCTAATCCTCCTTAGACCTCTTGTCCAATACATGGTACCAATCAATTGTAACCCCTGTAAGACTCAAGCAGAAGTATTCTATCTTTTGCTTCCTAGTTAGGGTCATTCCCTTCATCACTAGCAAATACTGCTTGACGTGCACTGTAGGATTGGAAGTACCATCAAACTTCAGAATGTCAAGCATCTTAAACTTCTGGGGGATTAGATCATCACCATCTAACTCTCGATCTTTAGGGTTCATTCCTTTTCGTACAGTCAGCATCCGTGTCATTGCCTCAAACTTTTCCTCCATTTTTCTACACATTGCCTCATCTAGCTCGGGCGACTTTCCCTTTATTATCACTGACTCTTATTATTCTTCTTCCCACAAGTCATTCTCAGGTTTAGGGGCTTCTTTATGCTCTACAGGTGCAATCACTCTGGGCCCTACTACAGGTGGGTCTACTGCTATAGGGGGATCCTCTCTAATAGGTCCTTGTTCACCTGCCTCCTAATAGAAGCAGCAGGTTGTTGCCCAGCAAGCGGCACTAGAGTAGCAACAAGGTTCCCTATCATTGCCATCATTCAGTCCTTAAACTCTTTCATCCTTCTATCCACTTCTTCAGTAATCATTGCACGGGTTGTATCAAACTCTCTTGGTGGGTTAGCCATACTCATTTCCACTGAGATTTTTGAAGAATATGTTTCACTACTGACTGAAAGCGAATCTGAACCCAATCTGACACTATTTCTAGTAGTTCAAAGAATGAATGCCTTCTTAGCATTCCGTCGGGACCTCTAAACCACTTGGACGAATCTATGATAGCTGTAAAATGCATCTTGTTAGGATGATGCATGATTGAAATGCAATGCATGGTTGTGCTGATACAGCATGGACAAACACATGCAAACAAACTGATCCTTCCAACCTTGTCTTTTCCACACACAAGGTAGTACAGTCTTTTTCCTAGGTGGGTTTTATCCAAGGGTTAACGGAGAACCCATTGGACACGTAAAAGGCACGGCAAAAAATCGGCAGCATAACTCCTTTTATCTAATTCACATATGTATGAGTTTTTCCCATTATGTATTTAGACACTTCAATCAAATTAAGATGGGCCCACCAGGGCATAAAAGCCTTTAATAAAAGACCAATTAATTTAGCTGATTTTGTCCAATATATAATGGCCCACATAGCAAGCACAATATTGCGGTATATTTCACCTAGGGTAAGTATCTATTGTCATTAGATGAGCTTTAGTCAAAGGTAATAATACTTTAGGGCTACCCAAGCATGGTCCCTACCAATAAGTCTAGCTCATCACGAGCATAATGACTAATTGGCTCTCTATTTGATATACCAAGAGGTACTAGGCTTGAGCTGGTGATTATCGTTAACACTTTTTCACATTAGGTGAACATGGAATCGTGTTTGGGGAACGCACTAGGATAAGAATAGGAACCATCAAGCATAGTTTTAAGGCTCTAGCATGTATGCAATGCAATTTTTTAAAAAGCGATAGAAGTTTAATTTGTAAAAACTCAATTATATATATTAACCAAGACACTTTCGAAGCAAAGTCTCAAAATGTCCAGTGGAGTCGCCACTGTGACGCGCAACGAACCCGCTATGTTTTCCCGGAAGGCCCGCTTTTAGGGTTCGAGAGGGTTCGCGTCTTGATCTTGGACAACATGAGATATTATGGAATCTCTACCCAATAGAACATTGGGGAAGTTCATCTAACCCAATGAAACCTTTAGGCACCTTTAAGATATTTTGGAGTAGCCACCTAATTTACAAGAAATTGAAAAAGTTCGTCTAAACTCGAGGGTCTAAACTAGAGAGTAGTCCGGAACTGCACTCTTATTAATGTTTTGGTTAATTATAAATGATTTTTTAATATTAAATTTTTATATCTCTCTCACACGATCATGCATTAAAATTTAAAGCGCACATCAAGAATCGTAGGAAAGCAATAAAGAAAAGCGATAAATAAAATAACTAAAATACAAAATAAATTATAAGATGAAATTAGGACAAAAAAATATAATCCCCCAAAATATAAATTTAAAATAAATAAATAAATAAACAACATACATAAAATGGGGTAAATTATTTGGAATAGGAACATTGGTTCCTTCATGTTCACTTAAAAAAATTGAAGAGTTATTTTTGGATGAATATTGAAAAAACTGGGGATGAGTGATCCCATTTCGAGAAAATTAACTTTTTTTTAAAAAATTAAATTGGTTGAAAAGATGATATTGGTCCTATTTTATTAGAAAAATACAAAATTTATTAATATAAATATTTTTGTGATTTTTCTTTGATTTAATGTGCATAAAATAAAATAAGCTTATTACAAATTACATGGCAAAATAAATAAAAAGCAAAATAACTAAAAATAACAAAATAACAAAAATAATAAATCAAACCAAAGAGATGCCTCCTCGATCTCCGCATTTGCTCGTAAGAATGCTCAAATAAGGAAAAAATAAGGATTATATACAAAATAAAATTAATGTTAGCAAATAAATCTAAAAATGAATTAAATTAAATAAAATAATAAAAATAAACATTATCATATAAAAAAAATAAATATTACATAACAAGAAAAATAACATTAAAATCATGCAAAAAAAACGCATCACGCGAATATGGATCGAAAAGCATTGAAAACGAGAGAAAACGAGTTAAAAGGCACAAAAGAACAAAAAAATGGTGAGGGGCGGGCTGGCCACCCCTCACCTCCTTCCCACCCTTAAGGGGAGGAAAGATGCAAGAATGAAAAAATGATTTTTCTTCTCAAATTGTAATTTTATGTGATTTTACATGATTTCATGCCATATTGATGCGAAAAACACTAAAAACAACTTGAATTATGAGCAAAAAAACAACAAATAAATAGATTAATTACATAGAATAATAACTCAAGATATACAACAATGGTAAAAGGTGAATAAAACAAAGAAAAGAATTAATGAAATAATACAGTTGGACCCAAAAATTTACCCTCATAATGATTAATTATCGGAAGGAAGAATCGCTAATCATTTCCTTGTCAAGATTCATAAAAATCAAACAAAAAAAATAATGAAAATTTGAGTTCTCTCTCCCTAAAAAATCAAAACTTGTTAAAAAACCACAATAAATCTCTGCCTCAAGAAAAGAGAATCAATCTCCCTATCTCAAGCACGGTTCTTAGATCAAAGGTTCAAACTCTGATCAAAAGAAGAGAAGAAAATCGTTTTCCTTTTTTCCTTAAGAAAAATAAAAATTACAAAATGTTGCTCTCCTCTTTTTCTCTCTCTAAAAAACAATTTATATCATTCTTAAATTAAACCTAGAGATCTTTGGAAGAGATTAAGTCAAATAAATCCCAATTTCCTATTTTGAAACATAAAAACCAAAATTATCTATCAAAAATCCCAAAAATCACTGTTGGAATTCAATTCAAAATCAAATTCCTTGATTTTTAGGGAGCAAAAACGCCAATTAGAGGAGAAGATGACGAGGGGCGGCCTCTTCACGCGAGAGGGGCAGCCTAGTGTTGCACTCGCGCAAAAAGGGGCGGTCCCTCACGGGGCCCGCTTCGAATTACGCATGCCCGCAAGGGGCGCTCCCTCGCGTGACCGGCCCCCTCAAGGGGCGGCCTGCACACGTCCACAAAATATATATGTGTGTGTGTGTGTGTATATATATATATTCAAAAGGAGCTTGATAAGAAAATATCACTTCCCACATTCTTGACTGTGAACATGCATTAATTTCATTACTAGGTAACCGTGATCTAGGATGCCTCGGGATCCAGTGCCTGCACATGGCCATTGGAACTGAGTCATTCGAAGCTCAATAACTAAAACTACAATCAAAATACTGAAGTCTACTCAAAGAAATATAAAACAGAGTTTTAATGAAACCACTTCCAGATTTCCATAAATCTTCAATTCAATCACTTCTTCCTCAAACCAATATTAATCTTATCAATTTCATGCTTATTACAAAACTAAAACTCAATACAATACTATCATGCGCATATAGATTCACAAGAATAAAATCCCAAACCTTTTTAAAGTCAATTATTCCTTCCTCAAGCTTTTCAATTCTACAACTTTTCTCTTTTCCTTTCCAACCCCTACTCTTGCTTTCCATCTATTTATTCCTTCAATTGTCCACATAATTTTCATTTTCTTGATATCAATGACATACATATAAGAGCTGGGTGAATAGAACAAATAAATAAGAAAGTAAAATGTACACTACTCTCTTTCTCTCTTAAAATCATCTTTATATGTGCATGAAAACTTATGTGTTAGCTTCCTCTCCTTATGAAACATCAAAATCCACTAACTCTTAATTAACTTTATGTAATCTAGAATTAAGTTAATTAAACTCTCTCTTATTATTAATCGTGTAATATTTTATTTTAATCACTTAACTATTTTATTTCATTCAATTAAGTCCTTTTCGAACTTTTAATTTATTTTCATTGTAGTCCTTTTCTTATCCAAATGACACACATTTTTCCACTATCCCACAATATAATATAATTAATCCTTATTTACTTAATTAATTATTCTTAATTAATCCTCAATTTGACTAGGGTATATTTCGTGTCCTTACATATCCTCTCAGGATTCTCAAACTTCAAAGCCTTTTGAAAATTAACTGCAAGATTGGTTAGCCAATCTAATTAGTGACGCAGAATTTCAACAAGCTTTAACTCAAATTTCTTTTAAAGCCCTTGAAAAGGAAATAGTATTGAAAGAACCAAAACCTATTTCTTCAAAAGATTTAATTTTAAAGCTAAATGCACAAATGATTCCTCATAATTTACCTTTAAAAAAGCAAAAGTTCACCTTCTCTGTTTAAAGAACTCTTATCAAACAATTTTAACTGTTGAAGATGGTTTTTATAATGCAACCTTAATTTTTGTGTAGAGAATCTTTAGTTCATGGCATTACAAGCCTTGGGGTTTCTCAAAAATCCTAGTATATTATCAAAGCATTTTTATTGAAATAGGATTTTCCCTTATCAAGTACCATTCTGAAGGAGTTTTTATTCAAAACTATTCAACTTGCACAATTCTTAATGTCATCCATCCCATGGATTGGGGCACAAACCTTTCACTTTCAAGAAATTTAAAGCCCAATTTGCTCCTCACTTAACTTTTAACTACTTCGGTTATCATTAAACTCAGATCAATGACTTTAGCATCCAAAACAAATATAAAATACATACTTGGCTCTTTTATTTCAATACTAACAACATATATCTTTTTCTAAGATGGTTTGCTCAATGGTAGAACTAGTTTAGGGCCTTACCAAAGATACTAACCCCAAAAGCTTTTCAAGGATACAACGCCTTTAAAGCTAAATGCTCTCTTAGAACTGAAGAAGAACTCTTTCACCCGTTAATCATTTTCACTTTAAAGTTTTTTGTTCCCTAGCTTACTACTTGACATTGTGACTTTAAAAAAAAGACTATTTTTTGAATGGTCCACCCCTAATCAGGAAATTTAAAGTTAAATGGTAATCCAAATTCTTAAAAGCACACAAAGCCTCCACTACTGCTCTTAAGGAATGGTTTCACCACTATCAGAAGCAATTAACTTCGATAAAAACTTTCCTAGCTCAAAAGTCCCATTCAAGTTTTCTTTTAGCTCAAGAAAAAACTAAAGAAGAATATTTCACTCAAATGGAGCAACTCTTAGCTAGTAAGAAGATGTGAGGCCCCAACTTGTACCCTAATAGTTTTGAGCATTATTGAGGTATGAGAGTGGCCTGGGTATGTCCTGTGTATGTATGTGTATTTAAGACGTGTTTGGTATTTTATGGAAGTTTGGGTTAATATTATTGTTGATCCTATGGACTTAATTGTATGTTTTAAGAAATTTAGAGTGTCTATGTGTGTGACAACCTTAATTGTGTGGTTTGAGTGAGTTTTGAGAAGAAAAAAAGGACTAGAAGAGAGAATTACCAAGTCTACTTTAGATGTGTGACAAGTGGCTAGTGGAATGAAGAGAGAGAAAGGAGAGGATAAGGATGGCTTTATAAGCCATGAGAGAGAACGTGAGAGAGAGCAGAAACTGATCTTCTCTCTCTCCCGTTCCAGCACCCTTCTCCTCCTTCCTCGCCCAAATTCATCCCCTTAACTGCTGTGATTTTTGATTGATTTTGGCAATTCAAGATTTGTTTAGGTAAGTAAATAGTTCTCTTCTTCCTCCTCTTTATTCTTCTCTTTTTCTCTCTTATTCGATTGGTGGTTGTATGTTTGTGTTTAAGTAAATGGTGTTGTCTGGTTTGATTTGTTCAGAAGTTACAGCTAGAGAAGCAAAGGGGAAAGAGAAAGTTGGCAGTAGTACTGCTAATTGAGCCTTGAGGAGTTTAGGAACTAAGGTTTGGGATTTTATGTGCATTTGAATGAGTTGCTTTTGAATTATTGATATGTTTTTGGGAAATTGAGATTTAAATTGTGTTTATATGCATGTTTGGATTATGTTTCGTGATTTGGAGTGGAAATTGGAATTTGAGATAGAGTATAAAATTTAGGGGTGACACTATGTGGAAACGTTGATTTAGTAGGTTTGAAGCTTTATTGTTTAAATTGTCCCTTTTGCTACTTAGTCACTTCCATAAGTGTGAAACTTTGATAATATAATTAGAAACATGTTTTGATTGCATTATGATGGTTGGGTTGAAGTTCTAAGGTTAGGTGCATGTGTTTGGAGAGGTATTGCTTGTAGAGAGCTGTGTAGAATGGTGACAGAGCTTGATGTTTGGCTCCATCGTGAGCACGACAGAGAGCTTCGTAATACGATCTTCCATGGGGTTGTTCTCTATCGCGAGCGTGACCTTGTGCGCGAGTGCCACAGAGGCCGTCAAACTCTCTGTCACAAGCGCGACTGGTAGTCGCAAGCGCGATATTTGGTACAATTCATCTCTGTCGCGAGCGCGACCCTCCTTTGTGCTTTGAGTGTTCATTATTTGATATACTTTGCATGGATTCTCACTTATGATTTATATATGATTCAACGTATGAACTATAATATGTTATACCATGTAAGCCATAACTGAATTAATAATTAGCTTGCAATAATCAGATGTGGATAGATAGGCATGCCTATAGGGTTCTGTTTGCTGCAGCCTATGCGTACCTTGGACCCTGATCAAGTCGCTATGCATTTGAATCTTTATAGATTCCTATGAAATTGGATCTGGATAAGATCCCTATGCATTTGTGCTTAAACGGAAATAAATGTTTGTTTTTTCTTGCGGGTACCTATGCGTTTACCTATTATCCACCTCATTGAATTTGCAGGCATAACTATGTGTATGAATATGACATGAGTAATGCGAATTATTAAAATGACACTACATGAAATGTATGAAGTGAAGTTTATCATCGATGAAGGCGAGTTATAGGTTAATCTTATGATGCTTTATTTATATGTGTGTGCCAAGTTAATGTGAATTGCATTGGCGTCCACTATGCTCTTGTTTTTCCCACTAAGCCATTGTGCTTAGCATGGGTGTTTCATCCATACAGGTGTGGAAGCAGTAGGAGATTTTGGGAGGACCAACCCGCAGCAGCCAAAGCCAACACAATAGGATGGATTTTGTTAGATGTTTAAGCTTTTGTTGGTTTGTAATATCATAATGTAAAGAATTTTATATTGTAACCAATTTTGTAATATGTAACACTGGGATTTACACTTATGTAAGTTTTGTAATGTTTCTAGTTATGTAATTTGTAAGACATCGAATTTGTATTTATGCAAAGATTGTTTTGTAATACAACTTAACAATGTATATATTTTAGTGTATATGAAACTATGTACAGATATGCATGTGTTATATTGACTGCTTTCTGCATGCTTTGGTTCTATTTGTGGCAACCCTTGCCTATCGGGGCACTCACTTCTTTATGTAGGATGAGCTCCCCTATGTATAGATAGGGGGTATTACAGAATGGCTTCTTAAAAGCATTTAGTAAAGCCAGCTTAGCAGGAGATGTAGTCAGTCTTGATAATGATAATGAGGATAACTGCTTTAGAATTTTTACCCCTTCATTGCACCAATAATTCACTAAACAAAGTGCCAACTCAGCCATCTTCTTCATCTTTTTCTCATTCTCTCTCTTTTTCTCAGCCATGGCTACTCTTTGGAAGCATCAAAAAGAGGAAATTATCACTGAGAAAGATGCATTGGGGATTGGAGGAACCTTCATATAAAGACTCTAGGAAAAGGAGTTTATCATTTTCATAGTTTTTCTTACTAAATCATGATAATAAAATAAAAAAAGAAAAAGAAAGAGAAAGAGAAATATCTACAGGAAAATAAGGAACGAATTACCAGAAAATTGCAATGAGTAGCTTGAAGAAGTTTGTATTGAGTAATGATATAAGTAATAAAGGACTAAAAATATATTTTCAAGATCCAATTTTTGAAAATCAAGAATCAAAAAAATCACATAATCAGCTAAATAAAAATCGAGAATGAACTTTCCACAAGAAAGGTTCTGGGTATAGAATAGGAAACTGAAAAAAAAAAAAAGGAAATTGAATATAAGGTAATATAAAAAAATGGCATAGAGAGAGATTGATGGGTGTCGAATCCAACAAAAATAAAATTCTACTCTATAAATTTTTATAGCAAAGCATGAGTAGAGTTGTCTCCCAAGAGATTGGTCAAATTATTAAATCTGATTTTTACTTATGAAATAAGAGAAAGATGAAGGGGGTTTTTGTTTATGAAAAATAAGATTAAAACAAATAAATCATGAAGCAGAAAATTAAAAAGAGTAAATCAAATATTAAAAACTTCTAGTCAAAGGAATATCTTGGTTATGATTCATTCAAATTGATCATTGAATACAATTGGATAAATTCCTACTTCTTCAAATAAATTGGTTATGAACACTAACAAGCTCTAGTATTCTGCTCTTCCTTAATATTAATTTAAAAGTGATAAGATCAGCTGGTAAATCTTATTTCTCAACAACCACTAAACAAGCTCTTAGGATTTAATTGAGAAATAGCATTAAGAATTAGAAAAGCTACCAATTCCAATCAATAATACACAAGCTCGATTATTTAAATTGGACCAAATAAATTCACCCACACTAAACTCAAAGATTCAATTCAATGAGTGCACAGATTTGCCACTTTGCCAAATTAAATAAACAATTACGGATTTATCAATCTGACTAGCAATATTTATTCCTTCAAAATCAGACGTCAATAATTTTAATGGAACAAAATATCATTAAGTATAGAAAATATTTAGATATTTGAGAAGAGAAAACAATGAAAACGAATTCTCACAATTTATTCATGAATCATACCTTAATATTCTTGACTAGAAAAGAAAATTCAGCCACTCATGGCTGTAAAACAATCAACTAGAAAATAAAGAAAGCAGCAATTCAAAAGTTTATTTCAAGGTTCAATATATGATTTCCTTCATCTCAAGATCCTATTTATAGAAAGCTTAGACTAGGAAATTGATTATTTTTCTCAAGAACTTTTCAGAGGTCCAATTTTGCTGCCAAAAATCGGGTAGAAGATCTGGCTAAATTGATTTCCAATAGCAGCAATTCTTGAAAAATCTGCACTGCATAATTTCTGCGCAAGGGACCGTGGGCACGCTTAAGTGTGATTTCATGTTGAAAATGTAGACCTGATACTTTCAGCTTCCATTCTTGACTTTCAATTTTGATTTCTTTGATTCTCAGCTCCATTTCTTGACTTCCAATCAGCTCTAATTTTTTTTTTTACTTTAAATTCCTACTTTTTGATTTCTTTTTCCCATTGAGCATGAATTCCTACTAAAAGATTAAATATGAATTGAATCAAATATTTATTTTATCAAATAAGCACAAAATAGGAATTTTTCATGGAAAATAAATAGGAATATTTTGCTTCATCAAATTCCCCCACACCAAACCTTTGCTTGTCCTCAAGCAAATCAATTTCCATATCCCATAACCTTGCCATATTCTCCCCTTCAAAATTTCTTTTCAAAACTCAACATGTCTCAAAGAAATAAATTCATAAAAATTTTCATCAGTTCAAATGATCTTTCAATGTTATCCAAAGATGCAAGACTTAACACCCTCACAAAAGATATCACTCAAATCACTCAAGTGTTTAGGCTAAGTATTTAACAATAGAGCACTCCAAGTCACAAAAATAAAAAGGAATTACCATAGGCTTGCCATTCAATCAAATCTCCATCACTAACCATTAATTCTTCCAAAAATCAAAGGGTCTTTAATTGGGTTGTAATGGGGCTAAGGTCAAAGGGATGGAAAAAGGGAGATTTTTAAGCTTTAAATAAGTTGAACTTAATAAACAAATGCCTTTAAAGAATTTAGAAAGAATTTCTGCAAGGTGCCCGGAGTGTCTGTGGTCATAGTAGCATCATTATGAAACTCAAAGGTAGCTAAGAACTCTCGGGTCAGCTCATAAAAAATGGGGTAGTCATTAGAGATAATAGGCTCCCAACCAGAATCCTCAACTAAAGTAGGATAAAAAAGCATGGGTAAGCTATCAATAACTTTATTATCCTGACATTTGCTAGGCACAATTTTTCTATTCATCAACACAGCATACCTACTCTTATGTGCCTTCCTAGTGAATTTGACATTCCCACCCATTTGTTGGTCAGGAGGGGGAAGAAAAGATTTTCCTTTTCCAAGCCTAGTTCGAGGGATAGGTGGTTCTTCCCTTTTTTTCAGCTTTCTTTTGGTTCTAACAACAGACTTCTTCACCATTTTTAAATTCTACCCAACAAATATTTGCAAAAACTGGACCCAGAGAATGCAAAACAGAGTAACGTGTGGCTTGGGCAGCGAGCACTCACAATATAAAATTCCACCAATCAATTTCAACCCAGCATTTGTGATTCAATTTTCTTAAATCTTGAAATTACCCAATAATTTTCAGCAGAATTTTCATTAGCAAAAATGCACGAAACGCCCAAATTACCCAATCATGCCAACAATCTGAATCGGTTCACAATCATAACCAAGATAATAACTCAATTGAAGAAGCAATTCCAATTTCAAACCAAAATCAACCACAACTGAACATGAAAATCATTTCCTAGATAACCACAAATTAACCACAAATTAATCCAAATCTACCAAATCAAACACAAAACTAACCAAACCCATGTGCAAGCTCCGGTGGAGATAGTGATCGCTGAAGAGAATAGTGGAGAAGCTTGGGCTTTCTGATTTCCGTTGAAGCTGAGTAGAGCAGAGAAGGGAGCACTTGCTGCTGTCGGTGGAAGAGAGATGGCGGTGGAGGTGTTACGCTGATCGGCGCTCCGGTGGACAGCGGCTGTGCGACTGTACTCGGTGGACAGCAGCTGTGCTCCGGTGGGCAGCTGGTTGGCATTTCGACGGCGGCAAGAAGAAAGAAAAAAAAATGGTGAGAACAGGGGAAGGTGTCGGCTGGGTGTGAAAAGAAGAAGAGAAGTAACAAAAGCAAAGATTAAAATAAACAAGTAAAAGTGTAATTGTTAAAACAAACCAAAGAATAAAATAAAAAAAAAAAGTAAAAGTAAAAGTCAAATAAAAAGGAAATTATCGTAACAAAATAAAGAGAGTAAAAAAACAAAAAAAAAACTCAAGATAAAACCCAAAGAATTAACTTATTTTAAAATCATACAAACCATTAAAACCAAACTCTTACCCATAATTCAAAAAGAACACACCAGCTTTTTATTTCTTTTTTTCTTTTTTTCGGAAGGTGAAAATAAAAAAAAATTAGAAAAATTAAAAATAAAGATGTTTGAAAAGAATGGATTGTGAGGAAAGAGAAATAATAAAAACAAAGAATAAAATAAACAAGTAAAAATAATCATTAAAAGAAAAAGTAAGAAGGAAAGATGAAGAGTGAAAGAAACAACGAAAAATCGTGAACAAATAGAAGTAAAAAGAAACAACAAAAAGACAAAGTAGAAATACAATTATTAAAAAGTAACAAAGAAAGGTGAAGAGAGGAGAATGAAAAATCGTGAACCAAAGGAACAAACAATAAAAAGACAAAGTACAATTGTTAAAAAGCAACAAGGAAAGAGAAATGAAAAAGCAAAAAAAAAAAAATTAACATAACAAAGAGAAATAAAAATAAAAGAAAACGTAAAGATTTAGCACATTAACCATTAAAACCAAGCTTCTACCCAGAATTTAAAAAGAACACACCAGCTTTTTCTCTTTTTTTTTTATTTTTTTAAAACGAAAATAAAATAAAAAAAATTAGAAATTAAAATTAAAGATAAAGATGTTGGGTTGCCTCCCAACCAGCTCCCTTATTTTCTGTCTGAAGGCCAGACATAATGCAGCATCACTCTTTATAGTTTGGAACTTCCAATTGAATTGTTTCAATATTTGTCACTTGAAATCCCTCATAAAAAGTTTTTAAACGATGCCCATTAACCTTAAACGTTTTGGCAGTGCTGGGGCTTTGAATTTCTACTGCACCATGAGGAAATATATTAGTAACAATAAAAGGTCCAGTCCAACGTGACCTTAATTTTCCTGGAAAAAGCTTAAGTCTAGAATGAAACAAGAGAACTTTCTGACCAATTTGAAAATTTTTTCTAGAAATATTTTTATCATGAAAAAGTTTAATTTTCTCTTTGTAAATTCTAGAATTCTCATAAGCATCAAGTCTAAGTTCCTCAAGTTCTTGGAGTTGTAACTTCCTTTGTTCACCTGCTTCTTCCATGTTCATGTTACACTGTTTTATTGCCCAATACGCTTTATGCTCTAGTTCAACAGGAAGGTGGCAAGACTTACCAAACAAGAAGCGATATGGAGACATACCAATTGGATTTTTATATGCAGTTCTGTATGCCCATAAAGCATATTCTAGACGTATGCTCCAATCTTTGCGAGTAGGATTGACAATCTTTTCCAGAATAGACTTGATTTCTCTATTGGACACCTCTGCTTGACCACTTGTCTGTGGATGGTAGGCTGTCGAAATTCTGTGAGTCACACCATATTTTCTTAATAGACTTTCAAACGTATGATTGCAAAAATGAGTGCCTCTGTCACTGATGATTGCCCTCGGTACTCCATATCTGCTGAAAATATGACTCTTGACAAAACCTACGACAATCTTAGAATCATTAGTCCTGGTGGCTTTTGCTTCCACCCACTTAGAAATGTAGTCCACAGCTAAAAGAATGTAATAATTACCAAAAGAAGATGGGAATGGACCCATGAAGTCAATTCCCCATATATCAAAAATTTCACAAGCTAAAATAGGAGTAAGAGGCATCTGATCTCTATGTCCTAAATTACCAGTCCGTTGGCAATTGCTACAGGATTTACAAAATAAATAGGCATCACGGAATAAAGTAGGCCAGAACAACCCACACTCCAGCACCTTTCGTGCTGTCCTTTTTGGACCAAAATGTCCACCACAGGTATAAGAATGGCAGAATGCTAGAATGGATGAAATTTCATACTCGGAAACACACCTGCGAATTAATTGATCAGAACAATGCTTCCACAAATAAGGGTCATCCCAGATATAATATTTAGACTCACTCTTAATTTTATCTTTTTGTGCTCTAGGCAACTCACTGGGCAATGTTCTAGTTACCAAATAATTTACTATATCAGCATACCATGGTATTGAAGATTTAATCTCAAGAGATGTTCATCTGGAAATGTATCTTGAAGTGGTTGAGGTTCCTCATTCATGATCAGTCTGCTCAAGTTATCTGCCACTGAATTTTCTGTTCCTTTCTTATCACGAATCTCCAAATCAAATTCTTGTAGGAGCAGTATCCATCTTATTAATCTTGGCTTGGACTCTTTTTTGGCAAGCAGATATTTCAAAGCTGCATGATCAGAAAAAATTATGACTTTAGTACCCAATAAATATGATCTAAATTTTTCTAAAGCAAAGACTACTGCAAGTAACTCCTTTTCTGTAGTAGAGTAGTTTCTCTGAGCATTATCAAGAGTTCTTGAAGCATAGTAAATAGCGTGTGCACTCTTGCCAATTCGTTGACCAAGTACAGCTCCAACGGCATAGTTGCTGGCATCGCACATAATTTCAAAGGGTAGTTCCCAATCTGGGGGCTGAATAATTGGTGCAGATGTCAGCTTGTCTTTTAACTGATCAAATCTATCCTTGCATTCAGTGCAAAAGTCAAATGGAATGTCTTTTTGTAACAGCTTGCAAAGAGGCTGGGTAATCTTCGAAAAATCTTTAATAAACCTTCGGTAAAATCCTGCATGACCAAGAAAAGAGCGTACTTCCCTCACCGAAGTGGGGTAAGGTAAGCATTTAATCAGGTCAACCTTAGATTTATCAACTTCTATTCCTCGGGAAGATACTATATGTCCTAATATCAGACCCTGATCAACCATGAAATGGCATTTTTCATAATTGAGCACAAGATTAGTTTCAATACAACGGTTAAGCACTTTAGTCAAATTTTCCAAACAGCCATCAAATGAATCACCATGTACAGTAAAATCGTCCATGAACACTTCAATAATATTTTCCATATAATCTGAGAAAATACTGACCATACATCGTTGAAACGTTGCTGGGGCATTGCATAAACCAAATGGCATGCGTCGGTAAGCGAATGTTCCAAAGGGACATGTGAAGGTAGTTTTTTCCTGATCTTCGGGTGCTATAGGGATCTGATTAAAACCTGAAAATCCATCAAGACAACAATAGTGAGAATGTCCAGCCAGCCTTTCAAGCATTTGATCAATAAAAGGTAATGGAAAATGGTCTTTTCTGGTGGAGGCGTTTAATTTTCTATAATCTATGTAAACTCGCCAGCCATTTTGCATTCGAATTGGAACTAACTCACCATTATCATTTTCTGTAACTGTAAAACCAGTCTTTTTAGGTACTACCTGAACTGGACTTACCCATTTGCTGTCAGAAATTGGAAAGATCATACCTGCATCAAGTAATTTAAGGATGTCCTTCTTGACTACTTCCATCATGGGGGGATTAAGTCTGCGTTGAGCCTCTCTAAATGGTTTATAGTCTTCTTCCAATAGTATGCGATGCATACAAGTGGAGGGGCTGATTCCTCTTATGTCTGCGATAGTCCATCCTATGGCCTCTTTGTAATCTTTGAGAATGCGAATTAACTTCTCTTCTTCAAGGGGAGTTAATTTGTTGGAAATTATTACTGGTAAAGTCTGATTTTCTCCTAGATAAATATACTTCAAATGACTTGGTAAAATCTTTAATTCCAATGTAGGGGCCTGCAAAATAGATGGAAGAAGTTTGTTGTGAGATATTGGTAAATCAATGTAGGAAGAATTATACCTGATTGGTCGTAATGATTCCAGCTCAAAGATGGAGTCTTTCAACTCTTCTTGTATAACGAATTTTTCCTCCAAATTGTGTAATTCCTTAGGATCAAAACTCTTAGTTATTGCTAACTCCAACTCATCCTCTCCAGTTAAATCAAAAACCTGCTGTGTTAATGAATCAATTGTATCAATTCCATAAACACAATCAACATCAGAAGGATACCTCATGGCAGCATAAATATCAAATTTTATTTTCTCTCCATCAAACTCCATGGATAACGTTCCCTCTGCAACATCTATCTTTGTTCTGGCTGTTTTCAAAAAAGGTCTTCCTAATAAAATAGGAACTGATTTTGAGGAACGTTCTTCCTCCATATCTAACACATAAAAATCAGCCGGAAATACTAGCTTATCAACATGCACTAAAATATCTTCCAAAATTCCTTCTGGGTAAACAATGGACCTGTCTGCTAACTGAATAATAACATTAGTTCCTTTAAGTGGTCCCATATTTAAAGAATGATAAATAGAGCTAGGCATGACATTTATGGATGCTCCTAAGTCTATCAATGATTTTTCAAATTTTGAGCTACCTATTGTACAAGGAATGGTGAACATACCTGGGTCTTTACACTTGGGAGGTAGTTTCTTTTGAAAGACAGCAGACACATTTTCTCCCATATGAATTTTTTCATCCCCTTTCAGCCTTCTTTTGTTGGTGCATAATTCTTTAAGGAACTTTGCATACCTTGGCACTTGTTTAATGGCATCAAGAAGAGGAATGTTGATCTCTATTTTTCGAAACATATCAAAAATTTCTTTTTCTTGCTGTTCCTTCTTGGATTTGGCCAGTCTACTCGGGAAGGGAGGTGGTATGATCAAAGGTGATTTAATTTGAGATGTTTCTGAGATATTTGGTGGAGGCAGCTCCATCTCTTTCTCTATGTCATCCTCACCTACGAATTTTGTAGCCCTTTTTGCTGGTTCTCTTAATTCTTTTCCACTTCTTAATGTCATGGCACTCACATTCTGTTTAGGATTGACTTCGTGTTGAGATGGTAAGCGACCAGAATTTTGGTTCTCTAATTTGCCCACTGTGGTAGCAAGTTGGCTCATCTGATTTTCCAAATTCAACATGCTGGCCTTGGTCTCCTGTTGAAATTGTTGCATGTTAGTAGCTAAAGCAGCAACTATATTGTCCAAAGACATACCTGGTTTTGATGGTGGAGGGGCATCAGATTTAAATCCTTGGAATCCTTGTGGAGGTGGAGCAGGGGCTGGTTGTCTTGGTTGATACCCGTATTGATGGTAGTTGTTGGATCTTGCTCCATAGCTCAGATTTGGGTGGTCTCTCTATCCGGGATTGTAAGTGGCAGAAAAGGGATCGTATTTCCTTTGGTATTGCTGTCCTTGGTGTCCTTGTATAGCATTTAGATGTTCTTCATCTTGAAGAGTTGGACATGTATCTGTAGGATGATCAGAATTTGAACAAATGCCACACGACTTCACTTGTTGCTGATTTCCCACCATAAATTTCTGCATAAGAGAAGTTAAATTGTCAAGTCTCTGTTCAATGGAATTTATACTCACCTCATTAACCCTCTTAATTGGATGATCTTGTCTAGAGCCAAATTGCTGAGAATTGGCAGCCACTTTGGTAATTAATTCCTTAGCTTGATTGAGAGTTTTGTCTACCAAAGCTCCACCACTTGCAGCATCAATCATGTTGCGATCTGACAACAATAATCCTTCATAAAAATATTGTATTAGAAGCTGGTCTGAAATTTGGTGGTGAGGGCAGCTTGCACACAATTGATTGAACCTCTCCCAATATTCATAGAGAGTTTCTCCAATTTGTTGACGAATCCCACAAATCTCTTTTCTAATGGATGTGGCTCGAGAGGCAGGGAAAATTTTTTTCTAAGAATTGCCTTTTCAATTCATTCCATGTCATTATTGATCCAGGTGGAAGATAATACAGCCAATCTTTAGCTTTTTCTGTCAAAGAAAAATGAAAGGCTCGCATTGTGATTTGGTCAACTGTTACTCCTTGTGGTTTCATGCTGGAACATACTACATGGAATTCCTTGAGATGTTTATGAGGGTCTTCTCCTGCAAGGCCACGAAAAGTGGGTAATAAGTGGATCAAACCAGATTTTAATTCAAAATTTACCTCTACATTAGGGAGCTCAATACACAAGGGCTGTTGGTTGACATCTGGATTAGCCATTCTTCTCAAAGTTTGTTCTGGTTCAGCCATGATTTCAGGTTCTTTGAAAAATTCTGATAAATCATCAATTGTCTCTGTTTGTAATGAACCAGAAGAGGAAGCTTTTTGTTGTTTAGTTGCCTTTCTCAATCTTCGGGCTGTCTTCTCTATTTCTGAATCAAAATTTAATTCACTTCCACGAGAAGTACGAGTCATAAAGAAATTGCAAAATAAAGTAAAATAAAATTCAGATCAATAATAACACCAATCCCCGGCAACGGCGCCAAAATTTGATGGGTGTCGAATCCAACAAAAATAAAATTCTACTCTATAAATTTTTATAGCAAAGCATGAGTAGAGTTGTCTCCCAAGAGATTGGTCAAATTATTAAATCTGATTTTTACTTATGAAATAAGAGAAAGATGAAGGGGTTTTTGTTTATGAAAAATAAGATTAAAACAAATAAATCATGAAGCAGAAAATTAAAAAGAGTAAATCAAATATTAAAAACTTCTAGTCAAAGGAATATCTTGGTTATGATTCATTCAAATTGGTCATTGAATACAATTGGATAAATTTCTACTTCTTCAAATAAATTGGTTATGAACACTAACAAGCTCTAGTATTCTGCTCTTCCTTAATATTAATTTAAAAGTGATAAGATCAGCTGGTAAATCTTATTTCTCAACAACCACTAAACAAGCTCTTAGGATTTAATTGAGAAATAGCATTAAGAATTAGAAAAGCTACCAATTCCAATCAATAATACACAAGCTCGATTATTTAAATTGGACCAAATAAATTCACCCACACTAAACTCAAAGATTCAATTCAATGAGTGCACAGATTTGCCACTTTGCCAAATTAAATAAACAATTACGGATTTATCAATCTGACTAGCAATATTTATTCCTTCAAAATCAGACGTCAATAATTTTAATGGAACAAAATATCATTAAGTATAGAAAATATTTAGATATTTGAGAAGAGAAAACAATGAAAACGAATTCTCACAATTTATTCATGAATCATACCTTAATATCCTTGACTAGAAAAGAAAATTCAGCCACTCATGGCTGTAAAACAATCAACTAGAAAATAAAGAAAGCAGCAATTCAAAAGTTTATTTCAAGGTTCAATATATGATTTCCTTCATCTCAAGATCCTATTTATAGAAAACTTAGACTAGGAAATTGATTATTTTTCTCAAGAACTTTTCAGAGGTCCAATTTTGCTGCCAAAAATCGGGTAGAAGATCTGGCTAAATTGATTTCCAATAGCAGCAATTCTTGAAAAATCTGCACTGCATAATTTCTGCGCAAGGGACCGTGGGCACGCTTAAGTGTGATTTCATGTTGAAAATGTAGACCTGATACTTTCAGCTTCCATTCTTGACTTTCAATTTTGATTTCTTTGATTCTCAGCTCCATTTCTTGACTTCCGATCAGCTCTAATTTTTTTTTTTGACTTTAAATTCCTACTTTTTGATTTCTTTTTCCCATTGAGCATGAATTCCTACTAAAAGATTAAATATGAATTGAATCAAATATTTATTTTATCAAATAAGCACAAAATAGGAATTTTTCATGGAAAATAAATAGGAATATTTTGCTTCATCAGAGATAGAGAGAAAAGGCGACAAAAAGCAGTGTGAAGAAGAAGACTGGCCTCTGCTGCTGCTATTGATATTATATTGTGTTTCAACTATATTAAGCAATTTTTAATGCAATTTTTTTTGTTGGTTCTGATATTTTTGCTTCTCTTGTTTTGTTATTATTTGTAGCTTTTTTCTGGGATTGGGGTGAAAGAGTAGCCATGGGTGAGAAAAAGAGAAAGAAGGAGAAAAAGAAGAAGAAGAAGATGGCTAGTTGGCATCCTACTGGGCAGTGGTGGGACCCACATTTAATCTGACTCAGCAAATCCGCTAGTATTTAACGGATTTGTTGACAAAGTCCCTTGATTAGAAGGGAACTCAAAGATGAGGACTCACATTGTAAGCTTACAAAGGATGGTGCAAACATTGAAAAATACCCTATAATTCATACCCAAACTTGTAATTAACCCTTAATTTTATTTCTTATACTATTTTCATATGTTTTTTCTATTGATTATTCAAGTCTTTAATCTTTGTTCTTTCACTATTTATTTACCCTTCAATCTTGTGTCTATCTAGTATACACCAAAGATCGTTAAATATGAACCATCAAGGCTTTAATAGAACTTATAAAAAGCCAAACAACCAAACTTTACAATTCACGACCTGCAAATTGAAATCAAAATTATCAAAGCCGAGCTTAAAGAACTCCAAAATAAACAAAAACAAGATTATGCTCTTATCCAACTTATCTTAAACACCAGATAAAAGGAACCTGATGAAGCTAAAACACCCGAATAACCAATCTTCAAGATAAACTAGATGTTCTAGAAAATTCTCTCTACTTAAAATTTTTCAAATTGGATATTATTGCTCTCTTTGATACAACTGTTGATTTAAATTTTATCAAAGTTGGAGTAATTTCAAAGAAATAACAAGAAGAAACAATAGAAAGACTCAAATCTATAAATCCATCTCATTTAAAGATAAACTCCAAAACTGATGCATATGTTTTAAATAATTGTTTGGGCATTAAAACTTCATTTCTCATTGTTCATGACATTTATCATACAATCATTCTTGGAACTCCTTTCATAAATTTTATCACTGCATACTCTATTTCTTGTAGCCCTATATCTACCAAGCTAAAAAGTAAGAAACTTGTTTTCCCTTTCACTGAGAAGCCTCAAACATGCAATTTAAACATTATTAAAGCATGTTCCATCCATGAAAGCAAAATTTATTGCATGATTTTCTCCAAATAAGGAGATCTCCATGATTTGAAAAAAAAAAAAAAAGTTTCACTTCAAATAATAGAAAAACATGTACAGCTTCAAAATCCGTTGCCACAAAAAAGAATTAATTCTTTTCAAAGCCAAATTGAATTAGCATTTTGTTTTGATCTTCTAAAGGCCTTTTGGGATAGAAAGGAACATGTTGTTGATCTACCTCAGGAAAATGATTTTCATAAAAGCCAATTTCCAACTGAAGCCCATCCAATTCAAATGAATAAAGAGGTTTCTAATTTGCTTGCTCAGAAATTAGTTTCTCCTTCTAGGTCCACATGGAGTTGTGATCAAAGCAAATTTAACTTCTTTAAAATATATAATAGTATAAAAATTGAAGAAAGAGATATTCTTATTACAAAGCCTTTTGAAATAAGCAGATAACAATAAGTCTTTTACTAAAAATTCTTTGAATAAATACAAAGCCAAATATTTTTTATGTTATATAGAAAGAGTTACGATACTCAAAGAAATGCACCTGTGCACAAGCTAGACTCAGTAGAGATAAACAAAGATTTTTAAAAGTCATAAAACCTTGCATCTTTTAGGACAGTTAAAATAGATGCATTAATCCTTCCTTAGTCAAAGGCTTTATTCCCACTTGAACTAATCCTATGTGTATGTAGTTAAAATCCAATCAAAGTCCCCAACACACCATCTCCAAGAAGAATTCACTTTTTTTAAGTGTGGCAAAAAAAGCCATATATCAAAGTAGTGCAGATTCAATAGAAAACTTCATGAGCTCTAACTAGAAGATGATGTTGTTTCAAAAATTAAAGCCTCCTACTTTTTCTTCTATGATTGAGAATGTAGAGTCTGAAATTAATATTCTTCAAAAAGATTGTCAAATTGATAAAGAATACCTTCAAAAGGATTTTTATGCTCCTGACAATCATGAAAAGAAATTATGGTTTGAAATTTATGCTTCTAAAAACAATTTAGATTATCTCTATGAAAAATCCACAAATCCTATTTCTAACTCAACTTCATGGCAAGCTACAAAGAATAAATGGATTCAATCTATTCATCCATCTTCAAGGGAACTTCAAATTAAACATGGTAAAACCACTTTGATAGCCTCACTCATTAAACTCAAAAGCAAAAAAGATGTAAATAGGGATCTTAACAACATTATCCAACAAAACAATTGGACAAATAACAGCCTCCAAATGATTGAAAACCAATTAAATGACATACAAAAGCAAATCTACCACCCCACTTTAATCACCTCATCAGATTTCATCGCTGATCTGTTGTTTTCTTGTAGCGTCATTTTTCATTCTAACAATTGGGAAGGAGAGGGGGGCACACAAGCATAAATAAAAAGAAAAAAATAATAGGGTTAAGGGTTTTATATAAATAAATATATAAAATGGTACAAATGACGTAATTTTATTAATAGTTCGATCGGTTCGGTTTTAGCAGTTTCTGAATTCTAAAAACCGAACCGATATAATAAAAAAAAGAACCAAATATACTAAATTGGTTATGATTCGATTTTGATCTAATTTTCTTAGTTCTAACTATGACCCGAGATCTGATCCGAATCCAATCGGGAAAAAAAAAAGTGACTTAATCCAAAAATGACAACCAAAAAACCCAAAACTGAAAAAAACTGACTCAAAATGATCCAAACTCACCTGATTTCTAGGTTTAATTAAAATAGATGCATTAAAATACAAATAATTATGAATTTAATTTATATAATAAATGTAAAATCGAAATTATAAATAATATTATAATTATTAGCATTATATATAATAATTAATAAATATTAGTTCTTTTAGTTAAATTTGGTCTCATAATAGTTTGGTATAGTTTAATATAGTTTTCAACACAGTTCTAGACAAAATATTTAGATTTGTTCCAACTCAAAGTCAACGATATAATTCGATTTAATTTTAATCAAAAAGTTAATGATACAATTCGGTTCTAAATTTTTTTCTTAATAATTTGATTCGACTCAAGAAGATTTAAATCTATGTATACCCTTATATTAAATCATTGCCTCATGTATAGAGCATATGCCATTAGAATGGCCACCCCAATTATGAATCTGACAATGCTCAATTTTAGATTAACCGAGCTTGTAAGTTTAAAAAAAAGTCTGCCGGAATACCATGCATCATAGACAATAATATATATCTACATATATATATATATATATATAGTAACACATAATACATCTATTGTAACACAATTTTAGCATCGGGTGTAAAATTGTTTTTTATATATAAGACAACATATTTGTAATATTTTTAAACTGCAAGAAAAAAATATATTTCAAATTATTGCAATAATTTAAGGCAATGAGGGTGGATGCAACGCTTATGAAATCGTTACTATAAAATAATTATATTTTATAATAATTTTCTATCACTGTCATTTGTCATATTTGTGGTAGTGTCACTTGTGTTCTTTTCCTTAATAATTTGTTCTCTTTTTTATATATAATTTTATGATATAAAGTTTGTATATATTTTAGGATAAACATATTTGGTAGGATAAAAAAGAGATTGCCTATTTTCTTTAGTGGTTCAATTAAAAAAATAGTGGGATTAGTTTGAAAAAAAATAAATAAATCAACAACGTAATCCTTTTTAATGCCGCTGGACAACTATTTTTTATAGGGGATTGGCCATGGGAAGGTCCAGGAGTATCTTTTTAGGATCTATTATATAATATTTTTTTAGAGAATTATAAAATCAATTTACATCTTATTAAAAAAATAAAATAAAAAAGTTCCAATTCGGGACTTTCCGCACGTGAGACTAAACATTTAATAATGTTTAGTTGTCAAGAACTTTTTTTCTAAGAAAATAAACAAACAAGATAAATAAAATACTCCTTTATCTATATACATACGAAGAAAAAGGAAAAATTACGAAGAAAAAGTTTGATGTTAACTCTCCTTTATCTATATATATATATATATAGGCATGCCCGTGGCATTGTGTACAAACCACACTTTCCATATATATATTTCTCTCTTATTTTTCTTCTTAAAAGCAAAATCTTGCAACAATGGAGTTTGGAAGCATTGCAGGGTTTCTTGAGAATAAGACAATTTTAGTGGCTGGTGTAACTGGGTTTCTTGCAAAGAGTACAAATACTTTCTTTTAATTTCTCTTAATATTTATCATGTTGGACAAGTAATTAGATCTTAAGTTTCTTTTCAAATTAAAAATGCAGTATTTATAGAGAAGATACTCAGATTTCAACCCAATGTGAAGAAGCTTTATCTTCTATTAAGGGCTTCGGATACTACTTCTGCAAATCAACGTTTCCATAAAGAGGTAAAAAAATGTAAATTAGACCGTGAACTATTTACTATTTCGGTTGAAAATTAATGTCTAATTTTACATTTTTTTTTTTTTAATTATATAGGTCATTGAGAAGGAATTGTTTAGAGTGACAAAAGAAAAATGGGGAGAAAATCTCAAGTCCATCATCTCCAAAAGGATTAGTGTAATTTCTGGTGACGTTGGTCAAGAAGATTTGGGATTAAAAGATTTATCCTTAAGAGAAGAGATGCAGAAAGAATTGGATTTTGTAATTAATTTTGCTGCAGCCACTAAATTGGATGAAAGGTAATAACTAATACTAATGATTAACACTTTTATTTGTCTTCTTAGTTGGAAATTAATTTTTAGGAATAGCTGAAAATTTGATAAAAAGTGCAATTTTACTTTTAATGTCTCAATAGGTGCAATATTACATTACTCTATGTTTTGAAATTGAGATAATTATATCTCTTTTAACAGTTTCTTAATATGTAATATTCGAACGAATACAAAAGGACTAAATTTTTCCCAATTCTAAAATATAGAAAGTAATATTGTACCAATTAAAACATTTGGAACCTTTTTGTCAAATATTAAGAATAAAATTTCATCTTAAACCTTAATTTTTATTGTGCAGATATGATGTTGCATTTGGTACTAATACTATTGGAGCTAAAAATGTTTTGTTCTTTGCCAAAAGTTGCCTAAACTTGAAGCTTCTTGTCCACGTATCTACTGGTAATTAATTTCATATAATTACATGTCTAATGTGCAATGTGTAGATGCATCGTACATTATGCATCATCGGATTGAATGATCGAAATAATTGTGTCAATTTTTCAAATAACTCAATTTATATGTCAATTTTTTTATTAATTTGATCCATCAAAATCTAGATAAGAACTTGCACGAAAATTAATTGGTGATTTGGCAGCATATGTATGTGGAGAAAGGTCGGGGCTGATTAAAGAAACTCCTTACCGATTAGGGGAAACACTGAATGGTATTTGTGGATTAGACATTGACCAAGAACACAAATTGATTCATGAACAACTAAACCAACTTATGGGTAAAGGAGCTGCTGAAGCGACAACTAAAGATGCAATGAAGGATTTGGGAATTAAAAGGTTATGTTTTTTATAGCTCATATTCAGTTATCTATACTCTTTGCATACACCACAGAATAGAATTAAATTATTATGTAATCGATAAAGTCTAATTAAGTATAAATGAGGAATTACAAATAGTTAAAATATGGTTGCAAGTTTTAACTATTTTTCCAGTCGAATTCCACCATTTTTTAATTTAAAGATGTAACTTTAAAAAAGAAAAAATACATGTATGTATATGTATAAAAAAAAAAAAATCCTTTACTAGGTAATAAAATGATAGAAATGTTATTTAATTTCCCTTAAAATATCGGAAAATAAAAAAAAAAAATCATTTGGAAATTATTGACAGGGCAGAGACATATGGATGGCCCAACACATATGTATTTACAAAAGCCATGGGAGAAATGCTTGTTCAACACTTGAAAGGAAATCTTCCTGTGCTTATTATACGACCAACCTTGGTCACTAGTACTCTTAGAGAACCTTTTCCTGGTTGGATTGAAGGTGTTAGGTCAGTATCTTCTATATATATATATATATATAATTTTGTAATTCAACGGTTACTGAACTTATATAACATAATAACAATTCGGGCATTAAAAAATTATTTTAGAAAAATATTTCCAATATTTTAAATGCTGCAACAAAAATCAATCATTTTAATTGAAAAATTATATATGTAGCACTAAAATGCTGATATAGTAATTTATATTAACTTGTAAATTTCACATATATGTTTTGAAAGGTTGAATTGCTAAATTTATGATTTTTCGGTTAAAATAATTTTAGTTAAGATATTTTTACGAGGCAATTAGATAGTTTTTGGACTGTAAATGCAGTTACTGAATGAATTCTCGTTCGTTAATTATCCAAAAATCCAATCGAAATTCTTGTTTGATTGCAGAACTATTGATGCCTTTATTGTAGGTTATGGAATGGGAAAAGTGAAATTCTTCGTTGCTGATCTTGCAGCAATTGTTGATGTGGTGAGCAAGTTCATTTCCAATTTTCAAATTACTATAATTTTATATTGTTTTATTATTTTATTGAAATTAATTTATTTATGCAGATACCAGCTGACATGGTGGTAAATGCTATAATTGTAGCCATGGCAGCTCATGCAAATCAGCCTCAAATAAATAGGGCAATTTATCATGTTGGATCGTCGTCAAGAAATCCTATTAGATGTTCGAATATTGAATATTACTGCCACAATTACTTCACCAACAAACCATATATCTGCAAAGATGGAAAGCCAATCCAGGTTACCAAGCCTCTCATATTGAAAAACATGGCTAGCTTCCGCAGATATGTAGCCTTTCGATACCTCCCATTTCTGAAGGTTGGCTTTCAAAAACCCTAATATAATATCCAATATTCATGTTTTAATTTCACATATAAATGCCAACTATTTTGTTTTGATTTGTTCACCAATAAGCGTTTACTTTTCAGAAAATATGATACGTTTAAACGTGATTTTTCACATATATGCTCTATATAATAAATATCAGTTCAATTTTCAAAACACAATTAATAATTAATAATTTTTTTAAGAAAGAAAAATTAGTAAAAACATATAGTAATAAATGATTTGTGAAAAAAAAGGAAATTTATCTATGAATAGAGAAAGTAATTTCTTTTTGTTAAAGTGGCAGTATACCAATAGTATGTTGCCACGTTAGCAAACAAAAATTAAAAAAAGAAAGTAACATTTGCACAATAGCTATTTATGTATTGTTGACTGTTTAATTCGTGAGTAATTTTTAAGAACCTTATCTAAATTCTGAATAATTTTTTTTTTTTTTTTTTGCCAAATATATACTTAATTGAACTTTCTATGCTTGCAATGGTTTGATATTGATCATCATATGTTCATTTTTTTTTTCCTCAAATGCATGACATCTGAATATATGTATATTGGAATCACTAAGAATTGGTTTAATAATAAAAATGGAGCAGGTCTAAAATTGTTTAAAATTCCAACTAAAACACTATATAATAGATAAATCCAAGGTCCAATTCACTACTCAGTACTAGCTTAGTGATTGATTTTCTATGTAATTTTCTTTCTCTTCTAAATAAGGTTTCAATTAAAATTCACACCTAGAACTTTTTGGTTTTAGAATTAATTTTTGAATTTTGATGAATAGTGTATGTATAACTGAATCTTAATGTCTAGAAATGAAATTTTGATTACAGGGCCTAAAATTGGCAAATATAATTTGCTGCAACCTTTTGGAGGGGAAGTACAACATTTTCCATAGAAGTATCCAACTTGTGATGCGAATTGTTGAACTCTACAAGCCATACCTCTTTTTCCACGGAATGTAATTAATTTATTTGAAAAATTAACTATATATATATATATAATATTATTAATTCATTAACTGATATGAAATTAATATTTAATTTCGCAGCTTCGATGACTCAAATGTGGATAAGTTACTAATAGCAGCTAAAGAAAATGGTGTGGAGATCGATGCCTTCTTCTTCAATGCTAAATCTATTGATTGGGATGACTACTTCATGAATACACATATTCCTGGTCTCACAAAATTTGTTTTTAAATAGTAGTAATTTCCAATAAATATTATTTATTACTTAAATTAATTATGTTTTTATTCTCGTACTGAGACAAATAACATATTATACCAAATAGCAATAATAATCTTCACAAGCAGTTAATGTTTGTTAAGCCAAAGTTCGATAACAATAATCTTTTACTATAAAGTTGGTTCATGCTTAATGATAGAAGATGAATGTTTGTTCTTCTAACTATTTTGTCACAGTTTTATGATCTCATTTAGATTCTATCGTAAATTGATCTTGATATAATTAATTGTTGTTTAGTTACTGTTCAAAAATTTCACCCTTAATTTTTTAGAATTAAAAAATAACATCAATTTGCAGTGCATATATCGCAAATTTATATGGTTTCAATTAACTTGCTGTGTGTATTTTTATATATCTAGTTGGAGTTTTAATATTTTCAGTAACAAATTTGAGCCAATTATTTAATAATGGAAGCAATATTAGCCTAAAAATTATTTTTAAAAGACAAAAATATGTATTATTTTTAATACTTTAAGAGCAAATTTGTCTCAAAATAGGATTGATTTCACTCATGGTCACTCAACTTATCACTTATCGCGCAAAAGTAACCGACTTTTTTTTTCTTACTTAAATGTCACTGAACTTTTAACATTATTGCACAAAAGTCATGTTGACCGGAATCCGGCGACGACTCTTGCCGGATTGATAAGTTCAACAAATGCTACATTTAAATTAATTTCACTCACGGTCACTAGACTTATCATTTATCTCGCAAAAGTAATTAGCTTTTTTTTTTCAACTTAAATGTTACTGAACTTTTAACATTTTTGCAAAAAAGTCATCAATCCGGCAAGGGTCGTCGCCGGATTCCGGTCAACATGACTTTTGTGCAATAATGTTAAAAGTTCAGTGACATTTAAGTAAGAAAAAAAAAGTCAGTTACTTTTGCGCGATAAGTGATAAGTTGAGTGACCATGAGTGAAATTGACCCCTCAAAATATAGTGAAATTGCAAATATGTACCATTTTTAATATTTTAAAGACAAATTTAATCCTTTAACCAAATAATAATAAAGTAAACATTTAGATTCATTGTTCTTAATTTCCAATGAAGTAAATATCCGATATTCACTAAAATTAACTAATTATTTATGCCTGAGAGAGTGACATATCATTCAAGTAGTATCATTTAATTATTTATGCCAAGAAGAGTGACATATATCAAGAACGTAACTTTGAACTAATTACTTAAGGCTATGTTTGGTAGAATGCATTGGATTGTATTGTAATCTAACATGTAATTATTCCTTTGTTTGTTAGCCTTAATAATATTAAGTGTAATGTAATGATAAATACATAGGTATTTTTTAATACATTTACTAACGTTTTTTTGAATACGTTAACTAAGGCTTGTATTTATCATTACACCTCAAATTCTCACCCCCTCTCTCCCAGCCTGTGTCTCCTCTACTCCCTCTCTCTGTCGCTGCTGTTTCTTTTCGCTGCTGCTTCTTTTCGCTGCTGCTATCTCTCTGATTCTCACTTCGCGCCGTCGCAGTCGCCGCCACAGTCCTAAGAGAAAGAGACACACCGGCGACACCCTAATTGGTTTACTCTGTCAGTGGATTTGCTAATCTTCTCCCTGTTTTCTCTGATAGGTAATCTTATTTCTACATTGTTGAGATGAAGTTTTAGTTACTTTATTAATTTGAACTTGCTATACTTGAATTTCTAGTGATGGTTCCTCTGAATTCAATTTCAATTTGATGTTGTAATTTTTGAACCACGATTTCTTTTTGGTTAATCTTCAGATCTTTAATCGATCTCTCTCGTCTTTCTTTGTTGTTATTTTATTTCTACAAATGGGGTAAAAGGCATGTGGTTATGGGATGACTAAAATTGAAGGTTATGGGATGACTTAAATTTAGTTACAATTTTAATTCGAACTGATATCTGGATATTTCAGCGAGCTAATAAAAGTGGGTGCTTGGTAGCTTTCATAAAAAGAGAAGTCTTGTTTCTAAGCTCTGCATGATCGCAAAATTGCTGATATCTGCAATTTCTATGACATTTATGTTTCAGTTTTTTTTTTCCCCAATATATGATATGCTTTGCAAGGGATGAGCTGAGAAACCAGTGGAAGTGGCCTTATAAACTTCTATATAATAAAGATAAACTCAAAAGCAATTTGTGGTTTTTGGGAAACTAGTTGTTAGTTAGTTATGTCACCGATATATAACAGAGAGATGCAATCGGGCCGCTATTCAATTGCTTCTATAGTGTTCAGGCTTGTTTTGTCATTCTAATTGCCATTATAAGTTAATTAACATCTTTCAAACAAAATTCTATAACTAAAAACAAAATAAATGCTTTTATTTGAGTCCATTGAGTCTCAAGGATCAAAAATTCAGAAATGTGGTGCTTGAAATGGACTGTGAAGAGCTATATATGAGTCTTCTCAAGTGTAGTTATTGGTGACTGTATTCCTTTCAAGTTTGAAACTGAACTATTAGCTTTGTTGCTCTTGGATTTTGTGTCATATTCTTGTCGTCTTACATCGAGTCTGAACATTAAACAATGTTAGTTTGGGTATATGGAAAAGCCGTTGGCTCAAGGTTATATTTCCCCTTCTTTCTATATCTCGTTTTAGGATTTTCCCTTCATAATATTTGGGTTTCAAAATAAATAAATGCTTTTCAAATAAAAAATTCAGAAGTCAAGCTTAAAGTGAGGGATATCAACCATTACTTATTTTCTTATTTGATCAAGCACAACATCAAAATTCTATTCTTTTTGAAAAATGTACCTCATCTTGGACATAGTGGTGCTGGTGGTGGTTTTTGCTTAGTTAATCATAATATCATATATTTTTCTTGTCTCATGCTGGAAGTTTTAACAGACCTTATAATTATCTAACTGGAAGATTTAACAGACCTTATAATTTCTTCACCAAAACCATTCCAATTTTTACAGTTATCTACCTGGAATACTAAATATAGCAGACTCATCCTTAAAACAGAATTCTGTTGAAAATATTTCTTGCTAAAATAATTATGTAAAAGGCTTGTTGCCTAATTTGGAATCCTTAACATGAAACAAAACCAGATAGAATATATAGTGTGTATTCATAGTTGAGGCAACTCATAACTATAATGTTTCTTCTGTTTCATCCATGCAATATCCATAAATGCATTTTTAAGTTTGCTCTCAAAGTGGGTATAGTTGGGATTTTTTATGCAAAAATGAGATTATGAACTGTTCTCTGTTTAGATTTTTACCTGAAAGTACATTTCTTGTTGACCGGCTACAGCATTTTCTATTCTATTAACTACAGCATAGAGGACAGATCACATTTTCTTCATTTGATACATCACAATGAATATAAGTAATGGATATAAAATCTATATATTGTTTAATATGTTCAGTCACGTAGATAACTACATATACTATTCTACTTCCATGAACATTGTGTGTCATCCTTAGCAGTTTCTTCTCATCTTTGGGTGTTATTCATCAAAAGAACTAATGGCTGCTTTTACATTCAAACTTTCATTTTTAGGAACAATTTTCCTTCTCTTAGAACTGATTTAGTCTATTTTTTTTTTGGTTCTGTTTTACAACCTCCTCGCATTTTGCTTTTGCCAACCATTTAGTTATTGAGACGTCACAAGTAATCAATGATGTACCTATATATATTAAATTCAATTCAATTCTATTCAGTTCAGTTTTTTTTATATACAGGTTAAAGAAAAATGGCTCTCCTAGGTTTGGCCACAAGGAAGTTGATAAAGAGGATAAAAAAATTAGTAAGATTGTTACAATGGTTAGACTTTTTAAATGTAGTAAGTTGGTTTTTTCAATTATATTGTGTGGTATCAACGTATATTAGCTCTTATTATTTGAGAAAAAGTTATACCAATGATTTTTTCTTGAGAAGAAAAATGTTAAATGAAATGGTATATGAGAGTGATGATGTTTGTAAATCAGAATTAAGGATGAATAGAAACTAATTTAGTAAATTATGTTATTTACTTGAACATGAAGGGGGTTTAAAGGAAACTAAATTCATGCTGATAGATGAGCAAGTTGCAATGTTTTTGCATATATTAGCTCATCATGTTAAAAATAGAACCATACAATTGAGATTTAAGAGATCTGGGGAAATTATTAGTAAACATTTTAGGGAAGTCTTGAAAGCTGTCAAGAAACCAGAACTTGTTCCTAACAACTTAATAGACTTGAGGTGGAAATGGTTTAAGGTACTATTATGACTCTTTAATATCTAATGTATCTTATTGAAAAAAATTAATGATTGACGTAAATTACTTCTCTGTTTAGAATTGTCTTAGGGCTCTAGATGGCACATATATTCGAGTAAAAGTGCCTAGAGAAGATAGGCCTAGATATCGATCAAGAAAAGGTGAAATTGTTACTAAGGATCAGCTGTCGATGGTAGAGTTCTTCGAGATGTTATAACTAGGAAGAATGGATTAAAAGTTCCTCATGGTAAGTGCATATTATTTGAAATACATAATCTAAATTTTAGTTATAGTTTTAGTTAATAATTTATTTTAAAAATTCTTACCGTAATTGTTATATAGGACAATATTACCTTGTTGATGCCAGCTATACAAATTATGAAGGATTTCTTGTACCATATAGAGGACAGAGATACAACTTGAATGATTGGAAAGAATGACATCAACCTAATTCTAGCAAAGAATTTTTTAATATGAAGCATTCTGCTGCAAGAAACGTTATTGAAAGATGTTTTGGAGTGCTTAAATTGTGTTGGGAAATCCTTAGGAGTCCTGCATTTTATCCTATCAAGACTTATAATAGGATTATTATTGCTTGTTGTCTTCTTCACAATTTTATAAGAAGGGAAATGCATATTGATGAGATGGAGGAGAGGTTAGATAGAAGAAGATTTCAAGAAGAAAGATTTGATGAGACCGAGGACATTATTTCAACAATTGAAACATCAAATGAATGGAGTGCTTGGAGAGACAATTTGGCAAATGACATGTTCAATGAGTGGAGAAGAAATAGATAGAAAATTGCTACATCAATTAAATGTACTTCATGAATTTTAATTTTGAATTTTGGTGGTTAATTTTACTTTAAATATTAAGTTTAAAACTTAATATAAATCAATACAATTTAGTATAATTGTATTTTTTATATGAGATCATAATATAATAAATATATAAAATAATTATAAAAAATAAAATAATTATATAAAAAAATTAATTGATAATTATAAATATAATTATATTTCAATACATATATATAATCTAACTAAACATAGGAATGTATTAATATTTACATTATAATACCAATTCAACCAAATATAGTAATGTAATCATAATTACATTACATTACAATACATTTTTCAATCCATTACGTCTCCAATTACATTACAATGCAATCTGTCTTACCAAACATAGCCTAAGAGTTCTGTTTCATATCTCCATGAAATTTGGACAATACTGGGACCATCATGTGTTAATTAAATAATAAATTTAATATGCAAATTAGAGATTTGGGATCGTCATGGATAATCTTATCTGATTCTTCCCAATTTGGCATTAGTACGTATTTGGTTATAATAGTCGTATTTTTTGTATTATTATAACTATCATTTTCGTAAACGAATTTCATAATCTTTCGCCATATATCATGCTTTTTTTTTATCTCCGCTAATTTCTGATTTTTAAGCGTCAATTAATTTGTGTGATCATCTCATGGTTATTGAAAACAAATCAAATCAGATGGTTCTATTTTTCAATTTTACAAATTTGCTTCAGCAGTCGAAAAAATTGAGAAAATCTGTCATTCACAGCCATTGATGAAGGATTTCTCAAAAGGTGAAGAACTATTAATTAATAGAAAGAAATTTAGAGTTTAGGGTTTATAATTACTGAAAATGAAAAGAAGTTCATGTCAAGATCCCTTTGTCCACCTCTTCTCTCCATTGGAAATTTCTAATAGCTACCCACCAAAATTACTTATTATTTCTCTTTACCACTAAAATAAACATATTTATTCGCATTAAAAAAATTTTAGAACACATTAAATTATAGAGCGAACAAAATTAGCAATTAAGAAATTAAAATAATAAAAAATGAAAAATAGTTCCAGTTACATCTTATAATTCTATGTGATAACCGAACTATTTAGATGGCACTTACTAAATTTAGATATAACCCGAGTCATTGAGCGTTATTAGCATTTAAGAGTTAAAATGTAATTGATATACATTATATATGCTATTATTGACTAACTGTTACTAACTGTTATCTAAATATTAACAGTTCGACTCATTTAATACAATATGATTAGAAATTTATAAATATGTACCACTGTTTAAGCCTTAATAATTTATTTTTGTAATTTTCTCTTTTATAGACTTGACTATCGCAGTCTTTTTTTTTAAATAAAAAATCTAGCAAATTTTTTTTTCTCAAGTAACTGAAACATTTGTAACAGTAATCACCATGCTACCTTCAGTGTTTTTGAGCTAATTATACAAAATAGAAAGAGAAAAAGAAAAGCACAAAGCAGATGCAAGTTTGAAGTAGTGAAGAAGATTAGCATATAGCGAGAAGAAGATTCCTGGGACTATAGTATTTTCCCCAGTCTCTCGCCTGAGCAAATACCTTAAAGATTCTATTTCATATTTTTTTTTTATAATTTGTGTAAGTTATTAAAAGTGATTGAAATATATTGATATTAAAAATAACTTAATAATAATTTGAAAATTTGTTATAATGCCGAAAATTGATTCTGGGCTGACCCAAGAATCCACCTGATCCAAAACCAACTCAAAATTTATGATGGCATGATCTGAAATTCAAATTAGATCGAGACCCAAAATATCTGTAGAATCGATTAGAGTGATGAGATTTCTATAAAATTGGGTTTGGGTCATTCGGGTTGATTGGGATTTTGATCTGACCCGCCGCTTGCATACCCCTACTCTGGACATTTGAGATCCCAAAAATTAACTTCCATGGCTTATGTCTCTATTTGGCACATAGATTTTAAATGATAAAACCATCATCTGTGAGCTATAAAGATCCATTGAATTTGATGAATGGCATGCTTTATTTTCCATTTCATGGGTATATGTTTGCATCATGTCTTGTGTGTATAATACCTCTTTGAACCTTTTAGTAGAGCTTTAACATACCGAGTATAGATCTTTAACTTTGCTTTTGCACATAATATGTATGATATACTTTTTCTTTAATTGGTGCATGTACATATATATGTTATGTTTCTTATCAATAAAATCGAAAAAACCTATTGTCTTCACATTTTCTAGCATTCTCTTTTAACTTTCCATATGTTGTATATATATATATATATATATATGTATATATGTATTACATTGCATGTGCATGAGGCAACAAAAACTGCCACCAACCTCAAAGGTCATCGAGCAGAGGAGTAAGCCTAAAGATGGCAGCGGTTAGAACGTTTTTGGATACCCGACTCTACACGATTCTAATAGCATGGATAAGGGTAGATAATAAACAGATTTGGGACGAATTTGGGTAGTTATTTTACTACCTATGGTGGATACGGATAAAGTTCAGATTTTGCCCTTTAGATATCGATTCGTTACCTATATCTAAGTATTAAAAAAAAATTAAGTTATTTTTTAATGAATAATAATTTTTATCATGATTGTATGTATTTAATTTTGTTTATCTTTATATTTGAATTTAAATTGATTTATCTCGATATTTATGGATGTAGTTTGATTATAAATTTATTTTTGTATTTCTTTCAATTTTTTTTATTTTTTTTGAAAGAATTATTGATAAATGAATATTTAAATGAGTATTGGGTAGTATACGATTATTGTTAACCGGATTGGGAATGGATACAGTTAGTGTAATATTAATTTTTAATGGATATAAGTAGAATTGGATATTGATAAAACTAGAAAAGTCTTTATTTGAAAAGGAGAGGACAAGCCGATCGGATGAGAAAATCCTGCAATAAGAAGTGTCCGGTCGAACCAGGCGTAAACACTCCGAATCTTAAATTAGTAGCTTAGAGAGAGAAAGTGCTTTAAAGATAGAATGCTAAAGATTCAATACCTGGAGCCATTGTTAGCTGGGCTATTTATATGAGATGATTGAGGGGCACTTGAGTGCCTGTGGAGTGATTACTGGCTGTCAGAATAGGTATTCGGCGGCATAACAAGGAGCAGGTAGTAGGCATGGGCGCTGCCTTATGTCAGGCGGCTAATGGGACTGGCGGTCACATCAGCCGATCGGGCGTGTGCGCTACCTATGAGCTCGTGCCTGCTGCTCTTGGTTGTTGGGCCTTGGGCCTTGCCAGTTAATCGGGCCGACTGGATGGGTCTTAGAGCAAATGATATTTGTTGTGTTCTCACTTGTCCCCCCTCAACAGGTCCGATCGGGTATGAATTTGCCTTTTGTAGTCCCGTTCGGATGGAGTCAATTCTGAATTTTCGCGATCCGAAGGCGCGCGTTGGCGAAATTTTTGAATTTGTGAGGCGCTTTTTCTGTAGAGACACGCTTGCCTGGACAGCTGTTTCCATTTAATGTTGCGCGTGCTCCGAGGGTGACGTTTCGTTCTGCATACAACCATAATGTTTTTAACACGTGGCATTCTTCTAGTGGCGAGACGGTTGGCGTGGTCCGGAAGCTCTGGCCTATAAATAGGGGATTTCTGAGGAATTCCTTCGTTACTTTTTGCAATCCCTAGCGAAGCTCTGCCAAAATTCTTTCTCAACTCCCAGATTTCCGCAATCTCTCCTTGCTCCTTCTTTAAATTTCCTAAGTCCCTTTTACCAAGTAATTAACTTTTCCTCTTTGCTTTCTGCTTCATTTCGCCTTTTATTTTCTTTCTGCATCCAATCCATTTAGAAATTAGACGATTGCACATTTCCTCCCTTTTTGTTTGTTGAAGACGGCTTCCAGCAATGGCGAGGTATTAGACAGGAGTTTTTTGGATGGGTACAAAAACAAACCAGCAGTTGAGCTACACTCTTGATTGACCACTGGGGAGGTGGCTGAAGTCCCCTCCAAATACGGCTTTCCTAACGACGTATCCGTGGTAGCCTGCCCGGATTCGATGGCGGTGACAGATGGGCCTTTCGACAAGCTAACAATGAGTGGTTCATTTGCCACCTCTGGAGCCTAGATGCAGGCCTGAGGTTCCCGTTAGGCGCCTTCGAGATGGCGATACTGGAGGGGTACGGGATCGCTCCGAATCAGTTCCATCCGAACGGGTGAAGGTCAGTGGCCTGCTTCAAAATCCTCTGCAAAATAGAGGGGGTGGCTCCAACTCTGGATCTTTTCACCCATTTCTTCTATATATCGGGTCGGAGCGATGGGACGGAATACTTCTTCACAAGCCGCCCAAGGAAGAAACTGATGTACGTCCCCTCCTTAATGAAGGAGTACAGGGAGAGATATTTTCTGGTGGGGATGATCGACAGATTTGGGGTGCACCTCACCCGATCGGCTAGAGCCCAAGTCTTGAAGGATCTAGCTGCCGGTCAACCCATGTATGAGGGCGATATTAAGAAGCTGATGGACGCCGTGAGCAAGCATGGAGATCCCTACCAGTCTAGCTTTCTCCTGTCCACGCTGTTTGGCTCTTCTAGCTCCGAAACTGCTGAGAATGCAGAGCATGAGCATTAGGATCGTAGTAGGCCAATGTTGACATAGGACATCAACCACGCATTGTATTTTGCGTGAAATAAGTGTTTTAATGAAAAACTTATCTTGCTTGTATTTTTATTGTAGCCGAAATGGCCGGAGGAAACGACATCACTCGGGAGTTAGGCAGTAGGGTTGCTGCCAGGAGAGGGGCCAACTTGAAGGCCAAGGAAGGCAGCAAAAGGCGGAAGCTCATGAAGGCGTCCGAGGTGGAAACGGGTCAAGGGCCATCGGGCACTCTTTTCACTGCCGTACCCATTCCTGCCAGTTTCTTGTCTGCTGCCACTCCGATCGTTTCCATTTCTGTGCCTGCGGCTGCAACTATCTTAATATACCCACGGTCGTATCAGAACCTTCTGCACCTCGATCAATTAAGGACGGTCGGACAGTACGAAGGGAGCTGATTGTGGGGAACGAACCAGAGGAGGAGGAGGAGGAGCCTGAAGCTGTTTGCCTTCCCGTCCTTCAATCTTTAAGGGAGTTGGCCTAGGGAAGGGCGGCACACTCGGACGAGGCTGCGCAGAGGCAGATGGAGGCGAATGCCCGAAGGAAGGTCACAGAGATAGTGACCGAGGTAGACGCTCGGGTGGCTGCCAAGGGCAAGGCCGTTGCTCAAAGTAAGCCGCACCATCGAAGTGACAGGCGTCCGAAGCCCGTTAAGGAGTTCTTGCAGGAGAACTTCGGCAGTGACTGGTCGATCGGACAAGTGGCCAGTCACCTTTGCAGGGGTATGCTGCAGGAAGTTGACTTCAGGGAGATGAACGACGCTGAGTTGCTTTTGCGGGAGCGCAGCATGTTCTGTAGCCAGGTTATGGAGGTAAGGATTTACTATGTCATCACATGAGACATAACGAAGATTTCCCCCCACTAATGAAGTGTTTTTTATTGTCTTAGCTGGCTAGGAGGGGCTTACGGCTACACAGCATGGCACATGTGCTGAAAGGCAAGGCTGAAGATGCTGCTAGGCTACGCGCTGGGGCAGAAGCTAGTCATGACTCTGCTCAAAAGGAGGTCTCTTCCCTCCGATCGGAGGTAGTTACCCTGAAGAAGGAATGCTCCGCCCTTCGATCGGAGGCGCAATCGTCAAAGAGGGACGCCGCTCAAAGTGCACAGGAGCTGCAGGCCCGCCAGGCTGAAGTGGACCAGCTGAAGGGAGACGTTGCTCGCTTGGCCGCCGATAGTGCCCATTGTCGGAGGTTTGAGCAGCGAATGAACGCACTGGATGCCGAGTGCCAGGAGCTGAGTGGAGACAATGCTAAACTTAAACTGAAGCGAGCCAAACTCATGACAGAGAGAGACCAAGCTCTAGCAGAGTGTGGTGAGTTACGGACTGAGAGGGAGGCTCTGAAAGCGTCTGTACAGGAGAAGGAAACGTCCTGGAAGGAGAAACTCGACGCGGAGCTCGCCTCTCAAAGGGAACAGCTTCTCGATCAGCTGGCAGAAGCACAGGCAGTGTTACTTTCACGCTTAATCTATGAAGCTGGGAGGCATTTTCCTGATGCCGATCTCAACTGGATGGAGGATCCAGTGGCCTTACCCAATCCTCCTTCTAGCGAAGATGAGGAGGAGACCTCGAGAGAGGAGGCAGCTGAGAGAACTTCGGAGGGAGGTCCTTTGCTTGTCGAGGTTGAGCCAACTGTTCCTTCAGTGGGAGGAGCTGAGTCAGGTCTGCCCGTCAAGCCCGTCTTCGAGGGAGCAGCTGAGCCTTCCCAAGGCGCTGTCGGTCCCTCTCAGGCTACCGGTGAGTTCCTAGTAGCATTGGACGCCGATCGACTTCAAACGGTTGTGGAGCCACAAGTAGAGCCCTCCGAGAGCCAGCCCCCGACCCCCGCCGATACAATCACTGTGGATATAGAGAATTAGTTTAGGAACTTAGATTAGCTTTGCTTTTCCCTTTTTACTCTTTATTCCTGCGACAATTCCTTGTAAATTGTACAGCTGAGACATTCTTAATAAAGTTGCATTTTTCTGCAAAGTGTTGGTTTGCATAATCACTGCAATCAAGAATACATAAATTTGCATTGAAATTGTCAGTATAATCGAGCTAAGTACTACTCGTGAAATTGCATAAAAATTGCAAGTACTTCCTGAATTCAAATAACCTTCAAATCCAGTGGCCGATTGGCTCAATCTGGCTTGGGAGCATCGTCGACCCCAACGGATCGAGGCAGTCCTCGTATCTTCGGATCGGGAGCATCGTCGATCCTAACGGATGAACTTGACCCGCGAATAGACGAGCATCAGTTTTGGCATTTTCGGCCTGGGATAAACATCCGGCCTAGTGGGTAAGCTGTTCGACCGACACATTTTCGGTTCGGAACTGGCGTCGAACCTAGCGTATGAACCCTTCAGATTGCATAAAAATTGCATAATCGGGCTAAGTAATACTCGTAAAGTTGCATAAAAATTGCATAATCGAGCTAAACAATACTCGTAAAGTTGCATAAAGATTGCATAATCGAGCTAGGGAGGTGAGATCCTCCAAAATAAAAAGATTTGGGGAGGTAAGATCCTCCATCATAACAAATTTAGGGAGGTGAGATCCTCCTAGTCGATCCTAACGGAGGTCTTGATCTTTCAAATAAATGAACAGCAACTTTCGCATTTTCGGCTTGAGATGGACATTAAGCCCAGCGCATAAGTTATATATCATGCATAATTTGAACAAGGGTAAAAGAAAGAACCTCTTCATTAATTGGGCAATTGCCAAATTTTTACAAATAGTATTTTTTAGATATCCCGGCGTCGCAGCTCCTGCGGATGTCTTGCCCTTGGGTTGGGGACGTTAGGATCAGGAGTATCATCGACCCTATCGGGCAAAATAAAACATTCGCCTAGGTAGTTCAGACTATCTTCAATTTCGCTGAACTGGGAAGTATGCCTGTTCAGGCTCTTGTTCTTCCTGGGTCGTCTTCGGGTTGATATACCCTCTAACCCCTCGCCAATCAGTCAAGATACCTCCTTCAACCGTTTGATCATGGCAACATAGGCTTCTCGCAATGCCTCTTGGTTGCCTCTTACGATGGCGGTGCCCCGATCAGTTGGGATTTTCATCACCATTAAGCATACGCTGGTGACAGCTCCGGTCTGAGCGAGTAGGGGCCTGCCAAAAATGGTGTTATAGGCAAAGATAATATCGATTACCATGAAGGTTACCTTACAGGTGTGAGTGGTTGCTTCTTGGCCAAGTTTGACGAAAAGATCCACCGATCCTACCACTGGGGTAGTGACATTGCCCAAGCCGATCAGCGGCGTGGCGTTCGGCCTCAACTCCTCTCTCCCATCGCTTTATATGCCTGCAATGTAAGCACATTAACGGCGCTACCATTATCCACAAGAATTCTTCTTACATCGAAGTTATTAATGTGAGCTCTGATGACAAGGGCGTCTTCATGAGGAAACATGACATTCCGTGCATCCTTGCTGGATAAGGTGACCGGTGGGAGCCGCTCAACTGCGTGGGAGAGGTAAACTTTTTTCCCCTTTTTCTTCCTGGAGAGCTCTTCCTCGTAGGACGATCCTCCAGCAATGATGTTGATCGACGTTGCACATGGCTTACTTGGGCCCACATTTCTCGAATTTTTGCTCTCGTTGTCGTCATCTGAATCAGTGTACTCCTTTTCAAGATCCAGCCGTCTACAGGGACTTGCCCCTCTGATCGGTCTAACGAAATTCTTGAGAGCCCCCTTTTGCACGAGCCACTCAATTTCCCTATGCAGCGAATAACACTCGTCAGTAGAATGACCGACATCTCTGTGAAATTCGCAATATAGGCTCTGGTCTCTCCGGTGCCAGCTCCGATCAAAGAGTTTTTTGGGCCAATTGACTCTGCGATGGTTCTTCTTGATCCACATCAACACTTTGGAGGGGCTGACATTGAGCGAGGTAAAGCTCCGGGGCTCCAGGTCATCCGCTCTACTGGGGAATTCACTCCTGGATGTTTTCCGTTTAACCAGGTGTTGCGGGCTCTTGGGTCCGTCCGGGTTGCTTCCTAGCCGCTCAGATACTCGCTTTCTGATGAAGGGTCGTCCGTCCGGATACCGCAATCTGTACATCACACTGGTCTTTCTCCCCCCGCTGGACCTCAGGGCCTCATCCAGCTGAATGTGTTGCTTGGCCCACTCCATCAGGTTGTAAAAATCTACAGGAGTTGCTGCGGCTGTAGATTCAAGCGGAGGGCGATTAATAGTGCGTTGAGCTAAGGCGGTTGCTGCCATTTCGACGCTTGGGTTCTTTGCCTCAGACATAGCGGCCTGGAACCTGTTGGTATAAACTCTAAGACTTTCGTCGGCCCGCTGATAGGGATCGGCCAGGCTACTTACTGATCTTGGTGCGCGCGTCTTCATTACAAATCGTGAGGTAAAAAGCTCCTTAAGCTTCCAAAAGGAGATGATTGATTCCTGGGGTAGCCCACGAAACCATCTCAAGGCATCTCCGCCAAGGGTGGTAGGGAAGATCCGACAGGCGACCCTCTCATTACGAGTGTATGCCTGCACTTTTGTCAGGAATTTAGCTAAATGAGTAGTGGGATCGGTCTTACCCGTGTACTTGTCCATCCTGACATCCTTCCACCTAGGAGGCAACTTGGACTTCATGATTTCTCTGCAAAACGGGGACGCCATGTTGTCGCAGATGTTTTCCTTGGGCGTGTCCTTCTTGGAGCTTGTCAAGCCGAACTGCTTCAATTTTCGCTTCAACCACTTGTCCCCTTTGCTCATAGCGATGGTGACAGACTCCGATCGCAACCTTCCGGAATCACCACGACTAGGTGTGCACGTGTAGGACAAGTCGTCCTCGCTAAGTGAAACGGGAGATTCAGTGGAGAGGTAGTCGAGGTCTCTACCAGATAGCATTATCCCCTTACCCTTGTCATTCCTTCCAGGGGTCTCGACGCGGTGCCTCCCTAGGGGTGAGCAACGGTCGGTTCGGTTCAATAACCGAACCGAAAAAACCGAAAATCGAAATTTCATAATTTATATAAACCGAAACCGAACCGAATTTATATAAAACCGTACTAAAACTGAACCGAAATTTTCGGTCGGTTTGGTTCGGTTAACCGAAAATTCAAAATTATAATTAAAAAAAATTATCTAAAAAATTATACAAAATTATAAATCATAAAATAAATATAAAAATATTCAAATTGAAAAATATACATATATAATTTGAGTTCAAACCCTTTTAAATTAATATAAAAAATACAAAAAATAATTTTTTTATGTAAAAATTGAATAAAATAATATATATTATTAAAATTTCGGTCGGTTCGGTTTTTCTTCGGTTTTTGCCTTTCAAAACCGAATCGAGCCGAAATAACCGATTTACATGAAATTCCAAAACCGAAACCGAACCGAATAACCGAATAACCGAACCAAATTTTAAAAATCGGTCGGTTTGGTTCGGTTTTTCGATTTTACCCGAATTCTGCTCACCCCTATGCCTCCCCATGTCGTGAGCTCTTGGCTCGTTGATGGGGACTCCCTTGTTTCTCCTTATTTCTAAACCCTCATCCATGAAATCCCTTTCGCGGTTTCTTTCAGGAATAGCTGGCATTTTCCCTTTTTGGATTGTTTGGGCTATACTCTTAGCAAAATCACCGAGAATGGCACGCATGCCTCTGACGATGATGGGAGTATCCTCTGATTGTCTTAAAATGGCATCGCTAAACACAGGGAGGGAGGTGGTCTCTGTTGAGGACCTGATGGGCCTTTCCTTTACTTGCGAGGTGCCTAAACTGGCACGAGCATCACCTTCATGATTAAAATCTTTGGGGGTCGCATTCTCGTTGGATCGTGAGTTCGTCATACCTCTCAACGAAAGAACCAAATGATAAAACTAAAAAAATCTTTATCTAAAGAGGAGAGGATGAGCCGATCGGATGAGAAAATCCTGCAATAAGAAGTGTCCGGTCGGACCAGGCGTAAACACTCCGAAACTTAACTTAGTAGCTTAGAGAGAAAAAGTGCTTTAGAATGCTAGAGATTCAATACCTGGAACCATTGTTGGCTGGACTATTTATATGAGATGATTAAGAGGCACTTAAGTGCCTGGTGAGTGATTACTGGCTGTCAGAGTAGGTATTCGTTGGCATGACAGGGAGCAAGTGGTAGGCATGGGCGCTGCCTTGTCTCAGGCGGCTGATGGTACTGACGGTCACATCAGCCGATTGGACGTGTGCGCTGCCTAGGAGCTCATTCCTGCTGCTCTTAGTTGTTGGGTGTTTGGCCTTGCCAATTAATTGGACCGACTGAATGAACCTTACAGCAAATAATATTTGCTGTGTTATGAGATATATTATCTAATAAATGGGTTTGAATATGAATATACCATTGCCGACACCAAACAATCCGAGCACTGAAGACCTTATAACTTGTGGCTGTCAATGTAAACATTAATTGGGGTGGGTGTACTTTTCATGCACCCTTTAATTAATGTAAGAACTATAATTATTAAATTATATGCATGCTAGCCTAAGGCGAATATGATATTATGAACTTGATGTACAGATAATGGATGAAGATATCAAAGCCGTCCAATTTCACTGAGCAATGGATTATGTTTTGCTGATAAAGTCATGGGACATGGCCATGATGCATTTTGGAAAGGATTTCATAATCTGAAATCCATCCACAAAACATGTTTTCCACTCCCACAGCCATCATACTTGAATATTTTTCTTTAAACTTTTCTTTACTTTGTAGGAAAAACACATTCCGTTGTTACTAAATTTTAACATTTTTCTAAATTAAATTTATATTTTTTAAAAAGTTGACATTGAAATTTTATACTTTTTTTTATTGCTTATATTAATCTAATTTAAATAGAACTGATGAAATTAAAATGCAAATTCTGTTAATTTTACATAAAATTAACGGAAAATGACTCGCCACAAAGAAAAATAAAAAGTATTTTAGTGGCGAATTTTTGTCGCTAATTAGCTTATTGATGGACATAGCAATGGATTTAGATCCATTAGTGTCATGCTGGTAGCTACAACTTTAAGATGGATTTTGTATAAATCGTGCGCGATCCATGGCTATTTTATTTAAGTTTGGTCTTTTCGCTCGCTACGACGAAAATATCTGTCATTATTGTTTACTTTATTTCATTTTTATTTGTTAAGACAGAAAGTTCTGTCAGTGTAATTTTGAAATAATTAATTTTTGTACTATAGTGACCGTTTTCCGTCGCTATACCATTTTACAAAACACCAAAACAAAATGTTTCCCTTCAAAAACGATATACATCATTAAATTACAATTTACATGATTACATATTACATAATATATAAACAATAGCACTACAAGAAACTAAAATTCAAAAATTATAAAGAAAAGAAAAAGAGTTTTTACAAGAAAACATTACAATATTTAAAGAAAAAAACAAAAGAATCCAACCAGTCTTAAATTGCAAAACGCCTCTTCCCTCACTCTTCAAAGCCAGATTTTTTGCAAGTGATACTGTAGAAAAAAAAATTCCTCTGCTACATTAGCAACGAAGGAAGTTACATTGATCCATATGTTCTTTTCTTTCTCCGTTAAAAAAAATGATTACAAGGATGTCACCTCATTTATGAGTGTCCATGGACTGATTATTCGGGTCATAATTTATTTTTCAAATTCAATTTATTAATATCAATTTTTCAAAATTAAATATCAAGTCTAATATATTAAAAATATGTTACTCGTTAAATGTGGTCGGTTAAACAATTAACCATTTATTAATCATTAAAATATTAAACATATATGATCTACTTATCCTAAACTTCATGAAAAAAAAAACTTACACCCATCAGTTAAAACATAACAAATTTAAAAAGAATCAATTCATAGTTACACCCACCAGTTAAAACATAACAAATTTAAAAAGAATCAATTCATAGTATTTATATATTTCATCAATTTTTTTATATTTTAGTGAATCATACACTCATCTTAAATTGGTTTTTTGTGAAATTAATATAAGATATTTTTTAATTATGTCATTTTCATCTAAATTAAACCTAATATAAGTGATCTGAAAATATAGAAATCGGATATCAAATTTTAAAATACAGTAATTTAATATTAAAAAAAAAAAAGTTAAAGTTCAGACAGTACAAAAATGCGTTTTTCCTACTTCTTACTTATTGATCTATTGAAGTTACCGGTTGCAATTATTGTAAAATAATTCTGAGTTAAAGTTCCACTTGGAAGATTGTCATATTGAGCAATTGTAGTTTTAATTTGAATGGTCCAAACCCCATGAGATTATAATTTTTGTAAATTATTATTGTGATGGAAGGGATATCATCATGTGGTTGGGGTTGGGCCCCAACTATCACCTAATCCCTAAAAATTAATAAAAAGCCGAAAAAAGTAGTTTGAATTGTAATAATATATATATATATATATATATATATATATATATATATATATATATATGCAAAAAGTTGAATTATATTTTCAAGCTAACAATTTATATATTATTATTTTATTCAAATAATTTATATTATTAAAAACCAACTCAACAACCTAACCTAACAATTTTGAAGAGTATTTTACACGAATAGGCCTCCAATTTTAAAATTTGTAAAAAAAAAAAAAAAGGCTACTCATTTTTAATTTATAATATAAAAATTATTCAATTTTAATTTATATAACACAAAAGACATTTTAATTTGCTACTGCAAATTTAGATCATTTTTAGTATTAAAAAGTTGAAATACATGCAATAAATTTGACTTATTTTTATATTAATTTTTTTATTTAATTAGCACAAATCTTTTAATTTAACACCGTTTCACTCACTTTTATTTTTTAAAATTTCTTTTTCATCATTTTGCATTAATTTTTACATCATTCATTTTAGAGTAACGATTCGGGATGTACATGTATTGTGATGAGAGTAAATCTAAACCGTACGTTTAAAATTTATTCTTGATTCAAGAATTCAAACTTATACGCACCATATACAATATTATACATCGGTGCGCCGTATTTTAAACCTTCACTTTGTAATTGCATTAAAATTGATGGTATATATATATATATATATATATATAATAAAACTTAAAATAAAATTAAAACATAACTTGCTGGTTTAATTTAAAAATTAATGGAGCAAATTTAAAGACTCAATTAAGCATGTCATTCAAACTTTTTCCACCTACCAAATACCTTCCCTATTGAAAATTGGAAACATATTTTTTTTAATTAAATTTTTGAATATAAGAATGAAAATCAAATTTTAATCAATTAAAAAAATTATTATACTCTAAATTGTTCAATCAAATAGTTAATTAGTTTTTTCAAACTTTGTGATTATGTCTATCCATGTTGGACAAAAATTAAATATTATAAATAAACAATATTTTTATAGGGATCTTCAAGGCATTTCGCGTAAAATAAAAAATTACAAAATGTGAGAATATTCAAAATCCCTTAAATTATTAAATTGAGCATTTTTAAATATTTGAAAGAGATGGTTTTATTTTTTTTATAGTTTTTTTAAATCTGTATTAATCTCAGTTAGGGGTGAATAAAGAACCGAAAATTTGGTTAATCGTAAAATTGATTCGAAACCGAACCGATTTTTTCAATTAACCGATTCGATGGACTCATTTTCAGTTTTTTGTTTTTAAAATTTTTGATTTTTAAATATTGGTTAATCATGAACTAACAGTTAACCAGTTCATATATATATTATATATTTTTATATTTTAAAATTTTTTATTTCTTTAAAAAATTTACATATATTAATACTTTAAACTTTAAAGTATATTTAAATTATATTTTTATTTTTATATCTTAATTTTTTATATTTTTTTATAAAATTCTATAATATTTTAAAGTATATTTAAATTATATCATTATCCGTAATTATATAAAGTAATGTTATATGAAGTAATCAATTAACCTTTATTATATATATTATTTTTTATTATATATATATTGATGTATATATTTTAGTTGATAGCATTTAATTGAATTTTTTATATTTTATAGTCTATATTTTAAAATATAATTTTATCCAAAATTTTTCTTTGACCCATAATTAAACATGCTTATTTTTAATAAATATCAAAACAATTTTATAATATTAGTTATTAATTTATTGAAATAATTAACTAGATGTGGCAAGTTGGGCGGGTTTGGGTTGGGTCATTAATGGGCGGGTCACAAATGGGCCAAAAAGTATAGGTCATAAATGGGTCAAATATCCAAATGGGTTGGGCGGGTTGGGTCGACCCATGGGCTAAAAATTTGATCAATTTTTTTAATAGAAATAATTCTCAATATAATAACGGAATATAAAAAAAACTACTAATATTGGCCTAAATGGGTCGGTGATAGCCCAATCGAGGCCAAAATGGATTGGGTAGCTCAAATGAGTCGAATGGAGGCCCAACTGGGCCAATATGTGAGTCGACCCATTTGACACATTTTTTTTAACGAAAAATAATTGTCGATACAATAACGGATACTAAAATAACTATCATAAAAATGTTGCCCTAAATAAAGTATAGGTCATAAATGGATCAAATGTCCAAATAGGTTGGGCGGGTTGGATCGACTCATGAGCTAAAAATTTGAACCAATTTTTTTAATAAAAATAATTATCGTTATAATAACGGAATGTAAAAAATACTACTAATATTGGCCTAAATGATGGCCCAAATGGGTCGTATGGAGGCCCAAATAGGCCCGATAGATGCCCAAATGGGCCGAAATGTCGGTCGATCCATTTGACACATTTTTTAAAGAAAATTAATTTTAAATATAATAATAGAATCTTAAAATGACTACTATTAAAAAATATTAGGTCAAATGGGTCGTATGGCCCCCGATAGAGGCCCAAATGGGCCGAGATGTGAGTTAACCCATTTTTAACAAAAAATAATTTTAAATATAATAACGGGATACTAAAACGACTACTATAAAAAAAATATTGGCTCAAATGGATCGAATGACCCAAACGGGCCGGGTAGACACCCAAATGGGCCGAGATGTGGGTCGACAGCCATTTGATGATGTGTTTGTTTATATGCGAGCTCAAAATCAATTCCATAATTCTTAAAATAATAAATTAAGGCTCCGTTCGGTAACGTTGCCGTTTTCAAGTTTTTCGTTTTTTTAAAAAAAAAAAATAAAAACGTGTTTGGCAAAATCTTTCCAGTTTTAGTTTCTGTAAAACTCTTAAGAAGTGTTTTCCTAGATAAAAACGGAAAAAAGAAATCTACAAAAGATGGATTCTAGGTTTTAAGTTTAGTTATTCCACTTCTTCAAAATAAGAGTTTGTGAGAGTTTGTGAGTATTTTGCTGCCGTTGCCGTGACTTCCACATTCAATCACCATCGACTTCCATTAATCCAGGTGAAGTAAGTTATTTTATTTTTTCCTTTTCTCCATTTTGCTCTGAACTATATCCATGAAAGTAAATTTAATCTTTTCTTCTTCCTTAGAAAAATTATCACAGTTAACATTAGAATGAAACACTCTCTAACAGCAGCTTTTTTTTCTCCTCTCTTTAGTCCTAAAAAAACCCATGAACGAAACACGCTCTCTCTTCATATAAATAGAAGAAAAATAAATTTGATTACTGTCAAAATAGAAATAAAAGTAATGAACCTGTGAATGCAATCTGGTCAATTTGCCTTTGCTATGAAATTGGATGTAATCCATTCGAATTTTGTCGGCCACAAGTCACAACCCTTTTTTATTTTCTTCTTTCATCTTCTATCGCATAGCGAAGTATTTGGATTACAATCTATATACAAAGCATGAAGTTGGATTATATCTATATTTACATAATTGGAAATATATAGTAGAGAGAAAGAGAGATCAGAGACAGGGAATGAGTGATTGTGGATTTAGGCTAGTGTCGGTGTGGCTGGCTGTCATCAATGCTAAATTATTTACTGCATTCTCACAGCATTGGACACGTTTGCTGAAGTGGGAAATTCCAACTCAAAAGGCTTTAAAAAGTGCTTGGTAATATAAAGTTGTTTTTCATTATATATATTAGGGACAGTTGTGATATATTAGAGAATGAATTGATATTTTGGCATTACTTGTTCAATGCATATCTACCCAACACTCAAAAGTCACGTTTCTTGTCAAACTTAGTATAAACACCAATATTTTTAATATAATAAATTCAATAGTCTTGGAATTAGCATGGTTGAATATTTCATATATATCTTTAATTTTTTCTTATTTTTATACTTCCTAATAACTTTCTCACTGTTATTTATTTTCTTCTTGGAGGATTAAATAATTTTTTTTATTTTCACTTTCTTTATTATTTTTTTTAAGGATTTTTCATGTATTACATCTATTTATATAAAATTTAACTCATATATTAACATGAAAATTTGTCATGTTGCATGATAATGTAATTGAAAATGCAATGAACCAAGTGGTTACAAGTAATTAATTGTTAGTTATTAATTTTTTTTGACATGCTAGTAACTTTATTTTATTTACATGGAAAATTTAGATCAACAGTTGAATGCAAATGGTGACAATATTATTGAGGTTGAATATGATTGAGCAATTTGGATTGCAAGTAATTAATTTCTAGTTATTTTTTTGTGATATGATAATAACTTTATTTTATTTAGATGGAAAATTTAGATCAAGCATTGAATGCAAATGGTGACAATGTTATTGAGGTTGAACATGATGGTGCAATTTGGTCTCCACAAATTGAAGATTATTTTATAACATTAATGGTTGAGGAAGTAAATAATGGAAATCGAAAAACAACCACTCTAACTAAAAGTGCATGGGCACGAATTAGAGATCTTATGAAAAAAAAGACCAATCGAGAGTATAGTCCAATTCAATTCAAGAATAAGTTTAATAGTCTCAGAAGCCGATGGAAGCATTTCAATAATTTATTGAAAGAGACAGGAATCGGATACAATTCGATGACTGGTCAAGTTATTGCAAGTGACGATGTGTGGCAGAAATTATACAAGGTATTTTCTATTTTAATGAATTTATTTATTAATTATTATAAATAGTGTATAATGAATATTAGGATCCATTTTTAGAATAATATATATGTGTATTTTTTGCCAATAGGTGAATAAGATGGCAAGAAAATTTAGAAAAGAAGGTTGTAAGGAATACGAGAAGTTGTGCATTATTTACGGTGATACAACTGCTACCGGAGCTTATTCTCATCCTTCTACTAAAAGTCCTTCTGTTAGTGAAGATGAAAAAAATAATAAAGAATGTGATAGCTCTGATGAAGAAGGTGAAGATACAAATAAAAATAAAAGGTTAAAGAAAACAAGTGATGAAAGATCTAATAGTAAAAATAAGAGAGAACTATTTCAAAATGCAATGGCTCAAGCATTGATCAATATTGGTGAAAGTTCAAAAAAAAAATTAGAATTTTTTGAGAAGCAGATGGGTTCAGGAACAACATTCACCTCAGTTGGTAATCCAGGAAATAATTTTGGAACACAGTTGAGCAGCGATAAAGAATCAATTTTTAAATGTCTTGAAGTCTTGCAAAATCTTGATGGAATAGATGGATTGTCTTTTGCAAAAGCTGTTAAACTTATCCATGATGATTCACTATGGAGAGAGATGTTTTTGGCCATGACCGAAGAAAGAAAGAGACATTGGGTTTTAAATATCCAAATTTGATGATTTCTTCTTCTTCTTATTGTTACCATTATTATTTTGCATTTCTTTGGCTTATTATCTATTGCATTATACAAACTTTTTATTTGATATTTGAATTTTTGTTATTGACCTACGGGATTTGGTTATTATTAGAAATTGGTTGGAATATATTTCTTTTATTTTATTATATATAGATATTATTTTTATTGATTTTTTGTATTAATTATTTTTATTTTGACAGGAATATGGATTTGGATATTTTTTTTTCCGATTCTGATGAAGAAATCGAACAATTGTTGACGATTTATGTGAACTATGAGTACAATTTTATGTGCAATGATAAACCTAGGCCTCAGAGAATTTCAAAATTGACAGGTCATGAATGGATTGTTGAGGTATTAAATGGTCATCCAATGACATGCTATGATTTATTTCGGATGGACAAAAATATTTTTATTTATTTATGTGAGGAATTAAAAGGGAGAACAACATTGAAAAATTCCAAGTTTTTAACGGTGCAAGAACAGGTGGCAATTTTTCTTCTTATCATTTGTCAAAATGATCGACAAAGAGTTGTAGCAGACCGTTTTCAACATTCAACAGATACAATTTCTAAACATTTTCGGAATGTTCTGTATGCCATTTGTTCAATAGCTAAACATGTGATTGTTCCTCCATCATTTGATGAAATACCTTCAGAGATCAAAAATAATTCTAGGTACTATCCATTTTTCAAGGTAATAAAAAGTTTTGAATCTTTTTATATATATATATATATATAATTATAGTTAATATTGCTTATTAATGGTTACATTTGTAACAGAATTGTATTGGAGCTATAAACGGTACACACATTTCTGCACGAATTCCAGTCAGTCAACAAATTCCATACCGTGGGAAGAAAACAGTCCCTACACAGAATATCATGTGTGCTTGCTCATTTGATATGCGATTTACATTTGTCCTAACTGGGTGGGAAGGAACAGCAAATGATTCAAGAATTTTTTTAGAATGTATTTCTAATCCAGCAAATAAATTTCCTATGCCCACACGAGGTAAATATTATCTAGTTGATTCAGGATATGCTAATATGCCTGGATTTCTTAGTCCATACCGTGGAGAACGCTATCATTTACGTGATTATAGAGAAGGATCAAATCCACAAGGTGCAGAAGAATTATTTAATTATATGCATTCTTCGTTACGCAATGTCATAGAACGTTGTTTTGGAGTTTTGAAGGCACGATTTCCTATCCTTAGAGATATGCTTTCATATGACATAAAACGGCAAAAATATATACCCCTTGCATGTTGTGTTATTCACAATTTTATTAGGACGCACGGAAATATAGACTCTTTATTTGTAGAATATGCAAATGAAAATATTATGCTTGGAGATGATCAGCAAAATAGTGAAGCCAGCACTTCAGAGCCACGGGAAACTGTTGATATAAATGCAAGTCAACTTCGTCAAATGAACAGCATTCGAGATAGAATAGCCGAGAGATTGTGGTTAAGTTATAATAATTGACATTTATATTATTATTTTTTTTAAGAATAATTTATTTTTCTTGTTATTATGAAATTTTTTATGAAATTATGAATTTTATTAAATATTTATTATTCATTATTCAATATTAATAATTAGATAGTATATATATATGCATAATATCTATTAATCGATATTAGAAATATTATGATTAAAAATTATGATACCGTTTTTAAATTTATAAAACAGTTTTTAAAAAATAAAAAATAAAAACTAAAAACAGTTTTTAGATTTTAAAAAACTAAAAATAAAAAACGTACAACGTTACCGAACACACCCTAAGTTTTCACAAAAATTTTCAGTTCAATTAGAATCCGTTTTCGGGATTGGTTCACTCTAACCGGTCCGATTCAATAATTTCACTATTACCGTAACTTTAATTTTTTAGTGTCAAAAGTTTCTAAATATTATTTTAAGTTTGTCCATACCCTTAAAATAATTTTTGGAGGTCATTTACTATTTTTAGAGATCCGGTCAAATCTTAGTCAAACCGGGATCCCTTAATACGGCCCAAGACTTTTTCTTATTTTTGACTTTTGGAGAATTATTTAAACTCATTTTCACTCCAAATTTTACCACTGGCATCACCGTTATTAGTATTTTTCGATGGTCAAATAAAATATTTTTCGTTTTCGGGAGTAATTTCTACCCCTAGTGCACTATTCACCATGGGGAAAGAGTGAAAAAGAAAAAAAAAACTCAGAACAACAAAAGAGGAAGAATGACAGCAACAACTCGTTGGTCACATGAGACATGCCCAAATGCATTGAGATTTAGTTGGGTTGGCCAAGTGGGTATTGTTTGGGATGGATTGGATTTGGGTCAGTTTTTTCTGGGCGGGTTGTTTGGGTTTGGGTCATGTACGACAAGCCTATAATTAAGTGGACAAAACTTTGCTTATCTTTTATATAATTATATGTTAAAAATTTTAATGGTTAATAAAAAATACTTATTAATCAAATAAAAAAATCGAAATCAGTTGGTTAATTTATTTTTTAATAATTAATCGTTTTCATTAATTGATTATTTTATTTTTTTAATAATTAATCGGTTTCATGGTGCGGACAAAAATAAAAATAAAAATAGGGATGATTAAGACACCCTTAACTTTAAGTGATTAAGACTGAATGCAAACATAAACTGAGACTTCCAAGCTACAAAGCTACGGAGTGCCCATTCCCACTGCCCACTGCATTTTCTTTCAGGTACTCTCTCTCTCTCTTCATGTTATTCTTTATCTGGTTTTTGGCTGTTTCAGTATTTACGCATTTACTTGTATAATTTCTTTAATTTTTTATTCTTTTCTGTCGAATTTTGGAGCCTCCCTCTTAATTGTTTACTTTGGCAACTATGAATTGCGAACCCTTTTTCTCATAGAAAAATACTAAAATCTGAACCTGAAATCTAAGTCTCTAGAAATAACATTACTTATTAAGGGAAAAAGAAGGTGTTGTTTGTTTGGAAGGAAAGAAAATGGAAGGAGGCTCAGAGAAAAGAGAAAAAAAATTACCCATTCTGTGGTTACGTGTGATCCACACGCGCCGAATGGTCTGGACAGAAAATGTATGTATGGATGCATTCAAGCATGTATTTATGTATGTAACATTAATATATAATGTTAATAATCATAAATTACGTATAATTAATAAATTAATATTCTTCAGCAAAAAAAAATAATTAAAAGTTTTATTATGTAATTAATCAATGCATATATATAACAATATATATTATATAACAATCCGAGCACATTGACAAGTATAGATTTGTGCACAAAAAATCTACAAGTATAGAAATGAAAAGACAATACACTTATAATGCAAATGCATACGAGAAAAAAAAGCTTGTTGAGATATAATTTGAGGTTAATTAGATATAGTGGCAAAAGAATTTTTTGCAATAAAGAAATATTTGAACCGTGTAATATTTGTATAAAAAGTTATTTTGGTAGAAAAATCCTTCAAACCTATCGAAAATTCAACATAACACGCCACCTACACTTAAACTTTTAGAAGGTGATACGTGGCAGTACACGTTAGCAGAAACTCATGAAATGCAACTAATATGATAATGAACATAGCAAGCTTGCCTTAATTAGTATTTGATATTTTGGAATAATTTCATAGGTTTTAGATATAATTTAAATAACAAAATAAGTTCTGTGAAAAAAAATGAAATTGAATTGAGGTAAGAATATAAAATTGAAAAAATATGAGAACATGGAGGAGCATTTATTCCTTTATTTTTTGATATCTCTGAATATCAATGGGTTGCTAAGTTTTCTGTTTTCTTATGATCTAGATTTGACCTTAGAATGCAATGCAAATGACTTTATATTTACTTGCAGCTCTACTGGAAGTTACAAATATGTGTTAATTTGTGGATTCAAGAAAAGAAACAGAAATATATATGCAGAGATGTTAAGGGAAATTGGCGTGGTTGTGTTGATTGGAGTGGTGGGATGGGCATATCAAGGCTGTTACCCTCCACCTCCAAAGATATGTGGCAGCCATGGTGGCCCTCCCATCACAGCCCCAAGACTAAAGTTAAGGGACGGAAGGCATTTAACCTACATGGAAATTGGTGTATCAAGAGAAACTGCCAAATTTAAGGTCATATATATTCATGGTTTTGCCTCTTCCAGACGGAGTATTTCAAGCTTTGCAAATATCTCTCCGGTACTTAATTTTATCTACTTCTGGTTTTCACATTGATTTGCTTTTAATTAACATAATCAATGGTCTGCATTTTTACTGCTATATTTCAGGAACTAGTTGAGGAGTTAGGTGTGTATTTTGTGTCTATTGATCGGCCAGGTTATGGAGAAAGTGATCCGGATTCAAAACGCACTCCAAAGAGTTTGGCTCTTGATATAGAGGAGCTTGCTGATCATTTAGGACTTGGATCAAAGTTTTATGTCATTGGATTTTCTATGGGAGGCCAGGGAGTATGGAGCTGCCTTAAGTATATTCCTCATAGGTACACTTCATATATATTTATATATATATATATATATATATATATATATATATATATATATATATATATATATATATATATATATATATATATTTGTAAATCATCCTCCTCAAGGATATTACCCATGAAATTACAATAGCTTCAGAAATCATTTTAATGTCTACAAAACTTAACATGCTACTAGATGCAATTGCTTTAATTAATCAAGTGTTAACAGTATGTTTTTAATAGCTATATAAAAAAGGTGGGTGTTTGTTGTGACAACAGGCTAGCCGGAGCTGCACTGGTTGCACCTGTTGTCAACTACTGGTGGTCTGGTTTTCCTGCCAATTTGTCTAAAGAAGCATACTATTTACAGCTTCCACAAGACCAATGGACACTACGCGTTGCACACTATACTCCATGTCTAACCTATTGGTGGAACACACAGAAATTATTTCCAGCATCAGCAGTTGCAGCTAGAAATCCTGAAGTTTTCTCTCGACAAGATCTTCAACTCATTTCCAAGCTTGGAGGGAATCAAATATCCAAGGTAGAATTCATCACAAGTCGGATGCATGTTATGTGCTACATTAATTGATAGTTATTTACATTGCCAAATGTTATGTTACTTGTGCGCAGCAAGAGGCAACTCAACAAGGAGAGTTTGAATCCTTGCATCGTGATTTGATGATCGGATTTGGAAAATGGGAATTTAGCCCAATGGATCTTGAAAATCCATTTCCTGAAAATGAAGGCTCAGTTCATATATGGCAAGGAGATGAAGACAAGATGGTGCCAGTTAGCTTACAGAGGTATATTGCCCAGAAACTGCCATGGATTCACTACCATGAGTTGTCTGGTACTGGACATTTGATCCCCTATATTCCTGCCAACAGTGAAGCTATTTTAAAGGCTCTTGTGCTTAGGGAAAAGTAGCCTTGATTTTATGTACCTTTTTATGTATTTAATATTCATGTTCAACACAAACATAGCATCCATTCCTATTACTCACACACTTGGTAGGTGTTAACTATACTAGGTTAGGCTTTAGCCTAGCTAACTGTTCTTTGAGAGTAAATGTACTCTTGCCCAAACGGTTATACTTATCTGAAATTAGTCATAATATTCTCTCCATTTATCCAAGAGAAATAAATCTTAAGGTAGTATATGCTGACTCAGATTAGTTTTAACAGTTTGAATTCAACGTAAAGACTTAAGACGCAATATTAACTCCAACAATTAGACTTATTTGAAGCCGACTATTTCCACTCATCAAGAAAGAGAAACTTTCATGGTAAGACTTAAGAGTAGGTTAACTCTAGGAGTCCATGTCACACACACCAGGCTCCTAATGGAATGATCAATGCTTTAACCTATATGTAGTTAGGTTTGGACTATAAGGGAAGGTCCTAACCACTCGTCACTAAGGCAGGCCCAATGAGAAGCTTAACGGGATTTATGGCTTGAATATAGTTGGGAGTCAAAATGAAAACGGAGCCATATATTGAAGAAATTTTAGTAATTTACCCTAGAAAAAAAAAAAAAAAATAATATATATATATATATATATTTGTATTTTTGTAATAAAATTACATATTTTATAATAATTTATTAAAATGATAAATATTTTTGCCAGTATAGAAACCAATCATCTGCAGCCAAGCATCTCAAAAAACCACTATCAAAAAAAAATTGGATAGGAAGATGACAAACAATAGTTGAAAAGGCATAATTTTCAAATAATTAAGACTATATATAAGCTAGAAGAAGAAGAAGACTATGAGCAGCATAAATGAGTTTTCTTGCCTGCCGTTTACAGTTGATGACTGACAAATCCAACCCCATACAAATATCACAACTCCAATCCAAACAATTTGTTCACTGATAACTGCACAGGATACTGGGAACTCCAATCGCTGAATAAATTATTTAAAACACTTGCAGCCAGACCAAACTTATATGATCAATACTCACTTTATTTCTACCAGACTACACAAAGCCTATACGAACTGAGGAGCCAAAAGAGTAAAATGTGAATACAAGATAAAAGAAGTATGTTGCAAATTTTCCGCAAGGATACTGCGAACTCCAAATTTTCTCTGTAGCTTCAGTTACTGAAAACATCATCAGAATCACGCCATAGGCACAACAAGAAAACAGAATCGAAAAGATGAGCACCAAGCCAAACGGCCACTTCACTTAGGCAGGCCAGTTTTAGGGTCAAGAAGCACATGAGTTTCGTCAGATAGCAAAACAGGACCTCTACCAGGTCTTGTGCAGATGAAATAACTAACATCGCCCTGGTATCTTGGAGCATCCTTGAGCTCTGGAGGTGGTGGCAATGATTCTACATCCTTCATCTCTTCAATCCCAGCATCCTTTAATACAGTCTTATCGCCGAGAACATAACTGGAGAAAAAGGAAACAAATATTTCTAATCAGAAAAAGCATGGCCCCGTACTATTGCACCCAGATCCTCCTATTGTATTGCATCTTCTATCAACAAATAGTGACCAGAAAATGTACCTATTTATATCAGTATCAGAATTTGGAGGGAAATAGTAAAGCAGCTTCTGCAGCAACTGGACAGCAGCCTTTCTATTACGTGCAATTAGAACTGCATTGGGCCCAGCATCAAAGGTATAAGCCACCTGTCAATATTCTGACTATTAGCAGACTATTCTTTCACATCTGATCAGTATGACTCTACCAATACTTTCTTGAAAAATAGTGCCAAAATAAGAAAAAAAAATGACATCACATCATATCATTTCGGCATATGAAAGGTCTGAATCCAACCACAAGGCCCAGACTTTCAGTGTTTCTTTACCATGCCTATGTTATATGTTCCTTTGACAATAACTGGCAATTAACAAGTTTGAACACATTGCTACAAGCCCAAAATTAAGCAGTTTCTTTTCTGGGCATTCTGAAAACACACAAGTTTTAAGTTTCAAATGCCAGACAAACTAGAATTAACAAGATAGAGGAAATGAACCCCCCAGTCCAAAATTCAAAATTTTTAATCCACACAGCAAAGTCTTATTCATCAAAAAAAGTTATTTCACTCACATTTTCCAAAAAGACCTTTCTACTTTGATTTTCTGAACTTCAAATAAGAATTGTTTGCTGTATGATTTTCTTATACATGGCAAGCTGTTATATGTCAAAGAATATTTTTATTGAGTTTGAGGCTTTCATGCCTTTTCATTCTTTAATTGCCTCGTCGCAAGCTATTAATAGTTAAAATATTTTTCTTTCTTAATTGTTTGACATCATACACTTTTGTTTTAATTATTTTTATTTCTGTTTTCACATATTTATATTGAAATGCTAACTGCCACATGGTATATAAACATTAATACGAGCTAATTCTCATGCGAATGGGAGTCTTATTCCCAAGGAAGAGGATGAGTGTTGGATGAGTGGTTTCTCTTCCTCACATCAAACCAAATGATAGGAATCTTAATATCCTTTCCTGACTGACTCCACTTTGGCCCTACACTTATACAAGCTAAATAGCTGTTAAGCATAAAATTATGCATGCCTCAAATTAAAAAGACCAATAGTAACATCCAGAAATGAATTATGAGCAATGCCTATTACTGCAGCAAGTATAATTTTTGAACTGCTAAAGATTGTAATTTCTGAGTTTATGATTTGATATACTAATTCTGATGTTTCATTTGCCAAACAAGAAAGCATCAATAAACATACCAGAGGTTTTCCTTCAGAACGATTCCATTTTTCAACACAACTGATTATCCTGAAAGATAGTCACTACATCAGCATTATACTCTAGATTTCGGTACCTCATTCAGCACATAAACTAATAAGGAAGCAGCAAAACATGTCCTTGCAAAATAATGCCAGAGCGAGACTTGCCTGTGGGATGTATCATTCATGTAGAAAATTGGAGGCTGTGTATCTAAGCAGACAGCATGAAACTGATTACTATCAGCACAGGTTAATTGTGCAAAAGATACAAAATCACGATTTTTTATGGCCTCTTCCATTTGTATAGTGCGTTTTGGTACAATCTCCTGTTGAAATAAAAAAGAAAACAAGTTGCAGCAAAAAGTTAAATGAGATCTAGTCCGTGAATCAATAATTTGAAGACATACCATCGAAGAAAACAGTAAGTGGAATTTTAGTACAAAATATTGTTTGAATCTGAACTTTTTTTTTTTTTTGAAAGATATAGGCTTTATGCAAATTATAAAGAACACTTATAATTTACAATAGTTCTTATAGAGAACTCCAACTCTATTTAAATCCAGAAAGCTCAAATGTCAAGAACTTTTGTAAATAGAAAAGAAAACCATTTTTAGAAAATGCAGTTGCCAAAAGTAGAATTAAGGCAACGAAAAGCACCTTAGCTCTGTGTTGTAAAAGCAAACTGGTCTCTACAGTCTCACGCATCCCTGTGGTGCTGCTAGTTTCTTTCTGCCGTGAACTTACCTGGTAAGCATAATCAGGAATGACACCAAATAGAAATGAAACATTTTAAAAGAAAAAAAAAGAAAAAAAAAAGGAGGAGAAAAGGTTATACACTACTAACCCTATGGCATATGACATTATTACTGTGCATCACTGCCTCGTATCACGAGAAGGTAGAAAAAAATTGAGATTTTTTATAGCCTAAGTTTCAGTACAATAAAGTATTTACTGTCCAAAGAGCTACCCTAGCATAAATGCATCAATATATACATTGACTAACTGTTTACAACATATTTCTTTATAGATACTTTAAACTCCTATTTACTAAGATTGTGCAAAAACAGCCAAAAACCAAATGAAAGTTTACTTAACTGTACCACGATTTCTGCTTCAATTCATATTTCAAACACATTTTGATGAACCCACTGGATATAAAATTTGGGAGAGAGAGAGAGAGATATGCTGCTGGTTGGTATTAAGTGCTATATGCTGTTTTAATTAATTTCTTTTGTGCTTTCGAACTACCTAGGGTGAAATTGTGTTGCATCATGCATGTGAAATTTGAAACAATTTGTAGTGCGAACAGAATGCTTTTCTTTTATTAGATATTGAGAAATGAGTTGAAGTTTAAAATTCATACTAAACAAGCTACATAAATCAAGTCCACAGATTATTGGATAAGAAATTAATAAGACTGGATAGCCAATCCAGTTGACCAATTAAATTGATATAAAAGAAGAAGAAAAAACAAAGACTTGAATAAATAAAATAACTGAGTAGACCCACTAGGAGCAAAATTTAAGATGTGATTTGTAGTCGCTAAATCCCAAGCTAACTTGAAACTCATTCAAAGATAAAGGCCAAATAAGAAAAAGAAACCTACCACAGCAATAATTATAACAAGATCATCCCAGTGCTTCTCATCTACAAGCTGAACAGCAAGGCTATCGCTTCCATTCTCAGCCTTGATTAAACAAAAATATAAAGAACAAATTCAATTTGTTAAAAATGTTAAAAGTACATACTAGAAAGAAGGCAACACAGATGAACCTAAAACTGTGTAAAGTACAGACTAGAAAGAAGGCACCACAGATGAACCTAAAACTAATCTTACTTTTCCCATGATCCACTTCACAAATCCACCAAATAAGCTGCGACAAGCACTGCCTGAACCTTGCCTAAGAAACAAAGGTGGATAAAAATTATGAAATGTCTGAATCCTCCTCCTTGGAATATATAGACACATTTAACACTAAAATATATAAATCAACTGTATAATAATTCACCACAGCAATAAATGGAAAAATTTTCCATTATTACTTGTTCATGACTATAAGGATCAAAATCATTAAATAGTGGATAAATGATGCATGTTTGGCGCATTTACTAATATCAATGAAAAACACACATCATTCAAACAAAGCAACAAGTTGAAAATTGAAAATAACAAATTTGAGACAGTGCACAAACCACAAATATGAACTCTGTAAAGACATAAGAAGAACTTAGAAACCAGCATAGGAAAAGTGAGCCAAACTAAGAAAATATCAGCTGAAACCATCACAATAAGCAACTCAAAAATGAAAATATGTGCAAAAAAGGTATGTACCTTGCAATAGCAGAAAGCCCACTGTTATCTTCCTTAGCATTCATCAGCTTTGCAAGGGAAAAAACTGCATAAGACATTAAAGTCAAATATGTTCACAGTAAATTCTATCTAATAAAAATCACAGTTAAAGAAAAGAATGGAGGTCATAACTCATAACAGAGCATAGCCAGACACTGAAAGCACATCATTCCTAGTTCAAATGCTCTATCATGTGTATACTTAGTCATTATAATCATGCATAATTTGGATAAAAATAAAACATTTCTAGGTCAGTTGCCAGATTTAGATGAACGCTTTACATACAACAAAGTTGAGCAATTCACAGCCACAACACAATGATATGCAATACGGCAAATTAAAACAGAAACATAATATGTTGATTATTTCAACCATTCTAATTGACCAATAAAAGGTCCTGTGCTGGCAAATGGAAAAGATGTAGAAAACAAGTATGAGATTATTACTAAGGTTATATCTACTCTAGAAGCATTTTGATTCTCTACCCATGTAAAAATAAATCCTACTTGAGAGTCAAAATCCCTATGTGCAGCATATGATGAGATTACAGCAGGATACGCAACAAAGGCACCAACAAAAATTAAGAAGAAACAACAACAATAGTAATGATGCATTCACTGCCTCATCAATTATCCTCCAAGATATGGATTCTAAAATTGCCAAGTTCTCTTATTTCCTTTTTCTTTTCTTAGTTCACGTACAGAGACATGCAACATAATGGTTCACACACAAATATAATAAAGTTGACCCGTGGAATCAATCACATCCTAGGGACTAGAACGGAGTAATTTTCTGATACAATAAAAACAGATTCTATTGAGTTCTCATTAAAATGAAGAGCAGCTCTATCATACTTGATATATCTCAAAACTATGGATTGTTCAACCATGTATAAGAGGAAGAAAAGAGAAAATAAATATTCAAAAAGACAAGAGAAGCTCATGTATACCAAGACAAGCAAAACCAGCAGCTGAAGAAGCCAATCCAGCAGCAGTAGGGAAATTGTTATATGAAGCTATATGTACATGCAATTTCTCCCAATCCTTCTTCGCAATCTTGACACCCTTTTCTGGATCCTCAACATCACTGGCCCGAGCACGAATTTCTCTCAAACAATTTTGGTATCTGCCTCCAGAAAGGGAAATCTCCTATACTAACCAGCGAAAACCAGAAGAACCAACAATCAACACAAAAGGTAGAAAAAAATTCAGTTCACAATTTAACAAACTACAATATATTCTATTAAATGCAAAGAGAATGGAACATTTTAGCTATTGCATAAATAGTACAAAGTAGCTCAAGTAAGCATAAAATAAAAATTAAATGTTCTATTATTTTTTATTTTTTATTTTTTATTCTTTTTTAATTTGGAAGAGGAACAAGAAATTGTATTTAGAATGTAATCCTGATTTCCTCCCTTTTAAAATCATCAATTCTTTGCGTAAACGTAGAATTAAGTCTAACTCAACCATGCATCCATGAACAATCTTTCAATATTATATTTTATTTTTCTAATCTTTTCAAGCTAATCTTCCCACAACATTTGTCAGAAATAAATGGTATTCTTTCAATTCTAGTCATATCAGGCTTCAGTCTTCGGGCGTTTCCCACCTCAGTAGAGCAATCCAAAACCATTAGGACTACAACAACAAATGTTTTCAAATCGGGTCATCTCACACCAAAATACTTAGAAATATGTGACTGTATTAATCTGGATCCCAAAAAAAAAATCATACTTAGCAGTGTCAGTTGACCTTATGTGCCCGTACCTCAGACTCCAACAGATAAATTTCAACAACAGCTATGTCAAAACCATCCCACATAAGTTACCAAAAGGACAAAGTTCGCGAGGAGAAAATCTACAGAATTCCCCACATAATCAAACTTTATTAAACTTAAGCTGATGAATTCCCATTTCAACCGTTCACAAAATGCCATTCTGCAAAGAGGAGGACAAAACAAACACAACAAAAAAAGGGAAAAACGAAAACAACAACAAAAACACCACAAGAAATGTATGTCTTTGAGGTCCTTTCGTCAAGAAACCCAACTCAGCTAAGAAGAGAAAAAGAGGGAAACCAAAAACAAAACAAAACAAAACAAAAAATCGAACTAAAGGCAGTACCTTTCCATTAAGCCACATCCGATCCTGATCAAAACTAGGACTAACAGCAACAGTTGTGGTAGTGCAAAGATGGGCAGGATCTAAAGTTACACTAATACTATCATTAACAGGCAAAATCAAGGTCTCATCTCTTTTTCCCCAATACTTAATGACTGCAATATTGGTTGGAGTCTGCGCAGTCACCATCCTCACCCATGTCTCCGCCATTTCAGCTATAATTTACCCACTTAAAGCTGATTGAAAACTCCAACGACTAGAGAGAAGAAAAGGGAAGTTGGCATATAAATAGGAGTGGGAAAAACCGTATGAATGAACTCAAAGTCAGGGGCTTTGTGAGGGGGAAGTGAAGTGGGTCCCGCCTGAATTATTCTTTCGGATTTTCCAATTACCGGTTAGGATGTTGAAATCTGGGAATTCCCGGAGAGTGTTTTGTCATGTGTTTTTAATCCAACTCAAGAAAAAGGGTCTTTTTTTGGTGAGCGTGTTAAAAAAACAGGTTGGTTGGCTTTTGTTTTCTGCCCTAGATTTTTCTTTTAGGTATGTTAGTATGTTAAAGTTAACTGATTCTATTCACTAATTTTAATATTTATTTTTTAAAAAGATATAATATAATTTTTCTATTTTTAGTATAATGTTATTTTTTAACTTTTAACTTTTTTTTTTTTTTAAAAATGACATTTTATTAAAGCAACTATTGAATACAAGGAAAAAAAGTAGAGAACCTAACTCCAGAAAAAACAACAGAAGTCCTAGCTGTTAGGAAAAATGACCCTTCTAAATAAATGCGGAATAAATTAGGAGAAACTCACAACATAAGAAATTATAGTGGAAACTCCAAAACCGGATAAAAACCACTTGTTGTCCGAAAACAACCAAGAAAATTTCACTAAGTGTTTGAACAATTTTTACTTTCGCTTACTCTAGTATTTTCTCACACTCCCAATAAATGGATACAAATCCAAGAGAATTTTTCACAAATTCTCTAAGTTTCAAAGGTTACAAGTTTTCATTGGAATTCTTTCTTTGAATCCAATATTTTAACATTTGAAGAACAATCTCTTGCCTTATATAGGCAGGAGCTTCCGTGTGAACAGACAAAAATTCTTCAATTCACATTTGGTAGTCCAAGTATTCCTTTTATGTGCTACCAATAATTCTTCAATTCACATTTGGTAGCCTAACTATTCATTTTGTGTGCTACCAATAATTTTTCAATTCACATTGTAGCACAACTATTCATTTTGTGTGCTACCTCCATTTTTGACTTCCTCTATTTTTTACTATTATTTTTAATCTAATACAATAATCTCCACCTAGATTAAAAAAAAACAACTACCATCGCCTATACCGGCGAAACAATTATCTGCAACCGATAATTCAAAATACATACTCCACCATACAAAGTATTTCACTTAAAATTAAGAAATTTTAAGTCATTAATCTTTTGGCAACATGTCGAACAAAATTGTTGAAATTATGGTGCAACTCTCATGCTTGATTTTTCCGAGAGTTTCTCAACCATCGACATACATCTACCTCACACCTTGCATCTTGATCAAGTCAATGCCCGTGTGAAAAACCCGCTAGTGGTAACACATCCTCTATCATGGCAACTTGCGGAGACTAGCGGCATGCCATGAGGACGTCCATGCTCTTTTAGAGAGCATCCCCAAAATCTATTTCATCCGAAATAGACACATTGTTAGCTTCACCAACGGAATTAACCTTGGAGTTGCCAACTCCACATTTATCATCAAACTTCTTGTGTAACCCGGATAGAATCAAGAAATCCATGACTTGAATTTGCCACAAGGCAAAATTAATTTTTCCGTCAAATTTCTCCACCTCAAACTTTAATCCCGACATCTTAGAACACTTGAACAGTACCGTATGAACAGTAATATAATTATTTCTCCAAAATTCGCTACTTTTTCGGACAGCAGTCCTAAGACAGTGTGAAAAAATAGATAAACCAAATCTCTGATACCACTTGTTAAGAAAAATGACCCTTCTAAAAAATGCGAAATTAAAGGACTTATCCCCAGGTCCTTGGTTCGAATCCCACGGAAGGCAAAAATGCACAAGGGGAGTGTGAAGTTCTGTGAGTAATGGCTGGGACCCAGTTCTGTATCCTCCCGACGGGATGTGTTCCGGGGAGTTAATTCTGTTCCGTACGGGCCCGATCGTTACAATAAAAGGATTATGTTCCGTACGGGCCCGATCGTTACAAAAATCCTTTTGATGCACTACTATCCACTGATTAGAACTGCAAGTAGCCAGCCGAATCACTGCCCCATTACTCATCCGATTTTGCTCCCACACGAACTTGTTCCTCCTAAACCAGATAGCCCATAACAAGAAGATAGCTTGAATAAGCTCATCTAATGACAATCTAGAGAACCATTTACCAATTATATCAGCCACAGAATCATTGCAATCAAAATAAATTCCCAAAGAGCTATCATTCCAGATTGACTAAACATAAGGACAAATAAAAAGAGCATGATGAACTGACTCCTCAACCAATGAAGAACAAAAAGGGCACATACTAATATCAATTGCATGCCTGCGATTAAGGTTGCTACGAGTTGGAATAACATTTAGCAAACATCTCCATAAGAAAATTTTGATTTTCAATGGAATAGCCAAGTTCCATAAAGAACACCAAGAGAAATTAAAGCTTACCAGTGGTTAAGCCACCCCATGATAAAGCCTATAAGCACTTCGAACTGAATACTGACCATTGTTCTCAAAAGGCTAACAGATAGAATCTTTCTGAACAACAGGTGCTAAAGGGATTCGAACAATACTTTCAACATCCCGATGGTTAAAGTTAGCTTGAATAAGCGCTATATCCCAAGAATTCATCCCACTCTGTATAAGAATAAACACTTTGGAATTAATAAGAGCTGTTGAAGGAGTAGACGAAATAAAAGGGTTGACTGAGTCTATAAGCCAGGCATCCTTGTATAAATCAATGTTGTCCCCATTACCAACACGCCACTTGGAATGTTGACAAACCAGATCCCTTGCTGCCATCAAACTCCTCCAAGCATAGCTCGGCCGGTGACCCAATTTGGCTTGGGAAAGACTACTTTTGGGGAAATATTTTGCTTTAAAAACCTTAGCCACAAGAGTCTTCGATCTAGTTAACAACCTCCAAATCTGCTTCCCCAGCAAAGCTTTATTAAACTCATGAAAATTACGAAACCCATCCCACCTACCTTCTTCGGAGCACAGAGCAATTCCCACCTAAACCAGTTGATACCATTAGACTGAGAAAAACTTGAATGCCACCAAAATCTGTTTAGCATGTGATGGATGGAATCACAGATGCCCTGAGGAATTAGAAAAAGACTCATTATGTAAGAAGGTATTGCTTGAAGAACGGATTTAATTAAAATCTCCTTTCCTCCCCACGATAAGAACTTGTTTCTCGAGCTGTTGATTCTCCTCCAAATTCTATCCTTAATAAAAGCAAAAACCTCTGATTTATTTTGCCCTATAATCATGGGCATACCCAGGTAAGAGCTGATATGTTGTGCAGCTGAAATACCCATTAAATTATAGAGGAACCTGCGCATATAAGGATCCACGTTTTTGCTAAAGCCCATTGACGACTTGTGAAAATTCACAGTTTGACCCGACGATTCCTCATACATCTGAAGACACCTTCTAACAGCTGCGGCTTCACAAAGATCTGCTTTGAAAAATAAATAAGCATCATCCGCGAAAAAGAGATAACTAAAAGCAATATCATTTAATTTATTATTAAAGTATACGAAGAATGTGCTTAACTCTAATTTTGCATTATCATTCGAAAAATTAAAATAAAACAAAATAAAAAAAAAATTAAAATTTCTCTATCCACTCTCCTTTCAAAAATTCCAAATCTACAAATCCAATGTAACAAAAAAAATCTCACATAGAGAAATTAAAATTTTCCATTAAAAATCTCTCATATAAAACTCTTGATCTTGAAATTAAAAGACTTCTCGTTACAAATTCGTCACATTTTTCATAATAAAATTGGAACTATCTTTGTTGTCATAGTGGTGGTTATGATTCTGATTTTTTGAAATTTTCAAATCATCAATGGAACTTAGGCCCGTTTGGCATAGTTTTTCAAAGGAAAAAAAGCTGATTATAGGATAAAAAGCTGATTATGGGACAAAAACAAGTGTTTGGTAAATGCTGATTTTAGATGAATTAATTTTCTAAAAAATGAAAAAACTTTTTATTAGAAAAAAGTTAAAAATTGAATTTTTTCAGAAAATCTGATTTTCAGCTTTTAAAGGCAGTAGATTTAATATTTTTTTTAGACAAAAATATCCCTTATTTTATTTCATAATGGCAATTATATCTAATATAATTTTTTTTTTTTTGCTTTTTTTCTTATGTTACCACCCAAAATCATCTGACGTTAAAAATAATTATGTTATTTTTTTCTTTTCTCTTTTTTTATCATGCAAAATAATATATATGATTAATCAAGAAAACAATATATATATTTTTAATTTTTTTATGTTATATTTATTTTTATTTAATTATATATGAAAATATATGATCTTAATAGTTTAGTGAAATAAAAAAATTCAAATAAGTGGGAATTATTATTATTTTTTAGTGAGATTTTGAATATAATATATTAAAATTTATATATATCATTTTTTATTTTTGTGTGAAAAGAGAATACATAAAATTAGAATTTATTTTTCTTAAAAATTTATGTTATACATATAAAGGTTACATTATGTTCTATGTGTCATTTATTAATGATTTAAATGCTAAGTATTCAAATGAAAATTGATATATTTTAAAAGACGTTTAACAAAGAGGCAACATTGTTTTAATTTTGAAAATTCAAGAATAACATTACACCAAAATAAAAATTAAGAGAACTGTATTGCATTCTTAGCAAAAATATGTTAAGGTAAATAGATGGAAATTAGTCAATTTCAACGTATCAAATCCAAACTGGAAATCGAACTGAATGATGGGCAATTTAATTTATTTAATTCAATTTTTAAGCTTTGCATTATTCAATTTGATTGAGTATATATGAAGTTTAATTTTAACAATTTGATTCAATTTTCAAAAATCTCAAATTAAAAAAAATAGAACCAATCGAATTTTAAAAGATGGTGTTGCATTATGTATTTTTAGATTTTTTAATATATATATAATATTAAAAAATATTTGTTACTTCATAATTCAGTGCTTTTTCTTTGAAAAAGTTAAATTGAAATTTCTATTTCACTAACTGTACTCATCTACCACTGCTCAATCTCTTAAAAAAATATTTTTTGAAAAATAAGTAATTTTTAAGATTTGTATAAGTTATTAAAAGTAATTGAAATATAATAATATTTGAGAAAAATAAAAACAATAATTCAATAATTTAAAAAATAATCGTGGACTCTGGCCGAAACCCGAAACTCCTTTTTAGGAAATTAATGAGTTTATAATACAGTTTTTGCAATCGTTATATGATGTTCGGTGGAAATCACAATCTATTGGAATTGAATCGGTAAACAGAGCATTGAAGTCAAGAAATTAGTTTATTGGTAATTAAGATGCTTTTACAACTACCAAGCTTCGGAAACAGTCAAACATTTTTCAGAGCAGACAATAAAATACGAGTAAAAGATTATCAATATTATACTCTCTCCGTTTTTATATGTTTGACGTTTAAGGTTATTTGGCAAAACCAATAACCTATTAAATAGGCTATGGATATGACTAATTTATCCTTATTAATCTCCTCCTTGAAAATAGTGTTCATTTAAAAGAGCAAATTAATTAAGGGCAAATATGGGACAAACTAACCAAAAATATATCAAAAGTTTCAAAAGTCATTCATAAAAGAATTTTTTAACAATTCTTAAACGTCAAACATAAAAAACCGGAGGGAGTAATATATTTTCTGGTTGCGACTTTTCCATTGTTTTCATTTAGTCTATTTTTTTTCTTTTTAATTGCCCATTGTACTTTTTTTTTTTTTAAAAAAAAAAGGTAAAAGCTAACAAACTAATTCAAAATGAAGACACGGACCACTATAATGGTCCATCCTATTCAAAGATTTCGAGATACGGAACCACCACAACAATATGGTACTTAAAGTTTTAAATTTCAATATTTAAATGATGCATGTATTTTGTTTGATACGACAACAGATATAATTTTTTTAGTGGTTATATTTTATTTGATATTTTTAGGGAATGTGGGTTTCTGATTTGGTTTGGGAGTATGTAATTTTTTTATAGATATAGATTCTATGTAAAGTATTAAGAAATGTATTATCGGTAACTTACCATAATTATTAATTAAATTTGTTTGAAAACAGATGCTCATAAATAATTCTTTGCTGCCGTTTTACACTATAAGAGAGTTATGTGTGTGCATGAATATTATGGTGGTAAAGTTGCGTGTTTTGACTGGTGTGATATTGATTTGGTTAGTTTTAGTATAATAGAGGTGTGATATTGATTTGGTTAGTTTTAGTATAATAGATAAAGGACGTGAAGCATAAATAATAGGTGGAATTTGAATTTGTGGTTTCTAACAAATAACAAGTTGAGGTGTATTTGCATTTAATTAACCACACCCTTACATAATTAGATTCTATTCATTTGACTATAATGCTAATGTGCCAACTAAATGCTAACATAGAGCTGATAGTCCTCCTCAAATCTATGAGGGCTAAAATGAGCAGTTATATAAAATAAAAGAAAAGAAAAAAAAAGCCAAAAACTATATATATATATATTGAATTCTTACAAAATTCATAAAAATCCTTTAAAATTTTTTAGATTTGCAGTTTGGCCATTTTAATTTTTTTAATTTCATATATATTATATTTCGATCTTTTTTTTCTCCATCTTGCATCCCCCGCTACATATATATTATATATAACTTTAGATTTGAATACATTGATCCCATAATTTTGATACTCAACTTTGGACATTTTCTTAATAAGAAAAGGTCCAAACATCAGTATAACAGTTATGGGATCAATGTCAACTATGTCAAATAATAATATAATAAAATACATTTAGCGAGACACACAAGTGGATCTTTTGCATTAATACAAAATAAAAGTAGTTTGTTACATGTCAAAAAAAAAAATAGTCAAACGAATTTGGTGAATAATCTATATTTTTTTATATATAGTGTATATAAAAGTGCGAACTGAATTGGAATTGTGTTAAAAAAAAAACCAAAAAAAATTAAATCGCTAGTTAAAATCGAGTTCATACGGTTAATTAATTTGATTGGACACTAATCCAAATTTTAATTTTTAACAATTATAATTAATGAATTTAAATTTGAACTTTGATATCTGCCTAATAAGTTCTTATATATAATTTTTCATATGTTACATAAATATATTTTTTACATTTTAATTATTATCATTTTACTCTATATAAATATGAGTATATTTTACAATTTAATAAGTGAAAATCACCAACTTGTCAATATTGATGAGTAATAAATTAGTATTTGAATTATTCTTTTGTTGTCTTATATAATGTTTTATGTAATTTTTTTTATTATTTTAACATTAAACTTTAATTACTTATATTTTTATTTATATTTTTATATTTAAAACTTCTAGAATTTATATTATAATTTTATGTATGCATTTTTTTATGAAATATATGATAACTGTATATATTTAATTTTTCAATAATTAATAGATGGTTAATATTTAACCGATTATATTTAACAGTTAATCAATTGTTAATGAATTGAATTTAAACTTTGATTTTGAAAAAATGATAATAATGGACTGAATTTAAAAATAAATTGCGAACTGATTAACCAGTTTATACTCATCCCTACTCACATATTGAAACCCAAATAAATTATATATATACACCCAAAAAAATGCTATTTCACAAAATTCCATTAGTTTGATTTTGGAAGAAATGAGGAGAGAATATTTTATAATTTATAATGGTAAAATTAAGTAGAATTGGATTGATCTTAAAAATAAAAAAATAAAAAATAAAATTTATATAAAAAACGGTTGTTAACAGTTTGGGATTGATAGCTCTCATCACATGTAAAGATTTTTGCAATTATTATAATATATATGGATACTCAACAATGATTTTTTAGGGTTGATGATCAGGTAAGCAATTCCCACACAAGATAATTAACTAAAATAAAAATTGAAAAATAAAACACATAAAATCCTTAAATAAAAGAATTTTGGATTTGGCTCAAGTGGTAGAATTTTGAATGACAAGTATGCTAAATCTCCTTTAAATTAGCACCATATTTGGACGTCATTGATTGATATTTTTATAATATATGGTATAGTAATGTATTTAAAAAAATTATTTAATATATTATTGATATGCTTGTGTTTATACATAATATGTAGAGCGTGAATACATAAATTTAATAGACTAAAAGCATCATTTGCCTCATAAACTTGTAAAAAAAAAGTTGTTTCGGTATCTGAATTATATTCTGAATTCTATTTAAGCCACATTTAATACCTGAAGTCGTATTATTTTTAATTTTTTAAACATCTCCAGCAACTCAAATGCTGATTAAAATAGCACGCGTAAAACATGCAATATGTACAGCGTGGATCAAAATTTATTACAAAAAAATTAATTTAATATTAATATTGTATTATTATTTGTAATGGTAAAAAAATCAATTTATTTAAATTTCTAACCGATTATTCTCCTTCTCCCTCTCCTTCTCATTCTTCTCCTTCTCATTATTTTTCTATAAAATTCGAATCTAAGCAAATTTTCTTATTTTTCTTCTTCTGTAAAATTTTCAATTTTCACAAATATTCTTCTTATGTAATTTGTAAAACTGATAATTTAACAAAAAAAAGAAGAATAATGAGATTTGCTTGAATTGTGAATTTTACAGAAAAAGAAGAAAAAAAAGAATGGGAAGAAAAAGAATAACGGGTTAGGAATATAAATAAATTGATTGTTTTATCATTATATAGATAAATATAATATTAATATTATATTATTTTTTTACAATAAACTTTGATTCACGTTGTACATATTTTGTGTTTTACACGCGTTATCTTAGTCAGTATTTTAATTGCTGAAGGCATTTAAAAAACTAAAAATAATAAGATTTCAAGTGTTAAATTTGGTTTAAATAAAATTCAAGTACCATGATAATTTTTTTTTTACAAGTTTAGGAGTGTTTTGACACTTTTAATCGCGCATATTTTACACGCGCAGATTCAGTCCGTATATGTTCAAATGAAAGTGTTAAAAATGTTAAATAAAATAAAAATTTAAATATCAAATATGATTTTAATAAAATTTAAGTACCGAAATAACTATTTTATACAAATTTAGAGGCAAATTGTGCTTTTAGGAAAAAAAGAACCTTAGAATTACTTGATCGGCTTGCAGGGTTGGCATTGTAGGAAATTCAATAACTTTCTCTTTTAATTCTTCTTTAATTTCATATAAAAATAGGAGTAATATCCATCGGTCTCTATGTGTAGTTTGCATTACAACATGAGTGTCCACAAACTTACTTTATAGGTGACAAACGACAATGCATCTAACAAGAAGAATTAGATGTCTTCATTACCAACATATCTCTTCCCCTTTAACATTTGGCTACTCAAATTTCTCCTCACAAGCTCCCTCTATACGTATTCAAAGAACTACATGTATCAACAAATATCTGGTTCATTGCAACTCCTTAATCACCAAACACGGATCGAATGGCGATGTTGATGAATCAGAGTCCATATTCAACCGAATGCCACACAAAAACATCGTATCTTACACCTCTATGCTATCAGTATACGCTAATAATGGCGAAATTGTAAAAGCCCGGCAACTGTTTGATGAAATGCCTGAACGAAACATTGTTTCATATAATGCTATGATTACAGCATATATAAGGAACAATTGTATGGTAAATGAGGCTTTTAGTTTGTTTAATGCGGTGCCTGAGAAAAATGCGGTGTCCTATGGGGCAATGATCACTGGGTTTCTACAGGCACGGATGTTTGATAAGGCAGAGGAGTTGTATAAAGAGATGCCGCTTAAGTGGAGGGACCCTGTTTGTTCTAATGCGATGATAAGTGGGTTACTGAAGGCTGGGAGATTAGAAGAGGCAATTCGGGTTTTTGACTGTATGGTGGAGAGAGATGTTGTTTCTTGGAGCTCTTTGGTTGATGGTTATTGCAAGATGGGTAGGATTGTTGAGGCTAGGGAGTTGTTTGATAGGATGCCAACAAGAAATGTGGTTACTTTTACGGCTATGATTGATGGTTATATGAATGTGGGGTGTTTTGATGATGGTTTTTCTTTGTTTTTAAGTATGAGAAGAGAGAGTGCTCTTGCAATTAATCCTACTACCTTCACTATATTGTTTGATGCCTGTGGTCGTTTTGGAAGATACAGTGAAGGAATTCAAGTACATGGGCTGCTTTTGCACATGGGCTTTGGATTTGACATCTATTTGGGCAATTCTGTCATCGCAATGTATTGTAGATTTGGGTATTTGGTTGAAGCAGATAAGATATTTCAGACATTGAATAAGAAGGATGTGGTTTCTTGGAATTCAATGATTGCTGGTTATGTTCAACATGGTGAAATTGACGAAGCGTATAGAGTTTTCAACAATATGCCAGATAAAGATTTGGTTTCTTGGACAACTGTCATTGCAGGCTTTTCTGGCAAAGGGATGGTTCAGAAAGCCTGTCAAATGTTTCATATGATGCCTGATAAAGATGATATAGCTTGGACTGCTCTGATCTCAGGTTTTGTGAGCAATGGAGAGGATGAGGAGGCTTTTAGTTGGTTCATCCAGATGCTTAAGAAATCTGTCAAGCCAAACTCACAAACATTGAGTACTATGCTTGCTGCTTCGGCTGGTTTGGCAACACTAAACCAAGGGTTGCAGATCCATGCTCATGTTGTGAAAATGGACATGCAATTTGATTTGTCTATTCAGAATTCACTAGTCTCAATGTACTCAAAATGTGGAAATATTGCTGAAGCCTATCATGCGTTTACAAATATTGATGCACCCAACATTATTTCTTTCAACTCAATGATTAACGGGTTTACCCAAAACGGACTTGGGAGAGAAGCTCTTGCCTTATTTAGTAAAATGCAGAAAGAAAGTTGGAAGCCTAATGAAATCACATTTCTTGGTATTCTGTCAGCCTGCACTCATGAAGGATTAGTAGAAGAAGGATGGAAATGTTTTAATATGATGAGATCTATTTACAAAATTGAACCAGGACTAGACCACTATGCTTGCATGGTTGACCTCCTTGGCCGAGCTGGATTGCTGGATGAAGCACTTGATTTAATCCACTCTATGCCCTTTGAGGCTCATGCTGGGGTTTGGGGAGCTATACTTGGTGCAAGCAGGATACACTTCCGTCTTGACCTGGCAAAACTTGCAGCTGAACACCTTACTAAATTGGAGCCAGATAATGCAACACCTTACGTGGTCCTGTCGTATTTGTATAATGTTGTAGGGAAAAAAAAGGAGGAAGACCAAGTAAGAATAATGAGAAAATCAAAAAGAATAAAGAAGCATCCAGGTTGCAGCTGGATTATAATGAAGGACAAAGCTCATTTGTTTCTTGCAGGAGATCAATCCCACATAGATCTGGAAGCAATTAAACTTATATTGTGCATGATTACAAAGGAAATGAGCAGCCTGTATTCCCATGAAAATTGACTTATCATGTCATTTCCTATAGTCTTGCATGAGCTGTGTTTTATTCATAGTAGAATCCAATTGCCCTCCGGAAGCAATTAAATGCAATGTTCAATTACTGGGTAAAACTCAATTATGCAACTGTTGATCAGCAAAAAAGAGAGCTTTACGTTACTATTTTGCTGAAGCAGAAACGATTCTAATTTCCTAGCCATTTGTTTTCTTGTTAAATGGAGGTCATAAATTCTCAGCCCTTCCTATGTAATTTGATTTATTCTTTAAAAAAAAGAGTTTTCATTTTTTAAAAGATTTTAAGATAGGTAATGATTTTTTTATGATTTAATTTTGTATTTTCAGGACCATGTTTCTCTTTTTCTTCTTTTGTGGAGTTTGAACGTTTCCTGAATAGTGACTATTGAGGCCCATGGGAGATTCTTGTTAGTAGAGCTGGAAAAAGAGGTATGCATTCGAATTTATCTTTATATTCATTTAATAATTTGCCGAAGTACTAAAGTTTAGCTAGTTTGCTGCATTGTAAAAGGCAATTCTATCTTTGATTCTATCATCAGAAAAAACTGGGTCAGTATGTACCCCAACTAGCAGAACTCAAATTCAAAGATTAGCAGAATTTTTTCGATTTTGAAATGAATTGTTGAGTACTACATATATAACCAAGAAAGCTACCATTTATTATTATTTTTTTCAGAAGTTTCTTTTGTTTGTAATCGATCAGCTATTTGTTTTTCACTTCCTTGCCTATAAAAAGGTTTCTGTGCATTTGGTTGCAGTAAGGTAATCCAGTTTTATAGCATGGGATAGCACTGAGTTTTCTGGTCTCATGGATTGATATTAGACACAACCTTTAAATGTTCATAGAAGTTCATAACTACTCATGATATGCAAGTGAATGCCATGAAGATTCTCTTTCTCCTTAATGCTCAAGGGTGATGGTCAATGCGCACATGTAAACTAGTAAGTCCATAGGCAAGGATTATGTAATCTTTGAGGTCTGCATATTATCAGTGCTCTCACATTCCTAAGCTCTTCTCCCTATGTGTATACAATCTGTCATTTGTAATGCTTTTTTAATGGTTGAGAAAAGTGTGCTCCACCTTCCAGTATTCTTTCACTTGCCAGCCAATTGCTAAGGCTTGAAATTTTATTTCCCTGCCCCTTTTTGTTCAACAGCAAGTTGCGCAGCATGTAGATGTATGTGCAGAAAATGAAACAGTTAATCATTTGAACAGTTTGTACATGTGGTTGCATGTCTTGCAGGTGCCATTGGTGGGCTGTTGATGACAGGTTATTTTCTTTAAAACAAACTTCTCTGTTTACTCAACTGCTAATTTTGGATGATTAATCTTAATAACTAACCATAAAATGCAACAGAAATGAGATAATAAAATTTAACGATCCTTTTAATTGAGTGGTTTGATAAAAGTTCTCCTGCTACTTGGTCACAGCATCCTAGAATATGAGCCGCTTGACTTAGAGACACCAACAATTCAATAATGAAAGGCTCATGTAGGCCTGGAACCCACTCTTGGTTGACAAGTGAATGCGTTGTCTATTTTATGCTTCTTGAGATGTTTCGCAGCTATGATTTTTGCAAGGATGATGATAATTTGACACTGGCCCTTTCAATTTAGCAGGAGATCAAGATACTATAGCCCCCTGACTGGAAGCTTAACAGTTAGTTCACAAAGTTAAAAGTAACATATTTCAGATCACATTTAATATAATTTAATTTGTTGGAATACGAAGAATATTGATGCTTTATATTATGTGATATTAATTAGGAAACCCTCATGGAAAGAAGGCAGCGAAACGTTGGGCTGAAGGGGATCTTATCTTGTAACCTTGGAAGAGAGATGCCAGAGGAGGATCTTGTCCTGTGAGAGTGGGACCTTGGTAGAGGGATGCCAGTGGAGGATCTATTCTTGTGAGAATTTGACCTTGGTAGAGAGATGGCAGTGGACGATCTTGTCTTGTGAGAATGTGACCATGGTAGAGGGATGCCAAAGAAGGATCTTGTTTTGCAAGTGCGTGATGGGATGCTGGTGAAGCTGAAGGTAACACTGGTGTTGAAGAATGATGCTGCATAAACATTCAGGGAAACTTGGTATGTAATTGTCTCGAGTAAATAAAGTTTCCTATTTATCTTCATTTTAAATATAAATTTAATACATCTACAAAGCCATGCATTTTGTAGGAATAATATATTTGTTAAACCGATAGAGTTGTAGTTTAATGATAATGTGATTCTCTAAAGTGATAAGAAATTTAAGTGTGTAAGCTGGATGGAATCCCACTGATGCATGCTATATATGAATGTGCTGCAGAAAGATTCATATTACTAGCTCTATTCACAAATAAATGTCTATTTTTCTTTGTTTTTACTAATTTGACCTTCTTAAAAAGAGAATTAATTTATTAGTTGTGTTTTGAAAATTGAACTACTATTATTAGATAAAAGACATATTCGGAAAATCATATTTAAATATACTATATTTTTAGAAAATAGACAATTATTCGTGAACAGGTTATTTGTATAAAAATGTTACTAAAATAAATCGAATTTAAATTTTTTGGCATTTTTTTGATTGAGAAATTTTTTGCACTTTTAATAGAATATTGGCTATCATGGCAACTCGTATGTGTAATATCACCATTGTTTATTTCATCATCAATCATCACACACGTATATGCATTCTGCTTTACTCTCATATGTTGGGTTAAGTGAATCAAATATTTGCTGGTGATATATGAGTTGAGTCAGGTGATCATAAACATGTTAAAGTTATATGATTTTTATGAAATATGCTTGAATAATTCATAAAAAAATTAATTTTATATTCACAATTTACAAGTGATAAAACTACAAAAATCATAAACAAATCAAATCATATAAAGAATTAGAAAAGAATGCATACATGTATAGAGGTAACTATGGTGTACATGAGTCTGAATTTTTTTGAACCAAACTTGAACCAAATCGAAATATCTAAAAAAAGATTTAAAATCGAATTATATCGTTAAATTTTTTACTAGAATTGAACTAAACTGTATCGTTGATTTTATTTGGAGCGGATTTGAATATTGTCTAAAATTGGACAAAAAATCGTATTAAATTGTACCAAAAAAATGATATTTATTAATTATTATATATAACACTAATAATTTATAGATAAATATTATTTATAATTTCTATTCTACATTTATCATATAAATTTAAGTTCATAACTATTTGTATTTTAATACATGAAATTAAAATAATAATTACTTCATAAATTGAAATGACATTTTAATTATTAAAAAAATAAATTTAATGATTATAATAATAATTATATCTTATACATTGTTTGATGGATAGTTAACTAAGTATTTATTAGCTATATTTCATGGTTAAATAAAATCTTCTATATTTAATTATATAACGAATATTATAATAAATCCATTAATCATCCAACTAAGCAATTTATTATATAATTACTATATTAATTTAATTTCATTTACTGTTAAATTTTAATACCACTCAACTACTACTATGGGTGAGCAAAAAAACCGATGTACTTGGTTAACCCAAAAAAAAATCCGAAACTGAACCGATAGACTGTTTAACCGATTATAATGGACTGGTTATGGTTAGTGTCTTGAAAAAACCGATATTAATGGACTGATTGATGGTTTTTGACTCATGTGACCGGTTAACCGAACCGAAATTGAATTTTTAATTAATTTATTAATCTATTAATAATTTATAACAATTTATTCTAATTAAAGGTGATTATGTACTTTTTCTTCATTACGCTAATTATTTTAAAGTTTTTAAGTTTTTTTAATTGGCTATTAGTAAGTATAACAATTTATGTAATTAAAAGTGATTATGGACCGGTTAATATATTTGCTTATTAAATATTAATTTTTAAAAACAAATTTGCTTATATCCACCAAATATTTTTATTTTAACAACAATAATGTTATATTATAGTGAAAAAATTTTAATCTTTAAGTATTTGAACATTTTAATTTTATTTATGAATATATTTATAATTATAATAGTTAACCGAAAAATGTTGGGTAACCGATCCGAAAATCCGAAAGCGATGGACTGGTTAACCAATATTAATACACTGATTAATGTACTGGAATTTCAAAAAACCGATATTAATGGACTGGTTAATGGACTGTACCTCATGAACCGGTTAACTGACCATGCTCACCCCTAACTACTACTCTATTTTTGGCACCAAAGATGTAATTAATAAGTAATTTATCACCTAATTTTCTTAGCAATTTAATTTCATTTACTTTTAATATTACTCAACTACTACTACTCTATTTTTACACTATGAAATTTTTCATAACATTATAAGAAATTTATATATATGGTGTTAATATTAAAATTTATATAGTGTTAATATAAATAGTATTAATATTGTTAATAACATGATATAATGTTAATTTACATAATGTTAGATATTGAAAAGAATTAAAAGAATAATAATGTAATTTTATATAATTATTATATAAAATAAATTTTAGTTGTAAATTTGGAAAATTAAAAATTCAATCCACGCTAAACAAATAAACACATGGAATTTTCAATTTAGCGAAATACAATCCAAAATAAATAAATAAATAAATGTGATAATGAGAGCATTAATTATATATAAACATACTCACTAATTTCATCCAAAGAATCAGAATTATCAAAATGAATGTATTATTATTATTATTATTATTATTATTATTATTATCATTATCATTATTATTATTATTATTATTGCTGCAAGCTCTCGCCATATTTTTATGCTTAAGTACACTGAATATTATATCTAAGAATTTATGTTTCATGGGTACATGTAATTTAACATTAAGTTGTTATATCCTTCAAAAAAAAAACATTAAGTTGTTTTATAAATAATTCATTAATATATAGACATGACAATTTTTAACCGATCCATCGATCCAAAAGTTTTATTTGAACCCTGCCAAAAATAGTAACTAAAACTTGAAAAAAAACTCGAATGACTTAAAAAATTTAGGATTGAATTCAAAAAATCCACCCGAAAATATCTAAAACCAAACCTAACCCAAATACATAATTCGATTTTTTTCAATTAAATTTTGTTTTACTTCATATTTATTTGTAAATATATAATTTAATATTTACACATATATATGTGGAAAATAAGACAAAAAAGAAACGGAAACCGAGCAAGTTCAATATGACATCGTTTTAGTTACGATAATATATTTTAATAAAATACATGTTGCTAAATTTTCAAATCTGTAACATCTGGACTCTTTTTTTTAGTTCATTTCCTTCATCATCGACCGCACTCTTTGTCTTATTTTATCTATGTCACCATTGGCATCCTACCTCAAGTTTCATCCTATTAGTTTTTCCCTTAGAAAATTGTTTCTTGACTGATTCAAGGTATGTCATGAGGGGAATAACTCTCACTATTAAGTGAGTTTTTTTGGTATGTTTCAAACCCAATCGGATCTATCGATGAAGCTGATTTGAGACCCGATCAAACATACAAACAAAAAAAAAAAAAAAAAAAGGAAAGAAGATGGCTAAGAATTTTCGTATAAATAAATATATAAAAAACTACAAAATGACATAATATAGTATATTATTAATCATGATTTTTATTATTTCAATAATACTTAATTATAGTAGAGTATAATAATTTGTTAAATATAGTATAAAAAAATTAAATTGTAATTAATAAAATAAAATTAAATAAGAGTATAATAGACAATTTATAGATTAGCCATAATAGAAAAAAAAAAGTAAATAATTTTTTCAGTTGAGTTAAAATAAAAAGAGGTAAAAATTAAGGGACGGATTAAGTGTACATTACATAGGCAGTCTTTTGGTTTAAGCATTTCTATTTAATTCTCTATGAAATTATTACACATTTGGAGGAAAGTTCTTATTCATTTATACATTTAATTAATCAGGAAAAGGTACAAACAATTCTATTGTTTTTGAAAAATCACTATTCTATGATTTTACAGAAGCAGAGTACCATCCCATATTGCCATTAGGGCTGGAAAAAAAAAAACCCGTAAAACTGAATTCAAACCGAATTTGGTGGTTAATTAGTTCAATTAAACGTGAATGTAAATTTTAATTTTTAAAATTATGGTTAATGGATTTGGACTTAAGTGTCCGGTTAATCTGTTGGTTAATGGTTAATCGATTTATATGTAATTTTATACATGAATATAGACATGAGGATAATTTTCACATGTATATAAATTTTGTTTTAATATTAGAAAATAGATGACTAATAAATTAATAATTATATAATATTATTTTAGTGTATTGTTATTAAATTTAAATGACTTATATTTTAGTTTTAAAAATTGAAAAATTTATATTTTAATTTAATAAATGAATTGAAGTTTTTTATATGAAATTTATGTTTAATTTTTTGTAATAAATTAACCGATCGTTAATAGAATTAACTTAAACTTTAATTATAAAAAATCTACTTTAATTGACTGAATTTAAAGTAACCCGTCCATACCTACCCTTAGTCCTCGATATGAGCCCTCCCCAAAAGAATTTTGACAATTGTTTTCTCTTTTGTTCCATATTTTGTAACCAAACCCAAAATAAGCCCTCGGACTTCGCTATCCTATTATTTTTTTTCTTCTTACAATGATGTAAAATTGGCTAAATATGACTTTAAATACTACACATATCATGATTTTAATGGAGGGAGTAAAAAGAATTATTAAGGTACTTAGAATATTCAACATAAAACCTTGTTAAACTAACTAAAATTCTTGAGAATGAATTACCATGTCAAATAATTGAACTATACTCGACTTTATAACACACTGCACAATTTTCTGGAATTCGTTTATCGTTGATCAGAAACATAATTACTAACAGGAAAAAAAGACAGCCTTCTATAACTTAAGTTCTTTGGGTCAGTACAAAATTCAGGCCTTTGTCGACCACTCTGCTTCATGATACATGATACATCCTAAATCCTACTTGGTTTCTAATCAGAATCTGGATCAGCATCCACAATATCTGGTAATGAATCAGAAGATGAGTCCTCATCTGACTCGAAAACAATTGTTTTGCTTTTAGCAGCACTTGACAATGTTGCAGAGGCAATTTCAACTGGAACCATTTCACCGTCTTCAGAAACTAAAGTATCAGTTTCCAAGATACCCCTTTTTGACTCTATTTTCAAATCCTGAGGATCATCAGTGGTTGCAGGAAAAGCAGCACCTTCAGAAGATGCTAGCCCCTGAAGTTGTGATTCAAATATTATCTCATTACCAGTGCCTCCCATCTCTCTATCTCCGCTTGCTACTGCTGGCACCTCCTCACATTGCTTTGGAAATTTTGTAGCCAATGGACTTGCGGCTACTTCCAAGTTTTTAGACGGTTCTTCTCTGTTTATATTGTTATCTGGGCAATCCAATGCAGTGTCAGTTTCTTTGCTAGCACATAGCCAGCTATCATACAGATCATCATCTGAATCTGGAGATCCACATCCTATTTCCTGCATTCCAATTGAAAATGGGGCATTCTGCTTTTGATGACTCGCGTATAAAGTCTCTGGGAATCCATGGTTATTGCTGGAAGTGTGTGGAGAAGGGGAATTTGCCAATGGCAGAGCCCGGGGATGTATAAGTACCTCCAAGGCTAAGAGCGCATAGGAACAGAAATCTGATAGTTTCGTTCCAGTTTCTTGCCTGCCTGTAGAATTGAATTCAATATTATCTCAGTTAGACAGCCACACAACTGCTTCACCCTATTTGTTAATGTTCAGGTTGATGAAGTTATTGGGTCCTTCTTAGTCTTATAAGGAGATGACATAAACAAAAACCAAAAGGATGACGAGGAAGAGATTATTTATAGCAGAGAAAACTGTCTCCCCCTATATATGTGGTTCTAGAAAAAGAGGAAAGTGTTGCACAGTTGTTATAAACTACCTTCATGGCATTCATGCATATAAACTACCTTTGAAGCTGAAGGTGAGAACTGGGCACACACAAACCTACCTCTTTTTGGAAGAAAATCATATTTGCAGTGAACTTTTCTCATCATGTTGAATTAAACATTAAGAGTACATGATCATTAGCCAGCAGCTATAGCTGTTGTCTAAAGACCAACCAAAAGGAGAGAGCCTGCTATTCTGGATCATCTAGTGTGTGGAAAGATTTACTTGCTTTCTGATGGGCAAAATACTATGACGGGCATTGGACTAATGATGATTAAATAAAATTAAATAAAGCAAAGACAAATTTTACCTCTACGGAAAAGCTCAAGACTCTGGGCCAAATGTGGAGGACGCACACGAGATGGTGAAAGAAGAGATGCCAAAAGCGCACTAAAAGCTGCAAGCTGCAAATCTGCACATGTTGAAGAGGGCTCATTGGGGACGAATGCGTTCCTTTGCCCATTAGCCCATCCCCCTTTAAAGGAATCTGCTGCTATAGTTATTAGAAGATTATCAACTTTTGACCGCCAGGACTCAGATTTCAAAGCACCACCCTGTTGAAAGTTCCAAGTTTAATACTCATATGAAATCATCAACAGAAACAAGGAGTCAAACAAATATCTCTACAAGAAATTTGGTTATATATCTGCATTTAGGACTGTAAAAAAAATATTATTGCACTTTTTCTAAAAAAATATTATTGCACTTTTTTCTTTTGCTCGACATAAAGTAGGGACAAATACAAAGTCCCAAGCATTAGCATGTGAAGACCTTTGACCTTTAGACCTAGAGAGGCACCCCTTATAATTTCTTATAACTTTTTTTTATATATATAATATAAATGTGAAGAATTGATGATGACAAGACTTTTACAGAATTTTTCAACTGTTTGCACCAATGACAGGATATAAGTTTCAAAACACTAGCACTATCTATGTAACATTGAAGGAGAAAATCAGAAGTGTCATAGAAGACAGTAAAAGGTTCTAATACCAATAATTTGTCCAATGTAAGCAAGAAACACTGCTCCTTACCAGAAATGTACATGAATAGCTTAGAAATGCTAAATATAGTTTCCTATAAGTTGCATGAAGACAATTTTAAGCACAGTGTTTACATATTGTGAGATAAAGCAGTTTCTTGACTATCATTTTCCTTAGAGAAATTGCAAGCTATATAAACAGGCTTGACAGAGTGTTTCTAAAAGCACTTATTCATAAAGCATTCTAACCAAAGAAGCAAATGGGAAATATTTAAAAAAAAAAACACTTCTTCAGATATTGGAATTCTTAATTTTGTATGTTAAATTACATTTCCAGAAACATCTAACTAAAGAAATCTATCCTGAAACTTAAACCTAATTTTATTTTATGAATATTCCAGAAAAAGTAAAGAAAAGCAGTGCTCCTCCTCCTATCCAAGTGTAAAGTTGACCTCCCAACCAATGATTGTTGTGTATGTTTCAATTACCAATTAACTGTACTGCAGATTCTGAGAGTAATCCAAATAAAAATTTGAAAACCCAAAAGCAACCACATTTCATTTAGTAATGAACTCAATATTAGGCAAGGCGCACATTTTGTTTTGCAGCTTCCATTTTATGGCAATGACACCTGTCATAGGCCAGCTGACAGGTTGTTAAGACCTTGCAGGGCATAACCAGAAGAAGAAGCACCAAGAATTTATTTGAAAAAAGGAAAAGAAAAAGATAAACTTCATGAAAATCCAATCAAGATATGTACCACAGTTAGAAGAGCTTTTAATGCCTCAAGGGAAGCTATCTTGACAGAAATTAGAGGTACCGAGCGAGCCTTTGGTCCTTCCACTTCCAAATTGATTTGGTCCTTGTTTTGCTCAAGAAATCCACTAGCCCTGAGTTTCCTTTTCCTATTGCAAGTACCCGGAAATGATTCAGAAGAGGGCTTTGTGCTAGCACTAGAAAATGAATCATCACCACCAGGAACCAAGTCAAGAAGTGCATTGTTGACAACTTCCTGTGCAAGATATATTGCTACTCCTGATCAGGATATGACTAAGAATTAGAAACAGTATAAATCAAACCTCAACTATAGCAAACACTAAAGATACACAAAAACTGCAGAAGTTATGTCCAACTGCTCAAAAATGGAAAAGCTTATAAGATACATGTTCAAGAAAAATTGAAAACGTATGTCACGCAATGGACAGATGAATGATGAAATATGCCTCTTAAAATACTAGTGACTCGGATACAGAAACAAAGAAATATTTATGCACATGCGGCAAGGATAATCCAAAGAGATGCACCACCTGGAATTATATTTTTCTACCTTTTATTTATTCAATTTTGTAATAAGTAGGAATTGCAAAAGAAAGGAATGCTTCCAAATGCACAGGGAGAATCAATTAATAAAAAAGTTTAAGTTAAGCCAAAAAATTTGACCTTCATAGATTAATGCAACAAAGGCTAGCAGTGCTTGGGATCAACCCATAATAAAGGAGCAATAAGAGATTATCCAGGAAAGTAATTGGGGAAATGCATTGAGCCTTTCCAATAGCAGTAAGAGATTAAGACATATTAGGATAAATGAGCAACAAAATGATTGAGGAAACACATTGAAGAATAAGAAATCATTTATTATTTTGAGCAATAACAATCAAAAAAATATATTTTGAAGACAAAAGGCAATGGTCCAATTTCAGCAGTCACAATTATTATTTAACTTAATCATTGGACAGATTCAATGATGAATTTATAATGAAACATATTTTCACAATAAGTAACTTTCCATTGGTTAATTTTTAATCATACATTCATGAATTATTATAAAGATTACACCACCCCCCCTCATGTGCTTTACTTGAATTCAAAAAATTCCTGCTTCTTACTGCTTGAGAGAATCTCATGATAAGACATGTTACTTATCAATGTAGATCACATTTTGGTTACGAGAATAAGATTTTGACTAGGCCAATCATTTGCTCTGATAGCATTGTGCTTAGGAAGTTAACACAACAATCGCAACATAACGCCCATACTAGTCCAATGTCCATTAGCTGGTCAGTGTCTTCGAAAGAAAGATAAATCATACCATAATTAGCTCCATGATCTCTGATATATTAACCCCAAGGAAATGGTACTCTTCTTTGCAAGCCACAAAATGACTCTTAACAGCATTATCCTAATAGGATGTTTAAAAAAAGAGTTTCCATATTTCTGCCCTCCCAATTACTTGCATCTAGTAAGTCATTTTTACAAATGTCATCATTTGTAAGATGATTTTTTGTCATTCAGCAAGGTTCAAATCTTCACCAAGAGCAAACAAGTGTTAACTAGTCATAATAATATAATTTTTACATCTTTAAATTGCCTGATTTATGCTGCTATAACATAAGCTTATGCACAAGAGAGAAGCAGTTAAAAAAAAAAAATAATTTTTACACAGAGAAGTGCTCTAAGAACATCTACGTACCAACACCCATGGATATCAATAATATCTTTGTGATGGAGTAGATTTTTATCCTTAGCTCAGACAATTGGCATCTCCTAAAATACTCTTTAACAAGTTGCACAACATATGCAGCATGTGGCAATAGTTGACTGCAAATAACAAAATGGCCAATGTTGAACAGCTAAATAATCAAGAGAAATTAAGATTCAGAAAAATCTCCTCAAAACAATGGGAAAGAGAAAATTTACAAGCAGAGATTAATGGAGCATATTTAGATTTATAACAGTAGGCAACAACATTCAAGATTATAAAAAATCAAGGTTCCTGCATAACAAAAACATGTGAGCTCATAATATTTTACCTTCGCATGCCCCTTATGACTGCAGTAAGAAGTTCCAAACTATATGAATGCAAAACTGGAAGTTCAGAACAGATGAAATCTTGCTCTGCTGCAATCACAAAGAGTGACATAGCACGTGGCACTGAGCCATTAACCATCAGCACTCTTTCAATAAGGGCCAATAAAGAGCGAACAGGAACAGTCACCTATTAATCAATCAAGAAACAATATCGAATATCAAAATCATTCAAGTCAAAATTTCCTCTCAGATCTAGAAAAGGATAAAATTGGGCTATATGGACTTGGTGTTTTAATCAAAATCCCTACTAATAGCCACTGATTGTACAACATTACCTGGACAGGATATGAAGTTGTAAGCATTGTAGAACAGCTAAGAATCAATATAGAAACACTTGATAACTTAGATCTCTTTGTTGTCTTATCTGATGCCTCTTCCAACAAATTTTGACCCCATAAGGAAGTTGGGGTAGCCTCTCCTAGTGGAACCAGTAATCTAACAGCTTCATCCCATTTGGTGTCTGCGACACACGCAACTTGCCACTTACCATACTTACAGAAAATCACCAACACAAGCACTGTGGTATTAACACGTACCTTCTTCTAGACCATGGAAGATTTCGGTCAGGTAACCATTTACCAATAATAGAATCTTCCGCAGCATTGCAATCCAGCTATCCTCATCTCCTCTTGATTTTGGAAGTAATGCCAGACAATAACCAAGCTTCTGAAAGTTGAAAATCAAGTACAATACAAAATATTTCAGCCTAGATTCAATTCTCAATGACTTATTATGCTTTCCTGATCATAATCAGACCCTGGTTAAAGAAAATAAGAAATATTACCTTAAGCACATTAAGGCTGCATTTTCCAGAGAAAATTTTTGATGCTATAACAGCTTCAACCTGCAAAGGGTTCCAATGCCATTATACAACAATGCATAAGCCAATAACACAAAAGTTCCAAACATACACAAGTAAAGAGATATGGTAACATACACTGTCATAATGACGGTGAACAGATGCTGGAAAGTAAGTTATAACAGTGCATAACAAATTTATTGCTCCTTCCTGCATATCCCACAATAGCCCAATTATAAAACTTCAGGATAAAAAAAGGACGACATAATATATCAACAACAGTCATCAATGCCAAAAGACAAACATATCTTCATTAAACTGTTGAGGAAAATAATCAACTACCTATGATAATAGAAAGCAAGTGGATGCAGAAAAGATACAAGACACCAATTGAAATGTTCAAAAGTCTTCAATTATTATTTCAGAATTAGTTTGGGTGAACATGCATGAAGCAGTCCATGTGTTTGCTTGTTTCCGATTGATTAAATTTGAATGCTCATCACTTATAGGTAAGTAATCACTGTCCCAATGTGACTGTTTACTTATATGAAGTCACTGTGCTCATCACTACTAAAGTTAGTAGATTCAAGTAAGAGTGATAGTTACTTAACTGGAACAATTTATCAACAGAATGCTATATGAATTTATACTTATGTACAGAGTATTTGTATCTGGACTTTTAATACAGTGTCTCTAGTCAACCTTCACACAATCCTATTTGATTCTACTGCATTTTGCACCTGCACGTTCTGCATGCTTCTATTGTCTACAGTCGCTCATATCTATTGCCCAATTTCAAATTACCTATGCTATTCCTGAATTTCAAATAAAAACCTTTTGATGATTGAATTCACAAAAGATAACACTAGGATAGAATAGAATTGAAGGATGTTTTTCAAACACAACTTAATTATCAAAACAAAATGACAATAGAATAGATTTTCAGGATAGTGAAAATTGACAATTACCAGGACGAAAGTGATGACAAGGTAAGCACAGTTTGGTTTTTGGTTATAGCTAGACCGAACTAAACTGAATCAAAATAACAAAAAACCAAACTTTGACAAAAATTATAAATAAAAAACAAAGCAAAGTTGGTCCTAACCGAACCAATAAAGCAAAATTCTCTTATATCACTAACTGAGACCGAATTGATAACAATTTGGAGAATTTTATTAAGAAAAAAAGATATTGTTTTAAAATCTTCATTTTTTGTGGGGTTGAACTGAAATTTTTTTTGTTATTAACCGAACCGAAAACGGAAGTTTGCATATTTCACTAACCGGACCAATTAGTTTGGTTCAGTTCTCCGTTAAAACCAAACAGTGCTCAATCCTAGATACAAGTAAAGTAAAAGTTACAGTTAAATATATTAAAAAGTCCACTTACCCGCACGGTCTCTGGGCTATCCTCTTGCAACAGCTTCAGAATGGGTTGAATAAGTTTTCCAGCAAGGGAAGTTCCATCCTTCTTTGCATTAGGGAATCCAGCTAACCTATTTTAACAAGGATACTAGCATCACAAGTTACTAAATTTGCAATGTACATGCTTCATGTATAATTGAGGATAAGGATTTACATGTCAAGTTCACTTTTACCTTGTCACCAGATCTGCTAATGAACTGCAAGAAGCCACTTTTACAAACTGAGAATCCACTGGAGACTGTACAAAACATAAGAAACCACATTCCATGTCAAAAGTTGAATAAAAGAAGAAAGACAAAAAAGATACAGATAATAAGACCAAACACACAGATCTTGATCAAAGGTGATTTTAGAAAGGAAAGTCAAAATCTTAAAGCACAAGAAAGTTCATAGCACAACTTTGCTTTCATAGAATCACTATAAAAGAAGACAACAGGCACCTCTGCTTCTTCTGTATCAAGTTAACATGTTTTTCAGATCTTGCACAGGTTACTAAGACATGCAACTGTCTTGTACAGAGAACATTACCAGAAGCAGAAACCTTGGTTATTTAGATGACACTGGTACAAAAGATGCTGCTTTTTCTGTTCATTGATAAATAAACGAATTTGTTAACAAATGCATCAACGAAGGATTGGACTTCCATTCATGTCCACTAAGAATATGCTAACCACAAGAATCCTATGACATTCAGCAAATACGATGTATTTAGAGTTGCAAAAAATACCAAGAAATATTGGCCTCAACACTTCTGAGCAATTCACACCATAAAGCCAACCAGCACATGATTGGTATTCCATTTTCCAAGCTACATAGTTAATGCACATATGACCAGAAAATTTTACTTTTAAGTATTGAACTGCAAATATAAATAAGTAGAAAAAGGCACTTCGCTTTCCAATAAAAAGGACCTCATAATACTTGCCATGTCAAATAGTAAACTGTATTGATATTCTTTCTAAAGTTTTCACGGACAGAGCAAATTAACAGCTAAAGAACGGCAATAAATTTGAAAAACACAGATAACAAAAAGCATCAAATACCAAACAGAGATATGCTTCCCATACCTGAATATGCAATAAGAGCTTGTCAAACAAAACAGCATATGACGCCAAGAAGCGCTCCGAACTGCATTCTTGACAACTAACCCCCAATAAACAGACTCCTGCCCAACATTTATCTGGCTAGAACAGAATCATACATTCAAAATAAAGCACCTTAATAATCCATAACCATTCACATAAACATCTGAAAAGAAATACCCTTCTGTCAATTCAAATGAAACAAAAAAAAATCAAAATTAAAATTAAGAATTTTGATTAGTACCATAGTAGTGTTAGTGACCAGGGATAATAATCGGTCGAACCAGTCATTGACAGCTGTTTTCCACCTCTCCATTAGTTTAGCGTCCATGGAAGCTGAGAAAGATTCAGATAAAAGCTCGAAACTTCGGATCGTGGAGACGATTCTTGACAGCTTGGATGGGTTACACAGAGGCTTTTTATCGTCTGGGACATCTTCTTTCAACAATGTATGAAGCATGCGAGGCTTTAGTGAAAAGTCGTACATGTCCTTTATGTTCTCAAAGGCAGCCATTGAAGCAGAGAGCAAGAGCTCAAAGGTGAGGGCTAAAAGAAGTTTCTCAACGGATGATGGAGGGTGCTAAAAGCCGTGAGAATCAATGGAGTAGCGGCGGCGGCGGCGGCTCTTGCAGAGCCAGGCCAAACAAAGGGACACAGCGGGAAATCAAACAAGGTTTCTGAGTGTGGGCGAAACAGAAAGGCAATAGTAGAAGAAACATAAAAGGGATCTAATTACACTCTTAATCCTTGATTTATTACTAATTTATTCAACGGCCCCTTAAATTTTAATCTGTAATTTGAAAATCACTTAACCTGTCGAATTGCGACAAATAAGTCCTCCTTACCTGTCCCAACAAAGCAATGTTGTAAACTTTTTATAATCGGCTGAATTTCCCACTCAATTTCTCAATCAGTAGTAATACGATGCGAGCATCTAAATCTTACATTTATCTTAAAAAGAAACCCAGCAAATATTCACTATTTCATCTATTTTTGTTCAAATAAACATTATCAATGTAGATACTCATTTAATTCAGATCAATTAATTTTTGTAAATACATAATAAATACTTAGATATATAAATAATAATATTCATTATCAATTGGGCCTGAGTCAATCTCTATCCAAAGATCAACAGAGGCCAAAGGCCCAAAGTAGAAACCAAAGGTCTACAACATGGCCCGGTCGATTGGGAGGCTCAATGCGTGACCAATAGACGCCCAAGGGACCAGAGGTGTTGGCCGTGCCATACGTCCGATCGGACTGAGATAGCACACCCCTTGCCAATTCACTGACATGAGCCAAAGCAAATGCCTATTGCCTGCTCCCAATCACATCGCCGATTAACTACTCTAATACCATAGCAGACCTATACCAGATACTCAAATGGATTCTCACATCTACTATAAATATTCCAAGGCATAGTAGATCCAAGTAACACGAGAATTCTTGAGACTCTCTCTCTATTTTCTCTCTCTAAAAGCACTATTGACTTAAGTTTCGGAATGCTCACGCTTGATCTGACTAGGCGTCTCTTATTGTAGGGTTAAAGCATCGCTAATCCGATCGGCTCACACGCCAACGGCCATCAGGCCTCACACATATTCTGACATTCTTGAATCTATCATTTGATACTTTCATTGAGAGATCATGGCAGATTCAAGATGCATCAGACGCTCCGGATCAGAAAGAGATGACCATACCAATAATAATTGAGGTAGATCAACGTCTACCAGTGAACGGGATGAACCTCATGTTGGGTTTTAATGCAATAATTCAAAATTAAACGCAGAGAAAATAAATAAAATTCATCAGGATTCATGCGATTTCAATTGATTCAAAAGGAGAGATATCAAATTACTAACCTGTTGAAGCGCAGAAATAACGAATTAACACCTTAATCCAATCGGGTCTACTGTATTTCACAACGCTAATGCACAACTTCTCTAAGTCAAATCGAACTCCAAGTGCTGCTCTATGGAATGACCACCCTCTACCGGTATCCACACATGAGAACGACGATAAACAGAATTGCAAGGGTGTTAGCTCCCTTTTAGCGCAATTGGGTTTCTGTTTCTTCTCTGTATCTTTTCTAAAAGTGGCAGAGAACGACGTTTTCTTTCCTGTCACTTTTCTCTAAAAGACAGCAGTTAAAGAATAATACAAAAAGTGATATTAGGGCTTCATTATATCCTCTTTATATAGTCACACGTTAACCCAACTTTAATAAGTAGTTAACATAGAGAGATATTAGGAAAGAATATTCCTTATTCAAATAATAAGGAATATTTTCTTATCTCCATAATATTATTTCAAATTTAATATCTAACATATTTTAAATTCGAAATGCCTAAATTAAAATACAGTCTGTTCATTACGTTCTTGATATGCGACCCAATAGGTTCATATTATGTTGGTATCGCCCCCAATCTCATTATAAGCCCACAAGTCATAAGTGGTATCTAGCAAGACATTATGATTACGCAAATAATATGAATATCGATAGTTCGATTTTAACCTAACCAATAGGACATGTTATAATCATTTTGTCACACGATATCTTGTTTGAACATAAGTCATGGTCCGTGCCAAGCTTATATTGTTCAAACATATAATTTTTCAATCACTAAATAGACTAATAAATTCAAATGACATTGATCATATTATCAATTCATTTGAGCACAACCATGCATTTCTCAGTCCTACTTATCGAGGGGCCCAATATGTAATACCCCCTACCCGTACATAGTGAACCATGTAGTAGGTTCACTCGGCAGGGTGAGGAGTGCCACAAAGCCAGGAGCTTCTAACTTGTTTTACAAGTAATGTACATAGCACACAACATATATTCAATTCTTGTAATATGATTAGCATCAACCTTAGAAGTAAGGTTACAAAATTTCATTTATATTTTCATTCCCATTCCATACCATACTATCCATATTATGTATTAAAACACTAAGTTAAACATTACATATATTGATCCATTACATTTACACACAAGTATATTAATACATTTTTAAATTGACTTATTTACAACAAAACATCACATTTACATAAATTAGTACAAAACCCACATTACTTCGCTTCTTATTTGGTGTTGGCCTCTACTGTTACAGGATGTCCTTGGAGTCAACTTTATCTTCGGTATCTATATGAATAGAACACCCGTGCTTAGCATATAGCTTAGTGGAGAACCAATGAAATATGGACAGCCATTCACAATGGTCATCAACAAGCACACACATGATGCACATACCCACAACATGAGTAATTAATGACTTATCATGCATGCGCAATTTATAGAACACGTGACAGTTCATACACATATTCCATTTATAAGGTATAATTTCGTATGCACCTTCATTTATCGATTACAAATTAGCCTGCATTTCAAGTGGAAGTGGATAACGAGAAATACGGTAAGTACCGTAGCTACAAATCGTAAATACCTTGTAGGTATACGGTCACAGTGCGGTACGATAGGTACCCGAATGTAAAATATATATGGAGACATATCAATCTTAAAATGAAGACACCATTGATGTCAACGGTAGGCAGCAGTAACGATAGTTCCTATAGGCATGCCTATCTGTCCACTACCCTGTCATAAGCAAGCTTTGACCACATACATTCTTTCGTAACATTTCAGTGTTTATTTTATTGCTCCGTGCAATTTCATGTAACATCAATGTATACATTCATATTCATTACATGTCAATAATTATTCAAAAATAATTTTATATTAATTTTATAAAGTTAATATAGCATGCCAAATCATTTTCGGTTATATTCAGAAATTTTAACTAAAACATATACATAATTTCTTCACTAAATCATCATGTTCATATTTGATACAATGTGATAAATTCAGGTAATTTGGAAGGAATTTTCGTGATGAGGACTTGAGGAATAGTAGCTTACCAAAGCTGAAACCAAATTTGGACCAAAGCAGAATCCAGCTTTGATAGGCCACTGAAATAGAACATTTAGTGTAACGCCCCATACACGCAATTGATACGGATATTGGGTGTCACAACACTCTATCCGATTAATGCTTATGACAAAATGCGGTAAAATTTTTTTCTTTTCTTTCTTCACTTATAAACTTATCGAATTATTTATCCTTTTTCAATTTCATGTTACTAATACATTTCATTTAACACATCGTGTCATTCAATGATCATTATCAACATTAACCATGTCCATAATACATATTACATATCATCAATTCCAACTTGTTACATATACATCAATGCTAACTCTTACATATACATGTCATTACCACTATTCATTCAATCAAAATTAGGCAACATAACATCTATAACATTAGCTACCCAAACCCTACAATTCAACATCAACACAGCCCAACTCAGGAGGATAACAATTATAACTTATTACACATTGCAGTCTAATCCATATAACTCAACCCAATACAATAACATTTATCATATCATATAACTATTTCACTAACATATAACATTTACATATATATATATGTATCTATTTTCATAACATAGGCTAACTATACACATTCTACTAACAATAAACATACTATTCTTGACTTCGATCCAACGATCCAGTCCAATCTTCAAGTCGATAGTCTGCCTGCTCCGCAGATGCTCCCCTTCGTACCTACACGCAGTCAAAGAAATTACGTACTGAGCATTAAATATGCTCAGTGATGATTATGAATCTAATAATTTCCAATGCTAACTTATGCACACACATGCATAAAACATTCTATACCTGATCAATTCTCTAGTTACATTTAAATCACTCATTTAGTGTCATATTACACTACAATCCTTCGTTTAACTTTATTATGGGCTATTTACAATTTAGCCCCTAACTTATTCAAAGCTTATCACAGTACCCTTCCATTTCGCTAACTTATCATTTTACCCTTTAGTTTCCCTTTATTTACATATTTGTCATCAAGTAAATTTTCTCACCTTTATTTACTTAATATACAATTTATCATTTAGTCCTCAGACTTTCATTCTAGTCCTTATTAGCTTATCACTTCACTCATTTAACCTCATATTACTATATTTTGCTATTCTCAGTACAAATCTATTCTTTTAACACTTTTATGCATTTGACTTGTAAATTTACATTTTAGTCCCTGACTTATTACTTTCATAATCATTTTGCATATTAGTTTAGTTTACATCTTTACATTGCCTTTAAATTCATTACTCATTCATTTTATCATTTTATTCATTTCTCTTATCATTTTATGTACAAATTACCGTTTAGTCCTTATTTTATCAATTTTCTAACAAATTACATTTTTGTCTTTCTTTTGACGTTATTTACGGAATTACCACTAGTTCATTTCTTTTTTTCATTTTAAATCACTATTTGGCTTACAAATTACATAATAGTCCTTGTTTTGGCATTTTGGTGGCAAATTACATTTTAGTCCTTGAAGTTTGGACTTTTTACGAAATGGTCATTTTACTTTCACTTTTCATTTACATGTCATTTATTAGTGTACTTTTACACTTAATTACGGTTTTGCTCCTCTTTTTGTCTAATTATAATTTGGTCTTTCATTTAACATTTAAGTAAAATTTTATCATTTATTCACTACATTTTCATATTTATTCACTTTTTATTTCATAATTTACCAATTAGTCTCACGACTAATTATTTTTGCGGTAAATTACGTTTTGGTTCTTAGACTTTTATTTTCTTTTATATATGTCCTTTTTCATTTAAATTTTTAAGTTCACCATACTTATTACATTTTCAAGTCATTTTCATCATTATAACCCATTTGGCTTATGATTTGGGATAAATTATCATTTTGACCCTAACTTTTCATTTAGGTCATTTTTTGTATAACTATTCATTTTCATGTTACTTTTCGTATTTTCAAGTCATTTTACTATATGTCATTTTACTTTTGACAGAATTGTATCATTTTACAATTCTTTTTATTACACTTAGGCTTTTTATATATTAAGCTTTTATTCATTATACGTTTTACATATTATGTCAGATTACATAATATCGTGTGACATTATGCCATTACATGTTACACTTTGGCATATTACATTTCATCATTTTACTTTTCATCAATAATACATTTTATCATATTACGTTTTACCATATTACATTTTATCATATTACATTATGCCTCATTACACTTATAACATATTACATTTGATCATTATACTTTTTACACTTTCGAAATATTTTTCAATCATATCACTTTTATGCCCCTAATACAATTCCAGCAGAAAATCTGCAAACTAAATATACGGGACGTGGGCCCCAAAGTCCCACTGCATTGCACTAGGGAATGACCCCAAAGGATCAATCTATCATGTAACATATGATGTGTAACGTATGACGTGTGACATATAACAGAGGGTTATGAGAGACCATCGCGAATCTATCATAGCAAAGTAAGTCGTCATGACTTGCACCGCGGTATAAGTATCCCTATGGCTAGCCAAATATATCTTGGACTAGATTAAACCACCAGACCACTAAGGGCAAAACTTTTACATTTATCAAAATTTACTTTTTCAAATAGACTTTCAAATCCACTTTCGTTTACATATAACATATAACTTGTTATTTCACTTTCACACTTTAACATTTTCATTTTGATTTTAGTCACTTCATTTTCATTTCTTTCACTTCATTATCAATTCAATACCCTAATCGATCACTATTTCAATCAATTAGGCAAAATTTTCACTATATACTTATTTCTCATAATAAACTGAAGCCATGCAATGGCTATAAATTCATTTCAAAGCTGATTTCATTCATTTCAAAATCAATTATTCAATGTTTATCATTATTTTCACTTTGAGTATGATGGAATATCATACTCAAAAATATTCATATAAATTCCATAAATTTCAAATAAATTTATGGATACTCATTTTCATGTCTAAATTCATTTTATATCATTATCTTTCAATTATACTCAAAAGATACCCTAGTGTACGCTAGGGTACCATTCGGCCAAGGTGACCATTTCACCTTGCAAATTCTTTTAATTTCATTTTAACATTTCAAATGTCATTTTAAGTGTTCTTAATCATTTTTCTAAGCTTGTACTCAACTAAGCTTACATTTAACATAAATTCATTTAAGTCAATTATTCACTTTTCATGTATATCTTTTCATTTAACTTTCCTTTACACTTCTAATTCACTCCTTTATCTAATCACATCTCATATGACATATATATCATATAACCTATAATGTTCTTCTCATTGAACCATTCGGCCCTACTTAAGGTTTGTCACTAACATTTTAGTTACCATGTACATATTATTTATTACACTAAATTAAGCTCCAATTCATATGTATATACCATTTAATTTCATTTAAATACTAGGTATACCTCAAATATACCTAAGTATACCATTATGTTTTACTATGGCCAACACTTGACATTGGTTTTCTTTCAAACTAATCACTCTAATTAGCTTAATTATCCTCTCTAACCTTAATTATCACTCCAATTTCAATTACACATGCAAATCCCACATAGTCACTATATAACATAATAGGAAACCCTAATTTTTTTCAAATAAGATGCATGGATTTAGTAATCACAAATCTTATATCCATGCTATAAGCTCCTCAAGCTCCTCAATTGTGGTCCTCAACCTTTGAAAAGCCATTTCTCTCCATTTTTCCTCACATGGCCGAATCACACAACAAACAATCATCAATTAATTTCTTTCTTTTCTCACATATAACTTTATAAACATACTCTAGGAACCCTAGAGTACTCATAGAAACCTATAAATCAATTTAATTCAACTTAAATCTTTTACCTCCATTTGAAGACATAAACTTTGATCCTTACTTTTCCTTGCTTCTAATCCATCAAATGGATACTAGAGGCTGCTATAGACTCATAGAGGGGCTGAATTTTACTTGTACGGCTTAGATTTAAGGAAAAATTAAAAGAACAAATGAAGAAAATAGAGGGACAGAACAAGGAGAATCATTTGACCACTAACGGAAGGAGAAGAGCAGAAAAGGGATAAGGATTATACACCCACTAACTACCATCAATTGCTTTTATAGTGGCCCAAAGTGGTCCAACCAAGGGTCCAACCTATAAAGCCCAATTGCACTTTTAAGCCCAATATGTAAATTTTCTATGGTTTTCTCACTTCCCAACTCCAAATAACTCCAAATTTGATTCCATAATTCATATCATATAAAAACTAGGCTGTACACAAAATTTCAGCCCAATTGGAGTCCGTTTTCGGTCTGGTTCAATAATTATCAGTGTTCTCGAAAAATTCCATTTTTAGTACCAAAAAATTATAAATATTATTTAAAGCCTATATGGAAATTCCTGTAATTTTTGGACAACATTTACTATTTTTAAAGGCTTGGTCAAACTTTCGGTCAATCGAGTACTATTCAAACCGAAAACACATCCTTTTCCTTACTTCCTAAAGTCAATTCCTCATAAAACAACTCCATAAGTCTTAAAATATGTTCATTAGACTCCAATAATATTTTGGGGTCAATCGAAAATCATTTATCGATCCGATAATTATTTACCAGTCTGATAACCTAATTTTTTAGTCTCACCAAAATTTAATTATTCATTAACATATGATTCTAATCATCAATACAAGTACGTCCATATTTTCAAATCATTTTTCTAAGGTTCGTAGCACTCTCTACGGTCCAGTCAAACTCTAAGTCAACCCAATTACTATTCACACCAAACCTGCTACTTTTTCTTATTTTCAACTTTTTAGACCCTATTTGACCTCAATTTTACTCCAAATTTTAATTTCGAACTTATCATGATTTATATTTTTCAATAATTAAATAAAATATTTTTCGACTCCAGGAGGTACTATTCACCCCGGTATCACTATTAATTATCAGGAAACATTATTCCAGGCTAATTCGATGTTGAGGCCATTACATTTAGTGGGGCAGCAACTTACCAAAGTAGAATCCAGCTTTGGTAGGCTGCTAAAATAGGGCATTTAGTGGGGCAGTAGCTTACCAAAGCTAGAATCAAAGCAGAATCCAACTTTGGTAGGCTGCTGGAACAGGGTAGGTTCCAAGTCCAATTTTGGCTAAGCTTTTTCACCAAGAAAATGATATTTTTGGGCAAAAGTTTCTTCTAGACAATTGTTAAACAATATCTTAAGTTTATTTTGGTATAAAAATCACCTAATTTGAACATCAGACCTAAGAGTTATAACCTTGGGAATACCAAATGCTCTCATTTCACTGGCGAATTCAGGTCTGTGATTTCAATCGCATTTTTTATGACCATAGAGAAAAAACTGGTTTTGGGTCCCACAATATTGTAAGGATATGTCTTATGGTTGTTCTTCAACTAGAATTACTTCAATTAGAGGTCTGTAGGCCAAGATATGGCCAACACAGGGTCATGGGATCAGGTGGAACTTAGACAGAGTTTCCCCCTAGACAACTTCATGCCAATTCACACATCCTTAACCCCATTAGAGGTCACAACCAAGCTCAAATCATCATTTCATAAAGTAATTAACATCAAATTCATCTCAAATAACATATACACATGTGTTAGAAAAGTTAGGTTCCCAAACCTTAAATTTGCCTAACTTTTTCTTCACCTTTGCCTTTCCTCTTCTCGTTCTTTTCTCTTGCTAGAATCTCCAGCTATAACCATCACGAATTCATATCACACATTTATATCAATACATAATTTCTATCTCTATGGAATTATAGAAGAAGTAGGAGAAGAATACAAGCAAATTCCTTATCTAATTAATTTAAATTACCCTAAAATTGAGCTCCTTCCTTGCTAGAATTTTTTAAGCATGTTGTTTGGTTCATTTTTAGTGAAAATAAGAAGAAGATGGCTGTGTTTTGTAACTCCCTTTCATCCGGCCAAAGTGGCCAATTTATAGGCCATGCAAAACTCTCAATCATTCTATAATTGGCTTGCTGTCCAATTCTTATTGGTCCATCTATTCTTTTGCTATTAAGTCCTTAACTTCTATTTATTCATACATTTGGCATGTGATTAATTTTAACTTAGACATTAGCATACAATACTTCTTGTTTAATTTATAAATTATTGAATTGCCCTTGACCTTTTAACTTAATAACGGTTATGCCCCTACTACACTTAACCATTTTAAATACCCGATTATATATTTTTGACCACCATTATGCTCTAGACATATCATAAAACTACTAGGGCATGAGTTAGGGCCTTATAATAGATATATCTCTCATAAGAGATGGACAAATTTCATTTTGATTATTCACTTTCTTCTGCATAATTCTCATTATGCCCAATCATAACTTTTATAATTATCCGATTAAAGATAACATTTGATTATGTCAAAGCATAATGTTCCTCATGTAGGAAACTGCAATAATCTGAGGTTTAAGGATTCAATAAAATAACTATTATGAGATCACTTATGACACTAATCCATGAAGTGATCTCATGGCGGATTTATCCAGTACCATATTTTCTAACAAGTACCTACAAGTTTGATTTATATCACCATATATAATCATCGAATGATTATTAATCAAACCTATACTAGTCTTAATTTATCATTATGCCCTTTTGTGATAAATGACTAGGGATAATTAGAATAACATTAAATAGTTATTCATAAATATTACTATAATATAACATGCTAACAATATATAAATATTGAGAAACCCTTTTATAAATGAAAATACAACATTACATAAACACCTAAATATTTGGCCTAGGGCATAATCACTAACACCTTTGGGATCCCCCACCCAAGGCCACCTAATTCTTGCACTCAATGAGTTCATGGCACAGCCAGACAACACTCCCATCACCATAAAGGACCTAATAGAAATCCTTGGTGACTTCAGTAAAAGTATCATACAATCCATTCAAAAAGGAAAACAACCTCAAACCTCCATGAGGGACTTTGAGGTTAATGGTGAAAAAAAAAGAAAAAACAAAGAAACCAAGGGATCATAATAACAAATCCAAAAGACAGAGGCTATGTGTGACGCGAGCCGGACCCGACCCGTTCCCGAGGCGACCGCTTTTAGGGCCCCGAGAGGGTTCACGTCTTTTAATTTTGGACAATCATGAGATATTTTGGATACCTCCTTCCAATAGAACACTGAAAATATCATCTAATCGTATGAAATCTTTAGGCATCTTTGAAGTATTTTGGAGTCGCCACCCAATTTATAATAAATTGAGAAAGTTCGTCTAATCTCGGGGGTCTAAACCAGAGAAAGATTCGGAACTTCACTCTTATTAATGCCTTAGTTAATTATAAATGGATTTTTAGTTTTAAAATTTTATCTCTCTTCTCACACGGTTATGCATCAAAAATAAAATGCAAAGAATGCAGTAAAAAAAGGGATAAAATAAAGCAAACCACACAAAAATAAAGGAAAGATAAAATTGGGACAAAATACAATCCCCCAAAATAAAAAGGTATTAAAATTTGGGACAAAAAATACAATCCCCGAAATAAAATCAAACGAAACATAAATAAATAAATAAAAACTCAAAGTAAATACATAAACATTCATAAATCAGGATATTATTTAAGATAGGAACATTGGTTCCTTCATATTCACTTAGAAAATTGAAAAGTTATTTTTGGTATACATAGGAAAACCGGGATGAGTGATCCATTTTGAGAAAATTAACTCTTATTTTTAAAGTGAGTTTTATTGGTTGAAATTAGGACATTGATTTCATTTTATTAAAAAATTCCATTTATTAATAAAATATTTTATGTGATTTTTATTAATGTGCATAAAAATAAATAAAGTTATTACAAATTACATAATAAAAATAAATAAAATCAAAATAATAAAAATACTAAAAATGACAAAATCAATCAAAAAGTGTCTTCAAATCTCCATGGGCTCCCACTTGACATTGAAAAAGCTTACACATAAAAAATAAGTATTGAAATAAAAAAAACACAAATAAAATTGATCTTAGTAATAAAAATGAATTTAAACATGTAACATATGAAAATGAATTGAAATAAATAAAATAAAATGCATTATGAGTGACAAACTAATTAAATGACATAATAAATAAAATAACTTAACATATTAAAAATTCAACATACAAAAAAACATAAATGATAATAATAATAATGATAACAATAACAAATAATAATAACAATAAACAAGAAAAATAAAAGTAATAATAATAATAATAATAATAATAATAATAATAATAATAATAATAATAAAACAAAAGTAATAATAATATTAACAATAATAATAATAAACAATAACAATAAAGAAGATGACCAATCAAGTGAGTAAAAATAAAAAGAAATAAAATAAACAAAACATGTTAAAGCATGTTAAATAATAATAATAATAATAATAATAATAATAATAATAATAATAATAATAATAATAATAATATGAACAATCAAACAAGAATACAAGAATAAGAAACAAAATATGCCAAGGAAAAAATATTGAATTTATGACTACATCACATAAAATACAAAAAATAATAAATCTAAAAGAATCTACATGGTTGCTAATTAATTATAAATAAAAAATAAAATAATAATAAAAAATACAAAATTAAACCCAAAATGCTTATTCTCAAAATTTGATTTGATGAATGAAAGTAAATAATTAATTTTTTTGTCTTAATTTGCAAAAAATTAGATTAGAAAAATAAAATATGGAAGAAAATTTCTTTCCCAAAAACAAATAATTATTTTCTTTGTTTTAAGAATAAAATTGTTAAAAAAGAAGAAGAAAATTTCTAAAAATAAAGAATTGTTCTTTTTGCCTCAAAAATTAACTTAGAAAAATCTTTTGAATATTATGAGAATTTGTTCTTGAAAAAAAAGAAGAAGAAGAAGAAAATTTTTTTTTAAGAAAAATCCCCCCAAATTCTCTCTCTAAAATTATTTTATACCTCACAAAAATCAGATTTTTTGTTAAAAAAATTAAATCAATTTTAATTCCCATTAACAAAAAAAAACTGAAGAATTTGAAAGGTCATAAGATAAAAAGATTTTAAAAATTAAATTCTACAAAAAAATGAAAAAAAAAACATAAATTTGGTCAAAAAACGCACATGGGGGCTGATGGGCGCGCGACTGGTGCAAGCGACGCCCGTCGGCGAGCGCGCACGACGCACTGGGCGCTGCTAACGTGCCCTCGCACTGGGCGCTGCTAACGTGCCCTGACGGCCGAATTTTTTTTTTTAATTTTTTTTCAAACTTTTAAAAATAAAAGTTTTGGCTAAAAAACTATAATTTTCAAATTCATTTTATTCTATTTTTTATTTTTCTATATTTTCTTTTATTTTTTGAAAAATGCAAATTTTGACAAGAAAACTATTACTTCCAACATTTTTACCTGTGAACAGGCATCTAATTTCATCATCGGGTAACCCTGATCTGGACTGTTTCGGAACCTGGTATCTACACTATGCTAAATCCCACACTCACTCTGATCCTCGTAAGACGAGAAGAAAGAATAAAGGAAAAGAGAAAATGTTCCCTATAAGCGGGGACCTTGCCTTCCGCCCATATGATCCCTCCTATGCTCTGAGGCGGTTGCAAGCACCTTTGATTCTTATGGGAGATGACTTATTATGTGCGTACGCCCCGGTTAGAAGGCTTTTGTCCTGTGGCAATGCTGCCTCTCTTTTCTGCAGGCAGATCAGAGAAGCTGAACTGCCTATCGGGTTCAAGAAAATCAGGATGCCCAAATACACTGGCAAAACCAATCTGAAGACCTACATCTTTGAATACCTTGCTCAAATATAGAAATATTCTTACAATGATCGGATCTTCTGTAGAGTTTTTTTGTACAACATTGGCAAATAAAGCTCTAGACTGGTTCTATGATCTTCCCCGAGAATCGGTCTCCTTTTTCAAGCAAATTCGCGATCTCTTCATGACAAGATTCATTCAAATTCGAGTGCATCTTGGCTCAAAAGCCCAATGAAAGTCTTCGAGACTACATTGGCAAGTTATGAGTGACAGCATCTGAAATCAAGAATTTGTGCCCTGAGGCAGCTGCAGACGCCTTAAGCAGAAGCGTTAGGAGCTAGCCCTTATCTAAGCCCATCTGGACCAAGCAGTCCACAGACCTCGCTGACCTGATAGATAAAGCTAAACAGTTCATCCCGCTAGACGAACCCATCAGAGCTGGCAAAACAGGCTACAACCTCCATTGAGCATAGTCGATTGTCTACAATTTCTGCTAAGCTTGGCAAACAGGCTACAATATCCGATAGGATGGATAGAAAAGAAATTTAAGGCCCCTGAAAGAGCAGTCGTGCCTAAGAGTTTGGGCAAGAGGAAAGAGTCTGAGCAAGGAAGGCCCAAGTATCACGCTAATCCAGCCGAAACCTATACCCCGCTCAACTCCAAACCTACTAGCGCTTGCAATGGATCAAGCAAAATCACAATAAGGTCAACTAGCTAAAGAAAATGTCCAACCGTACGTTTGCTTTTAAGGACAAAAGCAAATACTGTGATTTTCACAAAAATGTTGGTCACAAGATTGAAAAATGTAACTCGCTAAAGGAAGAAATAAAAAGGCTCCTACAAGTCAGATTTTTGAAAAGATTTATGGGGCCAATGAGAAAAAAATCCTTTTAGGTCCTCTACCAAAGAAGTGAACCGATCAGACTCCAAGAGTTAAAATGATTGACATGATCGTCGGGGGATAATCGCAGGGAAGAGGAGAGTTGAACCAGTGCATGCTACTCAATTAAACCCTAGAAGAAACGATGTGACTATACCCCTCGGAGGTGCTATGATTATATCTCTCGAAGGCACAATGAATATAAAATCTCGTATAAAAAATGCCTTCGATGTCCAAATGACTGTCTATAAATTCTTAGCCACTCCCTCGGATCATCCTTCCCTAAATCACGAAGAACCCTTTCAGAAAGAGACAGATCATCCCTTCTCAAATCGTGAAGAACCCTTTCAAAAAGAGACGGATCATCCCTCCTCAAATCATGAAGAACTTTCAAAAGGAGATGGATCATCCCCCTTCAAATTGTTCAGAACCGTTTCAGAAGGAGACAAATCATCCTTCCTCAAATCGCAAAGAGCCCTTTTAAAAGGAGACAGAACATATCCCCTCAAATTACAAGGAATTGTCTTCGCACAAAAGCCAAGAATAAAAATCTTCAAACTCTACGAATACTCTCTGATCGGAGGAAACACTTGAGAAAGGCACAAATGCCGCCATCTTTTCCACCCGCTCAAAAACAACTGATGAAATTAGGGGAGAAGCAACAGAAAATTCACTCTTCAAGCAACTATATGGAGCCAATCGATCCTTGGTTGATGAGTTCTCCTCACCCAGCAATATCTAGTGGTTCTAATAGACTCATCACCTCTTAGGGACAGTCTCTTCTTTATCCCCGGCCTCTCACCTCTGCTTGGCGATTTTAGCCACCCTCATTGTCATCACTTGAGGATTCATGAAAGCTATGAAATCAAAGTCCATAGGTCCTAAAGGCTCAAGGATTGTAACACCCCAATTTTCACCCTAATAGTTTTGAGCATATGTGTGTGTATGTGTGTGTGTGTGTTATAAGTTTAAGGGTATTTTTGCTTGATAATTTTAATTGTGGTTTAATTATTTAGTGGAGAAAAGAAGAAGGAACAGAAGTGAATTTGCCAAACAATCACAAGATTATGACAAGTGGATGGAGGAGATCAGGAAAGAGAAAGGGAGAGAAGGTTGACTTTTATGGGGAAAGAGAGAGAAAGGGGAAATCAAAATTCTATGCTTTTGTTCCCATTTGTCTCCCGTTCCCAGCTTCCTCTTCTCCTCTTCCTTGCCATCCTCATCTCCCTCAATTGCTGTGTTTTGGATTGATTTGGCAAATTCACAGATTTTGGGTAAGTCTTCTTTTTCTTCTTCCTTGGTCCTGTTTAGTTGTGTGTGTATGTGGTTGTGTTTGGGTTTTGTGTAATTGGTGTGTTTTGGGTATGGTTTTTATTCAAAGTTACCTGCTAGAGATCCAAATGGGAAGGAGAAAGCAAGTGGTAGTGAAGCCAATTGATCTTTGTGGAGTTTATGAGCCAAAGGTTTGGGAATTGTGTGATTTTGAGTGTTTTTTATTTTGGAATTTTGTTATGATTTCTGGAAATTCGTGGAATTAAACTTGTTTATAGTGTATGAATGATAGGGTTTTGACTAATTTTGAGTGGATTTTGAGAGGGAAGTTGCATTTTGAGTGAAAGAGTGGAATTTATATGGGTTGGGAGGAAAATTCTGGGTTTTTGAATTTAGACTGCAGCTCACGTGAGGAGCTGCAGCCTTTGTGAATTGCAATTCACAGTAGCAAAAGGCTGCAGCTCTGGTAGAGCTACAACCTTTTGATTAAAAAAATTAGTATTTGCCAGAAACCGGCAGTAAAGAGTGCCAGTTTCTGGCAAAAAAAAATTAATAAAATAAATTAATTTTGCTAGAAACCGGCACATAAAGGTGCCGGTTTCTGGCACACCAGTCGGTCAAACCGGCTGGTCCTACTCTGACGAAAACCGGCACGTACTTGTGCCGGTTTTTAACACCCTAAAATTCTAAATTTGTTTAATGTAATACTATTTTCCTAAATTTTTTTTTAAAATTACACCAAAAAGAAAAAAAAGCCCATGATTGGCTATCCCAAGAATCGAAGTGTTACCAATCCGAAAAATTAAAAGCGCTGACGGTTGAACAATTCGAAACTCAGGCAACACCATTAATAGGCGCAGGGGACGAAACGTCCAGGTCCAATAAACCCACTCAATAGTTAAGAAGGTGAAAAGACGGACTCTTTTCTAGTCAATCGGATTTTTCAAGGAGGATAAATGATAATATCCATTATCAATTGGGCATGAGTCAACCTTAGTCCAAGGACCAACGAAGGCCAAAGGCCCAAAACAGAGACCAAAGGTCCACAATACGGCCCAGTCAACTGGGGGGCCCAACATGTGACCAGTAGACGCCCAAGGGACTCGAGGTGCTGGTGGCGCCATACATCTGATCAGACTGATAGGGCATATCCCGTGCCAGTCCATTGACACATGCCAAAGCCCATGCCTACTGCCTGCTCCTAGTCATATCGTCGATTACCTACTCCGACACCAGAGCAAACCTACACCAGTTACTTAAGTTGATTCTCACATCCACTATAAATACCCCAAGCATAGTAGACCCAGGTAACATGAGGATTCTTGAGACTTTCTCTCTATTTTCTCTTTCTAAAATCACTACTTACTTAAGTTTCAGGGTGTACACGCTTGATTTGATCGGGCATCTCTTATTACAGGGTTAAAGCATCGCTAATCTGATCGGCTCACATGCCAACTATCATCTGATTTCACGCAGATTCTGATATTCCTAAATCTATCTATAAAGATATATTATAATTCAAAATTAAAAAGAAAAGAAAAGATGAATGATATGTGAAATATATAGCATTGATACAAGTATTTGTTATTATCATGCGGGGCAGAGTCAGGATTTAGTATTAATGGAGTTTAATATGCATTATTCCTTATCAAGGCAGTCTATCAGTGCACGTGGGAGTTATGAGTTGTGATTGTGACCCGATAAGGTTAAATCGAAATATGAATATAAGAGATTCATAGATTTCCAAATCTCCTTTTATTCCTCTTTTTAATTAATAACTAATTTATTCAAATTTTAATATTCATTAAATTTCTATCATATTATATTAATTAATAACTAATTTATTCAAATTTTAATATTCATTAAATCTCCATCATATATGCTCATATATCATAGAATCCCATTTTATATCATTGTTTTGAAAATCGGACTGGACCGGCCGGTTGAACCGTGAATCGGACAGAAAATCGGTCCGATCCAATATAAAAACCAGAACATGTAAAAAATCGGAATGCACAGTAAAAAAATCGGATTGAACCGGAAAAAACTGGATTAAACCAGAAAAAAATCAAATATATTTTAAATTATATTTTTATATTTTTATAATCCGGGTTAATAGTTGTTAAATATTGTTCGATTAAAAATTTATATTTGATGATAAAATTAATTTATATTAATATTAAACTTGATAAAATTAAATATTATGTGAAATTGTTTGCACTATATTTTTTTAGATATTTAATAACTAAATAATTTAAATATAACAGAATATTGAAAAAGAAATAAATATAAAATGTATAAAAAGAAATTTTACAATTGAAATTAAAATTAAAAAATTTATAAATTCAAAATTACATTTTACTTATAAATTCAAATATTTAACAAAAAAAATTCAATTGATGTTAATTTTTTACTATTATTACTAAAAAAAGTAGTAAAATAAAAAAAATTAATATATTGATATTTAATAATTAATATTTTGTTTAAATATATTTTTTATATACTATATTTTTAATTTTTTTTATTAATAATTATATTTAAAAAAAGGATAAAAATTCCGAGTTAATCCGATCGAATCAGTTAACTCCTGATCCAATTAGCAGTCCGAGTCGACGTCCGGTCCGATTTTAAAAACATTGTTTTATATCATAGGATCGACATTCAAGTGGGATATCAACAATTGTCACGAATGTCTAAACTCATAACCGATGCTGAAATTTAGAAAGACTTAAATCCATTAAAATTCGTAGCAAGTTTAACCATTTATGAAGACTCGAATCAAGAAATACAAATATATATTTATACAAAAAGCATATGTATTACAAAAATATCACCCATTGAAACATAATACTCCAAGGTTTATACATACATATATATATAAATAAAGAATACCATTTTGTGCAAGTTAAAATTTTATCCTAAAAATTGTTTTTCTTTCATTTTACGTTTTTAAATTTTGTGCTTATAATACAAGTTAAAATATAATAAAAGCTTTTACATTCTTGTAAATTTAAATATTTAACAAGGTTAGATTTAGAAATATAATAAAATTATAAATTTATTTCTGTTTAGAAAAGTTTTTCCTTTTTACAGTTTTTCCTATTTACAATATAGATAGAAAACTACACAGCACGTACAGGCAGAGAAAGAATTGACAAATTACATTTGACAAGTTCACAAATTTCAATTAATTTCTCAAGTATACATGTCCTCACTTTAAATTAAGCATACACACTTCAGGCCAAAGAGAAAATTTAGCATACAAACTTTGAAAATCCGAATATCAAAGCTCTGTTCTGCCTTTGTTGGGAAAAATATAAAAAGAAGACCGAACACGAATGTCTTAACGACAAAAACTCAATATAATCACACAAGGACGTAAGATCTACAGCGATAAAATATACAAACAGCTATTCAAGTAACATTTTAGCTCTATTTTCTCTTCATGTAAACACTGTAATGGTCACAAGTGAAAGAATCATTAAATAATCTCCACTATGTTTTGTTCTCTTAGTCATAAAGATGATATTCAAGAAAGAAAATCGCTCATGGGCATTGTATTTGGAATGCCAGTTCCCTGGCTATTTGGAATTTGCGATGGTAAATCTGTTGGTGGTGGATTAGCTGTAGATGATGGCGGTATATTTTCTCCTGAAGCAACTGGATCAAGATTACCATCTGAAGACGAAGCTGGAGTTTTATCATTGACGGACCCCTCGGGTACACCTGGTTCAGATGGCGACGGAGCACTCTCTATATCTGGTGCAGAACTAGGAGGTGCATTTTCTGGCGCAGCTGCAGTCGTATCAGAAGTAGATACAGTCTCGGTTGTGGCAGAAGTAGATACAGTCTCAGTTGTGGCGGTAGTAGTAGTAGTTGCAGTTGCAGCAGATGTAGTAGTGGGTTCAGAATTAGCTGTGGGAGGTGCTTCTAACTGTAATGGTTTATTAGGTTGTTGCTGTGAACTTTGTGTACCAGGACCGGGTTTTTTCTGGGTAGTGATTAAAGCAGAAAGAGATGGCATCCCTGGAGGAAGGATTTCAATTGGTGGTTTTTTCCCAGCTTCTGCCAAACTTGTAAGCTTAGGTTCCTCGAGTGAAGCCAAAAATGCAGCTGCAGCATCTGTCTTCGCTGACGGAGCATGCTCAACCTCTTTTTGTAACATTTTGTTCCAAGCCTGAACCAAGTTCCTAAGTGTTGGTCGCCCATGAGCCTGGAGACAGATACGATGAGCTTGTTAGTTGAGAATAAATTTTCAACTTCAGGATTTAAAGTACCAGCATATAAACCAAACAGAAATCGTACATGGGCATGAAGTACAGCCTCGGCAAGCATCCCAGTATCCTGCCAAGCCTTTTCCATTAGAGCATTATCTCCCAAAACAGCGGCTGAAAATGCTGCTTCACGACCCAATCCAAGTGAAATCAAATTGTTCACCAAACCCTGCAGTCATACATAGTGGAGAGATAAAAGCAAAGACAACTTTTTCTTTTTTACTGAAGTGATCAGACAACATGCATTCTAGTTTGAATGTAACCCAATGTAAAGAATCATTACTGGCCAAAGGACTTGTATTTGCCAAATGAGTCATTCTCACATGAGTAAAAAGATGGAAATACATGCATCTAATTCTCCCAAATCCTAAATTATCAAAGTTTATCTGGTTACCATATGCTCCACTTTAAATTTTGTTTCTTCTATCTTTTCTAAAATATATGCACTATTCTCAAGATGTTCGAACCAATAATCCCAAAGACACGCTTAATCCAAGGAATTTCAAACACCAATTAATGTAAAGATAATAATGGTGTCTCGCAAACAATTCTGTGCTATCCAGCAAAAATTGAATGCTAAAAACCAGAAGCACCCAAGTGCACAATTAACCAAGACAACAATCCTATAGAAGAAAATAACCATCCAAATTCAGAAATGGATGCCACATAAGAATATATTCCTCCCTCCTCTACAACCTTAAAAATTTCTTCATTGCAACAATATTAGCACACCGGAGACAAATCAATAATGTTCAAGTTTGACAAACTGCCCTCCAACAAAGGCAAATCAAGGGAACTTTTCCTCCTTGCATTAATTACTTTCACTAATGGTTCAACAACTGTCCTAGAACTTCTTGCACATGGCAAAGGAGGTTCCAATCTACCTCTTCATAACCTATACATTTATTGCTCATATCAGAAACTCTAAACCCGAGACTCTGACTTCAATTAACCCAGGATGAACATCCAAAGTCACAGCACCAAATTATTAATATTAATTTTTTTTTTAACAAAAAAATGAGCTACCGTCAAAGCACATACCACAAGAATCACATATTGCAGAATCAACTAAGGTTATGAATAGACTATCCAGTACATTTTTTAAATATTCCTGACATGATTTAAATATTCCTGACATGATTTTTCCAGTTCATGATGCTGTGCTTCCACAGCTTAATATCCAATCAATCATAGCATATTTCCTTGGCTGGGTCAGTGAATGCAGAATTCAGTTCTCATAGAAGTCATTCAAAGTTTAGAGCATGCATAAAACTGTTCCAGAGGTCAACATATGGCAAGAAAAAGTAAAGTTCAGTGTGGCTACATACACTCAGTCTTGTCAACTCCCCATGATTTGCAAGACGTAAAGCAAGTCCCCTTAACTCATGACCCTGTAAAGCTCCTTTTACAGAACCTGCGGCTGCTAACCTCTTGAGAGCTTCACGAGCAATGTCAGCCTGTGCAGTGGCATCTGCAGCATCAATTAGGTCCAAAAACTCTCTTGCAAATTTCACAATTCCTTGAACAGCTTCAACAACGTTTTCCTTCTGTGCCGTTAAGTTGAGAATGTCACTCAAACCAAGCCCAGTACCATCTTGCCCTATGTCCCTACTGTTACTCATCGTAAGAAGACACTGAAGTGCTCTTCTTAAATCATTGCTCTGCATAGCTAGATCAAACTCCAGCCTAAAGAATCATAGACAATAGGCTATGTAATTAAATCTCCACAGAGGAACCATGCATTAACATGTAATAGAGAAACACAGATTCTATGCACATCGAGCTTGGGAAGTTAAATTTTTGACATCAAGTGCATCTGTTTTATAATCATAAGAATATAGGTAAATGACACATGAAAGCTGGAATGATACAACATGCAGACATGCTCAAACAGAGATATTCTGAATCAGTTGAGAAACTAAACTATCTATGGCAGACCTCTTAGATATTCCAGGCAAATGAAGGGCTTCATTCGCATAACCCATCCCCAGCATAAATTGTGCCAAATCATCATGATGCTCTCTACCAAGCCTACTTGCCCTGGATAAGAAAGCACAAAAATTACACAGAACAATATAGGAAAAGTTGCATTTTTTTTTAATTTATTTTTTCAATCTATCTGTAAGAAAAATCATCAAAAGAACAAACCATTTCACTGCACTAACAGCATCTCCATAAGCAGCAAGACACCGGCAACGAATACCAGGATGACTAAGGGACAAAGCATGTGCACTCATATACCTACAAAAAGAACTTAGTGTCATTTTATTTTATTTTATTTATATATATAGATAGATAGATATATTTTGCTGCATTACAATGCAAGGGTGAAAAATTTTGCAGCAAAAATATTTAAGAGGTAAAGGAGAAGAACTCCCTTTCTGGAAACATAAAAGAAAATAATAGTTCAAGCCTTTCATGAGCTAAGGAGAACTATATTGTAGCAAAGATGGGGAAGCTTAACTCATTATATTACTTAATGAAACTGATAGAAATTGAGAGGCCACCCATAAGATGTGGGCAAAGATTTAAAATCATGCATGATGCTTAACCTTTTAGTAATATAAATTAAAATTCACAGGAGTGATAAAAGAACGATACAGGTGCATTTTATCAACAATGCAAATTTCATTCAGAAAGGAATGGAATGGTGTTTCTATTGGCAACACAAATTTCATGCAGAATGGATGGTTACAGTGGCAGTACTCGCAGTAAATATTAAGAAGAGGGAGGGGGGGGTTAAGATAACGTTTTTTAAGAAAATCACAGGTAAAAATTTAATTTTGAGAGTTTTGGGCCATGGTGGCCCCCTCATGGATCCATGTAGATTGCCCCTGGATAGTTATCTATTCCTTGTATTGGAAGTCTCTGCAAAAGCATGTGAGATGTATCTAGAAAATTGATTTGTAAGGGGGACTCCACAAGCTAGTTTGGGGGTAATCCATTACACATAAGCATACACAGAGGGAAGTTCAGTCATCAATTAACAGTGAGTGTTTTGTATCACAGCTAGCAGAAAAAGTGAGGAACATCAATAAAGATTAGAAGTACTAATTAGGAGGCATACAGGAACTTTACTGTAATACCAATGAGGAAAACTTGAGTAATAATGGTATGTGAATGCAGGGAGAAAATGTAACAACAGGGGACACAAGTAACAAAGCGGTTGCAGAAATATAATATCAGGTATATATGCATTAATATCATAGATGCAGCTTTTATCACAATTCCACTATTGATGTTTCAGAAATGAGTGGTCTGAAATGTTATGTAAAGATGTGGCCATTATATATGAGTCTTATTTCTAAACTAGCACTAGCAAAATTCATCACATGCACAAATTTGGCATTAATTTACTAAAATGCTGTAACACTAATGCTTCACTGAATTTTGACAATTTTCAAGATAGAAGTCCTTTACTTCCAAGTAAACATTAGCAAACTACATTTAATTAACATCACAAAGTCTTTTGTGTTTCAATTTGTTCAAACTATCAAGCAATTAATGAGATAGAGAGAATATATTGGCTAATTTTGAAGAAAAGCACCAAAATAAAAGCTAAAAATAGAAGCAGATTCAGGATGAGGCTTATCAACTTCAGCATAACAGCCATAATGGTTAATGAGTACCAAATAAAAGCTATGAAAAAGCTATTTTAACAGGACAGTTACATGATGCCTTGTGAAATAACTGCAGCTTAAAACACTTTAACCCAATGGTTGTTAAATTTTCTCTAAAACCATGAACTATGTTTTATCTGTTAATGAATGAAATATTTAAGTAATAAGTTATAATTTAAAGGTGAGAAGAAAAGTCATAGAGGGGTCACATCAGACAATGTGAATGCAGACAGAAGATGGCCTGATAACTAGTCTGAACAGAAACTTACAAAAAGAATCTTCAAACTTATTATGGTCTTAGAATAACTTCACATGAGATAGAATTGATGAACATGGACGAATACAAAGAAGAAAGAGAAACTGTCCTAAGTTGAGTTATAACATATATTGATTGTGAAATTGCTCATCAAGAGGGGAAATTGTCCAAACACTTAATGTAACAAAGATCATTTTAGAACTCCACCAAGAATTGTGAAATTCCCATAGGATAGGAGTGAAAAAAAATAAAATAAAAAGGGAATCTCAACTTGGTTCAAATGCAATCCACTTGGTGAACAATAATGACATTTGGGAGAATTTTAATATGTAAAGGAATTATTGCACTAAAATTATCAGAAGCCAACCCAACTCCCAAATCAAAATTTCACCAGTTTGGCTGCCACATCAAGGGAAAAAAAATCAACTCCTGGCGAGATAACCTGTTAATAAATAGGGCTAATTACAAAAATCTCCCCTACCTTTCACGTAAATTTCAATTAGAGCCCCAACCTAAAAATTTGAACAAATTGAACCCTAATATCATTAAGATCTCATGGCATCTAAACCTAACACTGAGGTGATGTGGTAAAGAAAGCTGGAGGGTCTAATTACACCCCCCACCCCCCCACCCCCCATCTCTTTCCTTTTCCCCTCCCCCCCTCTCTCTTTCACCTAAATTTTAATTAGACTTCCCACCTAAAAATTTGAACATATCAAACCCTATATCATTAACATCTCGTTTAGACCCTTCGTCAATTTTAGTATCCAAACCTAACAATGAGGTGACGTAGTGAAGAAAATTGGGGGTCCAATTTAATGCTGATAATAGGTTAGGGTTAGTTCATGCTAGATGTATAATATTTTGACTACGTCAGCTTACCATTGATGGAGGGGTTGAATTGAAATATCAAAGATATATTTGCGTTCTATTTATTCAAATTTTTAGGTAGGGGGTCTAATTGAAATTTAGGTGAAAGGTTGTGGGATTTGGGTAACTAATTAATAACAACAAATGGACAATACTTTCACTATCAACAAAGTATCAACTTAATTCAGTGATAATTTGAATGATCTATTTTGTTGAACATTCATAAAATAGTGAGTAGAGCACATCCTACTTGTCTGTTTTCATTTAAAAAGTCTGAAAAACAAAATTAGTAAATTTCACCAAATATATTTATTAAAGAAATACAGGCAAGCAAACTAGATTCCATGAAAATGCAAGTAGCATGTTTATTATCTCTCATTACCTAGTATAATCAAGTTGTACATGCACACATACACATACACAGCATGTGTGCATGAGCACACACAAATAAGTAGTGCAGACACAGTTCCATGTGCTGAGAAAGCTTATTAGATAGGGACACCAGGCAATTGTGACAAACAGTGCAAATCAACCTGAAACTAAATTATAGAAGTTGAAACAGGAAACAACATTTCAGTACCATTTATTATTAGAAAATATAAAATGAACTTTTTAACTAGAAATCAAATTCTTCAAATAAGTGTCATTTAGTTACCTATCAATAAGCCAAAGAACTCCATCTCTTACACCCACCACTACTAGAGGTCCAATAGGACGCTTTTGCTCTGTTGGAAAACGTGTAACTGCCACAGACACCCCTCCACCACCAACTGCTACCTCATTAACTCGTTTCTCTTCCATCTCCTTTATTGCTGAATCTACATCGTCAACTCTTGCCTGCTTTGGCAATGTTAAGAATGGGGGCACAGAAGGAACATTCTGAAAAGAAGCTAATCGAACCACCTAAGAAAGAGAATACATTCAATTCACTCAAGGGAGGGAGGTGATAGATTGATAAATTTTTCAACTCACACACCATGGATCTACCGAAGATAACTTTAGCCCAAACAATGATAAATATAAGTAAATATAAACCATCACCAATAAAAGAAAATTTGAAAAAAAAAATTCACATGATATTAGGTGACAAAATGATATTATGTAAAAAAAAAAAAAAAAGAATATTTCACATGATATTAAGTGATAAAATGATATTATGTAAACATATAGACTTAGTTTGTTTATTCCCAAAAAAAAAAAAAGAAGACTTAGTTTCTGATCTTCCAAAAGTGAAAACACATGTTTTTTAAATGTGCACATTGTATAAATTATAGGTGTGTGTTGGACATGCCCATATCTTGTCTTACAGAATTTTAGTTCGGCTTGCAAACATGTAGGACCACAGTCTTAACAAAAAATACAAAAAACAAAAAACAAAAACAAAAAAGAGAAAAAATCTCTCTAGCATCATGCCAAACACAATACTTAGGTATTTCCAAATCCTTATACTGCAAACAACTAGATAGTTCCACATGGCTTGCTAACTTTTTTTTTTTTAAGAAAAAATTAAAAATAAAAGGGCACCGCTCCTGATTCCACCACTGTTTTGGCAAAAAATTTTCATAACAGAATATCAAGCAACCCAAATGTAGGACCACAACATTTTGTGAAATAGAAGCCAAAAAAAATCTCTCTAGCATCATGCCAAACGCAATATTTAGGTAATTCCACTTCCATATGCTGCAAACAACTAGATGGTTCCAACCTTATTCCCTCTCCCTGTAATCCTTCCCCTTCCCCTCCCCCCTTAACAAGTGCAAGATTAAATTACGAACTATCAACCTGTAACATAGGTGGCCTTAATTTTATTCTTTCTTGAGAAGAAGTCTGGGTGCCTTCTACTGCGATTAGGGCTAACTCTCCATGTTCAGCAACTGCTCTTGCCTGTGCCTCTTTCATTTTCAACTCCTCCTTTATCTTTCTTGTCTCTATATCAATTGCTGCAACTCCAGCATCCACAAAGACACATCTGAAAAAGTGATGAGTGTTAGATATCAGTTATCCAACTCATCTTGCTTTCTTCCCTGAATATGAAGCGATGATGACCATAATATACAACATGGAAACATTAAACATGCTTAACAAAATGCTAGAATCTTTCATTTTAAGGAAAAACTAAGGATCACAATTGCCGGCATGGCAAAACTTCAATAGTTCCAAGCTCATAGCAATTAAACACAGGATGATGTCTTCACAAAAATGGAGTTGTAAATACATGGCCTTCATTGGAAGCCAAAGGTTCCAATGAAATTTTTGCTTCAAATTGGTTCACCCAGCCACTGCCAATCGCCTAGGGATTTTAGACAGAAAGAGAAATTCATGAGATGAAAAAATTTCGGGAAGTATATTCATGAATCACACACCAAACTGATGGAGGGTATGAGGAGTAGCAAGAAAGCCATTTTATTTGCATGTTGGAAAAAATGGAGATGCAAGATTTCGCTCAAAAGCAACTTGCACTATATTCGCATACTTACCAAACTTTGATTTGTAACTGAATGAAGAGTTAACTTATATACAAGCCCTAGAAAAAAATGTTCTGTTGTGATTCAGAAAATCACTTGAGTGGAGAGAACAATATTGGAGTAAGGAGAAGTTACAGAGATGAAGATACAGAGAAAAGAGAGAGAGAAGACGCAGAAATGAGAGGGAAAATTAAGACAGAAATGACGAGGAATGATATTCACTAGTTGACAATTCAATACATTGTTTCCCTACACAAAGGATTATATACTCCTATTCTTCTAGTCATACAATTTCATCTAGTGGCTGATCCTTTGCCAACTCATCAAGCCTTGCCTCTCCCTTCGATGAATTGTTGATGTGCAGTAGTCACTACACATTCCCCCGATCGAGAACTCACTAAATCTTTTTTATTCATTCAAGGACTGACAACTTAAGCACTTAGTTCAGTATAGTTGTCAAAAGGCAAGCAGTAAGATTTCCAATGTTGCTCTCTCTCAAAAAAAATGAAAAATATTGTGAAGCTAGGCAATTATAGGTGGACTGTGTAATACTTATTCGTACCTAATAACCTAAAGCATTTGTAGATTGTCAAGAACTTTCAGGCTACAGAAAATCATTGGCCCTTATACATGAATTTGCTGTTAACAAACTAATGCCAACAGTGGTGAAAGTTAAACTGTGATTTTTAGCGAGGTATCAATTAATTGGAATTTTTTATATGGAGGCTTCGATTATTCAACCAGTGTTTAGAAGCTAGTTAACAATATGAGATGAAAATAATCTAATTGCCTGATTTTCACATCTATACGGGGACCAGGAATTAGAAGTCAGAAACATGCACAAAATAAGAATCAATTAGCTCATGCTGCATTGCTAAACAAAAAAATAGTCTTCAATTATGTCACAAATGTTAGTATTACAATTGAATCTACAATTATATATCTCCATCCAATGTAACATAAGATATACTCCACCAACCAGCCAAACCTATTTCTTAATCATTCAGTTAGGCCATCCCCATCATTTCCTCTAAAGAGGAATCACTAATAATTTATGTTTAATTTCCTATAGCATCAGAAATATGAGACACTGATGTATGAAGGGAATATTTTCAGGAATCCATAAACAAAATAAAAACACATCTAATTGATGAAAAACAATATCTTACTCAATGGTAGTTGGTGTAGACACAAACAGCTGCCTCCGATGCCAAACAGCTCCTGTAGCATAAGGAATTGCAACATCTCCCAAGTACCGATATTGTGGGCGCAGAGAAGAAATGACAATATAATGCTGGTAGGCAAAAGCACAATATTCAACAGTTTGATCCCATGCAGTCCACTCAGGTTGAGGAAGTAGACCACCCACAGGTTCAAAAGTTTCCCAGCTGCAAATTTTAACTTTAAAAACACATTAGAAAAGATCAAAAACCACTAGGTCTTATTTATTCTCAATTAGACTCAAAATATTAATGTAAATTGGGGGGGGGGGGGGGGGGGGGGGAATTTAAACAGATGCACAAGATGGCAGGAGGCAAATTTGGTTTTCAACTCAAATAATCAAAAGTCTGATCAGCCAAAACTTTTGCAATCAAACCAACATAGCGATAATGTAACTTGTACCTACTTGAAAAATAATGACATTGAGCAGTGATTAGGCACAGTTACCATGTTGGTGAGGGGAGGAATAACTAGCAGAAAAGTTGCCTGGTTTAGGGCAAGAGCAAAGTTAGAAATGTAACTGGTTAAATACAAAACAAGGGCTGCTACATTTTAGGAAATATCCAATTAAGTTCTAAAATCTTTTTCTGTCATTTCTTCCCCTGCAACCTAGTCATAAAGGTCTCTCAAAGATTCCCTGTGAGTTACAAACTCCTTATTCCAGATTAGACAAAAATGTGTTGCTGGTAAGATTTTTTGTTTTTTCAAACTAATAATGCGCTCTTGGTCTTATTCTGCAGATATTAACTCCTAACAAAGCCCTTCAAAGAAACTTTTTTGCTACTACCAACACTACTTATTTCGAAGTTTATTCAACCACTGATGGCTTTCACACATCTAAGCCCATTAAACAAGAAATTGAAGAAGTATGACCAGGTGCTTGAAATTAAGCGACCAAAAAGCATAGTGACAGGACTCCAACTGGATAAAGTAATGATCTTGGCCTGGGTGTTGGGCTGAGCATAAACCAAATCAACAAAATCTGCTCCAAATTTGTTTCTAGTTCAAAAGTTAAGAGTGCAAGGGAAAGGAAAAGAGATCAGGTACAAAATTTAACTTGTTTTTCTAGCAGCTTTTGTTTTTTTCATGTTCAATATTTCCCTACGCAAACAAGTAGAACACTATTATTAATGCAGTTCCTTTTAACTATTTGGACAATGTAAAACAGTGACCCAAGCATTCAATAGAACCATTAACAATATAGAAAAAACATCATGAAAACAGTACCCAAAGTAAATTTGTCATCTAATGTACAAATGCAAGTACTGGAAGCTATTATCTTGATTTTTCACCAAAAATTTCTCAAAAATTTTATAAGTAAATTGACTATCCTGTTGCATTATAATGATATCCATGAGGTTTATCAATGCAAGCATTAAGCACATTTAGGAAGTTTTGCATACAAATGACAGAATCTTTACTTCTGTTAAAGAAAGAAAAATATTGTTTGATGAATATTAGTGTTTCAACCACGAGAAATTAACTTAAATGGAGTGCTTACAAAAATGATTAGGGGTGGATTACTCCATATTCAATGGGGTCTACTTATTCCATTTTCTTAATAAGAATTTTTTTTTTCATTTTTTTGGAAGAAATACACATTTGACACAATAAATAGAATTACTAATGACCGCATAGCAACTATTTAAAAGTTTATGTGCAATTAGTCATACTTGAACTAGTAAAATGTCCTTCTAAGCCAATTAGAAATAAAATAAACCTAAAGTTATGTAAAAAATAAAAGCCTACTATCACAAGTTTATCAACCTCTGTGTTGTATCTGAAAACCGCTGGAATAATTAAACCTGAAGTCAAGCAACCATTTTTTTTAACTTTTTCTTTCTTTTTTTCTTTTTTTTTTTTTTGACCCCACTAACTCGAAATCCTAGTTGTGCCACTGATAATAACCATTATCTTACCTATACAACTGAAAATTTTGAGGAGCTGCCTCAGCAGGAGATCTCTGAGAAGAAAACCCATCATCGAAAGCACTAAATGAAGAAACACCACTACTTCCAAATCCTGACAAAGGCATAGATTGAATAGTAGAAATAGCTGTTGCTGCAATAGGGCTAATCCTCCGTGAAGTTCTGTAGGCTACACCTAATAGTGCTCCTCCATGCAAGCCAATGACCTAATCAAGGACAAATTAAAGGACCACCACTTTACTCCATGCAAGGGCAATATTGAATGCAAGCTTTATATAAACTTACAGTGGAACATCTATAAGGCATTATATCCACAAGGAAATACATACAATTTCTTCATTGTTTCACATCACAAAATTTTGGGATAATACATAAATTCCCCCTTAAACTATCATCATTTAACATGTTGCCTTCCCGAACTAATTATCAGGTTATCCCCTAAACTTGTTAAATATATCATATCACCCCCCTATAGGTACATGTGGCACTTCACAAAAGGCACGTGAAAATCACAAGTCTATGTCGCATAAACAGTGATACGGAGTAATTTGACATTTTTTAACAAGTTTAGGTTGTAATCTAACATTTCTTTTATAGTACAGGAATATTACCTATATTTTTAACAAGTTCTAGGAGCTAATCTGACATTAGATTAGTTCAGAGGGTGATTTGCTAAATAATAATAATTTGGAGGAGAAATCATGTATTAACCCTAAAGTTTTAAGCACTCCACTCTAGTAACATGACAAGAGAGATTCTGATTTTTAGAAGCATCATGAAACTTTAGATAGCTGCAAATTAAAATATTTGGAATCTACTTATATGATGCTTTAAGCCAAAAGAAAAGCTTATTGCTTACATTCTAACAAGTTTGCTTCTCTCAATTATTCAATAAAATAACAAAAATATTACTGGTGCAATGCAATATGATAAGTGTAAATAACAATAATAATAATAATAATAATAAATTATTGATGTTAATTCTCCTACAATAAATCAATTGCAGTTGTCTTTTAGTTTAAAATTTATGAAAGAAAAGTGGGAACATTCAGCATGTCAAACAGATATTTCAGCAGATAATAGCTACAATAGCAGCCCCTGGCATTAAAAGATTTTAGGTAAAAAAAAAAGGAAAAACAAGCATAAAATCCCATTGCATATAACTGCAGGAAAAAATTCATTTTATGAATATCTTTAATCTAATAGAACTTGTGAACACTATAGAAAAGAGAAAGGTGTTAAGTACCGGCTCAGAACGACTTCCTATGGACCTCATCAGAATATTTGATGTACCATCATCAAGCAAGATACGGACTTGCACGCTAGCTGCAGATGCAGCACTAGCAGCAGCTGCTGCTGCTTGTGCTGCAGCTGCTGCTGCTTCTTTCGCTTTCCTTGATGAAACGCCCTTGGGAATGGTAGGAATTCTAGGGGCTAATGCAGATTCCAAAATAGCAAATCTATCACGACAAGCATCCCATGCTAGAAGCCTTGCACTGCCTGAATCTACAATGGACCAATCACTAACCTTGTATATAGAGAAGTACGGAATATCAGGCCACACAATAGCGAGATATCTGCCAAAAAAATGTGCCATCAGAAAGTAACTCCCTTGCCATATGACTCTGTTCGCTTCAAATATAGGAATTACAGAACTACTAATGGAAGAACAAATCAACATAAATATAACCCAGCGCAAAATATAAATGCAAAAAAAATGACATGGTGAAAGGTTCTGAAGGGCAAGCTAACAATCCATATCCGAAATGTCAACAGCAGAATGTGAAAAATCTCAAAGTCAAAACAGAGGTCACTCACAGCAAAAAGAGGCCAAGTTTATTAGTTGCTAGTACTAGTAAATAAGGATTGTATATGTACTTCATACTTCACAATAACAGAGAAGAAATCATAAAGAAATCAGCGTAAGTGTGCATTCATGATAAAATATGAAACAAAAGTTAGGAAACTCACTTCCCCGAACTGCTTACAGAAAGAACTGAATATGAATCATGAGGGACAGGAGTACTGATATGCTTTTTAGACTGCTTGACATGTAATGGTTCCGCTGATTCACCCCTATGCCTTCCTGTTTCAGGTAAAGAGCCATTGCTCCCAAGAGAGGGATTTGCTGTGTTGGACAATTGAAAGTTTAGTAGCTTCAACTCCCTTTCAACTACAAAGACAGCAGAATGCTCCCTGTTTCCTGATGGTGTTGGCAAGGGAGCTACAGCAGGAAGAGATCTGGGATCAAACTCACTAAGAATGACACCAATATTGGTTCCAGTAGCAACAAGGTGTGGCTGTAAAGAATGTGCAACCATACAGTACACCTGTTGTGACAATCCACAAATGTTAATTATATATTCAAAATGCTGGGGAAAAAATTACCCTCAAGAAACAAAATTTGACAATTGTTAAAAAGCCAAATTTAATTCAGCAAAGAATACCACTTGCATCAGTAATAGCATAGGCACTATTATCCTTTGATGGAAAACGGGCAAATATTTATTAGCTAACAATGCCAAAATGTGACAAACATTGACTAGTAGGACAATAAGAAGTATATATTCTCGAAACAGTTGAAAAAACATCATCCATTGTTTATATATGCATATGAACCAATTGGAAAAACATTTATCAGTAGTTTATAGACGCATGCACCTTATCATGCATAATGTAAAGATCAAAAATTGTATGCTGCATCTTGCTGAGAGCTGAATTCATAATAGGTCAAGAAAAGGTGTGATGAATAGGCTGGAGAAGGAATAAGAAAAAGAATTATCATCAAAATAATGTCTTCTAGGACAAGATTCAAATATCACTCTTTTATCTCTCCAGCCAACAATTAAAACAACTTGGAAAGATTGTTGTAGTAAGACATATAAATTAAACAACTAACTGAGATTATTTAAAAAGACCAAAAATCAATTACATACCCTGAGTTTCTTGTGCGGTGCAAGAACATGAGGAGGGATGAGCGAAGAAAGCTCACACAAAGGCCTTGTGAGGGCCGAATATGTAGGGTGTTCAATTGCCCTGGAAAAAGTTCAAACTAATTAAACTTGGCAAAGAACATACGGATCCCTTACATCTAATTATGCGAGGACATAAAACTATACCATATGTGTGAATCCTTGACACAAGTTAATATGTCAAGGTTTGGAGCTCGAGGGTGGCACCAAGATGACACACTGTGGCAGGCCAGTTTTGGAACAGGCTTAATTCGCCGCAGCTCCTGCATGCATGGACATATGCATAGAGAAATTTAAGAAAATAAAAAATGGATAAGAAATTTATTTTAGATCCTTGAACATGAACAAGTACTTTGAAAAAGTCAGTATGAGACCTTGAAAGAGATTGTGTCCCATATAGCTAATGTCTTATCTGCACCAATGGTAATAAGTTGTGGAGCACCTCCCATCACTCTGGAAAGTTCAGCAGCAATGACCCCACCATCATGTGCCTATAGGTATAATAACTAGAAAAATATTAGAATTTCATCAATCTTACAAAGTCAGGCAAGGAAATGCAACATCCATAAATCGGAAAAACATTGAAAATTTTCATGCATGTAACTATAAACACAAAAGAATATGGCAGAGAAATTAGCCAAAATAAAAAATAAAAAAAACAATGGCAATTCCTTACTGCCAAGAGGAAATTTAGAAGAAAAGCTTTTCTTGACATGTTTGCAATTCTTGCCTTTATTGCCAGTAAAGAAGGCAGTTAAAATGGCAATGCATTTCTTTTTGGAAGCAGTAATCTTGCAATTTGCTCATCTTGACACCATTGTAAACAAAATGTGTGTGCATAGCTCAAGAAAATAGGTATGAAATACATATAACCATATCAAGAAAAAAAAAATTATTCATCACTCATCAGATACTCAAAGGGCATGAGGAAAGATAAAAGGTTCCACCTTTAGGCTCAGCTTGGGTACAAGTTCTCGTGAATCTGGACCATGGTCCGCACTCCAAAGTACAAGTAATCCATCACTACCACCAGAGACAAGAAGGGCCTGTAACCAAATTAGACATAAATAAGTAGACCACCGAATCAGTCATTGACTGAAAATCATCTAGAAGTAACAAAAGGAATTCACACGCACATTCCTATAAATTTGTATTATGACAAAAAATGTCCAATACATCCTTATCTTTCATGAATCATTTAACAATCACTAAATGCAATAGAAATATGTTGGGCCTGTATCAAGAAATTCACAGTTGAGGACAAACTTCTGATGAAGCCTGATTTTCAATATAAAGAAAATGATGACAAAATAATAAAGATAAATTCGTTGATCTTTTGAATGATTGTAAACCAGAATTATAAATTGGGGAATAGCTTGGTTATGCGCTCAACTATAAAGGAGAGTTGATACCAAGTCGCAAGCCAAATCATAAGTAGGATATATTGAACCATAGTGTGATGAGATACCAAACAACTTCTGTTGCAGTGTCATGAATCAGACTATTTAAACCCTCCATCTTTAATTTACTCACCCCTCCCACAACAATATTGAAGTGACAAGCACTAGATCCATCAACACAAAACCCCAAGTGTCATTTCTTAGCCAGCTAGCATCCAGATAACCTCAATATTTATCTTATATATACTCAGTGTCAAACGTGATAATATAAATTGATGTATACACTTAAGCAGAGATCCAAAGTTGGATAGAATTATGGTTATTCTTCCGATCTTAATGATCTACAAACAATTATACTCCAATAAGATGTTAATGAATATCCTTTTAGAAGAGATGCTGTTGTTGACTAAGCTGCTTCATCAAAGGCTGAATTCCAAAAACGTTATGCATTTGATGTCCCAGATCAAACAACCCCCCACCACTGTCTAAATGTGCATTGTGGTAGGAATGTATTTCCTTTTTAACAATATCTCTCTAGAACTAGAATCCAATCTTTTGATGAAAAAGTTTAGATGACAACAGCATCCCTTTCAGAAAGGATTGCACATTTGATGTCTCAAAAGTCAACCATCACCTCCAATAGATAGATCCCAATACTCAACCTTCCTCGAAACCCAAACACTACAGTGTATTACCTTTTTCCATATGCAACCTCCTAAGACTATCAAGAATTCCTCCATTGATTCTTTACAACTGAAATGACCCTAGTCCATAAGCATCTATCTATAGATGCAAAAATGTTGCTAATACATCGCAAGACAAAGGATGCTTGTAGACAATGGTAAGATTGTGACAATAAGAACGATATTTCGAGGCAATACTAATGCTAACTGTCTTTCTCAAACTTCCAGATGAACACATAGTTTCTCAGCACATAACAAAATGCATAACATGACACAATCTTAAATGTTTTGATTATTTGCTCATTAGAAAATCCTTCCGAGGAGAATAGCCTAAATAATCTAACAAAACATAAGTACATACAACTGTAGATTTGTAGAATCTAGTGCACATTGCAATTTTTATCATATCCTTTTGAATTATTGTAAGAAAAATGAAATTACTTCGCATCTAAAAACATAGATTAACTGTACTAAAAATAACAAAACAAAAAAGAGATAGAAACTGTAGATTTGTAGAATCTAGTGCACATTGCAATTTTTATCATATCCTTTGACTTGTTGCAAAATTAAAAAAAAAATGGAATTACTTCACATCTAAAAACATAGATTAGGTTTACTAAAAAAATAAAACAAAACAAAACAAAAAAGAGATAGAAAGGGGATAAGTTCCATAGTCCTGTTATATAGCAAAATACATGCAATAAAGCAGTAAAGCACTCTGTTAAAATAGGTCGAACAGACATTCAAAACCTAGATTAATAAGTCCAATGTTAAAACTGATGGAATATACTAGGTGTAATCAACTGGCAGCAGGATTTAAGAACTACCTCACCAGAGGATGCCATGAAAGTCATCAAACAAGAGATAGATCCTTTATGACCTCCAGTGTATCTCCGTGCAAGCTGCAATAAAAAATTTTACAAATTGAGATTAGTCCACAGTCATGATGATACAAGAAAACATCTTGAAAACATACAGACCTTCCATGTTATCATTGAAAGAACTCTAATGACTCCATCTGATCCACCAAATGCAACCAAAGGGCCATCACCAGTAGTAGATCTACAGAGAAACTCCATACTGCGGGTAAGAACAACAGAAATCAACAATTTATGTTATAACCATAAATATGAGCAGGACATAGAAAACATAATCTGTACCTTTAAATCGTACATTGTCAATATATAGAAAACATGATCAATATATTCCCCTCTAAACTTGTTTTCAACAAAATTTTACTTGCAACTTATTGAAAACGAAACTCTACAATATCCCAACTATATCTTGTATTTCCACATATCATTTTAGCATTGTCGTTTCCCTCCAAGGCATATTTATGGAATACAATGTTGCCTAAGTAACCAATATGCATAACCCAGCATCAGACCAAATCCATGACAAGGTTCAATGTTCCTTCTTTCAATAGCTCATCTGGAAAGTTACATGTTTCTCCTCTCAAATACAGCATTTTACCTAGTTTATCTAATTCTCTTTGTCAAAGTTTTGTATCACCACTAAAAAGGTTTATCAATATTCGAGATACTTGGGGCAGGCTCATAGTATAACTGTTCTTACTTTCCAAAACCACGTAATAAATGTTTCACTACTAACACAACTCGATAATCTTGATTTGATTGCTATTCTGTCGGCATTATAAAAAATGCATAAGTTTTTCCAACCACATTTTGGCCTCAATTGCTCTTTGTACATCCCCATGTCACCACACCATATGACTTCCTTAGGATTACCACACCAATTCCAATTTACGATATCATGTTCCTTCTTTTAATATTTGCAATCATATCCATCCATATAATATTTGCATCCAAATCAAGATACTACAATTCTTCTTTTAATACCCTATATTGGGAGAACATGCCTCCCCTGGTAGTATCATGTTTCAATACTTGCACAAGACGCAATTGATCTTGTGTTGTCTATTTGATTAAAATTTCACTAGGTTTTAAAATCAAGTAAATGAGTTTTCCTCCATCTAAAGTTGGTCCGAGCCTACATTATATATCAATGAGACCCCTTAAAAAGCTTATCATTTATCATTCCTACACAAGAACATAAACTTCCTTGCACCATACCATGTCTTTCTTATCATACTTAAATGTCAATATAGATCATAAGGTAACCCTTGAATGAATCAAACCCTGTTTTGCAAAATTTCTTAATTGCTACCTTCATCTGGTAACATATTGAGCATAAGCATTGAAAATTATTTCTCCTTTTAGAGCTCTCTATAATCACATGCATTACTTTACTTACAATTTTTCCTTTATTGATAACAAACTCTATATCTATATATATAATAAGCATGGATGAAGACAAAGTTTTTAGAGTTGACATGGCAAAATTTAAGTGATAGGTTTATAACTAAAGTGATGAGGTGGCAACTAGGGAGATGAGAAAAATAAAAGAGAAGGAAATGAACATGATAAATGAGCAATAAAGAGCAATAAATAAATTACACCATTAATTCATTAAGTCTTTTGATGATTGTATTCAATATATTAGTTATGGAATTTGAGAGGATGAATTTCATATTACCAAATATCTGCTGAAATGCCAGCTTCAATAGCATATACAAATATGTGATTTGTCAGGTTTTTAAAATTCGCTTCATCTTTGCCCATTTTCTCCTTATATTTCTAAGGGTTTCTCTGTTGCATCATCTTAATGAAACAAGGGAAGATTGGCTTATCGCTTTGGCTAATGTGGAAGCCAATAAATCTTAAAAACAACATTGAATTATTGAGTCATAACATGATTTTTATGCATGGAGAGATTAAATTCGTGACCAATTCAGTAGAGCTAATAACTTATTTGTTGAATTATGGTTCTTTTTTTGTTTTATTTCAAATATTCATCTTTTTTATTTACCAATACTTATCATTATTTTTGCATTTCTAATATTATTGATGTATATCAATATTTAGATTAAAAAGTCAACCAATTAATAAACACAATTATTATGATCTTTATTTTTCAATTCATTTTTAAATTTATATAAATATAAATATTTAATAAATACTTTATAATATTTTGCACAGGTTTCGACTAGTTTAATAATATGTCTCAATTTCCTTTTTCTTCTTCCTACCCATTTTATCTCCTAATATGGACAATCTGAACTATCTTACAACTCAATGCATCACCAGCTCTACTCATTTCTTCCTAGCAACTGCCCCATATGCCCAAGAAATACTCTTATGAACTAGCAATTTTACTTGTGCTGACTCATGAACCTCAAAGACCACCTTAGCCATGCCACGAAAATTTTTAGCCCGCAAGGATTTTCTACTTGGATCCATCAAGGGTATAAAAATTTTAACCACTCAATGGGAAACATTTTCTCAAGGCTCAACCTGCCTAAGAATTAAGAAATGAGACAATATTTACCAAAAGAGAGAGCGAACTTGAAAGTTGACAATTTGATATTCTTCTATTATTTATTCCGTGTGTCACCATTAGATCTTCCACATAAAATATCTTGCCCAAAAAGGAAGTTAGAAATTAAAAAAGAAGACCACATACAAAGCTGCTTCTTGAATCACAAATTTCAAGCTTAATGAACTTCTAGGTATTGATAGGTCACGTGACAAATTACGTGTTTAAAAATTCCACATCAAACATTGCAGAAGCGCTACCTTCCAAACATCAGTGGACCTACTGGTCATAATAAGGATAGATTTCTTATTTCCTTTTTTTTTCAATTATTATTTTTTTCATCATAGCATAACTTAGGAAGACAACATTAAACAATAATCTAACCAACAGAAATTAGCAGATGAAGTATTTAAGGTTGCTGGGGAGACAAGCTTCTCACAGTGGTAGTGGAGAGTTGATGATATTTTTGAGCAGGAAAAAAGAAAGAAAGAAAGAAAGAAAAAGAGAGAGAGAGAGAGAGAATAGAAAGAAATCATGAGAATACGAAAGTCGTAGTTTTTTCCACAGGAACTTCATTGTTATCAAACCATGACTTTACTATACAATTCATGCCTCTCATCTGCGCATCTTCCTAGTCAACTCTCCTAATCATCTTCTACCACAATCCAAAGACAGTCTTATTTACCCATCCCATGTATTATTATGTAAACCCTAATTTTTTTCCCAATCACATCCAACAATGTGGCATTTGGCTCTCATTTTATTTACTGTACGTATGTACCAAACTTCAAAAGATGCATTGCTCGCAATCGCAATTGAAAGAGGAATAAAAAAAAAGCCTCAAATTCTACTAATTCAATCTACCAATCCAACAGCCCAACTTGCCAGTTGTTTAATGAGAGTAGATAAACCACTAATAGCAATATTTACACCTGCAATAAGAGAATATATCCTAGAGTCTTCCTCCCACCTCAAATTATCCCTTTGTTGAATTGATAAGATCTTCTTTACATTATAAAAATAAAGTTCTACCCAAATTTTGGACCACTAATTTACCCGGAATTGTTTATTTAGGCACAATGTACATACTTCCAAACATAAGCAAAATCTGATACGTGATTTATGAAGACACCCATTCAGTAAAAGGCTCTATAGCTATTAATGGGGGAAAAAAAAGGAAAGAAAGGGAAGATTAACTTCCAACTTAATAAAAATTTGTACCAGCAAGTTGAAGCAATTAGAAATAAGGACTGACACCATACGTGGATTTGCATGTATCTTCATGTTTACGTGGCATAAAGGAAATTGGGATTTCTTAAAGGTGGAACTTACCACAAAAGTGATTTATTGTCCAGCTCTTGTTTGAGTACATCGCGACCACGCATTGTAACCAAGTCCAGAAAAATAGCTTTGTTTTCACAACAAATAACAAGAAAGTGCCTTCCTTTAGTTGAAGAACCCGGAGAAGAAAAGGTCGATGTAACATTATTTATAGCAGATGGTGCTTCAGCAGCTGCTGAACGCATGCGCCAATGTTGCCAAAACCGTACATCATCATCAAAAAAGCTCACTTGCTTCACACTTTTCCCATGGAAAAATAACAAACACGCATCAGCACATAGAAAAATCTCATTATCAAAAAAGCTGGAAAAAAAATAATAAAAAAAAGGGCAACTACCTCCCTCCCCTCATGGCTTCAGTTGGTTTTCCTTTGGAGTCTGCCAAAGATAAAATTAAGCAAAAATAAACACTTAGCCTACAAAGTGTCTCGTCATTTGAGTAACAAGATGAAATGACACAAGTAAAACGTCCATACATTTCTCTCAAGAGATCAAAAACAAAATTAAAGTGGAGTCAAAGTGAAAAGCAAACCTAATTCACCCTCGGCAAGCTTCTCTAACTTGGCCCCAACCAATCGCCTCTCATCAACACCACCAGCTTTAATCTCGTATATTACCTAATTTATTTTTATGTAAAAAATCTGAAATCTACACGCAACAAGAACATGCAATTTCGAAGAAAAGAAAAGGTTTAGTCAAGAACCTGGCGGTGTTCCCAATTCCAAACAGAGACGCGATCTGAAGCATCGGCAGTAACGAGCCATGGATGCGTTGGATGCAATTGAATCTTCACAATCTTGTCATTGCTCGGTCTAAATGCCCTCAATTTCAGCATTTTCTACGACTTGAAATCTTTCTCTTGGATTATCGATCTAAATAGAAACACAGCAGATCTGAATTTTCATTCAAAAACTGCAATTCTTTACTCCTTTTGTTTTCTATACTGCAATTTCTGAAAGTAAGACCGGTGACAGTCCAAAATATATCCTTCTACTGACTTGGCTGGGCCTTTCCACTCTTTTTGCTGACCACGGGGGGTGGGGGGTGGGCGGCCACGGGAGTTAAACCTCGAGGCCCTCCAAGGGATGTTAAAAAAATCGTTTGACTTGAATAATTGTTAAATCAAACCGAAAAATAGTTTAATTAAATTAATTTTTATAGTTAACGGTTATTATTTTATAAAAATTAATATTAATTCGAATTTATATCAATATGTGAATTACACAAATTTGGAAAATGTTTCATACTAAGTCATTTAATTAAGAGTTTTTTTTCTTAATTAAATGAATTAAATAAGAAAAGTTACATATTAATTTCTCAATTAAAAGTTATAACTGCCAATTTAATTTCTATTAATTTTTTAACTTCCATTTCCTATTAATTTTTTTAATTAATAGCCCTCCAAATTAAGAGTATAAGACTCTTTATATATAGAGTTAAGGTAAAGATAAAAATTAGTAAAAAAAAGATTTTATACTGAAATTCTGTTGGATTCTTTTCTCGTCTGTTTTTCACTACAATAGGCTTTTAAATTATAGTTTAGTTGTCGTTATCTCACTTGTAGATATTAGCCAGATTAGTGACGCCAGAAAGGATCCCTGTTAACGTTTCCGCTAAAGTATTCGCGTTACAAAAGGTAGATAGTATATAACCCGATTATGTTACTTTCATATATGCATATGGTATGTTATTTTTCCTTCAATATCAATTTTTCATTAATTAAAATCAAAATATATTCGAGAAGTTATATGATATTAATATATTAACTAAAATTTAAAAAAAAAGGCTAATTTTTTTAATATATGTGAAAATAATGTGTATCAAATTAAAAATATAAATAAAGAAAATTAGTTGTTAGTATTTGATGGATTTATTTTAATAATCTTATATTTTTAAAATATTTTTGCTATACTTTTTTTATTATTCTAATTATTTTGAAGTTTTTAATTTTTTTTAACTGGCAATTAGTAAGTGTGACTGTCAATCTAATTAAAATAATCATGATTTGTTAATTTATTTACTTATTAAGTCTTAATTTTTAAAAATAAAGTTGTTTATATCCGCTAAAAACTTTTATTTTAATAATAATAATATTATATTATAGTGGAGAAATTTTAATTTTTAAGTAACTTGAATATTTTAATTTTTTATGAATGTATTTTATAGTTGTAATGGTTAACCAGTCTAAAAATCCGAAATCGATGGACAGGTTAACCGATATTAATGGACTGATTAACGGTTATTGTTTTTGAAAAACCGAATTTAATGCACTGATTTTTTTTGGAGGCTCATGGGCCAATTAACCGGTCCATGAACACCCCTAATATGAATCACAATATTACGCACTCCTATACTATTCTTTTGTGCTATAGGAATTTTGTTACGAATTATTTGCAAAATTTAGCAAAAGGGCTCTTTTAACTTTTGAATCCGGTTTGAGCAGAGGTGAGCATATATTGTTTAATCAGTATATGCGCCTAAATAAAACAGTTTATTAATATCGATTTTTTTAAAATACTAAATATTAATCAGTCTGTTATAATCAGTTAATCAGTATATCAATTTCGATTTTTCGGATCGGTTAATCAATATTTTTCAGTTAATCACTATAATTATAAGATATATTTATAAATAAAGTTAAAATATTCAAAATACTTAAAAATTAAATTTTTTTTACTATAATATAACATAATTGTTGTTAAAATAAAAGTTTTTGGTGAAAATAAGCAATTTTATTTTTAAAAATTAAAACTTAATAAGTAATAAATTAACAGATCCATAATCACCCTAATTAAATGGACGTTTATACTTACTAATCGCTAATTAAAAAAAAACTTAAAAACTTCAAAATAATTAGGATAATAAAAAAAGTATAGCAAAAATATTTAAAAATACAAAATTATTAAAATAAATCCATCAAATGCTAACAAGTCTTTTCCTTTATTTTTTTTAACTTGACATGCATTATTTTCATATATATTAAAAATTTTAGTTAATATATTAATGTTCTATAACTTTTCGAATATATTTTGATTTTCATTAATGAAAATTTGATAAATCAAAAAATAATAACAAATACTAAATATAGATATATTGAATAATTAATAAATTAACTAAAATATTTTTTTAAAAAAATTAAAATATATTTGAAATATATTTTAAAGTAATGAAAATTAAAAGAATATAAAAAATGAAATAAAAAAAAATTGCAATAAAAAGAAAAAAAAAAGAGTAAAATAAAGTCAATAAATTATAGGAGTATTTATGTATCAGTTATCGTTTTGGTTAACCGGTTCATGAATCAAAAAATCAGTTCATTAATATCGATTTTTTTAAAATAATAACCGTTAACCATTAAAATCGGTTCGGTTAACCTATTTTTCAGTTCGGCTTCTCGATTAAACAAATCCAACGGTTTTTTTGCTCACCCCTAGTTTGAAGGACTGCTTTTTATAAATTCATAATATGGTGTTTTTCATTACATCCTTACTAAAAACCAAAACATTAGAACACCACTAAGGCCCTGTTTGGTTTGTGGCAGACTTCGATTCATTAATGTATATAATGGTATGATATAGTATGATTATAACAATACGATATTTGAAAAAACTGTATGATATTCTATAATTTTATAATATTTTCTATTTGATTTAATTGTATGGTATTGTACAATTTTATTATAAAAATTACCTAACTACCATTCAGTTTATAAAAATATTAATTGTTTCTATAACTTTTAATATTTTAAGATGATATTAATATTTTTAAAATAATTAAATAAATATTTATTTTAGCAAAATATATATTAAAAATTAAATAAATAATTCAATCACATTATTAAATAAATATATCTATTATCATAATGTTATAATAAATATTAGATTCATAATATTTAATTAATGATTTGTAGGTAATAATTAATGTGAGTTGTTAAAAAATTAAATAATGCGGTAAAAAGTAAAAGTTATAAGGTTATAACAGTAAAAATAGTTTTAGAAAATCATGGGTGATTGTCAAAATAAGCTATTTCCATAATTTAAAAAATCATGGACAAAAATCATATATTACGATACCACACACAGAATCATCAAAACAAATATTATTCTGCAAAGAATAATACATTAATAAATCAAACCATATCACAAATCAAACAAGGCCTAAACTATTCAGACATTAATAGCAATTATATAAAGTTAAAACTAAACATTACTACACATTACAATCCGTCAAAATCCAACCGTTGCCGGATATTAATGTGCAATGATGGTTAAGACAAGCTATATAAGGGCTTTAGCTCCTAAGCTATGTCTTCTAATCTGACTTCTCTCTATATTACTCCCTCCGTTCTTAAATATTTATCACTTTTACTATTTTCACAAGAATTAAAAAATATTAATTAAAATTAAATTTAGAATTAAATATAGCAAAAATGACTAAATTGTCCTTGGTTTACATTAATGGATTTACTCCCTATTGCAATTACAGAGTTTATACTCTTATTTTCTCAAGACAACATTTTGTTACTAATGGACTTCGCAAGTCAAAGTTTATATTTTTGTTTTTATTTTGTTCTTACTGATAGACTTCCCTCAATATATACTTTTGTGTTCCATTGTACTCCCTCAATATAAATTTTAACTCATGGACTTCCCTCAATATAAATTTTAACTCATGCGTGCCAAAATTTTCATTCTTAATTCAAAACTTTTCCACCAAAATAAATTTTTTAATTTTTTAATGCCCACCAAAATATGTTGTATAAATAAAATTGTTAGAAGGTTAAATTTAACTTACCAAATTCAATAATCTATATAGAAACTTAGCAAATGCCTTTAAATAGATTTAAATGTTAATGCAATAAAATATGAAATTGAAGTTGATAATGAAAAAGAACAAGCACAAATTCAATTACCGGATCTCAATGTTGATGCAACAAGTTTTGATGTCAACCAAAATGTCATCCTAAATTCTCTATTGGTTCAACCAAAATGTCATCCTAAATTCTCCATTAGTTAATACATCTACATCAAATCATATTTTTCCTAGATTTAAATAGTGAGCCATGTTGAAGATGAGATACAAGTGCAACCACAAGATTCAATCGTCAATGCCGGTATGTTACCATATCAAACTAATATATATATATATATATATATATATATATATATATATATATATATATATATATATATATATATATATATATATATATATATATATATATATGTGTGTGTGTGTGTGTGTGTGTGTGTGTGTGTGTGTGTGTGCGCGTGTGCGCGTGTGCGTGTGTGTGTATCATGCTGCCTTTTATAATTTTAAGGGTTGAATTAAAAAAAAGGATGGATATATATGTGCTTTTAAGCTGTACAAGAAGATGAATAATGATATTTGCATAATTATTGTACTAGAACTCGTTAATTTTACTTGATAAAAAAGGTAGGGTGTAGGCCTTTCAAGTTGAGGATATATATGCTATGGTTTATATATGTGTTGAGAATATATATATGCTTTATTTGATTATAAAAAAGGTTGGGTGTAGGGCCTTTCAAGATATGCTACGTTTTGTTTGGAAATTCCACATGAAATAATTAAATAAAATATTACAGTGGTTGTAATTATGGCCAAACCAATTTTCAAATAGCTCTAAGTAATTTTAAATATTGGTGCCCTGTAATAACCCATTTTGGACCCTAGTAGTTTTGGTAATATTTCGTCGGGATAAGTTAAGTTTAAAGGAGGAATAAGATGTGATTGTATGAATTTGTAAGTGTTTTAGGGTATAAAGTTTTGAGCGTGCATGTGTGGTTTGAGAAGAAGAGTGATTGTTGTGAGTGAGAGTTCTGTCGCGGGCACGATAGAACACTCCAGCAAATTTCAGTTTAAAGTTGTGTTTTGAGGGAGTGTGTATTGGGGTTTTGACACATGGCAGCCTGGGAGTGGACACCTGTATTTTATACATGTGTCTAGTGAAGAATTTAGTGAGGTGAGATATATTAAATGAAGTGGTTTGGTATTAAAGGGTTTAGGTGGCTTTTATTGTGTTTAGGTGGCATTAATTTGGGTTGGCTTTGGATAAGGGTTGACCGGCCACCCTTCTTGCCTTCCTCTTCATTTTCTGCTTTTGGACTTCTTTTGTTCATGTTCTTTCTTTCTTTTCCTTTGGTTTCTGCCGTACTTCTTCTTCTCTTTTGGTTTGCTCCTTAAGTGGGTTGCTTGGATTGGTTTGAAGAGAGTATTGTGAGGGTTGAGTTGATTCTTGTGAAGAGGTAAGTAATAGATTTCCATATTTTGGTCTTCTTCTTCTACTTGGTTTATGTATTTATTTTAAAGTGAAAAAAAAAGGATTGATTCATGGGTTGTTTTGAATGATTCTGTTGAAGCTATTAACAAGAAGTTGGACAAAGGCAAGGAGAAGATCGGAATCGAGTAGAGAGAAGTGATTGAGCTACCTAAAGGTTGGGATCGAGTGTGATTTCAGTTATTTTTGCATGTGTTTAAGTGTTATATATCGAGTAATGATAGTTGTATATTTGTTTATATATTCATTTTGATTGCTTGCAGTGTTTGAATGAATTAACATGTTAAGATTGTGAACCAATAGTAAAAATTGAGTGTTTATTGATGACTGACGTTTTTGAGTGCATTAGAGGCGTGGTTTTACATGATTTAGCATGTTAAAGAGTTTTGGGTAAGTTTACATAAAATGGATTGATTTTGAAAGCTTTGAATTCCTGTTTGTTGGCTAAAAATTTTGAGAACGTTACTCTGTCGCGAGCGCAACAGAGACTGCATTTGTTATTCTAGCTTGTTGCGGGAGTGAGCACGAGTCGTGCAACATTGCTCTTATCTGAGTCATGTTAGTCAGCATGATTCATGTCTGTGGGCTTTGTCACGAGTCGTGAAGTTATACACGACTCGTGACAACTCCTTTCCATAGAGAGAGAGAGCACGAGTCGTAAACATGAGCACGAGCCGTGCACAGCCTCTTCGTGTTTTTGGTTTCTGTCGCGAGCGCAATCTTATTTTCTGAAAATGACTTTGTTGTCCCTTTTTGCATGGTATATGGTTTTGCTCATACCTTGATGGTATTATTGTTCTAGATTAGAGTAAGTGATTATTGCTATGCTAGTGTTAAATATCAAGAGAGTGAGTTGAGCCTGAAGTGTCAAAGTAGTGGATAGATAAGCATGCTTATAAAGGGTTATCATGCGGCTGCTATCGTGACCTTAATTGGTTTAATGACGAATACCGAGTGTATTCATTTTGAGTTAGGTCTCTATCGTTTGATACTGTTTGTCACTATTTAGAGTGCCCGTATCCACCATTGTTGTGAATTCAGACTACCTTATATTTTGTAGTGTACAAGAGGTGTAGTAGAGACTTGTATATGTTTATGAATTTCGTATGACATGATATCGATATGGTTTGCCATATTTGGATTTTGCACATGGAACTGGTTAGAGTGAGATGTTATTTGTTTAGAAGGTCGTGTATATGGTTATTTGTAAAAGACATGACTATTGATATGCAATTGATGTATTTGTGACTTCGTTAGAAGTCTATTGCTTCTGTTTATCCCCACTAAACGTTATCGCGTAGCATGGATGTTTGTTTCCTTGTAGGTTTGCAGGATTAGATTAGCGAGTGCGCATCTGCAGGTCATGGCCACTAGGAGCTTGTATATGATCTTTCTGTATAAGATAGAGTTTCTTATGTTTTGAGTAACATCATTATGTATAGAAAAGTATAGTAATGAAGTATAAATGTTAACCGTAATGTATATGTACAGAAGATGATCATGTAATACGAGTGACAATATTTTTTTTAATATGTACAGTTTATATATTTATACGAGTAGTATGTTTGGCCCAAGATATTTTAATTATTTTCTTGTTATTGCTTCCACTATTGAGTATGTATGATTTTGCGTTTTGTATGTATACGTTTATGTGTGCGTGGCGCCCCAATATTCCTTGACAGGGGTATGGGGTGTTACATGCCTGAAATCCAAGCATTAGGCAATTGCAATTATAATTTGCTTATTTTGATTTGATTTTTAATTAACTTAAAATGACTTTTAACTCTTAAAAGCTCATTGTTTATCAACTTAATGCTTGGTTATATTTTATTCATTCTTTGATGTTAAAAGCTTCCAATATTTATATTTTTTTATCATTATAATTATTTGTTACTCTATTTATAATAATACTTTTAATGAGTATACCTACGATTTACATTTTCATTGTGATTGATATTTTTTTTATTTCATTTTAAAATAGGAGAAAATAGTACCAATGACAGTACAACTGAGCAACCAATAGATGCAAAGAAAATGTTTAACAATGATGAACGTAAAGTTTTATATAGAGGTTACTGAAAAAAAGTGTGGATGGAAAATTGACAAGAGGAGTGACAAGATTGGTGGCATTTGAGTTTTCAGTTTCTATGCACACTATTCAACGAATTTGGAAACAATCCAAAAATAGTGGCCCACTTGTTAACATGTCTCACAGAAAGTCAAATTGTGGTGTAAAAAAGTTCAAATTGATATGAATCGGATTCTTGACATTCCTTTACATCAATGGACAACTTTCGCCTCTCTAGCTTCTACCATGAACATAGGCAAGACCACATTATTCAAAAAATTTAAATTAGGATCTATACGGCGTCATTCAAATGCCATAAAACTATATCTGAAGGAAGAAAATAAAAGACAATGGTTGCAATTTTGTATATCAATGCTTGACAAAAATAGTTTTCCATATTGGGATGTACAAAATTATCCATATTGATGAGAAGTGGCTCTATATAACAAATAAATCTGAAACTTACTACTTGCTATGTGACACCCCTTACCCGTACTCAGGCGATCCCATCCCATGAGGAGTAAGATACCGTACGAGTCAGGGTGCAACCAAACAAAGCATAGAACAATGCATAGATAAACATACACAAAGGCGGGGTAAATAAAAACTTTTGCGAAGCATAAGAAAGCGAAAGCTGATCATGCATTAATATAACGGAGGCATTACATTACTGTTCTGATCAACTAAGAAATACAATAATTAATTACAAATCCCAAATTACATAAACAAAAGCGGAAGCTATTACAAAACCAATATAAGAGAGTTCTATACAAAAAGAATCTCAAAATACAAAAACAAAGCCCTACACTAAGACCCTGCTGTGTTGGCTTCGATGGCAGCGACTCTCCCAAAGCAACTCCTTCCGCACCTGCACGGGTAACACACCGTGCTAAGCGATAAACACTTAGTGGGGAAACACACATATATAGCATAAGGACAACCATTCACAACGGTCGTCAAGGCAATACACACTCGTACATCATAAATATACCATACTCATAGCATAACAATTGCATAAGCATGCATATATACTAAAGCCATACATTCAGAAGCTCATAACAATATTCATATTTCCATAACAGATTATACTTATCACTTATGAGTTCACACATGTATCACATACATTTCCTCATAACACAATTCATACAAGGCACCTGCTGACTCAAAGGAGTGGATAACCAGTATACGGACAGTACTTTACGGGTACGAGCCGATACGGACAGTACCTTACGGGTACAAATCGATAAATCAAGATACTTTTAACTTTTACAAAACATTTTCAAAAGGGATCTTAAACAAGATCCGAACACAAAGGGTTCACGAGGAACCAAGCGGGGACCTGATCGGGGTCCAAACGAAACTGAGGGCTGCAGCTATAAGACTCTATTAGGCATGCTTAACTATCCACTTTCTAGACTCTAACAGGTCATGCATAAACCATTCAACCCATGTCATAACATTCCAAAATCATCATCATGCATATACATAGTCGTATCATGGATCGGCATTCATATAATTCATAAGATATCAAGCATAAATCTCATAGACACTAAAGAAAACTAGAGTTCAAAAACCGCACACGACAAAAGAAAACTCATTCAACATACAGGGGGCTGTCGCGCTCGCGACAGAGACCGAAGTCTCTTCGTTGTGCGCGCGACGGATTTCGCGATCGCGAGGAGGACGGAAGGGTCAGGCTCTGTCACGATCGCGACAGAGAATAAATGTTGCTGTCGCGGGCTCGCAACGAATCGCATGCTCGCGATAGCACTTGGCCAGCATCGTTCTCTGTCGCGATCGCGTCGGATGTCACGCTCGCGATAGAGGGTGCTCAACACTTCGGCCATCGTGGGCTCGCGACAACGAAGCTCCAAAACACCGATCCCTGTCGCGCTCGCGACATCGTCGCGATCGCTACAGCATCGGGTTTTCCAAAATCTGCAGAATTTTGCAGATTTTCCTCCTCCCCAATTTCATCCATCAACACACAAAATTCAACCAAAAACCTCTTACCTCAAACCCAGCCATCCATTAGCATCAATAACCATAATATAGCATTAAACAACAAGAAATTCCACACAATTTAATAATTTAAACCCCCAATTTCAAGAATCATCCAAAATCCCAATTTATGCATGAAACCACATCAACTCTAACATTACCATAATTAACTCATGCTCTTGCAAGATTCACATACCAAAACAAAAACCTATAGCATATACATCAAAATAAAGAACATATAACAACCTAATTCCAAGAAATCATCAAATCTCATACATAAACACATATATACATGAAAACCAAGAAATTCCCAAACCTTATAATCCTTAGCTCCTATTGCTTGGATCCACTAGTTCCAGCCTTCTCTTTGCCCTTTGGCTCGTGAGAAGGCTCAACTAAGCACAAACAAGCACCCAAACACCAAAAACACAAACCCTAACTTAGATCCAACCCAAGAAGAAAAAGATGAAAATGCATGAAAAACTCAAGGAAAAATGCATAAACTTACCAAGGAAGATGCAAGGGAGTAATTAATTCCACCACTTGAGCTTGAATCTAAGCAAAGTACTTAGGAGAGTGCAAAGGAGGAAGAAGAAGAAGGAAAAGAGGAAACGGGAAAATGGGTTTCAAAATCTGATTTTTCCCTTTTCATTTTCTCTTTCCCATCTTTCTTTCCCCTTTACACATGTCATCCATCTAGTGGAGGAGATTACTTCCTCATACCCTAGCTAAGTGTATCACATGCACACAATGAAACACCCTAATAATGCATCCTACACATGTGTGAGCAACACACACAATGATTTCTCATGGATACACCCTACAAATGTATGAATGCCCACACACCACAATAACCCACTAGTGCATATCCTACTATGGTGCACTCATGCACACACAAATCTGTCCCAACTAATTCACACCATAGTGCTACACATGCACACACGCACCAGAAAAATCCCAAATCATACAATATGACCAAAATGCCCTTATTATGCTAGACTCATGCAAATGTACACACATACATATATGTGGCTCATCCGACTAGGGGGCAAACGGGGTGTGACATGCTACCTGATGAAGAAGATCCAATTCGAACTTGTAAAAGTAAAAATTTTATTGGAAAAGTTAAGTTTTTAGTTGCCATAGCTTGTCCGAGGTTTGAACCACAAGGTAACGAGCTTTTTTTGGAAAAACTGGGGTATTTTCTTTCGTCACCCAAGAGCCAGCTAAGAGAACTAGTGCTAATAGAGTTGTAGGAACACTTGAGACGAAATTGATAACTTTAGTGAAAAGAGAAATTGTAAAGTCTTATTTACTTGAAAAGGTTTTGCTCGCTATCAAGTCTAAATGGCCAACGGAGGATGTAGGATTTCCAATCTATTTTCGGCAAGACAATGCAAGAACATATACTGATATAAATGATGATTTGAGTTGCTACAGAATATGGATTTGATATTCATTTAATATGCCAACCTGCAAACTCTCCTGATTTAAATGTTCTAGATCTTGGATTTTTTGATGGGATTCAGTATTTACAATATAAGGAGGCACTTAAAACTGTTAATGAGCTTATTAATGCTATTGTGAAATCATTTCAAACTTTTTCTTCAAGAAAGTCTAACAATACATTTTTGTCATTACAGATGTGCATGATCGAAATCATGAAAGTAATAGGTTCCCATAAGTTCAAAATGCAACATTTAAAGAAAACGACATTAGAAAGAGAAGGCCAACTACCTACTCAAATGAAATGTGATCCCCATTTGGTGCAAGAAGTTCTCAACTATTTAAGTTAGCTTGTTTATAGTCTAAATATATAGGGTTATTCATAATATTTGTAATTGTTTGCTTTTTTTTAAAAAGTGTTTTACATATAGTCTAAATAGGTAAGGAGTAGTACTTACCAATATTTTATGCTTCTTTTGGAGTACTAGTTATTTTATCATACGCTAGTTTTGTCATAGGCTATATGTGACTTGCCAAGCAAGATCTTTTTTCTTTAATTATATGCAACTTACTTCAATAAGATTTTCCATTGTCTAACATTTTAAAGGCATTGTATCTAATACTCCATGGAGTAGTAAAATCGTCTACTTCATCTACTACTTCATGGAGTAGTAACGTGGAGCAGTAAAATCTTATTTTGGAATATCTTTATGCATAAAATATATTATTTCTATTAAAATAATTCTGCTACAACTAGTAGGTATTTAAATAAAGTATTTGACTTTTGTTCTTCTGAATTTGAATAAAGTATTTGCACTGATATAATTCTGCTACAACTAGTAGTAAAAAAAGTTGCCTTTTGGTATACTACTATTCTGCTAAAAAGAAAAAGCATGTCTCAATTTCGAATTTGTGGTGCATAACTCTCCCAATTTGCTTTTTTCACACTCCACCTCCGCCTTTTTTCATGCTCCATTCTTTTAACACTTCACACATTTGCCTTTTTCACGTTTTCTTCTTCTCACACTACACACACGTTTTCTTCTTCTCACACTACACACTTCTGCCTTTTTCACATTTTCTTCATCACACTCCGATCAAACTAGCATTATCGTGGACGAAGTGACGTTGAAGGTGGAGGACGCAACGATGGAGGTAGAGGAGACGGTATTCTCGTGGAGGTGCCGCCGGTGAGGAGACTGAAGTTCAAAAGATAAATTTATAATATATCTTTCACTGCTTACTGAATTTCCTCTTCCAATACTTGTTAAAATTCTTCTTTGTCAAGAACTTCATCTCCTCCATCATCCAATAATTTATTCAAATCGAAATCACAAGGTGGAAGTTTATTCAACTCAAAATTTAACATTTTTTTATTCTTTTTTTAATTAGATGTGATTTTTGATTTGAAATCTAAACTGGTAGAGTTTTCTTCTTTCTCCATTTTTTTTTCTAAAATCTGGGAAATGAGTCTTTAATATCTAAGTTTATGCTTCACATTTTGAAGAGATGAACATCGAGGAAAAGAAAGAGGAAGAGATGAATTAATTTGAGTTAAATGAGTTAGAATTTTCAAGACAAGGATAAAATTGGAAAAATAAAATTAATACAGCATTTGCTCCATAAAAAATGTCTACTAAATGGAATGCCAATCTCTCCCAAAAATGACTGTTAATTAGGAATAGAGGGAGTATCTCTTTATCTCCTAAGTTGATTTGATCGTCAAAATATTTCCACCAGAATTCTATCATTTTAAGTAACTGTAAAGCTTAGAATGACCAAACTATTATCATTTTGGTGCGGTGAGTATGAACTATCTATGGATATCTTTCCTAACCTTAACGATCCTAGTTCTTTTAGTCCTAATGTTGGTGACTAATAATTTCAAGTTGATCATAACTATGTACCCCTTTATGCTTCTATATATGTCGCAATATATGCCACCAGCTTTTCAACATCTATTTCCCTTAATCCTTAGCCATTTTACCCTGCTGCTCCTTTAAGGCCCATTAGGCCAGTCTTGCTCCTGCTCCACCAATAGTGATTCCAGTACTAGATGTTCAGGTAGCCCAAAATATCATCTTTACAATAACTAGCTCAATGTAGCGTTGTGGGGTGAGGCACTTTTCCCGGTTATTTTGACTATTAAAGCTAATACGCAGCAGTTTATTGATCTAAATTGGACTCTTACACTTGAGTCTTAAAAGCTTTTCTCACCTTTGCCTTATACCTCTTCCAACAGGTTATTAGCCACTTTGAGCAAATGTTTTAGCTCAAGATCACCCAAGCCAAGTCAACTGAACTCTTATTAACGAGGAATTTAAAAAGATTTTTTAGGAATGTATGCAAAAGTATCAAAGCCGGAACATATTGCAATGTAAAGGGTAATTCAGGTCACCATTATCTAAAGAGATATTTGGTTGCACCCTTTTTTAAAAATTTGGCTTCATGTAATGCAAAAGTTCAGTGGCATCACCGACCCTAGGATTATTTAGATCAATTCCACCATATTATGCCCATTCACACTATTGAGGATGCAATTCTATGTTCGATTTTCCCTCAAACTTTGATAGAGTCTGCCTAAATTTAGTTTTGGAAGTGATCTATTGATTGCTAATTTTTTTGATCTTATTCCAATGACCAAAGTGTCCATAGACTTATATTGGGTAGTGCAGGAAAAATGAGTCTCTTCAAACTTATATTAATAGAGGGTGTGCAAATCGAACTAAAATTAAAAACCGAATTGAATCATAATTAGTTTGATCTATTTTTAGTTTGATTTTTTTAATAATAAGCTGGAAATTCAATTTCAACAATTCGATTCTCAAAATACCAAAATCGTAGGAACGAAACCCATTAAAGTTAAAAAATACATCATTTTATATATATAATTATATTTTAATAAAATACATTTTAAGTTTCAAAATCTTAAAACCCTACACCCAAAATTTGTAATCCCTAACCTAAACAACTCTCTCTTCTCTTTTTCGTTTCTCATCCACGACCCTTTCTTCTCTCTCACCTTACCAGCATCTTTCGCGTTGGTTCCCCTCACCTAAAGTCACCTCTCAATTCCGTGTCATCTTTTTGGCCTCCTAGCTCCAACATCATCCTCGTAGGTTATCCCCTCACAACAAAGTCGACTCCTAGCTTTAGTTTAACGAAGTCATCCCCCAAAAGCTAATTTACTAGTGTTTTATGGATTTATACAACATCTCATCATCAAGATCAAGATTCAAAATATTTTCTATATGCACATGAAATTCTTAAGTTCTTGGATTTTTATTATTATTTATATAGTTGTATGATGATTTGTAAATTTGCACTATTTTATATGTGTGATGTTGGATAAATTTGCAGTATTGGTATTGGCTAGAGAAAAGTAGCTTTGAGTACTAGTGTTTATATTTAATTATAATTGTTCTCGATTCATCATATTGCACTTTCGGGTTTGTATTAGCTCTTGTATTAGCAAATTTGTCTTATATTTTTTATAGGCCAAAAGTCCAAGAACTGATTAAACCGAACAGAATCAAACTAAAAATTTTTAAGCAGTTCAGTTTGGTTTTTCACCAAGTTTTAGTTTTGTTCAGTTCTATATTTTCTAGAATTTTGGTTTTGGTTTCGTCGATTCAGTTCTGGATCGAAATCACCACTTGCACACCCCTATATATTAAACACTTCAATGTAGTAGCCATGGATTTTAGCACTTAAACTTACATGTTGCTATCAATGCTCTATGTTGGAGCACTATGTTATTCTTTTAATTGAGTAAGAATCCTCTAGCTAACTTTCTCACTTTTATAGAGCAAGCTCATAAGTATATCCGGATGGATGAAACTCTACACTTAAAGAAGGATGGGTCTTTTTTCGAAAAGACAGGGCTAGTAGGAAAACTTCAAATGATCGTCCCCCATCTTATGCATAGTGAAGTAAAAACAATGACAGGGGCTCTACTCACCAAGCTACATGGTGTTTGGAGCATACTGTTCTAATGGTCGAGCAAATGAATAGTTTATGCCCCTTACAATTCCTTAGAGGCAAGTGTTAATATGGATAAAGCAACAAGATCATATTAGTTAGCCTAAACCTGTGCATGAAGCGATAGTGTAACCCACTCGACCGTGCCTACTTTTTAAAAAATAGCCATGCTTAATTAGGTAAACACAACCATCTTATGTATTAGATACATGGCCATGTAGTTAGCTTGTATGCCCTAGAGCTCTATTTTGCTTGGATCTCTCTCGTGTAGTTAACTTTCATTTTTTAATAGCAATGTTTATTTCATGTAATTATATTTCGTATACATATTTTTATTATAACTTATAATAAAGTCTGTGGTATAAGAACACAGTACAAAGGAAATTATAAAGAGTTCATAATGTGAGATTCTCACTGCATGCAACTGTGTTTATACCTAAATTATCCCTAGCCATAGTATTGATAAGACAAGGCATTGTCAATAAGAATAGACTAGCACATGCTTTCTCGCAAGCTATACTCAGAGTTAGTATATGTGTATTCGTTTAAGAAACAAGTACAATGGATACCTGATATGAGATCTTCATATGGATATGTAATCCATGTTAGTGAAAGTATCTCATCATATTAGTGGTTCAAATATTCTTAGATTTAATATTACCAAAGTATCTTAATTGCTAAGTGTTATACTTTGACTCTATTACTTGTCATTCACCATTGAGGTGTTGACAGCTTAGAGATTATGCTTAACACAAGTCGAGTAATCAACAAAGGATTCATCGCCCTAAATTATTAGAAGGGGGTTTATCTCATTTTCCAATATCACGTTTTTATCTAGGAGTCTCTAGCCAAGTCATAATGCATTTATGAATGAGATTCAAAAAAGAGAATTATTGAAATAATGATTAATAGATACAAGGATAAACAAATTCAGGACTTCATTAAACATACATAATTAAGCTTGAGTTGACACTGAGTCCATACTCAAACCCGAATGAGATAAAGTTTGGTGAATATAATCTAATACATGATAACTAGATATGGAAAGATGAAATGGTCAAGCGACTAACTTTCTAAAACTTAGGTAGTATTGATGCTTGTCTAGATGTCTCTCAAGTTTTGTATATTTTTTCTTAATCAAGCTCATGCATCATATATAAAGCAAAAATTAAATTCTTGATTCACCAATAATAAGAGATCGTGTCAAAAGAATTGTACAAAAACCTAGCTACGAGTTCAAAATAATTATTAGGTAAATTGTTGAAAAGTTATTAACTTTGCACTAGATTGTCATAAACCACTAGTGTCCAAATCTTGAACATCCCCAAGCCAATCCATACTAGAATGGCAGTCTAAGAACCTTGGGCAGGTTTATGGAATGGTTGAATTAGCTTAGGGACTAGTAAACCTAATCCAAGCATAGAGAAAAGGGAAGAAGAAAAGACTTTTTCTTTTTCTTTTTGCCTGCTTAAAACTCATTGTTTTTACTATTATATTATTTTTAACCTAAAATTGACTTAAAAGAGTATTTATATACCTTTTAGTCAATCTAGGTCTAGTTTCATAAGGTTTTAATTAAGTTGGGCTTGTACAAGTGGACCTAGCACATGGTACTACACAAATTGCAATCCATGCATTTTCAATGGGCATTTAATATCATTAACACCTATTGGACAAGCTATCCAACAGCTATTGCATGTGATAAAAGGCCATTGGTTATATATTAAAATGCCTCATCAACATGAACGACCTTTGAATGTCTATTTCTAATTCCCATTCATCAACATGAATGTTGTTGGAGAGCCAAAAAATTCAACTTTCATGCTTAGCCTTTTTGACTTTTAATTAGACCTCATAACTCTTATGTTGTTTAATTCAATGACCCAAATACATTTCTCTGATTTAATAAGTCTCTTAACATCATATGTCAAACTTATACACCGCATTTTACCTCATACCTTTATTCTATTATGCATGTGACCTTTTGAATTTCTATACATGTTGGCAGTACAAGATGTATCCACAAATCCTAGTTTATATGATTTAAATTTTTTTAAATCATATTATCAATCTTCAGTGATATTTTCATAGATTTTTCCCTTACATGTTCAATTACCATGCAATACGTCCTTTCTCCACACTTATATCTCGTTTATGAATTCAATACAGAACTTATAACAATTCATTTATGAACTTATTGTATTTTTATATTTGTGTCTTTTATTACAAAAATACTCTTCTGAATCTAATTTACCTTGCATTCTACTTTGGCAAAACATTTATGGATAAAGACTAGGAATACTATGAGATAGAACTCCTCACAACATCTATGGTGGTGAATCCTATATCGTTCACTCAACTACCTCTAGATAGTTTGTCCTATGCCCAATCATCGAGCTACGTATATCCCTTAATGGAGTAACAACATATAGCCCTTTATGGAGTAAAAGTATAAAAGTCAAAGTATAAGACTTGCTACCTGAGATAACCATGGTAATCTCAAGTCCAAGGATAACTACACAACTAACATAATGAGACACTTTACTGATATGATGAGTATCCATGTAAAGTTTCTCATAGCATGTCTCCAATGTATTTGTTCTTCTAACAAGAATGCACATGTTAACTCTGATCAGCTCATGATCATAGATAATGATAACTACTCCTTGATCCAATCAAGTAGGCTAACATGTGCTAGTCTATCAAGATTAACAATGTCCTATCTTGTCAATCATATACTAGGAACAATTTAGGTGTTAACTCATTTACATGCAATAGTCATTATATATCATGAATTTTTCATGATTGACTTTGTACTATGTTTATATATCAAGGACTTCATTAATTAGTTTAAGTATAAACAAGCAAATGTATTTAAACATTAGCACTAATAAAATAAAGAAATGTCTTTGTTATATAAAATAATAATGTTTATACTTGGAAATCATCCCTATCATACATGGGCTCTAGGGCATATAACTAACAATCTCTCGCTTGCACTGAGCCATTCACCCATATATCAAATCATTTGATGTACATAGTGATCGAACTTATTTTGGGATAGTGCCTTTATGAGAGGATTTGCCACATTCTCTTATGTGGGATCTTGTTCTATCTTCACATTATTTCTTCTTATTATTTCTCTAATGAGATGATAACCTATGAGGATATGATTAGATCATTGATGAAAGCATGGTTCCTTTACTTGCACAATGGCTTCATTGTTGTCACAATACATTGTTATTGGATCAATAGTGCTAGGTAGCACTCATAGTTCAATAATAAACTTCTTAATCCATACTAATTCTTTAGCCACTTCAAAAGTTATAATGTACTCAACCTCTATTATTGAGTCAACAATTTATCCTGTTTGGAACTCTTCCAGTCGGTTGTTCCTTCATCCATTAGAAACATAAAATCTGATTGTGATTTATAGTCATCTTTATCAAATTGAAAGTTGGCATTAAGATACATACTTATTTGTAAATCACTATTTCCATATACTAAGAATATTTTCTTAGTCCTTTTAAGTACTTAAGAATGTTTTTGACTGCCATCTAATGTCCCTTTTAATAATTGGATTGGAATTTGCTCGTGGGACTCAAAGCAAATGACACATATGGACATATGCATAACATATCATATATGATAGATCTTATTGCTGATGCATATGAGATCCTCTTCAAGTTATCTCTCTCTTCCTGTGTTTGAGGACATATAAACTTAAAAGAATGAATCCTTTCTTAGAGAGATTCATACTGAACCTTTTCAATACTTTATCTATGTATATTAATTATGAAAAATGAAACAACTTATTAGATTTATCTCTATAGATCCTTATTCCCATAATATAATATGATTCACTAAGGTCTTTTACGGAGAATTATTCAAATAACCATATCTTAACTAATTAAAGGATAGAAATATCATATCTTATGATCAATATGTCATTTACATGTAGAACAAGGAAAACAATTGCATTTCCACTAACCTTCTTATATACACAAGCTTCATCCTCATTCTGTAAGAAACCAAATTCTTTAATTATCTCATTTAATCGGATGTTCCGGCACCTTGATGCTCATTTTAATCCATAAATGAATCTTTGAAACTTGCCAACCTTTTCAATATTATTAGTTGTGAATCCCAAAGATTGTGTCATATACACCTCTTTAGTCAAATTTCCATTAAGGAAAGTTGTCTTCATATGTATTTGCCATAACTTATAATTCTAATGAGTGGCTATGACTAAAAGTATCCTAATAGACTTAAGCATCACCACTGGTAATGACAAAGTCAATTCATTCTCTTTGTCGATATCCTTTAGTCATAAGGTGAGCTTTATAAGTAATCACATTACCATCCATGTCTGCATTTTCTTTGAAAATCCATTTGCACTCTATAGGTTTTATCCCTTTAGATGGTTGGGTTAAAATTCATATTTTGTTCTTATATATGGAGTTCATTTCAGACTTTATGGCCTTAAGCCATAATTCAAATTATGAACCTTTCAGAACCTTCTCATAGCTAGTAGGCTCAATGTCCTTTACTACAGTTATGTTATTGTCCTTATCTATGAGAAATCCATATTTGTTAGGGATAGGGCAAACTTTAGTAGTTTTCCTCATGTTTAACATCTAACTTATTTGACATTGTCCTCTTCATATAAATAGGACTTCTCTATAATTTCATGTATGAAATAGTAGGCTTTTTGCTTGCCCACATCTCATATAAAGTACATCAACCAATTTACTTGGAACTCTGTTTAGCTCATAAATAATAGTTTCAAGCGTATAACCTCAAAAAGACTTGGTAAATTATATTATACTCATCATATATTAAATCATATCCAATAGGGTTCAATTTATCCATTTAGATACATCATTACATTGTGATGTATATGGAGGATTCCACTGAGATAATATCTCATTATCTCTTAGATAACGTTGAAACTCTTGGGTTAAGTATTCTCCTCTTCAGTCTGATCTAAGTGTTTTAATATTTTTACCAAGTTGTTCTCTATTTTATTTTTGAATTCTTTAAACTTTTTAAAAGCTTAAGACTTAAGCTTCATAAGATAGATATGTCTATACTTAGAATAATTATCTATGAAGGTTATGAAGTATAGATAACCTCATCTAGCATGTGTGGACATTAGACCACATACATCTGAATGTACAAGTTTCAATATCTCACCAGCTCGTGCTCTTTTACCTTTAAAGGACACTTTAGTTATTTTACCTAATAGACAAGGCTTATTTTATCTCGAATGACTCATAATCAAATGAGCCTAAGTCACTTAATTTGTGTAATTTAGTCATGCAACTCTTGTTTATATGGCCTAATAAACAATGCCATAAGAATGATGTGTTTAAGTTATCTTTCTTTATTCTCTTTGTATTTATATTATGATTTTTTTTATCAAGATTAAGAACAAATATTCAATTCTCAACCAAAGCTTGACAATAAAAAAAAATATTATTCTTATAACTAAACAACCATTGTTCTTATATAAAGAAATGCCATAATTATGTTCTGAAAAACAAAAAATAGAAATAATATTTCTTAATAAAGCTGGAACATAATAACAATGATATAGCTCCAATATCAATCCACTTGGCAGGGTCAATTGATAGATCCCAATAGCTTGAGCAACAACCTTTTAACTAGTTGCTAATAGTATATCCATCTCACCTTTGCCAACTCTTCTACTACTCTTAAGCCCCTGGCATATCTTTACATAAGCGAGACAGACATCTAGTATCTAATACCCATGATTTCTTAGAAGAAATAGAATAAGTATTTATTTCTATTATATAAATACTATGAGTATAAGCTTTTCCAAGCTTTCTCCTTTGGAGAATCTATGTAAAGCTTACAGTTTCTCTTCCAATGCCATCCTTGCCACGGTGAAAACATTTCCTTTTAAGATCTTTCTCCTTCTTTCCATAATTTTCTTAGCCAGCCCACCACGAGCCTTGGTTGTCTTGTTTTGCTTCTTACCCTTTTCCTTTTAAGAGGGAGCAGAAGAGATTACCATGGCTGGTTTTAGATTCTTCTAAAGAGATCCATCAGTAGTCTTAAATATGTTAATCAACTCAGGTATTGTAGCTTCTAGTTTTTTCATATTGAAGTTTATAATAAAAAGTGCCCAACTGTGAGCTAGTGAATGTAGTATCAAATCCACATACAAGTCATTGTCCATGACATACTGTAACGCGCGCCGAACCCCGTAGGCCCCCGAAAGCCCGCTTTAGGGCTATCAGGAGAGGTTCATGAAAACTTGTAAGGTATTTACAAGTGCGTCTATTTTGGGCAACAAAAAGATTTCATGGAGTCGCCACCCAATAAAATATTGAGAAAGTTCGTCTCGCCTCAGTGAGCCTAAGACGGTGCATATTATCCATTTTGGGCAAACCGAAGGGGTATTGGAGGCATTCACCCCAATAGAACATTAGAATGACCCTCTAACCCTAAGGAGCCTAGGATTGTAAATTGAGTTTTTTGGTGGGACACAAGAGGTATCTTGGAGATCCCATTCCAATGAAACATCGGAATGGCCCTCTCGCCTCATTGAACCCAAAGACCAGAGATGGTTCGGGACTTCCCATTTATTTATACCTTGGCTAAGTTTATAATCAAGTTTTGAATTTAGCGTTTCATGCCTTTTCTCATTCAATTTTTAATTTAATTTAACACACATGTCAAACATATAATAAAAGCGATAAATGAAAGCAAAATAAATTACAACAAAACTAGGGTCGGAATACAACACCCATTTGTAAATAAAATATAATTCATACATAAATCGGGCTATTTATTAAAATGAGGACATTGGTCCTCTCATGCATAATTAAAGAAAATAATTTTAAAGTGATAATTTATTTTGGATGAAAAATCTAGGACATTGGTCCCATTTTTATTAAATAAAACCCAATTTAGTTTAATAGAAATATTTTTATGATTTTTTTAATTAACGTGCATAAAAATAATTTATTACAAACATACATATTAAAAAAAATAAAATAATGAAAGCAAAATAATGAAAATAATAAAAATTAACAAATTAACTCCCAAATAGATCTTCAAATCTTCATGGGCTCCCACTTGGTATGGAAAAGGTTCACATATAAAAATAAATATTAAAAATAAAAGAAAAAACAAATAAAATTAAAGTTAGTAAAAAATTAATTAAACATATAACATGAAAACAATTAAATTAAGGCAATCAAAATTGCATCATGTATGAAAAGCCAATTAAAATGACATAATAAAAATATGCAATCTAATTAATTAACAATTTAGCATGCATAAAAAAATATAAAATAATGATGGTAGAATTTAAAATGCATAAAAAAACAAAATAACAACAATAACATCCCATCATGCATAAAAAGTAAAAGTAATAATAAAAATCAGCATGCATAAAACATAAATAATAATAGTAATAATAAAATTAAACAACAATAAGGATAATAATAATAATACTAATGATGGTAATAACTATAATAATAATAACACAATAATAACAAAGAATATGAAAAATCAAATACAACAACAACAATAATAATAATAATAATAATAATAATAATAATAATAATAATAATAATCAAAAAAGATGAACAATCATATAAACATGCAAGAACAATAGGAAATAAAAATCAACATGTCATGTTTAAGGCATGGTAATAATAATACCAATAATAATATGGACAATCACATAAGCACATGGTAATAATAATAATAATAATAATAATAATAATAATAATAATAATAATAATAATAATAATAATAATAATAATTAAATATGGAAGAATAAAATGAAAATAAGATAAACCAATTATGCTAAAACATGTTAAATGATAATACTAATATTATTTGTGAACAAAAATGATGACAATAATATGAATATGAACAATTAAAGAAGAAATAAGAACAAAAAATAATAGTATGAACAATTAAATAAAAAAAGAAATATGAACAATTAAATAATAGATCTAAAAGAATTTATATGATAATTAATTAAATAAAATCAAAAGAATAAGAAAAAAATAAAATGATAGAACTAAAAGAATTTACATGTTAACTAATTAAATAAAAAATAAAAGAATGAAATTAAAATTAATTCAAGAAATTAAACCAAAAATAATTACTCTCAAATTTATCTTGAAGAGATGAAGGTAATTGATCCAATTCCTTGTCTTGATTTGAAGAATATGATTAGAAAAATAAAATATCAAAAGATGAATTTTACTCAAAAACAAATAATTAGTTTATTTGTCTTAAAGTAAAAAAATTGTTAATTGAAAAGAAGAAAGTCACCAACAACAAAAATTATTATTTTTTGCCTTGATAATTTTCTTGGAAAAATTTTTTAGAAAGAAACTTGAGAGAATTTGCTTGAGAGAAGAGAGAAGAAGAAAAAATTTTCTTTTTGGAAAAATCCCCCCTAATTTTCCTTTAAAATTCCCTTTTATTTTTTCCCCAAAATTCAGATTTTTAATGAAATAATTAAATTGAATTAATTTCAATAAAGCAAAAAACCGAAGAAAATCAAAGGTTAGGGATATAAAAAGTTTTAGCATTGAATTCTACAAAAAAAAATTGAAGAAAAATCAATTTTTGGGGCCAAAAATCGGAAAATGGGCGACCAAGGGGCAACAGGGGCGAGGGACGGCCCGTCGGTGCGCCCGACGGGCTTCCCGCGCGCAGGGCGCTCGCCCAGGGCTGCCGCAGCCCGACACTCGCGCGATTTTTTTTTTTAAAATTTCTATAAAAAACAATAATTTAAAAACTAATTTTTTATCCCAAAAATAATTTTTAAAACATTTTTAAAATATTTTTAAAATACATTTTTCTTCATTCCTAATAAATCAAAACGACAAGAAAATTATCACTTCCAACTTTCATTCTTTTTGCCTATAAATCGGCACACTTAATTTCATCATTGGGTAATCCTGATCAAGGCTACTCGGGACCCGGTGTCTACAGTTGCCCCCAATTTTGGGGAGGCTAGTGTGTGGGTGCCTAGGTGTGCCAAAATTCAGGAAAAGGAAAGAAGCGCGTACCTGAGGCTGCCTCCTTCTAGCTGCTCCCTAGGGAATAGTGCCGTGATTCATCCTCACGGATTGCATTGAGTCGCTGACAAGACTACAAAGTGCCAGGAACCATCCTAAGACGGTGATGCGCCGGGTCTGCTATAGACTTACAACGAACGCAAGAAGGGAATTGCACCGAGTCTGTTACAGACTACTAAAAGTACAGATGTCATCCATAGATGACGATGCGCCGAGCCTACTATAGGCTACAAAAAACGCAAAAGGAGGATTGCACCGAGTCTGCTAGAGACTACAAAAAGTGCAAAAAGAGGACTGCACTGGGCCTGCTACAGGCTACTAAAAGTGCAGCTGCCATCCGTAGATGACGATGCGTCGAACCTGCTACAGGCTACAAAAAATGCAAAAGAAAGATTGCACTGAGTCTGCTACAGACTATAAAAAGTGCAAAAAGAGGACTGCACCGAGCCTACTACAGACTACTAAAAGTGCAGCTGCCATCCGCAGATGGCGATGCGCCGAGTCTGCTACAGGCTACAAAAAACGCAAAAGGAGGATTGCACAGAGTCTGCTATAGACTACAAAAAGTGCAAAAAGAGGACTGCACCGAGCCTGTTACAGGCTACTAAAAGTGCAAGAAGAGGGCTGCACCAAGTCTGCTACAGACTACTAAAAGTGCAGAGGTGTCATCCGCAGATGGCGATGCGCCGAGTCGCTAACAAGACTACAAAAAGCGCAAGAGGAGAACTGCACCGAGTCTCTGACAAGACTACTAAAAATGCAGAGGATGTCCTTCTCAGAGGACCGTATCAAGTCTGCTACAGACTACTAAAAGTATGAAAACCAATGATCTTCATTTAGATATTTTCTGCAAAGTCATGTGCACAAAAATAGATACAAAAATTTAAGTGTATATGATATGAGATGTAAATGTTTGTATGCGTGTATGATATGAAATGTAAATGTTTGCAAAAATAGATTGACCCTATCCTAGGTGGTTAAGGGTCTACTGAGGATATAGCTTGGCTGCTGCATCGCGCCTCCAAGAATCTGAAAGAGTGACATCTTGGCTTTAGAGACTCTGACCCCAAAACATCTTCTGAGAGACATCAAATGTGCATCTTTGCCCCCTGACCAATGATCATAGGCCCAGGATTCCGACTCATGCCTTATCTGGCTGAAAAATGATCATCCGAAATAATGCCGCATTATCGCTCCAGGCATCGAACTTCATTGCTTTAAAGGTAGTGCATCCCTTGTGAATTTTCACACTAGCTTTTCTTCATGGGAAATGCGTCCCTTTAGGGATTTTCTCATAACTTTTTGCTTAATTTTTGCCTGAAATGGACCCAACCCAATCCAGTGGCTTTTATTTATTAGTTTTTGTAGGGCAGACTGCCTGTTTCCAGGTTTTCACCCTGTCTTTTGGCCTAACTTTTGCTTAGAGAGCCAATTACGGTTTTCATCTCTAACGGTCTTTTTTTTCTGAAGATTTTTTTTCTTTTTCTTTTTCTTTTTCTTTTTCTTTTTTTTTTGAACTGCAAGAGAAGGCTATTATCAAAACCTCCCTTACGGGTGATTAGCACACATCTGCTTAGATATCTTCAGATAGAATGAGTAGACAATAGTCATTAGATAAATAAATGATAAGTTTCTTTTTAAGACAAAACTAAAAGAACAATGAAAATGTAAACTGCATTCTTTTATTCATTGCAAAATTGAGTACATTTCTATATGATTTTATCATACATGATCCTTATTTAACAAGAATTCAAAAGCACAAGACTACACCTAATCTCGGAATAGATCTTGTAAGCATCAAACTCCTGTTGTCAATCGGCCCTTGCGGGTTTTCTCGATTGAACATTTTCTCTTGGCCCTTAATTTTTGCCCAGGATGCCTTTTTTCGGTTTTCACCCTGGCAGGGCGCCCAATTTTAGCAAGGCCGTATTTTATCGGTTTTCGACCTGTGTGGCATTTATTCTCTTCTTTTTATTTTTTTGGTCTTTAGCCATGGAACTTTTTTAGTCGATCGACATTGACCGGGTCCTTAAACTCATTCCAATCGCTGTCCGCTAAGATTGCTGCTCCCTTTGTTAGCAACTTTTTTAAAATGAACAGGCCTTCCCAGGTTGGCCTGAATTTTCCTCTTATGTCTGGAACTCCTGGCCTCATCATCTTAAAGACCAAATCCCCTTCTTTCAATGGGTGCTTTCATACCTTCTTGCCAAAAGACCGAGCTAATCTCTTCTAATAAACTTGATTGTGGTAATAGGCTCTTAACCTATCTTCATCCAACAGATTCAACTACAACAATCGCTGTTGTGCCTATTCTGTCTCTGGAATCTCGGCTTCCATGACTATCCTTAAAGATTTCAGCTCAATTTTAACTGGCAAAACCGCTTCGGTTCCGTATACCATGGAAAATGGTGTTGCTCCCGTAGAGGTTCTGACTGTGGTTCTATAACCCCAGAGTGCAAAAGGCAGCTTTTTCGTCCAATCTTTATAGCTCTAAACCACCTTGGCCAATATTCTTTTCACATTCTTGTTCGCTGCTTCAACTGCACCATTAGCTTGAGGACGGTAAGGAGAAGACTTGTGATGCTGGATTCCATACTTCTGAAGCATCTGTTTAGTTTCTGCTAAGAATTGCACCCCATTATCAGATACAATATGGTGTGGGAGGCCATATCTGCATATCAAATTTCGCTCGATGAACTTAGCCATATCCCGGGCATCAATCTTCTTGAAAGATTCAGCTTCGACCTACTTAGTGAAATAATCAATGGCGACTATAATGAACCTGTGCCCATTAGAAGCTGTAGGACGTATTTCACCTATGATATCTATCCCCCAAGCTGCAAATGGCCACGGAGATGTCAAATTATGTAGCTCTAAAACTGGCACATGCCTTAAATTCGTGTATTGCTGGCATAACTGGCATTGCTTCACATATTTTGAACAATTCGTATCCATTGTAAGCCAATAGAATCCTTGGCGCATGATCTTCTTCGCTAAGGCTAAGCCATTCATGTGAGCTCCGCAGACTCCGGCATGAACCTCTTCCATAACCTTTTCAGCTTCTTTTTTTGCCAAACATCTTAACTGGATACCATCGGCTTATCTCTTATACAAAGTGCCATTTACACTGATGAACTGTGTGGATAACTTCCGAATCATCATTTGGTCTTTCTCGGTGGCTTCCTCTGGAAAAACTGACCGTTCCAAGTAATTCTGAATGTCGTAGTACCAAGGGTTTCGATCGGTGGCCCCAACTTCCATCACCTGCTCAGGTTCAAAACAAGGCTTTTCCGAGCTAGAGATTAGCACGGGTTTCATAGCAATTCGTGTTGGATTATCCCACATGGACACCAATGTCGCGAGAGCATCGGCCAATTGATTTTCATCCCTGGGGGTGAAGTGGAAAGTGCAAGTCTCAAACCGGCTACTCAACATTCTCAAATGCTTCACATAAGGCAACAACCTTTCTTCCTTAACTGACCATTCCCCTCTGATCTGATGGATTACTAAGGAAGAGTCTCCAAAAACTTCTGCGGTCTTTACCCCTAGAGCCAGCAATGCTTCCAATCCGAAGATGCAAGCCTCATATTCCGCTTCATTATTTGTTGCCTTGTACCTTAACTTTTTGGCTAATGGCAGCTTTTCACCATCCAGGGTTGTAAGAATAATCCCTGCTCCTGCCCCTTTACTGTTAACTGCCCCATCGAAGAACAATTGCCAACCTTGTACTGCTATGGCCATGACATCTTCATCTGGGAAATTGTACTCGAACTGGTCTACCTCAATAGGATGTTCAGCCAAGAACTCAGCTACAGCTCTTCCTTTAATGGTTTTCCTGATGATGTATTCGATATCGAACTCCTGCAATAATAGTAACCATCTTCCCATCTTTCCTAACAGAGAGGGTGCTTCCTGAAGGTACCTAAGCAGGTTATGCTTGGCAACCACTTGTACACTGAAGGAATGAAAGTAGTGCCGCAACTTCTTAGAAGCCCAAATAACTGCCAAGCAGATCTTTTCCACTTCAACATATTTGGCTTCATATGTTAGGAATTTCTTGCTAAGATAGTAAACAACAAACTCTACCCCAAAATCATCCTCCTGGGCCATCATGGCACCCACTGGATTGTCTTCTATCGCCAGATACAGGATTAATGGTTTGGCATGCCGTGGTGGTCTTAAAACTGGAGGATTCAGGAGATAATCCTTAATAGTATCAAAGGCCAATTGACAATCATTATTCCACACCACCGGCTGATTCTTCCTAAGAAGCTTGAAGATGGGCTCACACACTGAAGCCAACTTGGCAATAAACTGGCTGATGTACTGAAGCTTTCCCAGGAAACTTCTAACCTCTTTCTCTTTTTGAGGCACTGGCATCTCTCTGATGGCCCTGACCTTGTCAGGATCTACTTTAATTCCTCTCTGGCTTACCACATGGCCTAACAGCTTACCCGAGTTAACTCCAAAAATGCACTTCTTAGGATTGAGGCGCATATCATACTTATTGATCATTTGAAAGAACTTTTCTAAAGCCTCAAAGTGACCTTCTCTGGTAGCTGACTTGATCATCATGTCGTCCACATACACCTGCACTTCCTTGTGGATCAAATCATTGAGAACTCTGGTGGCCATCCTCTGATAGGTCGCTCTTGCATTCTTTAGTCCAAAAGGCATGACCCGATAAGCGAATGTACCCCACTCGGTGATGAAGGCTGTCTTAATCCGATCCACGATCTTGTTAAGGATTTGATTGTACCCTGCGTACCCGTCCACGAAGCTGTACATCATGCAAGCAGCGGCACTGTCTACCAGCGCATCAATATAAGGCAGAGGAAAATCATCTTTTGGGCAAGCTTTGTTCAGGTCCCGATAGTCCACACACACTCGAACTTTTCCATACTTTTTAGCCACAGGAACTACATTAGCCAGCCACGTCGGGTATTTAACCTCCAGTAGAAACTTAGGCTCAATCTGCTTATGGATCTCTTATTTCACCTTCTGAGCCCATTCTGGCCTAAGTCTTCTGAGCTTTTGCTTGACCGGTTTACTCTCTGGGTAAGTTGGTGACGGGTCCTCGGCAAGTGTACCGAATCGACAAGTAATAAAGTGGGGTATAGTTAGGACCCCGAGTTATCGTACCCAAGGGAAAAAGGATTGTTCAGTTAAATATCTATGGTTGAGTGAATTTGAGATGTCCCCGGTGTGATTGGTGGAGTTGATTAAACTAAACCAGAAAATAAATTAACAATTGAAAATAAAATTGTTCATCAAGAAATTATTCAAAGATGAAATTAAATACTTGGGAAATTCTATCCTCATATATGTAACTGAAAATTGGTAAAATAATATAACATGAAATTCTGGATAACCTATCTAAACCCAAGCCTACCTTTCGGATTCAGCTATTCTAATTAATGAACCTACCTTTCGGATTCAGCACATATATTAGCATTATCACATGTTTGTAAGTTCTAAGTCAGATAATCCTACCAGTTCGGATTCAGATATCAAACTCATTTATCTTCCACCATTCTGAACCTATTAAAATAAACATTCACAGATTTAAATACCAATTCGGATTCATCAAACCAATGAAAGTTGATTAAAATAGAACAGAGCATATGTATGTATTTATGAACTGATTACAATCAAAGTTTATCCTGGTAGATCTCCCCTTAACTTGCATTCAATTCAGCAATAACAGATAATTTCAGAGAAGATAAAACTAAACTATATGTATAATATGACCAATTCCTAGATCTAAGACAACCTACCATCCCGGATTCAGTTATCTAAAAACCTATTTATTCCTCACAATTCTTAATCTAATAACATTAACACCCACAAACCAACCTACCATATCCATGGATTAAACTGGAAAGATAAATATCAATATTAAAAGAACAGAGCATTTGCACAACAATAATTTTCGGATTTAGCTCCAATCATCATTATAATTGCAAAACAATATATAACAAGAGGAATAAAAGAAAACATGAAAATATTTATTAAATCCAAAATTCCAGAATACACATATGATTCAAGAACTCCCAAGTATGAACAACTACCTTAACATCAAGAATATAAATATAAAATATGAAAAATTAAGTTTAGAATACACCCTTGATGAAAAGAGAAAATGGATCTTGAAGTTCTTGTTCATCCACCGTTGAATTTCCTTAAATCCCAAAATACAAAATAAAAATAAAAATAATCTAAATTAAATTGGAATAAAAGTGCAATTTGAAATGAAATCTAAGCTAAAACAAAGTTTAAAAGAAGAATTAAAACATGAAAATTAAAATAAAATATTGGTGGAATTTAATGGAAAATAAATCTAAGTCTACCCTAAGGAGAAGAGAGAAAAATAAAACTAAAAATTAAACCTAAAACTCAGCTCTCTGGTATGCAGCGGCGTCATTTTCTTTTTATACTGGAGAAAAGCACAGCTGTGCTTTTTGCAAATACCAATGCTCACTAAATAACAAATAAACACAAGAACATACTAAACAATTTCTGTGTGTGTGTGCAATAGGCCAAAACAGAATTTTTATCATTTAAAAACAAAACTTCTAGATACAATGTTGGGAAAATGAATCAACTCGAATGCATGAATGCACTCATGGCTTTTCACTCAAAGCTCAAGAAACACCATATGCCTCTTCTTACGTACCAAACCTTACTAGAAGGTCATCTCCACTAAATAGAACAAGACAAAACAAAGAATCTAGAGGTCTTACATTTTGGTTGTAACGTTAGGCTTAGGTAAATTGGCTAACAAAGAAAGATCAAGTCGCTAGAGAAAAATAGCCACTACCTAAACAAAACACAATCACCCAACTGTACTAATAAATATTCCCAACTCAATTGCATATAATCAAAATAAAATTGGTCTAAAAGACACCTTAGCATCATCAAACTCAACTTACAATAACAAATGCCACATAATATTCAACACCGATTTTCACAAGGCACTAGTTCAAGTCTCACTAAATTTTGTACCCCAAACTCACATTTTGCCCAATTAACTAGGAAAAACTTACAATGCTTCTTCTTTTTCAAATTTTTTTTTTTTTTATTTTTTATTTTATTTTATTTTTTTTGTTTTTTTTATTATTATTTATTTTTTTATTTTTTTGAAGCATAAAAACCAACTAGTCATTAACAATAAATAAAGTACTTAATTCGTCTATAAATCCCAGCAAGAACTACAATCGAGCTTTAATTTTTACAAGACCAATAAACCACTTAAATCACATTCCTCTTTATCAACCCCAAACTCATTTCTTTAAATGGGCTCAACTCTCCATTACACACACCAATCAATTCTCAAACAGAAATTTACACCAAGAATTGACAAAATCTAAATTCTCTTTTACCCAAAATAAAAACCCAATCTTACTAGAGTGGCCACTCTTCTAAGGGAGGCAAAAATTATTTAAGGCTAAAGGTAGTTTTAATATGTGTAACAATAAAACAAGCACGCATTTAGCATACTAAAATAATAATAGGCTCAACGGGCTAACAAGAGACAATGAAATTAAGGTAGGAAAAGTCATTTAAAGTAGCTATACAAGAAAGGTTGCCTAAATCATTTTCTAAGTTGTGTCTCATCTGAGGTCGCTTCGATGGGTAATCAGAAAGGTTCTAGTGCTCTTAGTGAGTTTTTATCTAATCCCCTAATTGCAACTAGATTTTTCTTAATTAATTTTTTTAAAAACAGGCCCAAAGTGCTCAAAATTTAGAAATTGCAAAGTATATTTAAGGTTTACATGCAGTCTAACAAACAACGATATAAACATAACTATTTCTCACTCAACTTAATATTGAATGAAACACAAATTTCTAAACCTGAGATCAAAATCATTCACAATTGAGAACTATTAGGACGAAATAAAAAATTTAAATCGAAGGAAAATCAAAAAGAAACAACCATAAAAATATTTAGACACAAACTTGACACAAACACGCCACAAACAAAACAAAAATTAATTAAAAACTACTAAAAATTTAAAATGTTACCCTAAACACACAACAATTAAAAAGACACAATAAAACGGAACTGGTTTTGATTTGAAAAATTGAAATGGTACTCCACCCCAAACTCAAAATGTTGCACTGTCCTCAGTGCAAGAAAATGAAGTACACAGAGATAATTTTTTAAAAATTTTCCCCCATGCTGTGCTAAAACTCATTGTAATTTAAGATCAATTGCAAGCATCTCAAAAATGGCAAACATAAAATAATTACTGTGCAAAATTAACAACCATACAAAATTTCTGCATGCCACCTGTGCAAATTGAAGAAAATTCAAAACCTGTGCAAGAATCCAATAATCACTGTGCAAAATAAAATACTCTGAAATCTGTGAAATTCATAGCCAACACAAATAATATCTATCCTATCACACGTCATTGGCTCAGCCACACAATTCCAAAATATAATAAAGTAAATAAAATCATACATTGCCTGACTACATCAATTTCATTAACTAAAATAAATAAATAAATATATACAAAATCTGTTGTGTACGAATCACTTCCTGAAATATATATACAATATATTACTGTGGTGGTCGTCTCAGATGTGGAGGAAACACAGTGGAAACAGGAGTGAAAAATCCACGAATCTCAACGCTCAACCTGTCCAACTGTGTCATAATCCTGTGCTGGAAGGATCCCAAAAATGCATCTCTCTGCTCAGCTCCCAGGACCATATCGCGGCGCACCTGCTCCATCTGAGTCTCAATAGAAGCCAGTCGCTCCCAAGCTCGCTGTACCGATAAGTCCATGCCAGAGATCATCTGGTCACTCTGAGCGGTAGCTGCCCTGACCTCCGCCAATCCTCTGCTCAGCTCATCCAATCTCTCCCACACCCTCTCCTGAAAGGCTGCCTGCTCCCTCCTCAACTCACTAAAAGAAGTCTGAAACTGCGTCATCGATGCTGTCATAGACTGAATCTCAGATATCAAAGTCTGCACCAAAGAAGCATCTAGATGTGGCGCTGAGGGTGGAGGTACTGTAGAAGAAGATGGCTCATCATGCCCCTGAGCATACCGACTCATATCTGGAGGGGAGAAGGGAATATCACTCCTCCGTCTCACCCTCCTACTGGAAGTAGCTCTCTGTGGCGGAGGTGGTGGTGGAGCATCAGTATCGTGATCAGCTGGCGGGTGGGCATCATCAGAATCTCCCTCTCCATCATCACCCAAGTCATGGGCCTCCATCTCCTCCGCTCTCCTAAGTCGATATCCACTCTCGGAAGAAGGATCCTCTATAGCGATCCTACATCTGAGCACTACCTCCTCATCAATCAAGTATGATGACCCTAAAGCTGGTCCCATGTCAGGAGTAGGCAGATGCATGGCTCTCATGATCAAGGTGATCAATCCACCAATCCCGATCCTCTTCCCTGAAGTAGCGGTGGCTCTCTTCAGTTGCTTACACAACCAAGGTACGGCATTAACTCTGGTGCCGGTCTCCATAGCATATAGAAAAAATAAATCTGGTGTGCTCACATTGCTAGGACACCCCGGTCGCATAAACACTGATGAAGTCATCACTCTATGTAGGTACTGATAGACTGGAGAGCGGAGTTTCGTTGACTTGGTGTTTCGCGCATGAAAGTCCATATTGGGCTTCCCAATAATAGCCCAATGCACAGATGAATCACCCATAACATGCACCTCCCCATCCTCTGGCAACCTCAAGTATCTAGCCAGGTCAGAAATAGATAGAAAATAAGGGATATTGCGCACTCTAAACTGAATGGTATTCCGATCATCCAGAGATAACCTAGGAGAGTACTGAAACGTACTAAGGAACTCCAATGTTATCTCAGGATAAGTCGGACCATTCAGAGAAAAGAACTCCTCCCATCCGATGTTCCTCAGCAAAGATACTACCCTCTCTTGAATGCCCAGGTCGATGAGTGTCTTCATACTCATAAACCTACTCGAAATAATAATCTTCGCAGCTAGCTTATTGAACAGGGTGCGCTGTTCTGGAGTCAACCAGTCAGGAGGCTGAATGGGCGCTGATGGTTGCTCCTCTCTGTTACGAACCATGGTTCCTGAAAAAGAAAGTAAACACTTTGTTCAAAACATTCTTGGTTTCATTAAGCGCATACCACATCTATAACTAAATTGGAAGAATAATATCAAAACTCACCAAAACGTCACAACAGAATTTGCGAAATAAATATACTTTCTAGCTAATGATGATGCAAAAATTGAAACATTAAGCATAAGGCAAATGTATAAACCTATTGAAGTACAAATTCTATGCACAAAATAGTAACAATTGGAAGATTGCACAAATTTGAAGTTAAAGAAATTGAAAATGAAAAAGCACACGGTGTAAAAGAGAAATAAGCACAAGTAATCAATTCTTGAAGTGTACATGCCAAAATAAAATAAATGCAATTATTGGAGAAAAACAGAGAAATGCAAAGTTCACTTAATCACTGCTTCATTCACAGCATAAATATGTAGGAAAAATTCAAAGTTGCATGTAAATAAAAATGTGAAAAATTGGCATCTAGAACAACTTATCCTAATCCCATCAAGTCGGGAACTAGCAAACATGCATTTGACTCAATTCAATCAAGCACAATATTCAATTGCATCTAAATTAAAAACTAAAGCAACAGCAATATCATTAAAACAAGATAATACCAAGCATAATCTCAAGCAATTAGAATTTAACTTGCAAAAATTTTCCTTCCATATTCACACTATCGCATAATGCCCCAATTATCTCAAAGCCATTCAATTCAGAATTTTGAAGCCCAAACTCCCCATTTCCAGCAGCTATATTTCAAGGCAAAATGCACAATATATCCCCATCTAACACAATGAGTACTGAGTTCAAATTCAATTCAAATGGCATCCATCAACTCAACACTGCTATAATAGCAATTTAAATACAAACACATATGAAATTAGGCTCAAAATGCAATTGCTCAGGGTACAATATGGTAAGATAAAGTTCAGTTAGTTAAAGTTCCAAGTCAGCAGTGGATATGCCAACAGTGACCTAATTGCCTGTTTACACAACCTAATTTATGCCATCTAAATATGAACATTATCTTAAAATATCATATTAACAGAGTTGGCCAAGATAAATTAACAAATTGTTGAGTTAATCACGTTATAAGTCCATTAATGTACATGCATTTCTCATTCAGGCATTTCATCAAACAGTTGGTGAGCATGATTCTAACTAGATTTTTAAGCACAATCTTTTCAATCCTAATTACCCATTTCTGTTCACGTTGGCCCGAAGAAGCAACACACATCAAAATTCACAATTAACACAACAAAATTTCCATTTGAGAATCAAACCCAGTCAATTAAAATGAGAGAATAAAAATTCGAAGAATGAGGAAATTACATACCTGGAAATGTCAAATTTTAGCTACTGACTTAAGAAAATTGGAAGATAAATAATCGGGAAAGAGAGAGAGAGGACTCTTAATTCTTTTAATCCCAAAGAAATCTGGAATTTATTGCATAAAAATTTGGGAGAAATCAGAATCGGCAAATAGGAAAATTGAAGAAAGAAAATGAAAAGAATTCCATTTAAGCTCTAAGAAAATGCATAAAAATAAAAATTACCTGAGATGCTTGGATTATCAGTGAAGATCAAAGAGGAATTGAGAGAAAAATTTTGATTTTTTTAAGAACAGGGGGGAAAAGAGGAAAAGAAAAGAGAAAGGAAGAAGAAAGAGGGGCACAGCGTGTTTAATGGGCTGTGCGAAAACGCACAGCTGTGCTTTTGAAATAAGCACAGCTGTGCTTTTCCCAGCGCTGCGTTTCGGCGTGCGTTTAATTGAAAGCACAGCTGTGCTTTTGATAGAAGCACAGCTGTGCTTTTCAGCGCGCTCCGCATAGGCGTGTTTTAAATGAAAGCACAGCTGTGCTTTTGTAAAAGCACAGCTGTGTCTTTTGCACTATACCTGATGCTACTGCCCTGTTCCAATTTTATTCTTGCTCCTTTTGAATTTTTCTTCCTTCTCAACTGTTAATTTCCAAAACAATTAAACAAATCAAAACCAAATAACACAAAAATTAAATCCAACAAATTAAACATTAAAAATAACAAATTAACATTCTAACACACTAAAAATTTAAGGAATATTATTTTATAAAAATACATATAACAATTTTATTTTATTATTATTATTATTATTGTTATATATATATATATATATATATATATATATATATATATATTTTTTTTTTATTTTTTATTTTTATTTTTATTTTTTATTATTATTTTTTTTTTTTTTTAAGAAAAAATAAAAATACAAATACAAACAACTAGTAATTAAAAATTAAAACATAAACACAGAAAATTAAATAGGAAGGGTTAAGAAAAATATAAGTTCTGGTTTATTGAGTCCCAGCTCGACTCATTTTACTCTCGGGTGGACGAGCTTGTGAACCAAATAATGGTCTTTCCGGTTTTTGCTCTTCATTTTCCCCCATCAGTAGGAGAAAATCATCGAAAGCTACCAAGGTGGGAAATTCCATGTCTTCGATGAAGTATGACTCCACCTTGGGTTCACTATACACGAACTCTACCGGCTCCTCAAGCCTAAATAAATCCTTCAAATGGACTGAAGTCAGTGCTTCCATTTGAGAATCATTCAACTCTTGCTCCTTTGGTGCACTATCCTGCAAAGAAAAATTGAAATTAGTTTCCAAAGAAACACAAGATTTATCTTCAACAATAATTGGCTCCTCTACCAAGGTGGGAAATTCCATGTCTTCGATGAAGTATGACTCCACCTTGGGTTCACTATACACGAACTCTACCGGCTCCTCAAGCCTAAATAAATCCTTCAAATGGACTGAAGTCAGTGCTTCCATTTGAGAATCATTCAACTCTTGCTCCTTTGGTGCACTATCCTGCAAAGAAAAATTGAAATTAGTTTCCAAAGAAACACAAGATTTATCTTCAACAATAATTGGCTCCTTTTCTTCTTCATGCAACCCATCCTCAAAAGTTTCAATATTCTCATTAATCTCTATAGGTGCATGACTCAATTCACCACCATCTTTTTTATCACTCGAAGAGACAATTAAAATTTCTAACTTGGATTCCAAATTTTGGATCTCCAATTCTTGACTTCTTAATAGATTCCCTTGAGCCTTGATCCTTTCCTCTTGAAAGTTGATTGTAGCCTGCAACTCTCTCCTTTCTGCTTGGTATTCCCTCTCTCTACAATAATTGTAGTTTGAAAGACGTTCGATATGGAAAAAGTGATACTCTTGTGATACACATGAAGAGTGAGGATCTTCAAAAGACGGTGAATAGGTGACTGGTGAAGTTGAATACATTTTTCGTAACTCTTGCATCTCCCTCATCATATCATTCACTTGTTCTCGCAAAAGGAACAACTCATAATCTTGATCACTATCTTGCATCATTTTGAAAATGTCTCAAAATTTTCCTGCAAAAATAAACACCAAATTAAAATAAAAAGAAAAATAAAAACCTCAAACTAACTCAACTAAAGATATAAAACAAACAACACCGCGATCCCCGGCAACGGCGCCAAAAACTTGATGGGTCCTCGGCAAGTGTACCGAATCGACAAGTAATAAAGTGGGGTATAGTTAGGACCCCGAGTTATCGTACCCAAGGGAAAAAGGATTGTTCAGTTAAATATCTATGGTTGAGTGAATTTGAGATGTCCCCGGTGTGATTGGTGGAGTTGATTAAACTAAACCAGAAAATAAATTAACAATTGAAAATAAAATTGTTCATCAAGAAATTATTCAAAGATGAAATTAAATACTTGGGAAATTCTATCCTCATATATGTAACTGAAAATTGGTAAAATAATATAACATGAAATTCTGGATAACCTATCTAAACCCAAGCCTACCTTTCGGATTCAGCTATTCTAATTAATGAACCTACCTTTCGGATTCAGCACATATATTAGCATTATCACATGTTTGTAAGTTCTAAGTCAGATAATCCTACCAGTTCGGATTCAGATATCAAACTCATTTATCTTCCACCATTCTGAACCTATTAAAATAAACATTCACAGATTTAAATACCAATTCGGATTCATCAAACCAATGAAAGTTGATTAAAATAGAACAGAGCATATGTATGTATTTATGAACTGATTACAATCAAAGTTTATCCTGGTAGATCTCCCCTTAACTTGCATTCAATTCAGCAATAACAGATAATTTCAGAGAAGATAAAACTAAACTATATGTATAATATGACCAATTCCTAGATCTAAGACAACCTACCATCCCGGATTCAGTTATCTAAAAACCTATTTATTCCTCACAATTCTTAATCTAATAACATTAACACCCACAAACCAACCTACCATATCCATGGATTAAACTGGAAAGATAAATATCAATATTAAAAGAACAGAGCATTTGCACAACAATAATTTTCGGATTTAGCTCCAATCATCATTATAATTGCAAAACAATATATAACAAGAGGAATAAAAGAAAACATGAAAATATTTATTAAATCCAAAATTCCAGAATACACATATGATTCAAGAACTCCCAAGTATGAACAACTACCTTAACATCAAGAATATAAATATAAAATATGAAAAATTAAGTTTAGAATACACCCTTGATGAAAAGAGAAAATGGATCTTGAAGTTCTTGTTCATCCACCGTTGAATTTCCTTAAATCCCAAAATACAAAATAAAAATAAAAATAATCTAAATTAAATTGGAATAAAAGTGCAATTTGAAATGAAATCTAAGCTAAAACAAAGTTTAAAAGAAGAATTAAAACATGAAAATTAAAATAAAATATTGGTGGAATTTAATGGAAAATAAATCTAAGTCTACCCTAAGGAGAAGAGAGAAAAATAAAACTAAAAATTAAACCTAAAACTCAGCTCCCTGGAATGCAGCGGCGTCATTTTCTTTTTATACTGGAGAAAAGCACAGCTGTGCTTTGAGAAGCACAGCTGTGTTTTGGCTAGGGTTGCACCGTGCGCTGGCGGAAAAAGGCGTGACACAGCTGTGCTTTGCGAAGAAGCACAGCTGTGCTTCTGGGCGAGGGGGCGAGATTTGCGTGACGCTGCTCCGTGTGCGCGCTGCGCTTGCTGCGTGACACAGCTGTGCCTTGCGAGGAAGCACAGCTGTGTCGCCGTGTTCTTCCGTGTGTGCTGCGCGGTCCCTTCGAAAGCACAGCTGTGCTATTGAAAAGCACGGCTGTGCTTTAGGCTAATTTTGCCTATTTTCACCAACTTCTTCTAAAATCAACCCCAAACCTCCATTTTAGCTCCGGATTAAAATAAAATACCTGAAAACATCCCAAAACTTATTAAAAATTATAAAAACATTATAAATTAATAAAAACACAAAAACTAATTAATTATTATTAAAATTAAATAAATAAAACATATAATTAGGCCAATAATTAATCTAAAATATTAATATAATTGCAACTTATCAACTGGAATGGCATGTTCGGCTACATCTCAATCAATTCCCGGCATGTCCTCGTAGGTCCAGGCAAAGACTTTTTCATATTTTTTCAATATTCTCTCAAATTTTAGCCTCTCCTCAGGAGTTATATCTGATGCTATCAAAATTTTCTTTGAATTCTCCAAAGTTCCGAGATTAAATGCAGTTGTGCTAGTTGAGTTAATGTCAAAAATGATTGCATCATGTTTATGATCATGAGAAATGAAATCATCAGAAACATCACACAAGTAAGCAAAGTTATTCATCTCATTGATGTAATCAGCAACATTAACATTGTCATCAAAAAGTTCTGGCATAAAAATAGTATTTAAATAACTGCTATTTTTATCTTCTGTCGACGATAATGTTGCAGCCGACTGTGCTTTAACTTCTTGGCTTAGTGGAAGCTTCTCAACCACCTCTGGTGAAATCTTCAAATCTTCAAACTTCAGCTCTGGCTCTACCATCTTTTCTTTTCCCTTCAACCTGGTAGCTAGCGTCTTATCAGTGAAAATCTCCTCGGGCCCATCCCTGTCCCAGACACTGCACTGAGTCATGATCTCCTCATCCCAGAAGTTCTCTGTGGACTTGATAACTCCAACCTTCCAGTCAAAGACATCATTGAAAATTTCAAACCCCGGAATAATCCTTCCATCCACCCACTGAGGCACTTCTTCTCCAGTATAAGCACAAACCGAAGATGAGGGAACAAAACTCTCTGAAATGTGGGGGATCTTCCCTGACACTTTCTTCCTGCCATGCTCTTCTTTGTAGCCCAGACCCTTTCGATCTTTCTGGCCTTGTGTTGTGATGGCATCTTGTAGCCCCTGCGAATTTTTACCCAATCCGGCCCCTAGGAGGAAGTGCATCTTCTTCAGCATGTTCACCACCTGAGGGCTATCTGCTAAGCCCTGCTCTTTACCAATCACTGATACCTGAAAGCCACTGAATGGCTGATTAGAGATCCCCAAGGCAGACACTTGGTTCTCTCTTGCTACTTTAATGGTCACCACCTCCCCTTCATGAGGTATCTTTACCATTTGGTGTAGGGTGGACGGCACTCCTCCCAATTTATGGAGCCATGGCCTTCCAAGCAGAGCTGAGAAATTTGCTGGGATAGGCAAGACCACAAATTCTGCTTCTGTCTCAATGGGCCCAGTCCTAACTAGAGCTCTGAATGTTCCCGATGCTTGTCTCCGAGAATTGTCGTAGGTTGTGATGGTCAGATCAGACTTACTCAACATACTCTCGTCTAGCACAAAAGCCTGAAGTGCCACTAGGGGGCAAACATTTATGGATGACATCATCAACCATAACACAAGCGGTGTGCTTGCCATTAATTTGAGCCTTTATGTATAATGATCGGTTGTGATTGCGGCCTTCAGCTGGCAAATCTGCGTCAGAAAACACCAATCTCTCCCCTGATCCCCCTTTGACAAGATCTAGCAGCTCAGATGGAGAAATTGTGGTGGCTACGGTGGATTCACTCAATGCCTCAACTAACTTCTGTCTATGAGAAGGGGACTGCCTTAGAAGGTCCCAAATAGATATCTGAGCCGTGGTCTTTTTCAGCTGCTTTATTATGGAATTTTCTTCCGGCTCCTTCTCCACAGGTGCTTACACTGAGTCCTACTGCTTCTTAACTTCGGGGACCACTCTCCCACTTCTTGTTACAGCCCCAACTCTCTCCTCCTCCTCCGAATCCCATGGATCCGTGAACTCTCTATCCTTCTCATCTTCGTCTTTGTCTCCACTCTCACTAGTGGACCAACAGTCTATCGCCGCCACGAGAATCCCTTCTTCACTTGGATCAGGGCGAGTGATAGCGACGTATTCATTGCCATACAAATCCCGTAATACATACCATTTGGGTAGGCTCAACCCAATCATGAAGACAGGTGGTGGCACAGCATTGAAATTAGACTTCTTCTTTCTCTCCCTCTTTTCAGGATCGGTGATCTGCTTACTATCGATAAGATCCTGAATTTGGTGCCTCAGCCTGAAATAATTGTCTGTCAGATGACCCGTTTGTTGGTGAAAGGCACAGTACTCATTCTCTTTATGCTCCGGTTCCCCTTGGGTCCTAGCTGGCCTAGGTGGCAGGGGTCGTAGCTTCCCCTCCTTCATCAACCTCTTCAGTACCCATGACAAAGGCCTACCCAAATTCGAGAAGTACCTCTGATTCATTCCTGTTGCCGACACCTCAGTCGTCTTCCCACTTCTATTACCACCGCTGGAACTAGCTGACTTAGTTGCACCTTAATTACTGTAGCCCTTCTTGGCATAAGCCTCACTGCTTGCCCTTCTGGCCATATATTCTCCTTCTGCCTCTATAGCAATGTCCTTGAAGGACTTCCAATCTTTCAGCCCCTTCATTTTCAGTCAATCTCTCAGATATGGGCTAGCATTCCGAATGAATAATCAGATCTGATCAGGTGTATCGGGTTTGCGCTTCATCTCCATAACCCGATTCCTCCACCGAGTAAGGTATTCATGGAAAGACTCCCCAGCCTTCTACTGCAACAGCTCTAGATCCTTCATTGTGACCTCCATGCGGGTACTGCAATCGTATTACTTTAGGAACTCTTCAGTCAACAAGTCCCAATCTTCTTTGGACCTCCTGTCCAGCCTATGGTACCAATCAATAGCAGCTCCTGTAAGACTCAAGCAAAAGTACTCTATCTTCTGCTTCCTTGTTAAAGTTGTCCCCTTCATGACTAGTGAATACTGCTTGATGTGTGCAGCAGGGTCAGAGGTGCCGTCAAATTTTGGAATATCAGGCATCTTGAAGTTCTGGGGGATCAGATCATCCCCATCTAGCTCACGATCCTCCGGGTTCATTCCCCTTCCTACCGTCATCATCCTTGTTATAGCCTCAAATTTCTCCTCCATCTTTCTCCACATTTCTTCTTCTAGCTTGGGCGACTTTCCCTTTCCTACCATCTGTTCCTCTTGCTCATCCTCCCAGAGGTCAACCTCAGATTTCGGGCCTTCCCTATGCTCAACAGGCGCTGGTGCTCTTTGCTCAACCGCAGGTGGGTCAACTATAGTAGGGGGATCCTCTCTAATAGCCCCTTGTTCATCTGGTCCCCTAATAGGAGCAACAGCAACTTGTTGCCCAGCTATGGTAGTGGCAAGGTTGCCCATCATTGCCATCATTCTGGCCTCAAACTCCTCCATTCTTCTTCCTACTTCCTCGGTAATGATTGCCCTGGTTGCATCAGACCCACTGGCTGGATTAGACATACTTGTATCAGCTGATGATTCTAAAGAGAAAGTCTCACTACCCTCTGAAAGAGAATCTGAACTCTGATATGATACTAGCTCTGGTAACCCCAAGAGTAAAATCCTTCTCAACCGACCGTCGGGACCCCTAAACCACCCGGATGAATCTATGATGGCTGAAAAAAATACACCTCGTTAGGATGATGCATGATTGAAGTGCAATGCATGGTCGTGCTGATGCAGCATAGACAAACACATGCAAGCAGATAGATCCTTCTAACCTTATCTCTCCCACACACGAGGTAGCATAGTCTCTTTTCTAGGTGGGCTTTATCCAAGGGTTAACAAGGAACCCATCGAACACGTATGGTGCATGGTGAAAAATCGGCAGCATAACAACTCTTATCTCATGTACATACATATGGGTGTTTGGCCATTATCTATTTAAACACCTCAATTAAATCAAGATGGGCCCACCGGGGCATGAAAGCCTTTGATGGAGACCATTGAATTTAACTGATTTTGTTCAATATATGATGGCCCAAATAGGAAGCACGGTATTACAGTACATTTCACCTAGTGAAAGTATCTATTGCCATTACATGAGCTTTGGTCAAAGGTGATGATAGTTTAAGGCTACCCAAGCATGGTCCCTACCAATGGGTCTAACTCATCACGAGTATATTGACCGATTGGGTCACCATTTGATATACCATAAGGTACAATACTTGGGCTAGTGATTATCCTTAACACTTTCCCACATTGAGTGAACGTAGGGTCGTGCTTCGGGAATGCACCGGGACTAGAAAAAGGACCAAACTAGCATAATCTAAGGCTCTAATGATATGCTATGCAATTTCGAAAAGGGATGAAATTTCTAAATTAAAACTCAATTGTAAATTTTAACCAAGGTACTTTCGAAGGGAAGTCTCAAAGTCCTCAGTGGAGTCACCACTGCGACGCGTACCGAACCCCGTAGGCCCCCGAAAGCCCACTTTAGGGCTATCAGGAGAGGTTCATGAAAACTTGTAAGGTATTTACAAGTGCGTCTATTTTGGGCAACAAGGAGATTTTATGGAGTCGCCACTCAATAAAATATTGAAAAAGTTTATCTCGCCTCAGTGAGTCTAAGACGGCGCATATTATCCATTTTGGGCAAACCGAAGGGGTTTTGGAGGCATTCACCCCAATAAAACATTGAAATGACCCTCTAACCCTAAGAAGCCTAGGATTGTAAATTGAGTCTTTTGGTGGGACACAAGAGGTATCTTGGAGATCCCATTCCAATGAAACATCGGAATGGCCCTCTCGCCTCGTTGAGCCCAAAGATCAGAGATGGTTCGGGACTTTCCATTTATTCATACATTGGCTAAGTTTATAATCAAGTTTTGAATTTAGCGTTTCATGCCTTTTCTAATTCAATTTTTAATTTAATTTAACGCACATGTCAAATATAAAATAAAAGCGATAAATGAAAGCAAAATAAATTACAACAAAACTAGGGGCGGAATACAACCCCCATTTGTAAATAAAATACAATTCATACATAAATCGGGCTATTTATTAAAATGAGGACATTGGTCCTCTCATGCATAATTAAAGAAAACAATTTTAAAATGATAATTTATTTTGAATGAAAATCTAGGATATTGGTTCCATTTTTATTAAATAAAACCCAATTTAGTTTAATAGAAATATTTTTGTGATTTTTTTAATTAACGTGCATAAAAATAATTTATTACAAATTACATATTAAAAAAAATAAAATAATGAAAGCAAAATAATGAAAATAATAAAAATTAACAAATTAACTCCCAAATGGATCTTCAAATTTTCATGGGCTCCTACTTGGTATGGAAAAGGCTCACATATAAAAATAAATATTAAAAATAAAAGAAAAAACAAATAAAATTGAAGTTAGTAAAAAATTAATTAAACATATAAAATGAAAATAATTAAATTAAGGCAATCAAAATTGCATCGTGTATGAAAAGCCAATTAAAATGACATAATAAAATATGCAATCTAATTAATTAACAATTTAGCATGCATAAAAAACATAAAATAATGATGGTAGAATTTAACATGTATAAAAAAACAAAATAACAACAATAACATCCCATCATGCATAAAAAGTAAAAGTAATAATAAAAATCAGCATGCATAAAACATAAATAATAATAGTAATAATAAAATTAAACAAGAATAAGGATAATAATAATAATACTAATGATGGTAATAACTATAATAACAAAAAATATGAACAATCAAATACAATAATAATAATAATAATAATAATAATAATAATAATAATAACAACAACAATAATAATAATAGTAATAATAATCAAATAAGATGAACAATCATATAAACATGCAAGAACAATAGGAAATAAAAATCAACATGGCATGTTTAAGGCATGATGATAATAATACCAATAATAATATGGACAATCATATAAACACATGGTAATAATAATAATAATAATAATAATAATAATAATAATAATAATAATAATAATAATAATATGGAAGAATAAAATGAAAATAAGATAAGCCAATTATTCTAAAACATGTTAAATGATAATACTAATATTATTTGTGAATAAAAATGATGAAAATAATATGAACATGAACAATTAAAGAAGAAATAAGAATAAGAAATAATAGTATGAACAATTAACTAAAAAAAGAAATATGAACAATTAAATAATAGATCTAAAAGAATTTACATGATAATTAATTAAATAAAATCAAAAGAATAAGAAAAAAATAAAATGATAGGACTAAAATAATTTACATTTTAACTAATTAAATAAAAAACAAAAGAATGAAATTAAAATTAATTCAAGAAATTGAGCCAAGAATAATTACCCTCAAATTTATCTTGAAAAAATGAAAGTAGATGATCCAATTCCTCATCTTGATTTGAAGAATATAATTAGAAAAATAAAATATCAAAAGATGAATTTTACTCAAGAACAAATAATTAGTTTATTTGTCTTAAAGTAAAAAAATTGTTAATTAAAAAGAAGAAAATTACTAATAACAAAAATTATTATTTTTTGCCTTGATAATTTTCTTGGAAAAATTATTTAGAAAGAAACTTGAGAGAATTTGCTTGAGAGAAGAGAGAAAAAGAAAAAATTTTCTTTTTGGAAAAATCCCCCCTAATTTTCCTTTAAAATTCCCTTTTCTTTTTTCCCAAAAATTCAGATTTTTAATGAAATAATTAAATTGAATTAATTTCAATAAAAGCAAAAAACTAAAGAAAATAAAAGGTTAGGGATATAAAAAGTTTTAGCATTAAATTCTACAAAAAAAAATCAATTTTTAGGGCCAAAAATGGCCAAAAATCGGAAAATGGGAGACCAAGGGGCGACAGGGGCGAGGGACGGCCCGTCGGTGCGCCCGACGGGCTTCCAGCGCGCAGGGCACGCGCCCAGCGCTGCCGCAGCCCGACACTCGCGCGATTTTTTTTTTAAAAAATTTCTATAAAAACACAACAATTTAAAAATTAACTTTTTATCCCAAAAATAATTTTTAAAACATTTTTAAAATATTTTTAAAATATATTTTTCTTCATTCCTAACAAATCAAAACGACAAGAAAATTATCACTTTCAACTTTCATTCTTTTTGCCTATAAATCGGCGCACTTAATTTCATTATTAGATAATTCTGATCAACGCTACTCGGGACCCGGTGTCTACACATACCCAAGCTTGCCCAACTCTTTAATTAGCTAATTCATTTTAAGTGCTTGGATAGTAGCTAAAATCCCCTCTATCATCTTATAACTAAAAAGAGCACAAACAACATTATACTTTTCGGTTCTAACTAAAGAACCAAAAAGCTTTTTAAGGTGATAGATGATAGTTCTAGCATCCATAGCTCAAGTTGCTTTTACAACTCTGGGGACATAGTGTGACGTGCGCCGAACCTAACAAAAGCCCTCTTTGAACCCGTTTTTAGGGCTCAAGGGATTGATTCGCGTCTTTTATGATCTTGGACATCATAAGTTATTTTGGATATCTCCTTCCCAATAGAATATTGGAAAGGATCATCTAGGCTCACGATACTTTTAGGCACATTTAAACTATTTTGGAGTCGCCACCCAATTTATAAGAAATTAGGAAAGGTCTCTAACCTCTATTGGTCTAAACCAGAGATAGTGTTCGGAATTTCACTCTTATTAATGACTTAAGTTAAGTTTATAAATGAATTTTTAAGAAATTAAAATTTCATCTCTCATCTCACGCGATTATGCATTAAATTTAAAGCGCATTGCAAGCATATTAAAAAGTATTAAATAAAGTGATAGAGAAATAAATAAATTATATGTTAAAATTGGGACAGAACAATCCCCTAAATTAAGAAAGCATAAAAAATAAAACTTGCCTCTAAATTAATTACAAGGGCCCAAAAAAAGAATAATTAAAATGTATAAGAGTAATTAAAATGCATCATACATAAATCGGGTCATTTCTTACATTTTAGGAACATTGGTTCCTTTTTGTTAACTTAAAAAATTAGAAAACTATTTTTGGATATTGACTGAAAAAATCGGGATGAATAATCACATTTTGTGAAAATTAGTTCTTTATTTAATAGTGAGATTTTATTGGTTAAAATAGGATATTGGTCTATTTTATTAAGAAAAATTCCAAGTTATTGATTATTGTAAAAACGTGATTTTCTATAATACGTATGAATCTAAAATATATTTTACATACAACACATAAAAAATAATAATAAAGTGAAATACAACAATTAAAAAGGCAAACCCTAAATTGAAGGTCTTTGGTCTCCCAGACCTCCAACCCGTGCACAAATATGACTCACATACATAAATAAATTTGAGACAACATAACAAAAATAAAATGAATGTTAGTAAAGTAATTAAATAGATAATATATAAGAAATAGTCAAATAAAGATTAATAAATAAACAAAACTAATAAGTCAATAAAAATAATCAAACGGTGACAAATGATTCGATGATAACATTAATAATTATTAATAGAGATAAATTGAATAAAAGCTAAAAATTAACAAAATGAATTAAGACAGAAATTAACAATAAAAAATAAAGCAAATTATATTACATCACATGCATTTTCGTTCAGACGTTCGGGTAATATAAGAAAGACGAAGAGCTGAAGAGAGAAGGGGTGAAGCCAGGCGTGCACGACTTGTGCCTGCATTGCACAAGTCGTGCAATGAGTGCACGACTCGTGCACTCATTGCATGAGTCGTACAATAAATGCACGACTCGTGCAGAGGTGCACAAGCTGTGCAATGACTTCACGGGCAACAAGGGGGCAAACGGGAGCACGACATGTGAATTTGGGACATGACTCAGACAGAAAATCACGACTCGAATGAAATAAAGCCACGATTAGACAAACATAAAAACAGGGACGAACAGAGTATCGTTAACAGACTGAACAAAAATGACATTATTCCATCAAAACATGCATAAAAGAACAACAAACATGCCGATTAATCATAATAAATATTTTATACTCATGTCTGATAATAAACAACAACAAACATGCGATATACAGATAAATAAAATCAAACAATAAATATATACAGTATGTAAAAATGAAGAACACTTGATAAAATAAAATAAGAAATAAAAAGAAAGAAGGAAAATAAGAGAAGGCTTATCCCAGTATTTACCCTCAAATATTGACTTTAGATTTGCAGATGAAGAAATGCTGGTTTCCTCGTTGATTGGCTTGAGAAGAAAAACTCAGAATACTTTAAGAATCAAAAATCATTTTTTGGGCTCTCAAAGCTCCTCTCCGTCTTTATCCTTGCTGGGTTTTTCGGTGCTTTCAAAAACCATTCCTCTCTCAGTTTCTTCAACCTTTTCTTTTTATACTCCCTTTGAAGGATTAGGTTGTTTCTCACCAAATCCAACCATAATCCCCATTTTTCAACCAAATCTCCCGAAATAACGGAAGAGAGACATTAGGGGTGCTGAGGTCAGTGACTCACCAAGGTGAGATGGGCCTCACGTAGTGAGGCTGCATCTCACAAACGTGAGGCTGCATCTCATGTGGGTGAGATGGGCTCACACCACAGGGCCCCCAAAAACTCCCTCTCCTTTTATTTTTCTTTTTTTTTTTTATTAAAAACGAAAAACATATTTTTCGAGAAAATCATCACTTCTATCTGTCTCTTGCCTGTGAACAGGTATCATTTTTATCACTGGATAATTTCGGTCTGAGTTGTCTCAGGAACCGGTGTCTACAGTTGCCCCTAATTTTGGAGAACGTAGTGCCTGGGTGCCTAAGTGAGCCAAAAATCAAAGAAAAAAAGAAGAGATGTGTACCTGAGGCAACCGTCTTCTTGATCACGAGAATGCGTCGAGTCTGCCCCAGACTTACAAAACGCGAGGGTTTCCGTAGACACCGGGTCCTGAGTCATGGGTAATTTCTGTCCAAGAAATGGCAATTTTGGCTCTCCAGGCTCTCTCCAGGCTCTTATATAATTTCTCCGAAAAAATATATAAATCAAAACTTAAAAATACAAAAAATATATATATGCATGTAATATTAAAAATTAATTAGTTAGTATTGTAGGATAATTAAAATTGAAAAAAGAAAGTAAATATAATGTCTAATTAAGTAAAATGTGTGATGATTTAAGTAAATTAATTAAAGTTAAAAAAAAAGGAAAATATGTAGTATTTAATTAATTAAAATATGTGATAATTTAAGTAGGAATTAAATTAAAGAAAAAAAAATATAATAACATAGATTATGGAGAAAACCTTAATAAGGGGGTATAAAAAGGAAATGATGAAGAAATGGAGGGGCTCTCGGCTGAAGAACAAGAGGAAAAAAATAGACAGAGGGGAAAGCAAGCAAAAGAAAGAAAGAAATGAAAAATAAAAAGAAAGAGAGAGCAAGATCAAAGCAAAACACAAAAGGGACCAAAATCAAGCCAAAGAAGCAAAATAGAAAAGAAAGAAGAAAAAGAGGAAGAGTGGAATAAGGGCCAACAGGAAGCAAGCCCATGACGCCAGCGGAAGAGAAAAAAAGAAGAAAAGAGAGAGGAAGGAGGCGGGGCCTCTGCCGGCCACCCACCGTGCCGAAACGGCGCACGTGCCCCGCCGGAGTGAAGAGGAGACCCGGACGGTCAGACCGGCAGCCACCGCTCTCCCCCACTCGTCTGCGTGAGGCAGAATGGCGAGGAGGAGCGAACGCTTCCGAAGGCGTTTTTCAGCGAGATGGCGCCGTCCTCCGGCGCGTGACCACCGCCGTCCCACTCCCGGTGTCCCGTTCTCCCTTCCGGTGATGGCTGTGTCGGCCACCCCCACCTCCGGCGAGGCTCCGGTGAGTTTCCCCCCTTTTTTTCTTATTTATTTCATTATTATTATTATTATTAATTAGTTCACACTATTATTATTATTATTTAATATTCTGTTTTACTATTATTATTATTATTATTTGATTTATTTATTATTAGTATTATTGTGTTATATTAATATTATTGTTATTAGCTATTATTATTATTTTATTTATTGTTAATATTATTTATGTTATTGTTATTTTATTAATTGTCTGTATTATTATCATTATTATTATCTTTATTATTATTGTGGTATTATTGTTATTATTATGGTTATTATTATGATTATTATATTTATCATTATGGTTATGTCATTAATTTATTGTTAGTATTGTAATTATCATTTTATTTATTTATTATTATTATGTTGTGTTTATTTATTTTATATTATTAGTATTATTATTATTGTTATTATTTGTTTATTATTATTGTGATATCATTATCATTATTAATATTATTATTTTGTGTTTATTTTATATTATAATCATTATTGATATTAGGGTATTATTATTATCATTATATTTGTGATTGTGTAATTATTATCATTATTATTATTTTTGTTCATGTTATTATTATTACTTTGCATTATTATTATTATTATTATTATTATTATTATTATTATTATTATTATTATTATTATTATTATTATTTGTTTTATTATTTTGTTACTATTGTTATTATTATTATTTTATTTATTATTATCATTTTTTGTTTATTTATTCATTATCATCTTACAGTATCATTATTTGCATCATTATTTTTATTGTTTTTGATCATTATAATTACCATTTGTGTTTTATATTCACTAATCTTATTTTCACTACACCGAATTAACTCTCAATTTATTTCATTCAACTATTTATTTAATTAATTATTCATTTATTTATTTATCATTTAATTTAATTTAATTCATTATTGACTAATATTAATTTCTGGTGCGACCGCAATGTGAGGGGCATACGGCTTGCCCATGGAGCTAAGCGAAACACGATCGAGACGAATAGTTTAGAATTTACTTATTATTTGGAAATATGTAATTATTATTTTATTTTTTTTATTCGCTTGTGGTCTGTAATAATAAAGGATTTTCGACCGCGCTTAAAAAAAATCACCACACAAATATTTTCTACTAAAATGAAAATTTATTAATAAAACTGGACCAATGTCCTCGTTTTCATTCCAAAGCAAAAGGTTTAAATCAATTTGAGAACTCTAAACGTTTTTTATAAAATAGGTAGTTGGGAACCAATATTCTCGCTTAAATGAATAATCCGATTTATGTATGTATTTTCCTTCTATCATTATTATAGATTTTTGCATTTATTTTTAGATAATTGTAATTATATTTTATTTATCGTTTTGTTTAATACTCTTTATATATATGCTTGCAATGCGCTTTATATTTATCGCATAATCGTGTGAGAAAAAAATAAAATAATTGAACATAGAAATTCATTCACATAATATTAACCAAAGGTATGAATAAGAGTGAGTTCCCGAACTCTCTCTGGTTTTGGGCCTCATAAGGTTATAATTTATTTCTCAATATTTTATTAGGTGGCGACTCCGTGATACCTGCCTTATGATATCCAATAGATGCTCTCGTAAGTTAATTGCCAACAATGGATTTGGGTAAATTCCTGTCTGTTGCGAAGCGACCAACTTTCACGAGTTTTAATGAACCTCCATCCGGTCTCGGGTCCTAAAAGCGGACTCCCGAGGGCCACCCGGATGACGAACGGGGTTCGGGCGTGTCACAGTTTCATTTCTGATGGTGATGCACTGAGCCTGCTCCAGACTTACAAAACGCGAGAATTTTATCTTCTGATGAAGATGCGCCGAGTCTACTCCAGACTTACAAAGTGCGAGCGTTTCATTTTCTGATGGTGATGCGCCGAGTCTGTTCCAAACTTACAAAATGCGAAAGTTGCTCTTTTGAGCTGCACCGAGTCTGCTCTAGACTTACAAAGTGTGGGGGTTCCATCTTCTGATGGTGATGCGCCGAGTCTGCTCCAGACTTATAAAACGCGAGAAATGCTCTTCTGAGCTGCACCTAGTCTGCTCCAGACTTACAAAGTGCGAAGGTTTCATCTTCTGATGGTGATGCGCTGAGTCTGCTCTAGACTTACAAAACGCGAGAGTTGCTCTTCTGAAATGCACCGAGTCTGCTTCAGACTTACAAAGTGAGAAGGTTTCATCTTCTGATGGTGATGCGCCGAGTCTTCTCCAGACTTACAAAACGCGAGAGTTGCTCTTCTGAGCTGCACCGAGTCTGCTCTAGACTTACAAAGTGCGAAGGTTTCATCTTCTGATGGTGATACGCCGAGTCTGCTCCAAACTTACAAAATGCAAGGATTGCTCTTTTGAGCTGCACCGAGTCTGCTCCAGACTTACAAAGTGTGGGGGTTCCATCTTCTAATGGTGATGATTCTCACTTAGATATTTCCTGCAAAGTTATGTGGACAGAAGTATGTACAAGAAATTGTATGTCTATGACATGAGATGTAAATGCTAGCAAAAAAAAATGGATAGACCACGTCCTATGTGGTCAAGGGTCCGTTAAGGATGCAGCTTGGCTGTTCCACCATGCCCCCAAAGACCTAGAAAAACATCATCTTGGCTTTAGGGGTTCTGACCCACAATCTTTTCAAAAAAAACTGACCCGTGCACATCTTTGCCCCCCGGTCAATGAGCATTTTGCCCCCAAAACTTTAACTCGTATCCTGCACCATATGCCTAAAGGGAAGTTATTCAAAGTAATGTCGCCTTATTGCTCCAGACTTCAAAAGTCATTGTTTTAAAGGTAGTGCATCCCTTGTGAATTTTCACACTAGCTTTTTTTAGCGGAAAATGCGTCCTTTTGGGGATTTTCATATAAATCTGTGCCTAATTTTTGTTTAGAATGGACCCAACCCACTCCAGCGGCTTTTATTAATTTTTTTAGGATAGACTGCCCGTTTTCAGGTTTTTACCATGCCCTTTGGCCTAACTTTTGTTTACAGAGCCAATTACGGTTTTTATCTCTAATGGCCTTTTTTTTTCAGCGTAGCTACAAGAAAAATTGAAGCTATTATCAGGGCCTACTTCTATGGTAATTGGCAATTATTCCCTGTGACATCTTTCCCTAAACAAGGATTATATCTCCTAGCCCCCTCTGACGAAGGTGTTGCTTGATTGGGTGAGGTGGCGAACAGGGATCAACTCCCTGTGCCCCTGGCTCTCCTTTCTGTTCTTTTATGTGGATTTTCCCGACACCACTTTCGATATCGTCGCTTGTTGCATTTGACAGTTCGGGGAATTCAAGATGTTATGAGGCATCCTCTATCTTTCCAAGGCAACATCTTATCCTCGGTCTTCACCCTTGAGTACCATAGCCTTTAGACATAGCTGCTTACAAAAATCATCGAACTGTAGGTCAGAGACTACACCCTCACCTCCATAAGTGCATATAAGAGAAAGGTATTTAGCTCGGCTGTAGATAATGGGACCCATCGGCTTAGGCATCTGGTCGGTGAGAGCAGAAGTAGAGTATATCCATTTAGATTTCACACATTCCACCATGAACGATATCCCTCTTTTTATAAAAGAACTAGGAAATAATGAGTTAAACTGCTTTTGTCTTATATTTTTTCGCAAAATTGCGTACATTTCAATATGATTTCTCCATACATAATCACCATTTAACATAGATTCAGAATGCAAAATTATATCTAATCTTGGAGTGGATCTTGTAAGCATCAGACTAATGTTTCCAATCAGCCCTCTCGGGTTTTCTTGATTGGACATTTTCTCTCAAGCCTCTAATTTTTGCCCAGAGTGCATTTTTTCGATTTTCATCCTCACGAGACACCCAATTTTAGTAAGGCCGTCTTTTTTCGATTTTCAACCCGCGGGGCATTTATTCTCTTCTTTTGATTTTTAATCTTTAGCCATGTATCTTCTTAGGTCTGTTGGTGTTGATCTGTTATCCGAGCTCATCTTCGTTGCTGTTCATTAGAACTGCTACCCCTTTGGACAAAATTTTCTTAGGAGCAAACGGGTATTTTCATGTCGGACCGAATTTACTTCGTGTGTCTAGAAAATTAGGTCTCATTTGCCCGAAGACCGAATCTCCCTCTGAAGTGAGCGTTTCCTGACCCTCTTTCCAAATGATTGAACAAGGTGTTTTCTGATATATCTGATTGCGATAGTAATCCCACAACCTATTTTCGTTTAACGTGTTTAGCTGCTATAGCCATTGCTTCCATGACTGCCCCTAAAGATTTGACGTGCTTCGACAGGCAGTAGTGCTTTAGCCCCATTCATGAAGGAGTAAAGCGTGACTCTTGTAAGGGTTCCGATTGCAGACCCCAGCATGGGTCTCCTCCATAACCTTCTTGGCCTTCTTCTCGTCTAAGCACCTCAGCCATATATCATCAGCTTATCTCTTGTACTGCACACCCTCTACACTGATGAACTGGGTGGATAGCTTCTAAATCAATCTTTCAGTCCTTTTCAGTAGTCAAAAAAGAGTGGTAAAGTACGGGTATGTGTAGATAAACAGGATTTGAAAAAACTTGCCCCCAGATAACTGTCCCTTGCCCTATGTCGATGATTGATTTTTTCTTTTTCTTTTTTATTTACATACATTTTTTTTCTGCTCCCCAACAAACTTCGTCCAAATCCTGATAGTTTACACATACGCGTACTTCTCTTCTTAACCATTGGGGATGTCGTTGATCCACCTAGTCGGGCTTTGAGCTTCAGTAAAAAAATTTAGCCCTGGTTCCGCGGGTGGATTCCCCCTTTTAACCTTTCTTGTCCCTTTTGGCTTGAATCTTCTGAGATTCTGTTTGGCTGGTTCATGATCGGGATACACTGGCACAGCGTGTTTGGCGACTTCATAATTATCTCCTGGTATGTCTTCATAGGTCCAGACAAAGACTTTTTTATTTTTTTATTTTAATTTTCTCACATTTTGATTTCTCTTCAGGAGTTATAACAGATGCTATCAAAATTTTCTTTGGATTCTCCAAAATTTCGAGATTAAATGGAATGGCATTAATTAAACCAATGTCAAATATAAATGTGCCATAATTATGCATAGTGAAATCACAAGGAAATATCACACAGATAAGTGGAATCATTCATTTAATTTAATAAAAATCATAATTAAAAATGTCATCATCAAATAGTTCCGGAACAAAAAGAGCATCTAAATAGCTATCTTCTTTCAGTTTCCACCAGCACAGCTGTTTCGGCCAATGGTTTATCACCATCCGCGAAAACCGTCATCCTTCCCCATTTAGGTACTCAATTTGTCTTCCTCTCCTTCTTCCACTCTTCTGGGTCAAAGATCTGCTTGCTATCAATTAGATCTTGTACCCGGTCCCTTAAAGTCTAACAATAGTCCTTCAGATGCCCGGTGTGTTGGTGGAAGGCGCAATATTGATCCGCCTTGTGATTGGGATGTCCCTGGCTTCTGGCGGGCTTAGAAGGCAATGGCTGTAATATCCCCTCCTTCATCAGTTTCTTAAAAATCCATGACAAGGATCTGCCCAAATCAGAATAGTGCCTTTAATTCATTTCCGTGGTTGGCACTCCCGTTCTCTTAACATTGCCCTTACTGTTGTTGCGAATACCCGGGCTTTCATCTTTTAGAGCATGCATCCTCACTGTATCTCCACCCTCTTCAGGCACAATGTCCCATTCTAGAGTAGATCTCATATCTTCTCTTTGCTTGACTTGTGAAACAAGTGTAACCTTGTCTCTGGGCTTGGAATTAAAAGGAGACGCTGCGGTCATCGTTGTATAGGCCTTCTCGACAGTGGCCGGCCCAACTTGGTTAAGGGTAATTGCTATAAGTTGAGCCTGAAGAACTAGCGCCATGGCATCCATCATTTCCTTAATCATGGCCAACAACCTCTTTTCGAGCTCTTCAAGCCTTCCATCTATCTCTTGGGCAATTAAAGCACGAGTCTCTTCAATCTGTTGTGAAGAATTTGCCATTCTTGAAAATTTTGAATTCCTATTAACTGCCCTTGATCCTGATCCTGATTCTAACCCCAGACAAAAGGTCCTCTAACGGTGACTGTCGAAAACACAAAAACTACTTGGAAAAATAGTCTACAGTGGCTGCAAAATTAAGGAGTTAGAATGATGCATGAATGTCATGTAATGCATGATCGTGCTATGCAGATGGTCCTCGATGAGTGAAAGATCAATATATTACAATGACACGATGTGACGTATGAAAAAAAAATTAAACGTAGGGTGATATGTACATGTAAAAATTAATACGTAGACAAAATGATATACACACACAAAATAAAATGTATGTTTTTTTTTATTAATATGCATGAATGACACGTAGATCTAGATAGATCCTTCCCACCTTATTTCTCCCACACATGGGGTCGTGCGGTCTCCTTCCTAGGTGGCCTTTATTCAAGGGTTAACAGGGAACCCATTAGACACGTATAGTGCACGGTGAAAAATCGGCAGCATAACATCTCTTGCTTAATGTGACGCGCGCCGGACCAGCAAGGCCCTCTTTGAGCCCGCCTTTCGGGGCTCGAGGGATCGATCGCGTCATTTTGGGTCATGGGCGCCATGAGATATCATCGGTGCATCCCTCCCAATAGAACATTGGGGGGAACCACCTAGTCTAGTGACGCCTAAAGGCACCTTAAGGTGTGTTGGAGTCGTCACCCAAAAATTTGTAAGAGGTCTCTAACCTCGGTGGTCTTAAACCAAAGACGGTGTTCGGAACTTTACTTTTATTAATGAGTCAAGTTAAGTCTTATAAATGAGTTTTTAATGAAACGAAATTCCACTTCTCTCCTCACGCGAACATGCATTGAAAATAAAGCGCATTTCATTCATATTGAAAAGTAAGCAATAAATAAATGAATAAATTATAAGAATAAAATTTGCCCTTTTTTATTAAAAGATTAGAGAATTATGAGTGATCCCTATTTTATGAAAATTAGTTCTTTATTTTGATGGTGAGATTTTATTGGACAAAATAGGACATTGGTCCATTTTATTAATAACAATTCTCAATTTTAATTATTATAAATAATTGTGACTTTTGTAATCCGCGCGGGTTTTAAAATACATTTATGCATACAACACATGGAAATAATATAATGGAATAAATACGATGATTAAGAAATGCAAACCCAAGGTTCCGAATGATTTAGTTTTCTCGGTCCCCGGTCCACTCGAAATATCACTCAAAGTGAAGTGAGCACATTTTGGGCAATTAAAAAGAACAAAATAAAATTGTGTTAGTGAACTGAGTAAGATCCATAATACAATATAAACAATTGAAAAAGCATGCAAATTAAATGAATAATTGGCCAAATAAATAATATAAATAAATAACAATTGGATAAATTAAACAAATAAACAATTATTTGAACAAATAATATAATCAATCAAATAACCACTCGAATTAAACAAATCCTTTAAAATTTACGATCAATCATGTCAAATAAATATAAAATAATCAATTAAATAAAACAAATAACGATTAATTAAACATGTGATTGAATGAAACAAATAAATCAAATCCACAATTAAATACACACAACCAATTAATTAATTATTAGCTACGAACCCTACTGAACATCATGCCAACAACTTATTTTAAATCTAGATTATTTATTGACAAAAAATATTAACATATACGCAAGCAAAATAATAATGACATATCAATTAATTGCAACCAATATACAATAAATAATTTTAACAAATGTAGCACATGTTATGTTGACTATTAATAATAATCCCCAATATACAAGCAAGAAATTAAAGATAAATATCAACACACAAACGACCCGTAAATAGAAATACCGAGGAATAGATTGATGAACAGAATAACAATGACAACAAATACAATGAAATAAAAAGCCACGAGAAATATATACAAAGTGCCAAGCAAAATAGTGAAGCATACGCAAGGAAATATACTCGCAGATTGATAATAAAAGAAACATTTTAGATGGTAATAATGACAAGCCAAACGACTAAAAAAAATATTATTTGTAATGAACAATAAACCTATTGATTGATTCAAGCTACATAACAATTTAACGATACTGAGTATTAAACATGCTAATAAAAAGGGTAATAGGCAGTCAACAGATTTAAACCCACACAAAATACTGCAACAAGGGTATTCAATATGTGGGAGGATGAATAAAGGAATAATAAATATAAACACAGCAAGATAATAAAGCGACCAGGAAAAAGAATATAACGTGTACATCTATTAGATCAAAGACGGCAATAAAGAAAAAATAACAACATTATTTAACAAAAGATAACAACAAACAGATGTGTACAGGTTTAATAAACAAAATAGGATGAAATAATGAATGATGAACAAACAGATTATTGATAACAACAATGAAACTAAGAGATGAACGGATGTACAAATAACAAGAAGAAAATACAACAATCAAAATATACAATAGGAGAGTAAACGAGTGTGAATAAAAGTGGAATAGAAAATGAATTTAGCTCAGATATTTACCCTCAGAAATATTATATTTGCAGCAAAAATGAAGAATTGATGATCTCATGTCGATTTGCTTCAGATAAAAAATAAGAAGAAATTTGATTTAAATGTTTTGAATAACACTGATTAATGAAAACGAAAACTCGAACCTTAAGAATTAATTTTTTGGATAGAAGGTTAATTTTTCAGATGATTTTTGCTCTCAAGGAAAAGCTTTTTTTCTCTCAAAATTTTTCTGGGTTTTTTCCCTCTGTTCGCCGAAAAAAAAAACCCCCAATAAAATTCCTCTTGCTTTCTTTTTATACTTAGGTTTTTCAGGGCATTTTTCTGAGTTTAAAACTCCTAAAATGCCCCTCAAAACCGACTAGAAACGGCTCAAACCCCGACCAAAATCGCGCTGGAGAAAGAAGACAGGCTACAGTAGCCTGGCAAAAGACCGCGTGTCGCGCCTTTCAGCACGCGACACGCCAAGGAGGCAGCCGCGTGCTGGGCGGCACAACGCCCGCGCAAGCCCTCGCGGAAAGGGCAAGGCGCGCGTCGTCCTGCGCGCGCCAAGGGACAACACGCGGGGAGGACCGCGCGCGCGAAGGGAGCCTCGCGTGGTCCCCTGCACGCGCGGGGGAAGGCACACGCAGGGGAGCGCCACGCGTGGTGCTCCCCCTGCACGCGCAGGGGAGCTCCGCGTGATGCTCCCCGCGCGCGCAGGGGAGCATCGCGCGATGCTCCCTGCGGGCACGACACCGTGTGGCGAGATGCGTCGCTCCACACGCGGCGCGTGGACCCCGCGGCACCGGGACCCAAAAGAAACGAAAAAAATAATAAAATAAATAACAAAATAAAAAAAATAAAAATAAAAATATAAAAATAGAATCAAAGATGAAATAAAATAAAATAGAATAGAATAGAGAAGTTTTCGACAAGTGATTCATCATTTTTAATCTTTTGCTCGAGAGCGATTGTCATTTTTCATCATTGGGTAACCTCGGTCTGAGCTGCCTCGGGACCCGGTGTCTACAGTTGCCCCCAGTTTTGGGGAATGTAGTGCCTGGGTGCCTAGATGAGCCAAAACTCAAGGAAAGGAAGAGACGCGTACCTGGGGCAGCTGTCTTTTGTTCTGACTAGGACCGCCCGGGGTAGTTATTGTCTGTTTGCCGACGTGCTAACCCTTGCCGGTTTTGGTTTTCCCCCGGTGCGATGTCTGGCCTCCTGTTCGGTGTCTAACCCTCCCTATTTCGGCATCTAACCTGTGCGGTGTCTAGCCTTGAATTCGTTGAAGCATCTAACCTGTGCGGTATCTAGCTCCAGCCGTGTCGGCATCTAACCTTTGCGGTGTCTAGCCTTGTAATCATTGAAGCATCTAACCTGTGCGGTGTCTAGCCCCAGCCGTGTCGGCATCTAACCTGTGCGGTGTCTAGCCTTGTATTCGTTGAAACATCTAACCTGTGCGGTGTCTAGCTCCAGCCGTGTCGGCATCTAACCTGTGCGGTGTCTACCTCCAGCCGTGTCGGCATCTAACCTGTGCGGTGTCTAGCCTTGTATTCGTTGAAACATCTAACCTGTGCGGTGTCTAGCTCCAGCCGGATTGGTGTATAACCGATTTTTGTGGTGTCATGATAGACTTTATTTCTCAGTGGGCGAGTTGATCCTTCATTTGAGTGGCTGTTAGACATCGTCGTCGTGCGCCTGAGTGTTCAAGAAAATATTTTAATTGATTGCATTGATCTGTTATGATGATATACAAATCAGCTCATTTTCGTTATCTTAGCAATTTTGATCAATCAATTCAATTTTTTATCTTTCGTCTTTATCAATTTATCATGAATTTTTCCTGCGTGCATGGTTCATCCATTACCGTTATTAATTTTCTTTTTATGTCATTTGCATTTTTTGTTATCCATCATTCATTTATTTTCATCATTTTTCGTTCATTATCTTTCATTTTCATTTTCATCTGCATTCTCATCTTCATTTTTCGTTCATTATCGTCATCACTTTTTTTTTTTTATGTGTGTGCTGCATTTAGCAATACGAACATAACAAATGTAAAAACAAGTGTAAGTATGGGTTTATACTATACATAAAACATCTTCGTACATTACAGTAACAAAAAATAATAATGTCTAAAATAAATCTACCACGGAGGGTAAGTCCGTGGGCATGTCAGGATCGTCTGGCTGAGTCGAAGGAGGCGCTGGCTGATATGAGATATCCTCGGGGGGCGGCCTAGAAGATGACGGATCGGATGTCCTGAATCTGACCCACGTCTGCCTGCCTAGAAAAGGGGTGATCATGCTCGTCACTGTATAGGATAGCTCCTGAAAGCTGGAGGCCAAACCTGTGAGAGAAGAGGCGTACCCGTCAATGTGGTGTCCTAGGTCGGACCGGAGGGTGGGAAGATCTCTCCCCAAATCGTCCCGTAGGTCTCTCACGTCCCGGGATGCCCCCCCGGTAGTCTGCTCTAGAATGTCCATCCGCTGTCGGGTGAGCTAGTGAGTCATCCATCTCCCGATAAGCCTCCTCAAATCTCTGTGCATGGGTCTCGAGAGTAGTGGACATAGATCCCTGAATCTAGCCCAACTGTCTGCCTATCCCTGCAAACCCATCCGCCATCTCCTGCCTCATGAGCTGACGATCGTCTATCATCTGCTGCCTCACGAGCTGACGATCATCTATCATCTGCTGCCTCAGGAGATGGATACTCTCGTCCTAGTGCCGCCCCATAGCGGTGAACGCGGACATCATATCCCTGTACATGTCCTGGAACGCCGGCTCTGAGGTGGGCTGACTCTGAGGCGGCCTGTACTGTAATGGAGGCGAGGCCGCGGAAGTAGATGCCCCCTGGTGGCCGTGCTGAGCATAATAGACGTGCGACATGGAGGTGGGGACCCCACTGTCATATGGGATCTACTGCGGAGGGGGAGTATGGATGATACTTGTGAGGTCATCATCATCTGTGCCCTCCTCACCCTGAAATGTACGTGGATCCTCGTCGTCATCCTGCTGCATGCGAGCCCCCCCTGAAGTATCGGCAGTCTCTGGGAGAGGAGCCAAGTTACAGAGACGCCTGGTCTCTACCATACTGAGCAGCCTAACCTGCTCTGACCCCTCTGATATCGGCTCCACCATGCCCATAGCCCCGGCGACGGCCATATCAATACCCATGTCGCCCTCAGCGTGTCTCCCAAACGAGTCAGGGTGGAGATCCAAGCGAAGCAGTAGCCTAGTCACCACTCCGCCAACATGTATGGGCCCAGTGGTCCCTCGTCCAACTCTGACCAATGTGGATATAATCTCATGAGCTATATTGATCCTCCTGCCGGTCCTCATAGCCCATAAGCTCCAGATCTCGGCGGCATTTATGGAGCCCTGACTTCTGGCCCGACCAAAATAGCTGCTGGCCAATACCTTCTGTATATATCTCAAGGCCTGCGAACGCAACAGGGTGCTCTTCATCCGGCTAGTGCGATAAGGAACCCCCGGTGCAGCAATCTCCTCCCAGCAGCGAGTGGGAACGATTCTGTCTGGCACTGTAACATACTCCCCTGTCAGGAGCTCCATCGCCTGTGCGAAACGCAATCTGCTCATCTCGTAATACTGGCCTTGAGCCCAAAAAGATATGGTACCTGGCTCCTCGTCTGGCCTCTCATATCCAGCATACTGAACTGTGGCCAACACCTCCCTGGTGATATCTGGGTACGTCGCGTAACATCTACCCATAAAATATGTCTAGCCCGCAGCCTCTATCAGACCACTCACTTCATCTCACATGCCTACCTGTTCTAAAAATGGCCGACATATAAACCTGCTAGGCACCATGTACGCCAGAGACGCGATGCGCCCCAGCCGCCGACAGAGATAACGGGTGCTCAGAGACAGCGCCTCGATATATTATCCCAGATACAGGTGGTGCCTAGCCGGTTTATATGTCGGCCATTTTTAGAACAGGTAGGCATGTGGGATGAAGTGAGTGGTCTGATAAAGGCCGCGGGCTGGACAGATTTTATGGGGAGATGTTACGCGACGTACCCAGATATCACCAGGGAGGTGCTGGCCACAGTTCAGTATGCTGGATATGAGAGGCCAGACAAGGAGCCAGGTACCATATCTTTTTGGGCTCAAGGCTAGTATTACGAGATGAGCATATTGCGTTTCGCACAGGCGATGGAGCTCCCGACAGGGGAGTATGTTACAGTGCCAGACAGAACCGTTCCCATTCGCTGTTGGGAGGAGATTGCTGCACCGGGGGTTCCTTATCGCACTAGCCGGATGAAGAGCACCCTGTTGCGTTCGCAGACCTTGAGATATATACAGAAGGTATTGGCCAGCAGCTATTTTGATCAGGCCAGAAGTCAGGGCTCCATAAATGCCGCCGAGATCTGGAGCTTATGGGCTATGAGGACCGGCAGGAGGATCAATATAGCTCATGAGATCATATCCACATTGGTCAGAGTTGGACGAGGGACCACTGGGCCCATACATGTTGGCGGAGTGGTGACTAGGCTACTGCTTCGCTTGGATCTCCACCCTGACTCGTTTGGGAGACACGCTGAGGGCGACATGGGTATTAATATGGTCGTCGCCGGGGCTATGGGCATGGTGGAGCCGATATCAGAGGGGTCAGAGCAGGTTAGGCTGCTCAGTATGGCAGAGACCAGGCGTCTCTGTGACTTGGCTCCTCTCCCAGAGACTGCCGATACTTCAGGGGGGGCTCGCATGCAGCAGGATGACGACGAGGATCCACGTACATTTCAGGGTGAGGAGGGCACAGATGATGATGACCTCACACGTATCATTCACACTCCCCCTCCGCAGCAGATCCCATATGACAGTGGGGCCCATACCTCCTTCATGCCGCACGTCTATTACGCTCAGCACGGCCACCAGGGGGCATCTACTTCCGCGGCCTCGCCTCCATTACAGTACAGGCCGCCTCAGAGTCAGCGCACCTCAGAGCCGGCGTTCCAGGACATGTACAGGGATATGATGTCCGCGTTCACCGCTATGGGGTGGCACCAGGACGAGAGTATCCATCTCCTGAGGCAGCAGATGATAGATGATCGTCAGCTCGTGAGGCAGCAGATGATAGACGATCGTCAGCTCATGAGGCAGGAGATGGCGGATGGGTTTGCAGAGATAGGCAGACAGTTGGGCCAGATTCAGGGATCTATGTCCACTACTCTCGAGACCAATGCACAAAGATTTGAGGAGGCTTATCCGGAGATGGATGACTCACTAGCTATCACCCGACAGCGAATGGACATTCTAGAGAACACTACCGGGGGGGCATCCCGGGATGTGAGAGACCTACGGGATGATTTGGGGAGAGATCTTCCCACCCTCCGGTCTGACCTGGGACACCACATTGACCGGTACGCCGCTTCTCTCACAGGTTTGGCCTCCAGCTTTCAGGAGCTATCCTATACAGTGACGAGCATGGCCGCCCCTTTTCTATGCAGGCGGACGTGGGTCAGATTCAGGACATCCGATCCGTCATCTTCTAGGCCGCCCCCCGAGGATATCTCATATCAGCCAGCACCTCCTTCGACTCAGCCAGACGATCCTGACATGCCCACGGACTACCCTCCGTGATAGATTTATTTCAGGGAGTTGACAGACATTATTATTTTTTGTTACTGTAATGTACGAAAATGTTTTATGTATAGTATAAACCCATACTTACACTTGTTTTTACATTTATTATGTTCGTATTGCTAAATGCAGCACACACATAAAAAAAAAGTGATGACGATAATGAACGAAAAATGAAGATGAGAATGCAGATGAAAATGAAAGATAATGAACGAAAAATGATTAAAATAAATGAATGATGGATAACAAAAAATGCAAATGACATAAAAAGAAAATTAATAACGGTAATGGATGAACCATGCACGCAGGAAAAATTCATAATAAATTGATAAAGACGAAAGATGAAAAATTGAATTGATTGATCAAAATTGCTAAGATAACGAAAATGAGTTGATTTGTATATCATCATAACAGATCAATGCAATCAATTAAAGTATTTTCTTGAACACTCAGGCGCACGACGACGATGTCTAACAGCCACTCAAATAAAGGATCAACTCGCCCACTGAGAAATGAAGTCTATCATGACACCACAAAAATCGGTTATATACCAATCCGGCTGGAGCTAGACACCGCACAGGTTAGATGCTTCAACGAATACAAGGCTAGACACCGCACAGGTTAGATGCCGACACGGCTGGAGCTAGACACCGCACAGGTTAAATGCCGACACGGCTGGAGCTAGACACCGCACAAGTTAGATGCTTCAACGAATACAAGGCTAGACACCGCACAGGTTAGATGCCGACACGGCTGGAGCTAGACACCGCACAGGTTAGAAGCTTCAACGATTACAAGGCTAGACACCGCACAGGTTAGATGCCGACACGGCTGGAACTAGACACCGTACAGGTTATGTAAAACCCTTTTACTGTATATAATAACTTAATTGTCTTAAACTATTCTTAAAATCATTACGAAAATCCGGGTAAATTTTTTTTTTTTCTATTCTATCACTAATAAACTTTACTATTCACACAATCATTCTCAAATATGCTACTTAAATTCTACCGAAATTTCGACAGAGTCTCCTCTATAATATTGCCTATCCCCCTGTAAACAGAAAGCCTTTACACTACTAATAATCAAATATATTTTCATCCATCCTACTCCTATTCAAACTCCAACACAAATTTGTCCATCCTCCAATTTAATTCCAATCACATACTTATATAATAACTCATAATGTCATCAGCTCACTATTTACATCAATTATACAAAATACAAAGCTATTATGATAATACATCATCTATCAACTATAAATAATTATCTAATACAAATTCTTTGATACAATAGTATCCTAATTATCTATGTAGTGTACATGCCACAAGAACCAATATTCGAATTATCAAATACAAAAATTCCATTTCTTTCGCTTCCTTTCCATACTTACCAAGTCATATTTCTTCTATGAAGCGGTGCTGATATTCACTTGATTTCTGTCTTATACCTGCGCGAGGATAAACCACGCGCTAAGCTTTACGCTTAGTGGTGACTACCAAATTTACTTATCTAAGGCATAAATATAATATATACACATATAATTTGATCATTCATACATTAATATCGCAAATTACTTTTTCTTTTCATAATCAATATAATACTTTATAATTAATATACCAATAGTTATTTAACTCCAAATTAAATATAAATGATTTGCAAGATAAAACCATATTTATGCAAAATATTCAATATTCTTTTAAATATGCTGAAATTTCTTAAACTTGCATATTCAAGTTTCCAAATCCATAACTGAAATTTCCTAACATTTTACAATATACAAAACATGCTTATCATGCATCGCTAAGCAAATTCCATGAATTATTAAACGTCAATATGCTTCTGACATAGTAGTTAATATTTCATTTCTACCTGACAATTATTATGGCTTTCATCTAGTCAGTAATACCAGCTAATATATATATACATGTATGTAACACACACTATACATGTATGAATACACACTGGCGATTATGAAGTTTATTTACATACATAAAGCTATTTCATTAAATTATTAATTTCATAGGATCATTTACTGATATCATTTACTCAATTAGAATTTTTATCACAGAACCATCAGCTTTATCAATATATACATATACACATATATATATAACTTTAAATTTCACTCTTATCTACTAATTAACACCCCTTTAGCAGTTGTACTATTTTATCCTTCAACTTTATTTCTGTCATTAAGTTACTTTATGGCTTCTTAATCCACATTTACTTTCACACTTGCCATCTAACTTCTTAAGTTATACATTTAATATGGATTATAAATTTATTATTTAAACCCACCAGTTTACTCACTTCATTTATTCATCATTAAATTCTTTGATTCACACAATTATTTCACACTCATAAATTCACTTTGCAATTTACTGTTTTGCCCATAGTACAATGCTGGCAGACTCTAAGTACAGGATAAACGGGATGTGAACTCCAGAAGTTCACACAGAATTACCAGCGGAGTCCTGTGGGACCACTACTGTCTTTTAATACAGAACAGTACACTTCGGATATTCAGATACAGATATTCGGATACAGAAGTAGAACCATCATTAGCCTACTAAAAAGTGATATTCAGATACAGATATTCGGATACAGAAGTAGAACTATCATTGGCCTACTAAAAAGTGATATTCAGATACAGAAGTAGAACCATCATTGGCCTACTAAAAAGTGAGTCGCCATGCTCACACCCGCGGTCTTATATCCCTATGGTTAGCCATTATATCCTGAACTAGACTTGACTACCAGCTCATCGAATAGGGCCACATTATTGAATATTATTTAAATAAATCAAAACTTTGATTTTTACATAAAATAAGATCAATATACACTACAAGAAAAAAACGTTTTCCCGACGGAAAATAAGGAATTTCCGTCGGGAATGCTATTTGCCGAAGGAAAAATTTTCCGTCGGTAATTGAAGCATAGCTAATTTTCCCAACGGAAAATTTTCCGTCGGCAAAATTACCGACGGAAAGACAATTTCTGTCGGTAATTTTACTGACGGAAATTTATTTTCCGTCGGTAAATTTCTCGACGGAAATTCAATTTCCGTCGGAAAATTTTACAAATTAAAAAAAAAATTAAAAATAATAATATTAATTAACATAAATAAATAATAATAATAACAAATACAAATTAACATAATAATATTAATTAAGGTACAAATTTTACTAATTTTAATTTAATAATAATAATAATAATAATAGTAACTAAAATTAACACTTCTTAATAGAAATAATAACAATACTAATAATATATCTACTTATCATACCCATTAAATAATAATAATAATAATAATTAACACAACTACTTAAAAAAATTATAATAATCATAATAATAATTAGGAAAAATATTTAATAATACTAATAACAATTCCAATTATTTTCTATTAATACTAATAATATGAAAAATTCTATTAATAAATTTAATAACAATAAAGTGTTAAGAATTTATTATTTTCTAATCATACTAATAACAATAATAAAATATTTAATTAACATAAATCAATTAAAATAATTCTAACAACAATAAATTAATAATAATTACCAATGTTCACCTAACATAAATAAATTAATAATAATAATAATAATAATAATAATAATAATAATAATAATAATAATATTTACTAATTTAACAAAAGAAAAATAAAATTAATTAACCCAGATCTGTGCACCTGACGCCGGAGGAGGAGGAGGGGAGCCGGCCGACGTCGGTGCGCGGGTCGTCAACGTCAGTTAGGAGGAGGCGGTGCGCGGAGGGAGGGAAGGAGGAGGGAAAGGGGAGCAGGAAGAGGGAAGGGAGGGAGGGGAGGAGGAGGCCAGGGGAGCGGGAAGAGGGAAGGGAGGGAGGGGAAGGAGGGGAGGGGAGGGGAGGCGCGCCGATCGGCGCCGGAGGGAGGTGGAGGGGCGGATCCGTGGGAGAAGCGCAGGTGGTCGGCGGCGGCTGGGCAGAGGGCCAGAAACGGGGAGAGGAGAGGGAGGATAGAGAAAGAGAGAGAAGAAAGAGAGAGAGAGAAAAAAGAGGGAATATGTTTTTAATTTTTATCTTTAGCGATGGAAAGAGTATTCCGTCACTAAAAAAGAGAGGGAAATGAAATTTTTTATTTTTAGCGACGAAAAGTATATTCCGTCGCTAAAAATGAGAGGGAAAGGAGATTTTTTTCTTTAGCGACGGAAAGAATATTCCGTCGCTAAAAATGAGAGGGAAAGGAGATTTTTTATCTTTAGCGACGGAACGAATATTCCGTCGCTAAAAATAGCGACGGAATATTCAAACCGTCGCTACTTTTAGCGACGGAATTTGAAACCGTCGCTAAAAATAAAAAAGACAATTTATTAGCAACGGTTTTTTTTATTCCGTCGCAATTTTAGCGACGGATTTTTATTCCGTCACTAAAAATATAATTAAGTTTTTTTTAAAATTTTTTCAGCGACGGACAAGAATTTCCGTCGCTATTTTTAGCGACGGTTCCTAAGAACCGTCGCAAATATCGGTCGGCAATTTTGGTGGGAAATCTTGGCGCCATTTTTAGCGACGGATTTTATTTTTCGTCGCTATTTACCGACGGAAATTAAATTCCGTCGCTATTTAATTTCCGTTAATTTTCGTCGCAATTTAGCGACGGAAATAACTCCGTCGCTAAATTTCCGTCGCTAATTTAGCATTTTCTTGTAGTGATACATTTCAATTCAATTTTTTCAGAAATAATCCCGGTATCATCCATCATCATTTTCTCATAACATTCCATTTATTTACCACATTTCACTAATTTAGCTTCACAGCAAGCCATTAATCATATTTATACATTTAAAATGTGTTAACAATAATAATATACCTCATTTATACCAGTATACATTCTACCACTACTCTTTCTTTCCATTTCAGTTCATTTTCATTTTATTTCGTCAAATTAAGTTTATTTTATACCATATCATTAATACATTATTGTTTATATAGGAATGCACTATTTTTCATTAATCCAATCCTTCTTACAATTTACCCCATTTAAACACGTATAACCCTAGTTTACTTTTAGTTATAGTTTAACACTCTAACTTTCTTAACAAGGTAATTGATTTTCTGATCCTATATGTATTATATTAAATTTCACCTTTGTACATTTAACTCAAATTAAGCCCATATTATTCACATTTACGTATGCATACATAAATACATACAAGCATTAAAAATAGGAAAAATGCAAGTGTATGTGTTCACTGACTAATTCCCTAGTTCATGCATATAATTTAGCATATATATATATATATATATATATACACATTCAATCACCACTCTCCCTTTCCATTCCAAATCACTTTTATATTATTCTTTATACGGTTTATCATGACATTAAATCAAATTGAAACTAAACTCGCTATTTATACATATGCCTAAGTTTTACTTAAACAAAATATAGATACCCAATAACTACCCCAAGTTCTTCTACACTGTTTTACACCAATATTATTATGACATTAAATCAAATAAAATCTTTAACGGCTAATTACACATATTAGATCAAAATACACTATCTATTCCTAAAGTTTTATTTCTAATTCCCTCATCAATTATTCCTTATGTACGGCATAATAAATCAAATTATTTTGTTACAATTTATCATTTCATGTGTGTGCGTGTGCGTGTCTGTGTGTGTGTGTGTGTGTGTGTGTGTGTGTGTGTGTGTGTGTGTGTGTGTGTATGTATTCCATTTACATCATGCTATGAAAATTTCATATTATAAATCTATTTTACAAAATACATTGTTATTATATCTAAATCATGATCCTAAACTAGAAAGGCTACTGTAAATCCCTCAGATTAAACCTATTGACTAATTGCACAGTATCCATTTTCAACAAAATTCCTAATTACTCATCAATAAATTAACATATTCTACTTAAAATTTATTAATAGCCAACAAAACTTAGATTTAATACTAATCATAACACAACAAACAGATCAATTTAATTTACATGATCTCACATACTGGAATTTTGTTAAAACAGTACTTAACAATTTTATTTGTGTGTAAATTACTTCAGAAAAATAAATTTGGAAGCCACTTACTGATCTTTCTGAAATTTTTGGGCCCTTTCACAGTCGCCGGAGCCTCGCCGGAGCCCCACCGGAGGAACTGAGATCACCGGAAGGAAGCTCGACACGTCGGGGTTGCTTTTCTGGTGACCACGCGCCGTAACTGCCCTTCGTTTCGCCGGAATCGACGTCGGCAGCTTCGGTTTTTCTCCACTCCGATCTTCTCATCGTCGGCGAGTGAGGAGGTTCCACGGCCACCGGTATATTCGCCTGCCCACCGCGAGTCCCATCGTGCCGTTCCTGTCGCCTCTCACTGTTATGTGCAAAACAGAGCTTGTGTCGTTTTCTTAATAGTGTTGAGTCGTTTGAGTTGTTAGTAGATTTATTTACGTGTCCTTATTTCATTTGTAGTGTAGCTGTCATTTGGTCTGGTATCGTGAATATACTCCAGCCAATACAGTGTAATGGGCAAGTAATGATTGAATGAAATTTCCTCTCTTCTAACAGAATTCTTTCTTCTTCTCCTCTGTGTCTCTTCCTTCCTCTGTTCTATTTCCTTTCTTTCGGCTACAATATTCTACAGGTACCATTTGGTATCAGAGCATCGATCTTGAGTTCTTGAATCCATTTTTATCCTCCCTAACATCCAAACAGACCCACCCATGCCAGTTTCTGATAACACCCGTTCTCAAGATTTGAGGAATATGGAAGAGAGTCTTAGAAGCATTGTTACAGAGATGATACAAGAAAATAATAAGAAACAGGAGGATTTCCTTAGTGGAATGATGAGTGAATTTAAGGTTTTCCTTACATCCATGATGGCTGCAAATCAAAACCAAAACCCATCATCTTCTTCAAACCCAGTACAGACAAACCCAGAAAATCCTAATTCCCCAACTTTAACCACCCATAACTCAAACGTAATCAACTCTCCCACTAACAACTCAAGTAATCCTGCAGTATCCTCTTTCATTGACCTTGCTAAACAACCCAATCAAACACATGCTCATGGTGGGTACCAGATGGCTACTCGATTTACAAAAATCGAATTCCCAAGGTTTGATGGGAATGACCTTGAAGGCTGGCTTTTTAAATGTGATAGGTTCTTTCAAATTGACTATACCCCAGTTCATGCCAGAGTTAAGCTAGCTGCCATTCACATGGAAGGTAGAGCTCTGCAATGGCATCAGTCATTTGTAAAGAACAGGAACAAGGCGGATGAGCCCATTTGGGAGGAGTATGTTGAAGCACTGATAGGGCGCTTTGGTGAAAAGGTGTATGAGGATCCCATGGCTGATCTTAAAGGACTAGAACAAACCGAATCTCTCCAAGCTTACATGGAGGAGTTCGATATCTTATCTCACAAGGTGACTCTCTCAGAGGAGTATTCTTTGAGTTGTTTTCTCAGTGGGCTTAAAGATGAGATTAAGATACCCCTCAGAATGTTAGGACCTAAAACACTGCAGCAAGCTTATGCTCTTGCTCGCATGCAGGAATCCTATTTAACTGCAACAAGAACCCACAAATCATACTACAACAAAACCCAAACCCAAACCCAAACACCATATCCTTCTAGCAGTAAACCACCATCAGTAAACAACAGACAACCACCCTTGTTACCTACTCCCAGCATTACAAAGAAATTTCCTACTCCACACACACAGTTCAATAAAAACCCAGCACGAACAAGGAGATTAACGGATGAAGAAATGAATGAAAAGCGTGCAAAGAACCTCTGCTTCTGGTGTGATGAAAAATTTGTACCCGGGCATCAATGTAAAAAGAAACAACTGCACATGGTCATAGTGCAGGATATAACCGAAGTGGATGAGGAAAGGGCTGATGAACAGCTTCAATGGGGCGATGATGAGTGGATCGAAAATGCACCAACTATTTCCTTACATGCAATGAAAGGGGTAGAAGATTTAGCTTATCAGACTATGAAGATAGTGGGAAACTACAAGAGGAAGTCCATCCATCTCTTGATTGATTCTGGAAGCACGCACAATTTCCTTGATCAAGCTCTTGTCAAAAGACTTGGTTGCTCATTACAACGTATTGATCCCGTCCATGTTACTGTAGCTAGTGGTCAGGAAATGTTATGTACCCAAATGTGCGAGCAATTTTCCTGGGAAATGCAGGGATACAAATTTTCATCTGATTTCCTAGTGATGCCTCTTGGTGGCTGTGAAATGGTTTTGGGAATCCAATGGCTAACAACTTTGGGAGACATTCATTGGAACTTCAAGCAGCTTAAAATGTCCTTTTCTGTGGATAATAAGCAGTATCAGTTGCAGGGTATTAACACCACTTCTGTCAGGATCATTTCTCAAAGTAGCATGGCTAAATCATTGCATAAGGGTCCTGTCATTGCTTATGCCGTACAATTAAATGGCATTTCCACCAATCCATCTCCACATTGGGAGTCAGTTGGGCAGCCACGAGATGAGGAGGTGAACAATTCTGATCTCACTCAACTATTGATTAAATATGGTTCCATTTTTGAGATGTCAAAAGAACTACCACCTAGCAGGATGCATGATCACCGAATTCCACTAGTGGAGGGGTCAAAACCTGTGAATATCAGGCCATACAAGCACTCACCGATGCAGAAAACTGTGATTGAAAAGATGATTCAAGAATTATTAGCTAGTGGGGTAATTCAGCCGAGTGTCAGCCCTTTTTCATCACCAATAGTCTTGGTAAAAAAGAAGGATGGGACATGGAGAATGTGCATCGATTACAGGGAATTAAACAAGCAAACTATCAAAGACAGATTTCCAATTCCTGTAATTGAAGAGCTATTAGATGAATTGCATGGAGCTGCTGTATTTTCAAAGATTGACCTTAGGTCAGGATATCATCAGATTCGTATGTATGAGCCTGATGTGCACAAGACAACGTTTAGATCGCATGACGGTCATTATGAATTTATGGTGATGCTGTTTGGGCTCACTAATGCTCCTTCCACATTTCAGAGTTTGATGAACGACATTTTCATACCGTATTTAAGGAGATTCGTACTGGTATTCTTTGATGACATTTTTATTTACAGTCCAGATATGCAAACTCATTTGGAACACCTGAAGCTTGTTTTCATTAAGCTACACCAGCATCAATTGTTTGCCAAAAAAAGCAAGTGTTCATTTGGGAAGTCCTCTGTTGAATATTTGGGACATATTATTACTGAAGAGGGGGTTTCTACTGATCCCAAGAAGGTTAAAGCGGTAGAAGAATGGCCTGTACCAGTTAATTTAAAGCAGCTCAGAGGGTTTCTTGGACTATCGGGATATTATAGAAGGTTTATCAAGGGTTATGGAGTAATCAGCAAGCCTTTAACTGAGCTTTTAAAAAAGGAAAACTTCAATTGGTCAGTGGCAGCTCAGTCAGCTTTCGATAAACTTAAGGAAGCTTTAACTACAGCCCCTGTGTTAGCTTTACCTTCACCTGGGAAGTTGTTTGTAATTGAGACAGATGCCAGTCAGGGGGGAATCGGAGCAGTGCTTATGCAAGAATCACATCCAATTGCTTACATTAGCAAGGCTTTATCTCCTAAACATCACTCACTCTCCACTTATGAGAAAGAGTTATTGGCAATTGTATATGCAGTCCGGAAATGGGATCATTATATTGCTCATAGGCGTTTCTTGATTAAGACGGACCATCAAAGTCTTAAGTACCTATTAGAGCAAAGGATTACTACAACTCACCAACAGAGATACATCGCCAAGTTATTTGGTTATGACTTTGAAATATCCTACAAGAAGGGGAAGGAAAATATAGCAGCAGATGCACTCTCAAGGCTTCCAGCTTCTGAATTGATGGCCTTAACCATCTCAATTCCATCCTGTGATCTTTTACCAGAAATTGAGAAGAGTTGGGAAAATGATCTAAATATTCAGTCCCTTATTGCAGCTTTACAACAAGGGCAGCTTCACGGCAGTCCTTATTCATGGATAGATGGCCTACTAAGGAGAAAGGGAAGGTTAGTGATTGGGAATGACTCTCAATTGAGGGAGAAATTACTCAAGCTAATGCACAATACAGCCATTGGGGGTCACTCTGGAATGCAGGCTACATCCAAAAGACTCAAGCTACTTTTCTATTGGAAGGGCATGGAAAGGGATGTCAGGAATCATGTTCGAGCTTGTACCATATGTCAGACATGCAAGCCTGAAAACATCAATACTCCTGGGTTACTTCAACCTCTACCGATTCCTGAGGGGATTTGGACAGATATCCACATGGATTTTGTGGAAGGGTTACCGAAATCAAATGGCAAGGATGTGATTTTGGTAATAGTTGATAGATTGAGCAAGTATGCCCATTTCATTGCCTTAAGCCACCCTTATACAGCAATGGATGTGGCTCATCTATTTGTTACTCACATATTCAAACTACATGGGCTGCCAAACTCCATTATTAGTGATAGAGATCTTGTGTTCATTAGCACTTTTTGGGAAGAGCTTTTTAAGTGGCAAGGTATTGAATTGAGGAAATCAACCTCCTATCACCCTCAAACGGACGGGCAGGCTGAGGTTGTTAATAGGTGTTTAGAAACCTATCTCAGATGCATGACTGGAGATAGTCCTCAACAATGGTTCAAGTGGTTGCCCCTTGCTGAATGGTGGTACAACACCAATTTTCACACAGCGATCCAGACCACCCCATTTGAGGTAGTGTATGGGATGCCACCACCAATCCACATTCCTTACTTTCCAGGGGATTCCCCAATTGCAACAGTGGATCAATTTTTGCAGGATAGAGAATTTGCCTTGCAATTAATGAAATACCACCTCTCAAGAGCTCAACACCGTATGAAGCAGCAAGTAGATCATCACAGAACTGAACGAAGCTTTGAAATTGGTGATTGGGTGTACCTCAAATTGCAGCCATACAGACAACAAAGTGTTGCAAGGAGAGGCAATCATAAGCTATCTCCATTGTATTATGGTCCATATTGTGTGGAAGATAGAATTGGGGAGGTTGCTTATAAGCTCAAACTGCCACTTGAAGCTAATATCCATCCTGTATTCCATGTCTCACAACTAAAAAAATCTGTTTCTGCTGCAGCAACATCTTCAACTCAGTTGCCTACTTTAATTTTTTCTCATCCTACACCAGTTGCCATTTTGGATCGGAAGATGGTCAAGAGGGGGCGCAGTGCAGCTACCAAGGTCCTGATTCAATGGTCAGATAGATCCCCAGAAGAAGCTACGTGGGAGTTCCTATTTGACATCCAGCATAGATTTCCACAAGTCAACCTTGTGGACAAGGTTTTATAAGGAGAGGGGATTGTTATGTGCAAAACAGAGCTTGTGTCGTTTTCTTAATAGTGTTGAGTCGTTTGAGTTGTTAGTAGATTTATTTACGTGTCCTTATTTCATTTGTAGTGTAGCTGTCATTTGGTCTGGTATCGTGAATATACTCCAGCCAATACAGTGTAATGGGCAAGTAATGATTGAATGAAATTTCCTCTCTTCTAACAGAATTCTTTCTTCTTCTCCTCTGTGTCTCTTCCTTCCTCTGTTCTATTTCCTTTCTTTCGGCTACAATATTCTACAGGTACCACTCACCTTCGGAGCTCGCCGGAAAACGCATGAAGAGCTTCGATTTTCCTCCCGCTCTCCTGGAATGGCGCCGTCGTGACGAGGGGAAAACGCCATGATCGGCAACGGCGATGATCCCCGGTTGCTCGCCGTCGACTGTCGCCTCCCTCGCTGCCCCCGCCGTGCTCCGCCGTCGCCCTCACTCTCTCTCTCTCTCTCTTCCTCGGTCTCCTTCCCCGATCTTCCCCTGTTCGTGACTCCCCCTTTCTTTTCTTTTCTTTTTCCTTATCATAATTCCCAATAATTCTAGCTTATTCTATTCGCACTTATTTAGATAATTCTAGACCCATAAAAATTATCACATGTTATAATTACTTTTATTTGCCTCTATATATATATATATATATATATATATATATATATATATATATATATATATATATATATATATATATATATATATACACTTGTCTAAAATTTATTTGAATAATTAAATTATGTAATTTTAAGAAAAATTCCACCTCTTATGCGTCAAGAATTATTGTTCAATAAATTTTTAGCGTATCAACTTATTAATAAAAATACTGAAATTTTTGGGGCGTTACAGGTTAGATGCTTCAACGAATACAAGACTAGACACCGCACAGGTTAGATGTCGATATGGCTGAAGCTAGACACCGCACAGATTAGATGCTTCAACGAATTCAAGGCTAGACACCGCACAGGTTAGATGCCGAAATAGGGAGGGTTAGACACCGAACAAGAGGCCAGACATCGCACCAGGGGAAAACCAAAACCGGCAAGGGTTAGCACGTAGGCAAACAGACAGTAACTACCCGGGCGATCCTAGTCAGAACAAAAGACAACTGCCCCAGGTACGCGTCTCTTCTTCCTTTTCTTGAGTTTTGGCTCACTTAGTCACTCAGGCACTACATTCCTTAAAACTGGGGGCAACTGTAGACACCGGGTCCCGACACAGATCAGACCAAGGTTACCCAATGATGAAAAATGACAATCGCTCTCTAGCAAAAGATTAAAAATGATGAATCACTTGTCGAAAACTTCTCTATTCTATTCTATTTTATTTTATTTCATCTTTGATTCTATTTTTATATTTTTATTTTTATTTATTTTTATTTTTATTTTTTATATTATTATTACTTTTTTTTATTATATCATCTTTTTATTTTATTCTTTTTTTTCCGATACAAACAAACTAAAGAAACTAGTCCTCAAGCGGCATACATAATTTTCATAACTATTTATTTTACACATGCTACTTACACTAAAACAGAGATAAACGTACTACTCTAAAATTCATCAATATATGAAACAAAAGTAGTAAAATATAATATCATGAAATAAAAGTAGAGAAAGTCAAGAAAACCAACCTTATAGTCGAAATACCCACTAAAACAAACGGTTGAGAAATTTAGAAAAAATTATATCCACTTGAAAATTGCGAGAATGTGATCGTTTCGACGTAAAAAGTGCACCAAATGGACCACAAAAGAAGCAAATACCAGCAAAATAAGATGCACGAGAAGAAGGAAAAAGAAAAAACTTAAGGAAATGGAAATAGAAGTGAGAGTAACACGCGGGGCTAAAAAAAGAAATAAATTGTGATTTTGAAACTCCCACCACGCGGCTATGCAAAGTATTTTCCCTTTCTTTTCATTTTATTCTTTATTACTTTACACTCTAACGAACTTACATTAATTAGTTACCTTTTCCTGCACTAACTTACCTGCCCAACGTTGACTTCATACTATATCACAACAAATATATTTATTGATGGTCCATTCTCGTTTTCATCCATTCTTCCTCTACTTTTTCCTTTTTCTTTTTTTTCTATTATTTTTCTACCCATTAATACTTTTGTCTTTTACCTCTTAACTTACCAACTAATTCTCACTTTCCCGCCAACCTACCCATTTTTACTACTATGCCCTCTTAACTACATCTATTAAAGCTTACGTCCTTTACCCGTTATTTTATTACATGACTTAAATTCTCACCAAACATCATTACTCATATTCACCATATTTTTACTCTCGGTTTTCCTTTTCAAACTTTCCATATATTTATCTTACTTTCCTTTCTAACTTACCATTTTTCGCCAAATTAAACCCCGTTATTATTATTATACTCCCTGAATGCTTCGGGACTGCACTCTTGTTGCTGGCTCCACTCATTCAATATTTTTCTGCCAATAAATTACACATGCCAGAATAATAACAAATAAATTATTCTAGTAAAAATGCATGATCTTTTATACTCCCTGAATATTTATTTGGGACCGCACTCTTGCTGCTGGCTCCACTCATCCAATATTTTTCTGCGAATAAATTACACATGCCAGAATAATAACAAATAAATTATGCTAGTGAAAATGCATGATCTTTTATACTCCCTGAATATTTATTCGGGACCGCACTCTTGCCGCTGGCTCCACTCATCTAATATTTTTCTGCGAATAAATTACACATGCAAGAATAATAACAAATAAATTATGCTAGTGAAAATGCATGATCTTAAAATGCCTGAAAAAGTGGTCTGTTTTATTAAGACGACCAAACTGATATTATTTATTTTACTTATTCGTCCTTTGAACAGGTACCCAGAGATGTCAACACCCCTCCTCAACAAACTACGCCAGCTATTGGACAACCCCGAAACCTGGAGGACTGACACTCTAGCCCCCTATTCTAGCCTGAAGCTCTTGAGAAGGATCAAGTTGGATCGGGATCTTTTATCAGCTACTGCTCGCTATTGGGACCCCCGATTCCACGTCTTCCGATTTACTCATCAGGAACTATGCCCTTTAGCAGAGGAATTCGCCGCAATCTCTGATGTGAGGCTCCCTCCTGGTATCCCTCCCTGCGTTCCCAGTTACGGACCGTACCAGATTAGGAAGGTGGCCTTTGCCTTGGGGATATCACCCTTTGAGGCCGCTCGGCTAGTCCCTCGAGGGGATTCCTTTCCTTTGGAGCCGCTGCTCGACACACTTGGCGATTTTTCTGATGTGCCCACTTATCGGACCAGTGTCGTCTTGTTGGTCTGCCTATCCAGACACCTGCTAGTGACCTCGGATGAAGCAGTCGGTGACTACAGACTGCTCAGCATTGTAGATGGCATTCATCGCGGCTGTCCCCTTTTCCTGTTATTCTGGCTGAGACGATCATCGGCCTGGACACTCTGCGCTCTGACCCTACCGCTTTCATGACCGGGAGCCCCTTATTACTTTAGGTAATCTGAGTCATTATTTAAAGGTAGTGCGCCTCTTGTGGGTTTTCACACTAGCTTTTTTTATTGGGAAATGCGTCCCATTAGGGATTTTCACATAGCCCGATGTCTTAATTTTGCCTGAAATGAACCCAACTCACTCCAGCGGCTTTTTTTTTTAAGGTGTGGCTGCAGGAGAAGCTAAAACTTTTAACAGAACCCCCTCCTCGGGTGATCGGGACATATTCACTGGCACACTTCTTCCACAAACGGAAGGCTTATCAGCTTGACTCTCCCCATGAGGGCTTTACGTGGATGGCCACACTAGCAGATAGTGACATCAGCTTCATGAGCCCTTGGATACGCATTGATTACGTGACTCAAGATGGGCGTTCAGGATGTGTCCCGCTATGCGGACTCCACAGGGCGTCATTTTATATCACATCCCGCTGTGTTCGCCAATTTGGAGGGCGTCAGACTGTTGTGGCACAGCCATTGGGCTTTTATGGGGGACTCCTATCTTCAGCATTCATCTCGGGCTTCACTGAAGTTTGGGCATGGCTACCCCTGAGCACCATCGTCCCGAGAGTTGAAGACTCTGATTTCACTAGCCCACCTGAGTATAAGCGATGGCTGACCAGCCCTGAAGCCGACAACAGAACCAGCTGGCTTAAACATCTGAGTGAGAGAAATCAGTGAAGAGTAGTATCTAGATTGTAACAGACATTTCATATCTCTACTTTTTGTAAAAGAACTAGACAATCATGAAAAACGAAAACTGAATCTTTTATTTGCAACCTTATGAATATTTCTATATGATTTCAATACACATGATCATTTGTTAACAAAACTCAAAAACACAAAAACTACACTTAATTTTAGGATAGATCTCGCAAGCGTCAAACTCCTGTTATCAATCAGCTCTCTCGAATTTTCATGATTAAACATTATCTCTCAGCCCTTAATTTTTGCACAGGATGCCTTTTTTTCGATTTTCACCCTGACAGGGCGCCCAATTTTAGCAAGGCCGCCTTTTTTCGATTTTCGACCCGCGGGCCATCTATTATCTTCTTTTGATCTTTCGTGTCTTTAGCCATGGAACCTTTTGAGTCTATCAATGTTGATCGGCTCTCTGAACTCGTTGCCATCGCTATCTGATAAAATTGCCACTCCCTTCGACAATAGCTTTTTAAGGATGAAAGGTCCTTCCCATGTCGGTCTGAATTTACCCCTGATATCTGGTGCACCCGGTCTCATTTGTTTAAAGACCAAATCTCCCTCCTTCAACGGATGCTTCCTGACCTTCTTCCCAAATGACCTGGCAAACCTCTTCTGATAGACTTGGTTATGGTAATAGGCTCTCAGCCTGCTCTCATCCAACATGTTCAAGTGCTGCAATCGCTGTTGCGCCCACTCAGCTTCTAGAATTTGGGCTTCCATAACCACCCTTAATGATCTGAGCTCTATTTCAACCGGTAATACCGCTTCTGTCCCATACACTAGAGAATACAGTGTAGCCCCCGTAGAAGTTCTGACAGCCGTCCTATAACCCCAAAGGGAAAATGGTAACTTTTCTGCCCAATCCTTATAGTTCTGCACCATTTTGGCCAAGATCCTCTTGATGTTCTTATTGGCGGCTTCTACTGCCCCATTAGCTTGAGGGCGATATGGAGAAGACTTATGATGCTCAATTCCGTACTTCTGAAGCAACCTCCTCGTTTCAGCCATAAATTGGACCCCATTGTCAGACACCACGTGATGAGGGAGACCATATCTGCATATCAGGTTCTTCTCAATAAACTTGGCCATATCTCGAGCGTCCACCTTCTTAAAAGACTCAGCCTCTACCCATTTGGTAAAATAGTCAATGGTGACTATGATAAACCTATGTCCATTGGAGGCCGTGGGATGTATCTCTCCTATGATGTCTATCCCCCAAGCTGCAAACGGCCAAGGCGATGTCAAATTGCGTAACTCTGAAATCGGCAAGTGCCTTAAATCTGCGTACTGCTGACACAACTGGCATCGCTTCACGTATTTCGAACAGTCCGTATCCATGGTGAGCCAGTAGAATCCTTGTCTCATAATCTTCTTTGCTAGCATCAAACCATTCATGTGGGCCCCGCACACCCCTGCATGGGTCTCTTCCATTACTTTTTTGGCCTCCTTTTCGTCCAGGCACCTTAATTGGATACCGTCAGCTTGCCGCTTGTACAACACCCCATCTATGCAGATGAACTGAGTAGACAGCTTGCGCACTAACTTCTGATCTTTCTCTGTGGCTTCTTCTGGGAATGTCCCATTTTCCAAGTAATTTATGACATCATGGTACCACGGTTTTCCATCTGTGGTCTCGACATCCATCACCTGTTCATATTCAAAGCAGGGTTTCTGTGAACTCTAAATCAGCACTGGCTTTCCCCTTCCGGATTATCCCACATGGACAACAAGGTTGCAAGTGCATCGGCTAATTGATTTTCATCTCTTGGGACAAAATGGAAAGTACAAGTTTCGAACTGGCCGCTTAACATACGGAGGTGTCTCACATACGGAACCAGTCTTTCCTCTTTAACGGACCATTCCCCACGAACTTGATGAATCACCAAGGATGAATCCCCAAAAATTTCTGCAGACTTTGCCCCCAAGGCCAAAAGAGCTTCTAATCCGAAAATGCAAGCTTCATACTCAGACTCATTATTAGTAGCTTTATACCTCAGTTTCTTAGCCAGTGACAACTTTTCCCCCTCAGGAGTTATCAGAATGACACCTACACCTGCCCCCTTGCTATTAACGGCCCCGTAAAAATACATCTGCCACCCCTGAACTATAATGGCCATGACGTCCTCATCTGGGAAGTTATACTCAACCTGTTCTCCTTCTATAGGGTGATCAGCTAGGAATTCAGCTACAGCTCTCCCTTTGATAGTTTTCCTAGTGATATACTCTACATCGAATTCTTGGAGCAGTATTAACCACCTACCCATCTTTCCGAGTAAAGAAGGTGCCTGTTGAAGGTATCTCAAAGGATTTTATTTAGCAACTGCCTGAACTTTGAACGAATGAAAGTAGTGCCTCAGCTTTTTGGAGGCCCAGATTACCGCCAAGCATATCTTTTCCACTTCAATGTATTTAGCTTCATATGGCAGAAACTTTTTGCTAAAGTAATAAACAGCAAACTCTACTCTAAATTCATCCTCCTGAGCCATCATAGCACCCACTGAACTATCTTCTATTGCTATATACAGTACTAGTGGCTTGGCATGACACGACGGTCTTAAAACTGGGGGGTTTAGGAGGTAATTCTTGATGGTATCAAAAGCTAACTGACAGTCGTTGTTCTACACTACCGGCTGGTTTTTTCTGAGGAGCTTGAAAATGGGCTCGCATACTGACGCTAACTTGGCAATAAATCTGCTTATATACTGAAGTTTTCCTAGGAAACTCCTGACTTCTTTTTCTTTCTAGGGCACAGGCATCTCCCTAATTGCTTTGATCTTGTCCGGGTCCACTTCAATTCCTTTTTGACTTACTACATGGCCTAATAACTTACCCGAGGTAACTCCAAAGATGCACTTCTTGGGATTGAGGCGCAGATTATACTTATCAATCCTTTGAAAGAACTTCTCCAAAGCCTCAAAGTGACCTTCCCTGGTAGCAGACTTGATCATCATGTCATCAACATACACCTCCACTTCCTTGTGAATCAGGTCATCTAGAATCTTGGTAGCCATCCTCTGATAAGTTGTGCCCGCATTTTTCAGTCCAAAAGGCATGACCCGATAAGCAAATGTACCTCATTCGGTGATGAAAGCCGTCTTGATTCGGTCTATAATTCTGTTAAGGATCTGATTGTACCCAGCATAGCCGTCTACGAAGCTGTACATCATACTAGAAGCTGCACTATCAACTAAAACGTCAATGTGGGGCAGAGGAAAATCGTCTTTGGGACAGGCCTTGTTCAGATCCCGATAGTCCACGCATACCCGGACCTTTCCATCTTTCTTAGCCACAGGAACTACATTAGCCAACCAGGTCGGGTATTGAACCTCAACTAGAAATTTGGCCTTAATCTGCCTATGTACTTCCTCTTTCACCTTCTGTGCCCACTCTGGCCTAAGCCTTCTGAGTTTTTGCTTAACAGGTATGGACTCATGGTAGGTTGGAATTGCATGTTCAGCGATGTTTCTGTCGATTCCCGGCATGTCCTCGTAGGTCCAGGCAAAGACTTTTTCATATTTTTTTAAGATTCTCTCAAATTTTATCCTCTCTTCAGGAGTTACATCTGACGCAATTAAGATTTGTTTTGGATCTTCCAAAGTCCCAAGATTAAATGGAGTTGTGTTAGTTGAATTAATGTCAAAAATGTATGCATCATGTGGAATGAAATCATCAGAAACATCGCACAAGTAAGCAAAGTCGTTCATTTCATTAATAAAATTAGAGTTGCATACATTGCCATCATTAAAAAGTTCTGGAATGAAAAGTGAATCTAAATAGCTACAATCTTCTTCTTCCTTTGATCCAGATGTCGCAGCCGATGGGTCGCTATTGCCTTAGATTGGGAGTGGCTTTCCAATTGCTTCTTGGTCTTAGATCTCCAAATTCTGCATTGACGTTTCAATTCCCGCCTTCTCTTTTCCTTTCACTCTGGTGGTGAACAGTTTATCCGTGAAAACCTCTTCTGGCTCACCTCCATCCCAAAAACTGCACTGGGTCATCACTTCCTCGTCCCAGAAATCTTCTACGGATTTGATAATTCCAAGATCCCAGTCAAAGACGTCGTTAAAGATCTCAAAGCCTGGTACAATCCTTCCATCTACCCACCGGGGCCCCTCCTCCCCCGCATAGGCACAAACTGAGGAGGCCGGAATGAAACTCTTCGAAATGTGAGGGATCTCCTTTAACACTTCCTTTTTCTCGCCGCACTCACCTCGGTATCCCAGACCCCTTCTGTCCTTCTGACCTCGCGTGGTGACAGCAGACTGCATCCCTTGGGAATACTTACCTAGGCCGGCTCCAGGGGGAAAATGCATTTTTTTCATCATGTTCACTGCTTGTGGGCTATCCACTGACCCGTTTTCTTCCCCTATCATCGAGATATGAAAACCACTAAATGGTTGATTGGCAATCCCTAAGGTAGATACCTGATTCTCTCTTGCTGCTTTAATGGTTACCACCTCCCCTTCGTGCGGTACCTTGATCATTTGGTGCAATGTGGATGGTACTCCCCCTAGTATATGGAACCACGGCCTCCCTAGTAAGGCTGAAAAATTTGCCGGGATGGACAAGACCACAAACTCCACCTCTGTCTCTATAGGTCCGGTCTTAACCAATGCTCTGAATGTCCCTGTTGCTTGTCTCCGAGAATTATCGTAAGCAGTGATGGTCAAATCGGATTTGCTCAACATGCTCTCATCTAGTCCAAAAGCTTGCAGCGCCACTAGTGGACAGACATTTATAGACGATCCATCATCGACCATGACGCAAGCGGTATGCTTGCCATTCACTTGAGCCTTGATATACAGGGGTCGGTTGTGGTTGCGACCCTCGATTGGCAAATCAGCATCAGAATATATCAACTTCTCCCCCGATCCCCCTTTTACCAAATCTAATAGCTTAGATGGAGAAATGGTGGTGGCCACGGTGGATTCACTCAGAGCTTCTACTAACTTTTGCCGGTGAGAAGGGGACTGTCTCAGAAGGTCCCATACAAATATCTGGGCCGTGGTTTTCTTCAACTGCTTCACCAGTCCATCTTTCTCGGACTCCTTTTCAGCACCTACAGGCACGGGCTCTTGAGGCCTTTCTACCTCTGGGATTATCCTACCACTTCTAGTTATAGCCCCAACCTTTTTCTTCCCTTCGTCATTCGAATCCCAAAGGTCCGCATGTTCTTTATCACCTTCACATTCGTCCCCACTCTCGCTTGAAGACCAACAGTTTATGGCTGCCACTGGGATCCCCTCTTCACTCGCCCTATGAGTAATAGCAACATATTCGTTTCCATATAAATCTTGCAACACGAACCACTCAGGCAAGGCCGACCCAACCATGTACACAGGTGGAAGAACCGCTGCATAATTTCCAGGCTTCTTTTTCTTCTCTCGCTTCTCCGGGTCTGTAATCTGTTTGCTATCAATAAGATCTTGGATTTTGTTTCTCAACATTCTATAAAAATCCGTAAGATGTCTCGTATGCTGGTGGTAAGCACAGTACTGATCATTTCGGTGTCCCGGTTGTCCCTGATTTATAGTCGGTCTCGGCTCTAAGGGTCTCAATTGTCCTTCCTTCACTAACCTCTCCAGAACCCATGACAGTGGTCGGCCCAAATTCGAATAATACCTCTGCCCCTGGCTGGCTTCTGCAGCTGAGACCTCAGCTATTCTGCCACTGCTATTCTTATTACCACTGCTACTTCCAGTACCAACTGGCCTATTCCCTGACGGGCTCCCAAAACTCTTCTTGACAAAGCTTTTCTGGCTCATTTTCCTCGTCAAATACTCCCCCTCAGCTTCAATGGCAATATCCTTCAGAGACTCCCAGTCCCTGAGCCCTTTCATCTTCAAACCATCCCTGAGGTATGGGCTCGAATTTCGAATAAACAGACGAATCTGATCAGGGGTGTCCGGCTTTTGCCTCATCTCCATCACCCTATTCCTCCACCGAGTAAGATACTCGTGGAAAGATTCGTTAGGTTTCTATTGGAGCAACTCCAAATCTTTCAGTGTAACCTCCATGCGAGTACTACAGTCATACTACCTTAGAAATTCTTCAGTTAGCAAATCCTAGTCTTCCCTCGCCCTTCGGTCCAAACCATGATACCAATCAACGGTGGGCCTAACCAAACTAAGGCAGAAATACTCGACTTTTTGTCTTTTACTGAGCATCGTCCCTTTCATTACAAGCGTGTATTGCTTGATATGTGCGGATGGATCTGAGGTGCCATCGAATTTTGGCAAGTCGGGCATTTTGAACCTCTGAGGGAGCACTTCTTCATCGTCCAAGTCTCGGTCTTCTGGGCTTATCCCCTTGCCTGCAGACAACAAATGGGCCATTGCTTCAACCCTCTCCTCTATTGTTTTCAGGGCGACATCCTCCTTAGGTGACCTGGCTTTTACTGACATAGACTCCTCGGGTTCATCCTCTACATAATCCTCTTCCGGCCTGTGCTCCCCAACTCTCCTATGCTCAACATTGGGAAAAGTCCTGGGCTCGACAACAGAAAGGGGTTTCGCCACTGCTGCAGGAGGAGCCTCCCTGATCGGAATCTGTTCAGCTTGACCTCCAGCAGGAGCGGCAGGTTGTTGGCCTACTGGGGGAATCAGGGCGGTAGTCAAGTTCCCCATCATCGTCATCATTCTCCTCTCAAACTCCTCAAATCTGCGTTCCATTTCCTGGACCCTCCTATCCACATCTTGGGCGGCATTTGCATCTGGATTAGCCATGTCTGATGGTAATTCTGAAACCATGGATTCTATGCTATCCGGCAGAGATTCTGAACTCCAATAGGAAGCTTGCTCTATCGACCCAAAGAAAGACCTTCTCCTTACCAATCGGCCGTCTAAACCCCTAGACCACGAGTTCGTACCTATGATGACTGAAAAGTCAAACTTATTAGCATGATGCATGAATGACATTACGAATGGATGATCGTGTCGATGCAACATAGACAACCACATACAAGCACATAGTACCTTCCAACCTTGTTACTCCCACACACGAGGTAGTGCGGTCACTTTCCTAGGTGGACTTAACCCATGGGTTAACGGGAAACCCAATAGGCACGTATGATGCATGGTAAAAAAATCAGCAGCATAACACTCTTAAATTAAAGCACATACGCATGGAATTTAGCCATTAAATATTCGGACCTTTCAAACACCTTAACCGTGGGCCCACCGAGGCATGAAAGCCTTTGATAAGCACCCAGTTAATATGCTCGAATTGGTTTAATATATAAAGGCCCACGTAACAAGCACATTTGTTAAGGTACATGTAACCTAGTGGAAGTTTCTATGGTCATTACATGAGCTTTAGTCAGAGGGTGGTGTTATTTCAGGTCTACCCAAGCATGGTCCCTGCCAACGGGCCTAGTTCATCACGAGTGTAGCGGCCGATCGGATCTCCATTTGATATGCTATTAATAGCATGAGATTTGGGCTGGTGATTATCCTGAACACTTCCCTACAATGAGTGAAAGTAGGGTCGTGTTTTAGGAACGCACCGGGATAAATAAGGGACCAACTAACATATTCTAAGGCTCTAGTGAGTGCAATGCAGTTTTGAAGAGAAATGGAATTTTGGTTTCATTAATAACTCATTTATAAAACTTAACCTAACTCACTTTCGAAGCAAATTTTCAAAGATTCCCCAGTGGAGTCGCCACTGTGATGCGCGTCGGACCAGCAAGGCCCTCTTTGAGCCTGCCTTTCGGGGCTCGAGGGATCGGTCGCGTCATTTTGGATCATGGGCGCCATGAGACATCATCGGTGCATCCCTCCCAATAGGACATTGGGGGGAACCACCTAGTCTAGTGACGCCTAAAGGCACTTTGAGGTGTGTTGGAGTCGCCACCCAAAAATTTGGGAGAGGTCTCTAACCTCGGTGGTCTTAAACCAAAGACGGTTTTCGGAACTTTACTTTTATTAATGAGTCAAGTTAAGTCTTATAAATGAGTTTTTAATGAAACGAAATTCCACTTCTCTCCTCACGCGAACATGCATTGAAAATAAAGCGCATTTCATTCATATTGAAAAGTAAGCAATAAATAAATGAATAAATTACAAGAATAAAATTTGCCTCAAAACACTTAAATTACAATGGCCCCAAAAGTAATAAAAATGAATAAACACCTTAAAAATAAAATGTAACATACATAAATCGGGATATTTATTGAATTTTGGGAACATTGGTTCCCCCTTTTTTATTAAAAGATTAGAGAATTATTTTTAGGCATTTATTGTGAAAAACCGGGATGAATGATCCCTATTTTATGAAAATTAGTTCTTTATTTTGATGGTGAGATTTTATTGGACAAAATAGGACACTGGTCCATTTTATTAATAAGAATTCCCAATTTTAATTATTATAAATAATTGTGACTTTTGTAATCCGCGCGGGTTTTGAAATACATTTATGCATACAACACATGGAAATAATATAATGGAATAAATACGATGATTAAGAAATGCAAACCCAAGGTTCCGAATGATTTAGTTTTCTCGGTCCCCGGTCCACTCGAAATATCACTCAAAGTGAAGTGAGCACATTTTGGGCAATTAAAAAAGAACAAAATAAAATTGTGTTAGTGAACTGAGTAAGATCCATAATACAATATAAACAATTGAAAGAGCATGCAAATTAAATGAATAATTGGCCAAATAAATAACAATTGGATAAATTAAACAAATAAACAATTATTTGAACAAATAATATAATCAATCAAATAACCACTCGAATTAAACAAATCCTTTAAAATTTACGATCAATCATGTCAAATAAATATAAAATAATCAATTAAATCAATTAAATAAAACAAATAACGATTAATTAAACATGTGATTGAATGAAACAAATAAATCAAATCCACAATTAAATACACACAACCAATTAATTAAATATTAGCTACGAACCCTATTGAACATCATGCCAACAACTTATTTTAAATCTAGATTATTTATTGACAAAAAATATTAACATATACGCAAGCAAAATAATAATGACATATCGATTAATTGCAACCAGTATACAATAAATAATTTTAACAAATGTAGCACATGTTATGTTGACTATTAATAATAATCCCCAATATACAAGCAGGAAATTAAAGATAAATATCAACACACAAACGACCCGTAAATAGAAATACCGAGGAATAGATTGATGAACAGAATAACAATGACAACAAATACAATGAAATAAAAAGCCACGAGAAATATATACAAAGTGCCAAGCAAAATAGTGAAGCATACGCAAGGAAATATACTCGCAGATTGATAATAAAAGAAACATTAGATGGTAATAATGACAAGCCAAACGACTAAAAAAAATATTATTTGTAATGAACAATAAACCTATTGATTGATTCAAGCTACATAACAATTTAACGATACTGAGTATTAAACATGCTAATAAAAAGGATAATAGGCAGTCAACAGATTTAAACCCACACAAAATACTGCAACAAGGGTATTCAATATGTGGGAGGATGAATAAAGGAATAATAAATATAAACACAACAAGATAATAAAGCGACCAGGAAAAAGAATATAACGTGTACATCTGTTAGATCCAAGACGGCAATAAAGAAAAAATAACAACATTATTTAACAAAAGATAACAACAAACAGATGTGTACAGGTTTAATAAACAAAATAGGATGAAATAATGAATGATGAACAAACAGATTATTGATAACAACAATGAAACTAAGAAGAGATGAACGGATGTACAAATAACAACAAGAAAATACAACAATCAAAATATACAATAGGAGAGTAAATGAGTGTGAATAAAAGTGGAATAGAAAATGAATTTAGCTCAGATATTTACCCTCAGAAATATTATATTTGCAGCAAAAATGAAGAATTGATGATCTCCTGTCGATTTGCTTCAGATAAAAAATAAGAAGAAATTTGATTTAAATGTTTTGAATAACACTGATTAATGAAAACGAAAACTTGAACCTCAAGAATTAATTTCTTGGACTCAAGGTTAATTTTTCAGATGATTTCTGCTCTCAAGGAAAAGCTTTTTTTTCTCTCAAAATTTTTCTGGGTTTTTTCCTTCTCTGTTTGCCGAAAAAAAAAACACCCCAATAAAATTCCTCTTGCTTTCTTTTTATACTTAGGTTTTTCAGGGCATTTTTTTGGGTTTAAAACCCCTAAAATGCCCCTCAAAACCGACTGAAAATGGCTCAAACCCCGACCAAAATCGCGCTGGAGGAAGAAGACAGGCTACAGTAGCCTGGCAAAAGATCGCGTGTCGCGCCTTATAGCACGCGACACGCCAAGGAGGCAGCCGCGTGCTGGGCGGCACAACGCGCGCGCAAGCCCTCGCGAAAAGGGCAAGGCGCGCGTCGTCCTGCGCGCGCCAAGGGACAACATGCGGGGAGGACCGCGCGCCCCTCCTGTGCGCGCGAAGGGAGTCTCGTGTGGTCCCCTGCGCGCGCGGGGGAAGGCACACGCGGTGCTCCCTGCACGAGGGGAGCGCCACGCGTGGGGCTCCCCTTGCGCGCGCAGGGGAGCTCCGCGTGATGCTCCTCGCGCGCGCAGGGGAGCATCGCGCGATGCTCCCCGTGGGCGCGACACCGCGTGGCGAGATGCGTCGCTCCACAAGCTGCGCGCGGACCCCGTGGCACTGGGACCCAAAAGAAACGAAAAAAATAAAAATAAAAATAAAAATAAAAATAAAAATAAAAATAAAAATAAAAATAAAAATAAAAATAAAAAAAATAAAAATATAAAAATAGAATCAAATATGAAATAAAATAAAATAAAATAGAGAAGTTTTCGACAAGTGATTCATCATTTTTAATCTTTTGCTCAAGAGCGATTGTCATTTTTCATCATTGGGTAACCTCGATCTGAGCTGCCTCGGGACCCGGTGTCTACACCTAATGTACATTTGTATTTGTGTTTGGTCATTAAGTATTTAAACAATTCAACTAAATTAAGATGGGCCCACCGGGGCATGAAAGCCTTTGATGAAGACCATTTAATTTAATTGATTTTGTTCAATACATGACGGCCCAAATAGCAAGCACGGTATTATGGTACATTTCATCTAGTGGAAGTATCTATTGCCTTTACATGAGATTTGGTCAAAGGTGATGATATTTTAGGGCAACCAAAACATGGTGCCTGCCAACGGGTCTAGCTCATTACGAGCATAGCGACCAATCGGATCTCCATTTGATGGTACGAGACTTGGGCTGGTGATTATTCCGAGCACTTCGCTACAATGAGTGAAAGTAGGGTCGTGTTTTAGGAACGCACCGGAGTAGATAGGGGACCAACTATCATAATTCTAAGACTCTAGTGGATGCAATGCAATTTCGATTAGAAATGAAATTTTTGATTCATAACAACTCAATTATAATTTTAACTTAAGTCACTTTTGAAGCGAAGTTTCGATCACTGTCCCCAGCGAAGTTGCTACTGTGACGCGTGCCGAACCTAGCAAAGGCCCTCTCTGAACCGCTTTTAAGGCTCGAGGGATTGGTTTGCATCTTTTATGATCTTGGGCATCATAAGTCATTTTGGATGCCTTCTTCCCAATAGAACATTGGAAATGATCATCTAGTCTCACGACGCCTTTAGGCACCTTTAAGGTATTTTGGAGTCGCCACCCAATTTACGAAAAATTGGAAAAGGTCTCTAACCTCTATTGGTCTAAACCAGAGATGTTCGAAACTTCACTCTTATTAATGACTTAAGTTAAGTTTATAAATGAGTTTTTAAGAAATTAAAATTACATCTCTCATCTCACGCGATTATACATTAAATTTAAAGCGCATTACAAGCATATTAAAAAGCATTAAATAAAGCGATAGACAAATAAATAAATTACATGTAAAAATTGGGACTGAACAATCCTCAAAAATAAGAAAGCATAAAAAATAAAACTTGCCCCAAAATTAATTACAATGGCCCAAAAAGGAATAATTAAAAATGCATAAGAGTAATTAAAATGCATCATACAGAAATTGGGTCATTTATTATATTTTAGGAACATCGGTTCCTTTTTGTTAACTTAAAAAATTAGAGAACTATTTTTGGGCATTGACTGAAAAAACTGAGATTAATGATCCAATTTTGTGAAAATTAGTTTTCTATTTAATAGTGAGATTTTATTGGTTAAAATAGGGTATTGGTCCATTTTATTAAGAAAAATTTCAACTTATTGATTATTGTAAAAACGTGATTTTCTATAATACGGATGAATCTTAAATATATTTTACATACAATACATAAAAAATAATAATAAAGTGAAATACAACAATTAAAAAGGCAAACCCTAAATTGAAGGTCTTTGGTCTCCCAGTCCTCCAACCCGTGCGCAAATATGACTCACATACATAAATAAATTTGAGGCAACAAAACAAAAATAAAATGAATGTTAGTAAAGTAATTAAATAGATAATATATAAGAAATAGTCAAATAAAGATTAATAAATAAACAAAACCAATAAGTCAATAAAAATAATCAAACGACGATGATAACATTAATAATTATTAATAGAGATAAATTGAATAAAAGCTAAAAATTAATAAAATGAATAAAGACAGAAATTAATAATGAAAAATAGAGCAAATTATATTACATCCCATGCATTTTCGTTCGGACGTTCGGATAATACAAGAAAGACGAAGAGCTGAAGAGAGAAGGAGTGAAGCCAGGCGTGCACGACTCGTGCATGCATCACTACAAGAAAATGTGAAAATTACAATAAAAAAATAGCAACGTAATATATTTTGTTGCTAAATTAGCAACGGAAATTCATTTCTGTTGCTAGATAGCAACGAAAATAAGATTACGTTACTAAATTTGGTTAAACTTTGCAGATTTAACAACGAAAATATATTTGGTGATATTCCGTTGCTAAAAGTGGAGGGAATTTTTGGCGCCAAAATCTAGCAACAGAAATTAGCAACGGAATTATTATACCATTGCTAAATAATGCGCTAATAGAGGGGGAAAAAATTTTGTAGTGAAAAATAGCAACGGAAAATCATTTCCGTTGCTAAAATAGTAACGGAATTTTTTTTTTCCATTGGTAATTTAGCAACGGAAGAGGAATTCCGTTGCTATCCATTGCTAAGTAATCATGCTCAAAATATTGGGTTCTAAAATAACAACGGAATTGCTATTCTAAAAATTTTGGAGTGAAAAATAGCAACGGAAAATAATTTCCGTTGCTAAAAGAATTGAGTTGTTATTTTTAGCAACGGAAATGATATTTCGTTGCTATCCATTGCTAAGTAGTCAGGCTCAAAAAATTGGATTCTAAAATAGTAACGAAAAAATTATTCGGTTGTTATTTTAAAAATTTTGAAGTGAAAAATAGCAACGGAAATTATTTTCCGTTGCTAAAACAGCAACGAAATATCAGTTCCGTTGCTAATTTTGCAACAGAAGTGTAATTCCGTTGCTATTTTTAGCAACGGAAATGATATTCCGTTGCTATCCATTGCTAAGTAGTCAGGCTCATAAAATTGGATTCTAAAATAGTAATGAAAAAATTATTCGGTTGCTATTCTAAAAATTTTGGAATGAAAAATAGCAATGGAATGTCATTTCTGTTGCTAATTTAGCAATGGAAGTGGAATTCTGTTGCTATTGTTAGCAACGGAAATGATATTCCGTTGCTATCCATTGCTAAGTAGTCAGGCTCAAAAAATTGGGTTCTAAAATAGTAACGAAAAAATTATTCGGTTGTTATTCTAAAAATTTTGGAGTGAAAAATAGCAACGGAAAATAATTTTCCGTTGCTATATCAATTAGTAACGGAAATGATATTACGGTGCTATTCGGTTGGTATTTTTCAATTTGCCTTACCTATAAATTATGTCAAATGCTTGCCCATTCCCTCACTCACTCGCCGCTACCCACCACGGGAAACCACCCCACTAGCCCTACCTTCATCTTCCTTCTTCACTCTCTGCTAGAAGAAACCGATCTTTCTTTTTCTCTAACAATGGCTAACTTGAAAACGATTCTTCCCTCTCTCGTCGCATCGTTCGCGCCTTTCTCTGTAGACCTCAATTTTCTATCTCGATTCCTAAAACCTCCATTGTTATACAATTCTTGTGATTGTTGGGATCAATTGGTAGAGTGAAACTGAAATTAAAATCTGAGGTGATGGCATCGGTAGACCTCATCGGGCTGCTTGTTGGCTCCGGCGTGATGGCATCATTCCCTGCACTTCGAGCTTCAGAAATTCACAAGGTTCGAAATTCTCGCATTCCCTTGCTCTACGTAGTTGTGGACTGATAATTCCATTGTAAAGCTTGACTGATAGAAGAAAAAACTTGGAGGTTTGCTAATTATTTCTATTGGCTTTTTTGTGCCCTTGATTTCAGTGCGTTGCTTTAACATGAACCAAATTTATGTGTTGTCCCTAAAGATGTTGTGCTTCAAGCTGATTAATTTATGCATAGAATTTAAGTTTTATCTTTCAATGACACCAATGACTTTCGATATCTGACCTTTACCTTTTTTACTTTTAATTTTTTTCAGTTTTTGTGTTCTGTTTAACTTTGATTTCATTATTCATTCGGTTTCCTGTGGGTTGTTCATGAGCGAAAATCTTCAATCAGGTGATGAGAAAAAAATGGCAATAATATGATGGATGTGTTTCATGATTCGTAGTATTTAAGTCTCTGATGATTGATTATTCTTCAATTTGCATTGTGATTGTTTTTTTTACAGAGATTAGTATATACCCAATTCATATATAATAAGGATCCCTTTCAACTTTCGTGAGAGCTCTGTTTTGATTGGATCCATACAAAATCTCTCGCTCCCAACTTACTCTATCTAGAAGATAGAGAGAGAGAAAGAGATGTAAATTTGGGAATTCCAAGTCAGGGAGGTTGTCAAGAAACATCAAAGCTGCTGACTCTGAGATTAACCAAACCAATTTCTGAATTCTTGCTGATTTTTGGGATTCTTTTTGCTATCTCTCTACCCTATCACTATCCTGTTTTCTTCTATTGTACCCATTTATGGTAGCGATTCTTTCTTACAAAGGTCTAATTTTTTTTTTTTTACGCTTTGTTAATTTTATCTTTTGCTAGATTTGGCTAGATTGTGAATGGTTTTATTTCTGTTTTTGCTATTTGCTACTTGATTGATCTATATGGATTCTCTTGCTTTTTATTTTTTGGATTTCATTTTGCTTTGGAGTGATGAAACTTGAAGTGGATTTCACACTAAATTAAGCGGCCCTTTGCTTCTTCATGGTTAAGGAATTCATTGAATCTAATTCTACTTATTTGAAAATAAGAAAAAAAGTGCGTCTTTGGAATTCTTGCTATTGAATCTTAATTTCTTTACTTTTCCATTTTCTGGGTTTAGCTTAGCTTTAGAATTGTCCGCAAGGTTCATTCTTCCAAGAACTTGTGAATTTGTCCTAATAGCGCCATTTTTACTGGGTTATGGATCTAGCATCATTATTTGAGAATTGATTTTTAACTTGATACTATTTCCTTCTTCTTTCTCAATTCAGCTCATTTCGGATTAAAACTATTAGTGATTTTTGGCTCAATTTGAATGCTTTAACTTTGCTTACCATTTGGGTTTTGATAAACTTGAAAAAGGAACATTTCTTGTATTTCCTGTTTCTACCCTTTCTTTTGCTCACTTAAGGAAATCTTAATTTGAATGTCTTTCTATGTGTGAACCATGCTCGATTAACGAACTTTAATAGTTTTATAACTGCTCATATACAAATTTTTCTGTTTTTATATTGATGGAATTTAGGTTAGAAAATGTCTAGGCCTCTGCATCGAGGCACATCACGGATCTCAGGGAATAGCAATTGGAGTCTTTTTGTAATTTTTGTTATAGAATTTTGTACAACTCGGTACACTCTATAAAGGAATATTTATATATGTATATTTTTGGTACAATTATAATTGACATTTATCTATTTATGAAATAGTAAGTTATATATTATCTCGTTATATTATCAATAAAAAAGTTTTCTTGAATTTCATTATGAATTTGAATTATATTTATTTATAAATAAAAAATTTAATTAAAATTTTACAAATACTGATGTTAAAAATAGCAACGGAAGAGATATTCCGTTGCTATTTTTAGCAACAGAAATTAAATTCCGTTGCTATTTTTAGCAATGGAAATATAATTTCGTTGCTAATTTAGCAACGAAAATAGAATTTCGTTGCTATTTTTAGCAACGGAAATAGAATTCCGTTGCTAATGTTGATCAATACACCGAAACTTATACTGGTTAGATTTACCAACGGAATTTAATTTTCGTTGCTAAATTTAGCAACGGAAAGTGTATTCGGTTGCTAAAAATACCCACCGTCAAAATTGCAGCCGAATTTTTCGTTACTATTTTCGGTTACTAATTTTGATTAGCAATGGAAATTCAACAAATTCGGTTACTAATTTTCGTTGCTATTTGATAATTTTCTTATAGTGCATTGCACGAGTCGTGCAATGAATGCACGACTCGTGCAGAGTTGCACAAGCTGTGCAATGACTTCACGGGCAACAAGGGGGCAAACTGGAGCATGACACGTGAATTTGGGATACGACTCGGATAGAAAATCACGACTCGAACGAAACAAAGCCATGATCAGACAAACATAAAAACAGGGATGAACAAAGTATCGCTAATAGACTGAATAAAAATGACATTATTCTGTCAAAACATGCATAAAAGGACAACAAACATGCTGATTAACCATAATAAATATTTTAGGCTCATGTCTGATAATAAACAAAAACAAACATGCGATATACAGATCAACAAAATCAAACAATAAATATATACAGTATGAACAAATGAAGAACACTTGATAAAACAAAATAAGAAATAAAAAGAAGAAGGAAAACAAGAGAATGCTTATCCCAGTATTTACCCTCAGATATTGACTTTAGATTTGCTGATGAAAAAATGCTGGTTTCCTCGTTGATTGGCTTGAGAAAAAAAACTCAGAATACTTTAAGAACCAAAAATCATTTTATGGGCTCTCAAAGCTCCTCTCTGTCTTTTTCCTTGTTGGGTTTTTCGGTGCTTTCAAAAACCCTTCCTCTATCAGTTTCTTACCCCTTTTCTTTTTATACTCCCTCTGAAGGATTAGGTTGTTTCTCACCAAATCCAGCCATAATCCCCGTTTTTCAACCAAATCTCCCGAAATAACGGAAGAGAGACATTGGGGGTGCTGGGGGCAGTAAAGTAGGTGAGATGCACCTCACTAAAGTGAGGTTGTCTCTCACGTTTGTGAGGCCCATCTCACCTTGGTGAGAGGCAGCCTCACTTTAGTGAGGTGCATCTCACCAACGTGAGATGGGCCTCAAACGTGAGGCTGCATCTCACGTGGGTGAGAACAGGGCCCCCAAAAACTCCCTCTGCTTTTTTTTTTTTCTTTTTTTTTTATTAAAAACGGAAAACATATTTTTCGAGAAAATCATCACTTCTATCTGTTTTTTTTTTACCTGTGAACAGATATCATTTTCATCACTGGGTAACTTCGGTTTGGGCTATCTCATGACCCGGTGTCTACACATAGTAGCAAGCATCACGCATGTTGCTACTTAACTATCTTATTTGTACTTAAGATAAGCAAGCTGCTCATCTGTAGAGCCATCATCTGATGGATGGTGTGGTAGGTCTCGATCTAGCATATAGAAGATCTTTTTTACTCTAAGAACTATTCTTATATTTTAAAGCTAATCTGTGAGTAGATCATAGGTTTATATTAGAAATGCTTATGAAGAAATGACCTAGATGTGAAGAATAAAACATGTTAAAATATGATCGAAGTATATGAATGTATTAATTAGGTCTTTAATTAATTAATTTTACTTTCACTGTTTTATAGCGAATCAAATAGCCCTCATAATTGATCTAAGAAAACCCGATGGTTTTTCTAGTAGGTCAATATCTAATCCGAGTTAAAAGATTGACCTTGAGTTAGCTCAACAAGCTAAACTTTAACTTGAAAGGTTAGCCTTAAGTTTGCTTAACAAACTAATGGGCTAGTTAAAACGATCCCTTAAAATGATTCGAACATATTCAATATAATATGGGCTTGAGTTTGCTCAATAATCCAATATTATAAAGAATTTTTATTCTCCTCGTATTAACAAAAGGTTGTATGTCTTAATATTATTTGAGGAATTTCTTTCTTTTAGGTCTTATCATACATTATTAGCTTGCATTGGCAAGGGCATGCATATACATTAATCCTATTAATCATGCATAGCTGTTTAACTATTAAATAAAAGACATAATTATGAACTTTCTACTTTGATTTCCTCCAGCCAAAAAGGAAAGCAGGTCAAAATCTAGGTAGAATGCATGATTTACAATAAATAAAATAACTTATAAAATATTCTTTCTTCTAAGATCTCCATGATCTTGGTCTTCTTCTTTCATAATCTAATTACATTTAACCATTGAAAAGAAAAGTACAAGATAAAAGAGTCAGACATGAAAGTATTTATGGGCCAAAAATAAAAAAAAAAAATATAAATGCTCAATCACATTGGCCATTAGCCCATAACCATATCCTCATATTGTAGTACACCCTTATTTGCATTCTCTAATGCAAGGAAGAAAAACAAAAATTTAAGAATTATATTTATTTAATAGTGAACTTTTCAACTCTTGAAAACTGGTTAATTATATATGACATTGTGTTTATAAAATGTGGTATTTTAATTAAGAAAATCATATTGTGTTAATCATGTCATATTTCCAATTATTAATCGTATTGATAATTATTTACTAATTTAATTAATTGATCTAATTAATTAATTAATTAATTAAACATATATGTGAAATTTTATTCCCAACTACCATTCAATAAGTTAAACACCGGTTGGGTTTGATGATCGCAACGCAATGGTAGCTTATCTATATAAATGCCTCGGGTTTGCTTAATTATCTTCCAATGGTTATTCAATCTTTTGAATGCCTTTTGGATGTTTTTGTATCACTTGAAATCACAAAACCCAATTCAACACACGATCTTGACAACGAACAACCATAGATATATGCAGAATTTTGTATCCTGATGACCATTCATGGCATGAAATGGGCTTTGGATTAGTTTTTTTCAATCCCAACGCCTGTTGGCTAAGGCCAACGCCCATTAAGAGTGGAAAAAATCGCAATAATAAATCAAATTCATGATTTTTTTTTTGTGCAGAATAAAATTAAAACATCAATCAATAAGTTCCAACAATAAGTAAATCATATAAACTCATAATTAATTCATGTATTATCTCATATATACAATTTAATTTTTAAACACACTTGTTAATTAAGATTAGTTGATGGATAAAACCCTAATTACATAAATTACACAAATATTATTAATTAACAACTAACAATTATTTTGACAGAACCAAACTTCGATATCATTGTTGTTCCTAATCAAGCTCATGCATCATATAAATTTAAATGATCAATTCACCAATAATAGGAGATCATGTCAAAATATTTGTACAAAAACCCAGCTAAGAGTTCAAAATAATTATTAGGTAGATTGTTCAATAGTTGTTAACTTCGCACTAAGTTGTCATAAATCACCAATGTCCAAATCTTGAACACCTCCAAACTTATCGACACTAAAATAGCAATCTAAGAATCTTGGAAATATTATGTAATGGTTGAATTAGCTTAAGGACTAGTAAAGCTAATCCAAGCACAAAGAAAAGGAAAGAAGAAAAGAATAGGAGTTAAAGTATAAGATTTGATACCTGAGACAAACTTGGTGATCTCAAGTCCAAGGATAGTTGCACAACTGACATGATAAGATATTTCACTAATATTGAAGACTATCCATGTGAAGTTTCTCATGGTAGGTCTCTAATTTACTTGTTTTTTTAACAAACATTCACACATTAACTATGATTAACTCATGATCATAGATAATGAAAACTACTACTTGATGTAGTCAAGTAGTGTAACATGTGCTAGTCTATCTGGATTAAGAATGTCCTGTATTATCAATCCAATGACTAGGGATAATTTAGCTATTAATACATTTGCATACAATAGTCATCCCATATCATGAACTCTCAATTTTGTATAGTGTTATTATATGAAGGACATCATTAATTAGTTTAAACATAAACAAGCAAATGTATTTAAATCTTAGCACTAGTAAATCAAGAAATGCTTTTATTAAATAAAATAATAGTGTTTATGCATGGAAATCTTTCCTATTATACATGGGCTCTAAGGCATATATTTAACGATATCCCACTTGCATTAGAGCTAATCACCCAAATATCTAAAGCCCATTTGTTGTACATGGTGATTGAACTTATTCTAGGACAGTGCATTTGTAATGACCCCAATACCAGGCTAGCTGTGAATAGTATTTTCTGATAGTGAATAGTGACATCGGGGTGAATACTACTTTTCGAAGTTGAAAAATATTTTATTAGACCATTGGATAGAGCATATCAGCGGAAGTTGATAGGCAAAAATTTGAGGTAAAACGGAGATCAAATGGGTCCGAAAAGTGCAAAACAGTAGAACAAAGGGAGTTTCGGGTTGTCTGTAAGTTCCGACGGGCGTCTGAAATTTTTTTTCAATTCAATTTGACTGATTTTGAACCAAAATTGATTGGACCATATCTTGATTTAGAAATCTCAGAAAAATGATTTGAATATACGGACGTACTCGTATTGATAAATAAAATCATATGGTATTAAAAGATTTAATTTTGGTGACACTAAAAAATTGGAGTATCGGATCGAGAAATGATTTTCGATTGGTCCAAAAATATTATCGGAGTCTAATGAATATATTTTAAGTGTTATGGAGTCATTTTTATAAGAAATTAAACTTAAGAAGTAACCCTTTGTTTGGATGAAGGTAAGTCCAATTTACTTTAATGAAGGGAAAAGAGGGGAAATGGGAGTAATAGAAATTGAATTTCCCTTACTTTGATTTCCATTGTTTGGTTACTTATAAACCCACCTCGCTTTTCTTCATTGCATTCTCACTGTTTATCGTTTTCGTCTCCCCTCAACCGTTCACCGTCTTCTTCTTCACCTTTACTGTTCTTCCTCTTCTTCCTGGTCTTGTTTTCTATAAGAATTGATTCTTTTTAATCCCCACTTCATCTTCTTCATCGCCATCCTTTTTTTCCAAGAAATCTGCCTGCGCTTTCATCTCCATCATCCAATGCTTTCATTTCCTTCATCTTCAGTTTGCCTTTTACCCTTCTTTGTTTCTCCAGAAATCTCGTTCTTTTTGTTCTTTATTCATTCCTTATCTCCCATTTCCTCTGCTTTCTCTCCAAATTGGAAGGAAATATTTGGGAGGTTTGAGAGGAAATTGGGAAATTCAATTTCCCTTGATTTACTCCCACTTACTCTCCTATTTTGCAAGCCAAACGGAGAGAGTAAATTGAATTTCACTTACTTCCCCTCCATCAACTTCCAATTCTATCGATCCAAACAAAGGGTAAGAAAAAATATGATTTCGGTTTGAATAATACTCAAGTTGACCGGAAGTTTGACCGAGGCATTAAAAATAGTAAATGATGTCCAAAATTGATAAAAATTTTCAGATTGACTCTAGATAATATGTAAAAAGTTTTGGTAGTAAAAAGTAATTTTTTAGAGGATACTGAAAATTTATTGATCGGACTGGTTTGATTGAACCGGACCGGAGGCAGACTCTGATTGAGGTAAAATTTGGTGCACAACCTAGTTTTCATATGATATGAATTATTGAATCGAATTTGAAATGATTTGAAGTTGAAAAGTGAGAAAACCATAGAAAAAGTGTATAATGGGCTTAAAATTGTAATTGGATTTTATAGGTTGGACCAAGGTTGAATAATTTTGGGCTATTATAAGAGTACTTAAATGACAGAAATTTTTAGGTGCGCATTCCTTATCTTTTCCAGCTCTTCTCTCCTTTAGGTTCCTCTCTCAATTTATTCTTGCTTGATTTCTCCTTAAATTCAAAAACCCTAAATGAAATTCAGCCCCTCTATGAGATTATAGTAGCCTCTAGTTTGAAATAGAGGTAAGTGCAATAAGTTGAATTAATTTGACCTAGTGGTTTTAAATGATAGATTAGAGTGTATTAAGTGTGTTTTTAAGGTTATATGTGATATAAAAAGGAAATTGATGGGTGTTGTGTTTCTTTGTGTATTCGGCCATGGATGAGAAATCTTGGGGAAAAGCTATTTCAAAGGTCAAGGATAAGAATTGTGAAGGTTATGAAGGCTAGAGCATGGATATGAGGTTTGTGATTACCTAATCTAATTATTTTCATGTGAAGATTAGGGTTTTATATTATGTTTGTATAGGGGATATGTGTAAAATGCATGAATATTTGCAATTTAAGTGATAATTGAGGTTAAGGAAGTTAAATAAGCTAATTAGAAGAATTAAATTGAAAGAAAACTAATTGTGGGTTTTGGTGATAATGAGACATAATGGTATACTTAGGTATATTTAAGGTATACCTAGTGATTAAGTGAAATTAAAGTGTATACACATGTGAATTGAGGTTTAATCTAGTGAAATAAGCAATGATTGAGTGAAAAATAAAATGTTATGAAAAAATTGTGATGTGGTCGAATGGTTTAGTAAGGAAAAAGTGGGTTTATGGTATTTCTATGATATATGAGTGATAACATGAATAGATAAATGAATTAGAAGTGAAAAGAAAGTGTAATGAAAAGAATCACATGAAAATTGAATATTTAGTTTAATGAATCAAAAATATAATTAGTCTAATTAATGATAATATGACTATAAAATGGATATGAGTATGATTTGAAAGTGTATGAACTTAATTGAAATTAAAAGAAATTAATTAAGTGTTTACGAGAATATTTTTCCATTATGTACATGGTGGGAAATATTAACAAATATTGAAATAACTGAAATTTCATGTATAATTGATGAGATTTTTGATTTAGTGAATAATTGAGAGAGGAAATGACGAGAAAAGAATGATAGTGGCTTGAAATGAATTTATGGCCACTCACTGACCAAGCATACTTATTACGTAAAATAAGTGTACAATATGAACTGTACAACATTGATGAAAATGTTGTGTAATGATTGAAATAAATGATAATGAAATGTGAAGGAAGGTGAAAATGTTAAAAAGGAAGAAGTGGATTTGAAAGTTAATTAAGAAAGTACTTGCCTTTAGTAGTGTCTGGTAATTGATCTAGTTCAGAATATAGTGGCTAGCCATAGGGATACTGTATTATTGTGGGGTCATGACAACTCCACTGCATAGGCCAATGACGGACTACCAAAGTGAAAAGTAAAAAGTGAAAAGTGAAAAAAAGATAAAGTGATAAAGTGTTTAGTAATATTATTGAGTGGTCCTTCAAGGTCACTCTATACTGTTGTGGACCGCGAAAATCCACAGCCTGTTTATCCGGTTCATGGATTTCTATCGGAGTGATACTAGGAGCATAATGGTAATTAAAGTGATAAAGTAAAATGATAATGAAAAATGACAATGTAAAATGATTTGAAAATGTGAAAAGTAATATGAAAATGAGTGTTTAATTGGAAAACGACTTAATTGAAAGGAAATGAAAAGTTTATGGTAAAAAAAGGTAATTTACCCAAATAATAAGTTAAGCGAGTAATACTAGTAAAATGACTTGAAAATGTAAAGATTAAAGTGAAAATGACAAATTGAGTGAAAAATGACTCATAAGAAAGAATATATAAAGTTCAAAGACTAAAGCATAATTTACCACAAAAATTAATTAGTCGTAAGACTAATTGGTAAATTACAAGTTAAAAAGTGAATAAATGTTTAAATATAGTTAATAAATGGAAAACAATTGTAAGTAGCAGTTAAATGGAGGATAATATAGTAATATGATAAAAGTTTAGGGGCAAAATAGTAATTATGTGTAAAAGTACACTAAGAAGTGATATGTAAGAGAAAAGTGAAGGTAAATGATAATTTCTTAAAGAATTCAAAGTTTAGGGACTAAAATATAATTTGACATGAAAATGTTAAATTAAGAACTAATATGTAATTTGTAAGCCAAAAAGTGAACTAAAGGTGAAAACTAAGTTAACTAGTGATAAATTCGTAAATAAAGTCAAAAAAAGGGCAAAAATATAATTTATCCTGAAATTGATAATGTAGGGACTAAACGGTAATTTGTATATGAAATGATAGGTTAAATGAATAAAAATGATAAAACGAATGATTAATGAATTTAAATGCAATTCATAGATATAATATGAACTAATATGTAGAATGAACATAAAAGTGACAAGTCAGGGACTAAAACGAAAATTGACATGCCAAATGTAGAGAAGTGTTTAAATAATAGTGTTAATGTGAGAATGTTAAAACATGAAATTAAGTGATTAAATGTGTAAAGCGATAGTCAAATTAGGACTAAAATAAAAGTCTGAGAACTAAATAGTAATTTGTATGTCATCAGGTAAGTAAATGACATGTTTGTAATGAAACGGAAAAGGAATAGTAAAATGGTGAATTAGTTGAGTGGAAGAGTGATATGATAAGTATTAAATAAGTTAAGGGTTAAATAGTAAATTGCTCATAATAAGACAAAATGAAGGATTATAATGCAATATGGCACTAAGTGGATGATTGAATGGAATTGAGGGATTAGTTAAGCATAGCGTATGTTATGCATGTGTGTGTATAAGTTAGCATTGGAAATTATTAGATTCATAGCCACCACTGAGCATATTTAATGCTCAGCACATAGTTATTTGACTGCGTGTAGGTACCAAGTGGAGCGTCCATGGAGCGGGCGACCCATCAGCTTTGAGATCGGACTGAACCGTTAGATTGAAGATAAGAACATTAAGTTTATTTTCATAAGAATAGTATATGTATTATTATTAGAATGTATATGAATGTTCTATGTTGGTGGAATATATACATGTAATGACGAATGTTATAGTATCAAATTAGTTTATATGGATTGGATTGAAATGGATTGACTTTTGAATGGACATTAAGTTATGATTGTGATGCCCCTGAGTTGGGCTGTATTTTGGCTGAATTGCAGGTTTTAGGTAGTTAATGTTATAGATGTTCTGCTGCTCAATTTTGATCAAATGAATAGTGTTAGCGGCGTGTATATGTAACACGTTGGAATTGATTATGTAATATGTATCATAGATATAATGAATGCAACAAATTGTGATTAAATGACATGATATGTTAAATGTAATGGTTGGTCTGCATGGATTGTAGTATGCTAGTGATATGACATTATAAAAGAACAAGTAGGAAAATTTTTTTTACTGCAATTACTATAAGTTCGTTTAAACAATCATAGCAATAATATAAGCAATGCAGTGTAGGTATTATACAGAAGCGATAAGGGTATTACAGCCTTTATGAGCTGATAGTACTTTTGATAGCCAAAGAATTGTTGTTTCTCTCTTATCACTAGCCAAGTTCTCCTTCTAGAAACTGGGAAATTTCAAGCATTCCTTTCTTAAGAAGATTTTTTTGGGATTCATTCCTAGTGTGGATACGTTTGGAGGTGATGTCGATAGCATCATTGTGGTTTATGATAATCCAATGAGGTGAAATCAACTAAACAACAATCCTCCTTAGCATGCAAAACTAGAAAAAGTTTTTATTTTAACTCGATTCCTTTAATAGTCCTTTACTTATGGATGCTAAAATTGTCTGTATGTTTGAAGTATGCCCTAAAACCCAAGTATAATAGGGATGTTTTTTTCTTGTATATAAACTTATTATCATTTATGATATGACACTATTCATTTATTGATGCTATGTTTAATTACATTTGCTTGCTTATAACTTAAATTAATAAATAGAATTCTTGGTATATGAACACAGTAAAGAGGTAATCATAAAGAGTTCATGATGTGAGATGGCTAGTGTATGCAAATGTATTAATACCTAAATATCCCCAATCATAGTATTAATAAGATAGAGCATTGTTAACATAGATAAACTAGCACATGTTATACTTCTTGAACAATTTAAGCAGCAGTTCTCATAAATGTGATCATGGTTATGATTAAAGTTAATATGTGGATGCTTGTTAGAAGAATAAGATATTGGAAACCTCCAAGAGAATTTTCACATGAATATTAAATCTATATCGGTAAAGAATCTCTTCATAGCGGATGTGCAAGTATCCTCATACTTGAGATCACCAAAATTATCTTAAGTAATGAGTAATATACTTTGACTCTATAACTGCTTAGCTCCTTCGAGGGATGAATATAGTTAAGAAGTTTGGTATATTATGATCTACTTGAAGGTAGTTGAGTGATCAATAAAGGATTCACCATCCCAAATTTATTAATGGAAGTTATCTCACAAGTTCTAAACTATCATTATTCATAGAATCTCTGGTCAGAGTGAATTACCAAGGTGAATGAGATGTACAAATGTCATTTTTGGAACAAAGAGAAAATAGTATTAGAACTACAACATTCAAGTTGTTATGAGTTGAAATAAATCCATACTCAAAACCTAAATGATATAAAGTAAGGTGAAAGGAGTAATTGCATGATAACTGTCTATGGAAGGGTATAATCAAACCACTTGACTTTTTTGTCACTTGAATTGTCGTGATGTTTGACTAGAAGTCGCTAATGATTTATACATAAATATATGGACAAATATTAATTGGAGAATTAATATTATGATTTAAAGAGTTTAAATGATATAATTCTATAATTATTGTTATGTTTGTACTACGAGGTAAACTAGAAAACCCAATGGTCACAGACATATAGGAAAATAGTAAGTTGTTAAAAATACATCTTTAATAATATGAGATATTATTGTAAAGGCAAAATGAGGAAATAAATAATTAATTAAAGAGTTTAATTAGTTGTCCCTGCACAGAACCCCCAAGAGGGAATCTGCATATGAGTTGAAGAAATGGGCCAAAGTGATCCATTTTGATCCTAAATAAAATATTTATATTATAGTACTGATATAATGATATTAGATCACTTGGAGAATTAATTTGGGTGTAAGATAAAAGTTATTTGCAGAGAAGCCACTCTTGGAGAGGGATCTTCGTAGATCACTAATGGAAGGCCTTAGAGGCCTGATCTTTGAGCCATAACAAATTAAATATAAGGGCTTTTCACAAAATTATACATAAAATAAAAAACATCAACAAAAAAAGATACCGTTTTCCCATTATTTCAATTATACAACATTTTACATTTTTAATTTCACTTATATTACTTTTCATTTACAAATATACAACTTTCTTATTTTTATTTTCAAAAATACCCATTTCTCTCTTTCTCACTCTCTTCCTCCCCCTTCTCTGTCTCCCTCTCGATCTGCAGGTTTGGGGCGCCGTCGCGCCCCCCCCCCCACCCCCCCGGCACCGCCGCCGTCGGTCCTACTGCTTGCCCCACATTGCTCCCGCAGGTCGCCGATCGCCCAACGTCGCTTCCGCCGCTGCCCTTCCCACTCGGTCAGTTTCATTTTTCTGCCTTTTTTCCATTTATTTTTTGAGTTATTAATCAGATCCTGTATAAATTTTGTAAAAAGCCCTTAATCTCCAAATTATCATACATTGCTCATCTAAACACTTGAAGGAACCTGTTAAATTTCGTGTTTTGGGCATTTGTTTTTACTTCTAATTGAGAAAATGCATTGTTATAGCGCAACGACAAGTTCAGAGAATGAAATTGAATTTTTGCAGAGAGGATAATACTCTGTTGATGTTCATGCTATCTTCTATTTTCCAGATACCTAATGCTTAAATGAATTTCCAGTTTCAGTGCATGGTCTGATAAGCAGTTTTTCACCAAAAAAAATTCCTAACTAGAGTTAGATTTAAGGCAACCATCCAAATGGCAATTGGGAAAGAAAAATTCCTAACTAGAGTTAGCTTTAAGCCAGTACTGCTGTACAATAAAAAAAGTTTCGAAGTTGTATTTTCTTGAAAATAATTGACAAACTCAATTGCTTAATGTTTGCTTTTGCTTAATTTACTCTTTCATTTGAAATACGAAATGTGAAAGCTTCAGTTTTTGTCTTTCCATTATAAATCTTATGTGAGATTTGGTAATTAGGAGAGAATACAACATAATCTCACATTTTGATATGCATGAGAATAAATTATCTAGAACAAATTCCCACAATGGCATTTTTATGTACTATTTTTTTGCATATTGCTAAATGTCAATTGACAATGTTATGTGAAATTATCGAAAATTCTTCAAATTTTAAGAAGTCCTTTCTGGGTTGTCTCCTTCAAATTTGATTTATTGCAATGTATCTTCCTTTTTTGGCAAAGGTACTAGAATGTAATGACCCCTTCTTTCTATAGTTAGGTGTAAGGGTTCATTCACCTCTGTTATTATTTTTTCTTTATCCCAGCTCTCTTTCACACTTTGATATATGTTGAACCATTTTCGTTATGTGATCTATAGGTAGATTAAGTACAAAGAAACTAGATTATCTAGCATGGGGTAAAGATTGTGTTCAATAAATTATGCAGTTCTTTATGATGCAGGGAAGATGGGTTTGTGGACATTACTGGAGGGCTTTCTTCTTCTTGCAAATGCACTAACAATTCTAAATGAAGACCGGTTCCTTGCACCAAGAGGATGGAGCTTTTCTGAGTTCTCAGGGGGTGGTACGATGTCTTTCAAGGGGCAACTTATAGGGCTAATTTATACAACTCAGTACATGAGAGTTCCTCTTATAATGCTCAACGCCATTTGCATTGTTGTAAAGCTAGTGTCTGGATGATGCCACCAGAGTAAGTATTAATCTTACCGTTACATTTCCTCAGTGATTGCTTATGGTTTAAATGAATGGATTCTATGCCAAGGATCCAGTGGAATACGCATAGGGTAACCCCTCCAGTTTGTGGATTATTTTAAATATAGCATATTAAACATTGATAGAAACTGATTTCTTTCCTTGGGATTTTATTAACCGGCAAGAATCTTATGGCACTACAAAAAAACAAGCAAATAGCGACTGAATTTTGTGACTGTTTTAATTTAGTCGCTAATTTGCGACTAAATAGTGACGGCATTGTGATTTAGTCGTATTTGTCATAAATCTGAGTAATTAGCGACTAAATTGCGACTACACGAAAATTTAGTCGCAAAATTAACGCGCGTATTAGTCGCGCCATGTTTTTGCGACTAAAATAGCGTGAATTAGATGTGTATTATATGTGTATTGTGTGTATACTAGATGTATATTATATGTATATTAGATGTGTATTATATGTATATTGTGTGTATACTAGATGTATATTATGCGTATATTAGATGTGTATTAGATATATATTAGATGTATATTAGTTGTGTATTATATGTATATTGTTCGTATATTAGATGTATATCATGCGTATATTAGATGTGTATCAAATGTATATTGTCTGTATATTGTATATTAGATGTGTAATATATATATATTGTGCGTATATTAGTTGTGTATTATATGTATATTGTTCGTATACTAGTTGCATATTATGTGTATATTAGATGTGTATTAGATGTATATTAGTTGTGTATTATATGTATATTATTCGTATAGTAGATGTATATCATGTGTATATTAGATGTGCATTATATGTATATTGTTTGTATATTATATGTATATTAGTTGTGTATTATATGTATATTGTTCGTTTACTGGATGTATATTAGATGTATATTGTCTGTATATTAGATGTATATTGTGCATATATTAGTTGTGTATTATATGTATATTGTTCGTATACTATACGTATATTATGTGTATATTAGATGTGTATTAGATATATATTAGATGTATATTAGTTGTGTATTATATGTATATTGTTCGTATACTATATGTATATTGTGAGACAATTATATGTATAGTATACGAACATATACTTGATGTATATTGTGTGTGACTTCAATTTAAAAAACCTTGAATGATATTTATATTGTACATATACATATAGTGTGTGTACTGTTAGTTTTAAGTTTAATCAAATTAAATTATTTGATGTATGTTATCTATATATTAGATGTATATTACATATATATTAGATGTGTATTATATATATATTGTTCGTATACTATATGTATATTATGTATATATTATGTGTATTAGATGTATATTGTGCGTATACTATATTTATATTATGTGTATATTAGATGTGTATAAGATGTATATTATCTATATATTAGATGTGTATTAAATGTACATTGTGCGTATACTAGATGTATATTATATGTATATTAGATATGTATTAGATATATATTATGTGTATATTAAATATGTATAAGATGTATATTGTCCGTTCACATCTTCAGGTTGCCTTAGTTACTCTTCATAAACTCTTACTTTGATATTCTCCCGACACTTTGAATTTTTTCCCAAGGGAGAAAAAGAAAAAGAAGATACTTTTGTTTGGACCTTTAACTTCTTGTATTCTGGAGCATGTGACAAGAAGAACTCTTGTTCATAACTATTGAATGATAAATGTTATGATTTTCAATCTTTGATGTGGACCACATTGTAAAATCTCAAGAATCTGCATCTGCAGGGTTCTTTAACTCAATAGTATCTTGTGAAAATTTGGAGATTGCGTAGCGGATAGTAAATTGCATATGGTGTTAGCAATGTAATCAATTATGTCACATAGTCTTTTTCTTTTGTTAATTCTGTAGATTTCTCTCACATTGATGAAGTTATGTCGGTTCTATTTTAATCCTTATTCACATCATTGATGCTGGTTTTGCCTATCTTTAATGTGTCCTATGAACTTTATGTAGGGGATAAATTATACCTGCAAAGTCATACTGGTCGATGCCAAACCAAGCTGAGGCACCTGCTATTGACTTTATAAGGCAGAATCTGGAGATGATGACTTCGATACTGGAGAAGTTATTGGAATTTCGGATTATTTATCATAGCAAAAATCAGTAAGCTGTCCATGTCGTCCTATTTTATTAGCTATAGTTTCTTTTGTAATTCTCTCTGAATGTTAACAACAGAGCTGAGAACTTAAAGCTGTTAACAACAAGGCAAGGGTTTATGCATAGCTTAAAATAAAAAAACCTCCATGTATCAATGTAATTATTATGGTTATTTTTGTTATGTTTTCTTTGTGCTTGCGAGTTTATTTCAGTGCATGCACTTATACCCATGCTAGCAATGGTGTTGCATATAGTTTCACAACAAAGCCAGGATGTTCTTATTGGATCAACCAGACTGATCATTTGTATTATGATCAAAATGAGAATGGTTGTTTTCTTCTTCTTATTCTTTTTCTTCTTCTTTTTGCAAGCTTGTGATTTCATTTTTCTGAATGACAGATTAAAAGTGTTTCTGATTTGTAGCAAAAAGTTAGTGGCAGAGGCCGCTTGTGCAGCTGTTTTGCTAGCTCAACTCAGGTTTCCAGTGGATTTGGCCAAGAATATGCGTACTGTGACCTTTTTGAAGGTTGATATGGATGAATTGAGGGTGATAAATATTTATCATTTTTTCCTGATTTTGAGTTGACCATAAATAGGGGTTCTAAGTCAATTGAATGAAATTTTCTGGACAACTAGAACCAAAAGAAACGTAAAATTTCTATCACAAAAATAAGAAACATACAATTATAATTGCTCAAGATATATTACTTTGTTCTGTACAGACTGTTGCTAAAGGCTGGGCAGTGGAGGCAATGCCAACTTTCATATTCTTGAAGGAAGGGAAGATAACAGACAAATTTGTGGGTGCTAAGAAAGATGAATCGCAGCTAACCATTACAAAGCATGCCACAGAGGTTGCAGCAGCTTAATTTAATAACAATATATAAACACCTCCAATGGTTTTCAATATCAATTTACGATGATTTTAGGATATCTATATCTCTTCAAGTGTTATTAGTATGTTTCAAACTTTGTAATTTGTATCGTACTACTTGACATGACTATGTTAAGATGTTTAATTGTTTATGAAATATTATCCTGCCAGTAAAGTTTAGCTGCTTTAGGTAGGTTTTACCTCTTATTGCTTAATCACGCTTCTTTTGGTTCTAACGAACCTGTCATTGGTTTGGTGAAAATTGCTTGTATAAGAAATATGTGCGTTTACCTTAGATGGAAATGAAATAAAAGCATGTGATGAAACCCTTTGAATTAGCCAAAACGCCATAGAAATTTTAGGAATCACCTTATGAAAGTCTATGATAATTATCATATGATGTTAAATAAGTCTAAAATTTGAATATTTCTTGCCTTTCATTTGATTTTTCATACTTAACACATGACTAAAAAATAACCACCAATCAGTATGAATGGAAGAATAACAAAAGTGAGACTGTAATATCAAGTAATTCCATGTTTTACATGAAAGTTTAGCAAATTAAACAATATGATAATTTTTATTATAGATCTCTGAAAATGATTGCACAACAACAATATTTGTCTCTATTCCAATTTAGCTCACAAAAAATCTAATACAATTTCAGATTTGGTTGTTGGCAGTGCTCGAAGGAATTGGCAATAAAATTCGAGTACTGAATATTCACCCACTTATACCTCCAATCTCTTGACAATATACTAGTCTTCCCTACATCTTGCAATAGCTTGGTAATTCGCTAATTTTGCCTACTAATATTGAGATTGATAATCAACCTGAAATCATCAGTAGCAAAGGCAATGAAAGAGAATTATAATATCTTTTACTTTCTAATTAAAAATTAGGTTGGAATTGATTTTGGCCTTTGAAGGAAAGAAATGAAATTTTATAGAAAAAAAAAGACCCAATTCTCTCAAAACAAACAACCATGAAAATATCTCCAACGAAATATTCAGCCTATCGATAACCATGTTTTGCTTTCATAAGTAACGAAAAAAACAGAATAAGAAAAAGTATTGCTTGTTCATCTAATCACAGCACAAATACTGTAAAAAACCATAAAAAAAAAAAAACAAATTGATTAGAGCAACATCAATTAAGAAAGAAGGAGAAAATGGTAACATCGTTGGAGTAATTGAAGGTTTTGGCAAAAAAAAAAAAAATACAAGGCATACCTGAAGTTGGAAATTCTCCATCACTTGAACTTTGTTTTGGTTCTTGATGTGGGGTTTTTCCTCCATGGTTAAGTGCTTTTTTGTTTAAGAATTAGGGAAGATGATGAGCAGGGCCAATTTTATGGAATTTGCACTGAGGATTTTGGCTTCTGATTTTCAAAACATAAATCTTTAAGCTGGTAAATGAATTGTCACAAAGCGAAAGACGCAGGTGAAATGAAAGAAGAAAGAAAACGGAAGAGACAACGACAAGGAGGATAGAAAGAATAAAGGAATAAAGTTGTATTTTTTAAAACAAAAATTAAAAAAGTGACTTTTATGAAAAAAGTGATATATTTTTGAAAAAAAAGGTGAAAAGGTGTTATTTCATGTAATTTCCTCTAAATATAATTTATAAGTGCTATGTAGGGGTGAGCAAAAAAACCGATGGACTTGGTTAACCGGAAAAAAAAATCCGAAACCGAACCGATGGACTGGTTAACCGATTGTAATGGACTGGTTAATGGTTAGTGTTTTGAAAAAACCGATACTAATGGACTGGTTAATGGTTTTTGACTCTTATAACTGGTTAACCGAACCGAAACCGAATTTTTAGTTAATTTATTATTTTTTTAATAATTTTTAACAATTTATATAATAATTTATCATAATTAAAGGTGATGATATACTTTTTTTCATTATACTAATTATTTTAAAGTTTTTAAGTTTTTTAATTGGCTATTAGTAAGTATAATAATTTATCTAATTAAAAGTAATTATGGACCGATTAATATATTTACTTATTAAATATTAATTTTCAAAAACAAATTTGCTTATATTCACTAAAAATTTTTATTTTAACAACAATAATGTTATATTATAGTGAAAAAACTTTTATTTTTAAGTATCTTGAATATTTTAATTTTATTTATGAATATATTTATAATTATAGTGGTTAACCGAAAAATATTGGGTAACCGAACCGAAAATCCGAAACCGATGGACTGGTTAACCAATGGTAATGGACTGGTTAATGGACTGAAATTTCAAAAAACCGACATTAATGGACTGGTTAATGGACTGGGGCTAATGGACCGGTTAACCGACCATGCTCACCCCTAGTGCTATGTACCTAATATATTTAATTTGATGGAATTTAAAGATGATGTGGGTTATTAAATCACTAGTCTGCGTATAGAAGCCTACTAGAGGCTTTTTGTGCATAAGGTTTTAACTGGGCTTGTGTGTGATTTAATTAAAGTCTGAATAAATTAATTAAAACCCATTTTAATTAATTCTCTATAGAATTTTAAAGAAGTCTAGTCCAATTAGAATTAGGTTTTTAATAGGAGTATAAAAACCTCATGTAAATGGAATTATGTTAAGTGATTTTAACTGCTTCCATCTCTTTTTCTCTCTATAGCCTAATTCTCCCTACTAGCACTTGAGATTTTGGCTGGTGTAGTTCCAATTTTTGGTTCTTTTTCCCTTATCTGGTGTGGATCATTGTTAGGGATGCTCACGGGGCGGGGATTCCCCGTCCCCGCCTCCGCTGGGGACGCGGGGGTAAAATCCCCCCCTTCCCCGCCCCCGCGGGGATCCCCGTTCCCCGCGAGGATCCCCGTCCCCGTAAAAAAAAAAATTAATTTTAATAAAAAAAAATTAATTTGATGGACATTTTTTATCCAAATTAAAAATATTTTATAAAATTTAATAATTTAAAATTAAAAATATTTCATATAATTTAAATATAAATATTTTATACAATTAAAATATAAATATTTATAAATATTCCATACAATTTATACATTATATATATATATATATATATATATATATATATATATATATTAATATATTATTAATGTATTATCAATAAATATATATATATATATATATATTATTAATGTATTATTATTATTTTATATATTATTAATGTATTATCCATAAAAATATATATATATATATATATATATATATTATTAATGTATTATTATTATTTTATATATATATATTTAATTTTTTTTCGGGGCGGGGACCCCTTTCCCCGTCCCCGCCCCGAATTCAAGGGCGGAGAATTTTTCCCCCCCATCCCCGCCCCCGCGGGGGAAAAATTCGGGGATTCCCCGCCCCGTTCGGGTCGGGTCCCCGCGGGGGACGGGGAATCCCCGTCCCGTGAGCATCCCTAATCATTGTATAGGAGATGTTCTACTTTGGACACTGGGGTTTGCAATAACTCGATGCGATGAAAATCAACTTACCAACAATAACTAAGGTATTTCTAAAATCTCTTAGTATAAGTCGAACGATTTCATGGTAAGATATGCCCCTTTAATAGTTTTAATTTTTATTTTTTTTCCTTTTATGAGATGCATGAACCCATTAAAATCCAACATTATATTTCAGTTTGCCTTGGTGTCGACAAAACAACATTCAGACACCACCCAAACAAAAGTAAAACTTGTACGATCATGAGCTTAAAATCCATACATATAAGCCTAAAGAGAGCTTCGTCAAATGGGCATAAGCAAGGCCCATTAAGTGGGCTTTCTCTTTTGGTCCAAGCCCAATGGTTAGACAACTCGTTAATTAATGTGATTAGGATTAAGTGATACAAAAAGTATAGATATTCCTTGTAGTTGAAATTAGTTGTAAGTAATCAAGCAAGTGATTTGCCACTAAAAAGCTTCATATTTTCTTCTCTCTTCCTCCTAGCTATATTCTCTTACTATTCTTTAGAGAATTTCAGCTCTGTCTTTGCTTAAGGAGTTTTTGAGATCCTAGTGCGGATATACTTGGAAGTGATCTAAATTGGATCATTGTGGTTCGCAATAGCCTGGTGAAGAGAAAATCAATTGTTTAACAATCATTCGCGGTAAAAATTTTAAACTAGTTTTTTTATTCAAGATCAATGCCTTGGTCAACTTTCCATTGTTCAAGGCCAAAGGCCATTTAATTTTTGTTGCATGAGGCCTCGGTTTCCAACACCATTTGCCAAAGGACAACTTATCCCGACGGCAAAGTAGTTGAGGTTTAAGTCACTAACAATATGGAATAATATGAAGCAGGCATATTTAAGTTAGAATCTTTATTGGATTTGTGGCATTTGGGGTAGAAATAAAGGGTGACTCAATGCTCGGGGGTTTTTTTGAAATTGGTGTAATTTTTTTAAAAATTTCGAATTTTGGTGTTACAGTAAAAAAAAATTAGAGTTTTGGGGTGACAGAAACCGGTAAAAAATAGTGCCGGTTTCTGTCAGAGTGGACCCGCACGAAAAAGATAGTTGACTGTCAAAAACCGGCACACTTTGGTGCCGGTTTCTGTCAGAATTTTGACAAAAACCGGCACCAAAGTGTGCCGGTTTTTGACAAATTCTTTTAACAAAAAATATGCTGGAGGAAGCCAGCTGTTTGCAACCATTTTATCCTCAAGTACAATAGATGTTAACTATATAATGAAACGGCAAAAACACTTCCCCAACTTTTATTTTTTTATTTTTCGTTTATGTTTATTACGTTTTTAAACATCTATTTTAATACAATTTAATATCAAATAAATATTTTATATAATTAATAGCTTAGAGACTTTATATGTATTAAAATAATAATATTATTTTATTCTATTTGACGAAATTAAAGACTGGAAATTTAATATTAAAATATTAAATAAACTACAATGAATTATATTTTTTTCTTAAAATATTAAATAAAGACTGAAAATTAAATATTAAAATATTAAATAATTTATTATTGAATTTTATATAAATTTATCCTAAATCCCATATGTTAGTAATTATATGGTCCGCATATATCACACTAAAAAGCAGTTTTTCAAATTCAATACTACTTTTTTGTTTTAGTTTTACCAATTTTCAAATTCAATACTATTTGTTAAATTATATTTTATATTTGCAATAAAAAAATTTAATACCTCTTTTTATTTTAAACTATATTTTTATTTTATTATATTTTATATTTGTTTTAGTTTTACCAATTATATTTTATGTTAACTATTTAAATTATATGGATTAATTATTTTATTGGTAAAACTATAATTGTTTTATTGTTTTAGTTTTACCAATTCTATTGGTAAAACTATAATTATTTTATTGCTAATTTATTTTATATTTTATATTTGTTTTAGTTTTACCAGTTCTAAAAATGTCCCACCATTATATTAAAATCACTTTTTCCTTTGAAAAGTCTCTTTCTAGACCTAATAAATTAGCATTAAACATTATATTACCAATTATTGTTTTAGTTTTACCAATTATTATTTTATTAATAATTAATTTTACCAATAAAATTATAGTTTTACCAATAAAATAATTAATCCATATAATTTAAATTATAGTTTTACCAATAACATTATAGTTTTACCAATAGTATTGAATTTGAAAATTGGTAAAACTAAAACAAAAAAGTAGTATTGAATTTGAAAAACTGCTTTTTAGTGTGATATATGCGGACCATATAATTACTAACATATGGGATTTAGGATAAATTTATATAAAATTCAATAATAAATTATTTAATATTTTAATATTTAATTTTCAGTCTTTATTTAATATTTTAAGAAAAAAATATAATTCATTGTAGTTTATTTAATATTTTAATATTAAATTTCCAGTCTTTAATTTCGTCAAATAGAATAAAATAATATTATTATTTTAATACATATAAAGTCTCTAAGCTATTAATTGTATAAAATATTTATTTGATATTAAATTGTATTAAAATAGATGTTTAAAAACGTAATAAACATATACGAAAAATAAATAAATAAAAGTTGGGGAAGTGTTTTTGCCGTTTCATTATATAGTTAACATCTATTGTACTTGATGATAAAATGGTTGCAAACAGCTGGCTTCCTCCAGCATATTTTTTGTTAAAAGAATTTGTCAAAAACCGGTACACTTTGGTGCCGGTTTTTGTCAAAATTCTGACAAAAACCGGCACCAAAGTGTGCCGGTTTTTGACAGTCAACTATCTTTTTAGTGCGGGCCCACTCTGACAGAAACCGGCACTATTTAGTGCCGGTTTCTGTCACCCAAAAACTCTAATTTTTTTTACTGTAACACCAAAATTCGAAATTTTTAAAAAAATTACACCAATTTCAAAAAAACCCCGATGCTCGTTACCCACTAGGTTGAAAAGAAATAGGAAACAAGGAAAAAAAAAAAAAAACTAAAACCATACCTAAAAGAAGTAAATGAGAATGGAATTATTTTTGTAGCTTTCCAATTCCATTAAGTTTCTTGAAAAGAGGATCAGATTGCGGACGCATTAGCCAATTTGGCTTCTGTTTGGAGCAATCCTAGGAAGGTAACTTCTCCTCCAACTATAATAGACGTATCAGATGGACCATTTTATGAAAATGTTTCAGCTATATATAAAACACAGGTGGAAGAAGATGAACATCCATGGTACTATGACATTTAAAACTTTTTGGCCAATCGAGTCCCTTTAGCTGACAAAGACACGAAAATGAAACTTGCACTTAAAAGACTAGTTGTACAGTTTATTTATTATGACATATAGCTTTACAAGAGATAGTTGAATGGAATACATCAAAGACATTTAACTAAAAAGCAATCGACATAGATTATGGAAGAAATACAAGCGAGTGTATGCGGTTCCCATATGAATGGAGTAATGCTCGCCAGTAAAATCATGAGACAAGGGTATTATTGGACAACTAGGGAAACAAATTGATTCGAATTTGTTAAGAAATGTCATAACTGCCAAGTTGCCATATGCCACCAACAAAGCTAAGAAAACTTAAGCTCTCCCTAGCCATTCGTTGCATAGGGTATTGACATCCTAGGGGAAATCCACCCAATGGCTTCAAATGGGCATAAATTCATTATAATAGCAATAAACTACTCTTCAAAGTGGGTAGAAGCGCATTATTTCAATAAATTGAGGGCCAAGTAGATGAGAAGATTTATCGAAATACAACTAGTCTACAGATATGGTATACCCACCATATTGTTACAGACAATGGTGTCCAATTCCAGAGAGAAACCAAAGCACTTTTTGATTTCTGCAAAATCCAGCATCACAAGTAATCAACCTACAGACCATAAGCGAATGGGGTGATAAATTGGTGAAGATCCATAAAGATTGGAGTGATAAATTGCCATATGCCTTGTGGATATTACCACACAACCATCAGAGCCTCAACCGAAGCCACTCCATTCCTTCTGGCTTGTATATGGATCAAAAGTTACTGAAGTTAAAATCAAGTCCTTATAGTGTACGTTTGGAATAAAAAAAATTCCTAAGACCGAGTGGGTGTTCGAAAGGTATGAACAACTGGCAGCATTAGATGAAAATAGGCTTTATGCTTTATATCATAGCCAATTGTACCAAAAAAAAATTGGCTAGACCTTTAACAAAAATGTGAGATTGCGCATATGATCAAAGGAGATTGGGTAGGCGAAACCGAGTCTGCAAAACTTTTTTAAAGTGTCTTTAGAAGTCTCTATCTTTTAAAAAAATAAAAAGTTAGATTAATGGAAATTTAATTAATTATCAAATTAATGGAATAAATATTTTTCAAAAAATAGAAATTTCTAAATACACTTCAGGAATTTCAATTTTACTATTGTGTATGGCTAATCTTGTAAGGTTGTGCAAGTTTATAGAATGTATAACCATCAAAATACTTTTCTTTTTTTTTTTTTAATTCACTAATCCAATTAATTCGTATTCGCATCGAATAAATCTACAAATGAAGCAAATATTCATTTGCAGATATTTAAAAATACTCCATTTTCAGAATTTAAATTCGAAATCTCTAATTAATAGAGAACGGATCAGTACCATCTCATCTCATTGCATTTATTGGATCTAATTATAATTGAAAGTGTTGATAATATATTATTATTATTTTAAATATTGATTTAAATGCAGCATATTTTGATCCAATTCAAACTGTGTATAAAAAAGTAATCTAAATTCAATCCAATTTATTTGAGTCGTAATATGTTTTGATGTATTTCGATCCATTATGATTATTGTGTATGGCATTGGATATAGTTCTTAAATTATAATTAGAGCTAAAGTAAATGAAAGAATATTTCAAAGACAAAGAGGACGAAATCCTTATGACACATAAAGAAGGAAATATTTGGAATGCCAAGCACAAAAATTGGCCTTTGCAGGAAAAAGGGAAAAAATAAAATTATAATTTGATTTTGCAGGATGGATGGGAAAGGAAACAACACTGTAACACGAAGCCGAGACAAAGTGGAAAGCAACACAATGATGGGTTAGGTATAGTTTTGAGCAAAAACAAACATAACTGTAATTATTATTATTCCAACTTCCTTTACTTGCATTTACTGATACAATTATCCCACTTTTTGCTCTTTTGACTATAAAAGAAACTATAGCAGTAATGTGGATGGCCTACTTCCCGCCTGTCACGCCTCCATCTTTAAACTTTTACCTGCCACTATAACTGTTTTTCCAAAAAAAAAACTACATTAAATTTAATTGTTTAATAGCCTAGAACAATAAATGCTAAATGGAATTTTTTTTTTTAATTAGAGGTTTTGATTTCAAATTTTGAAAATTAAATACTTTTAAATATTTAAATTAAAAATATTTTACCTTCTCTTATGAGTTTATTAATTTTGAATTTAGATTAGTCGTCCCGATAAATTTCGAATACCGAATATTATACTAAAAAAAATTAATGGTTTATATATATATATATATATATTTGTAATTGTTTGTAGAACAAATCAAATCGTGAAATCTTTAGAAACTAGACCTGGCAATCAGGTCAGGTTTGACGGATTCGGATCACTTCGAATTATTTTTTTCAGTTTCGTGTTTTCGGATTGTCATTTTTCAAATAATTTGGGTTGGATTACTTCTTTTTTAAAAAAAAAAAAAAGGATTTGGTCAAATCTCGGGCCATAATTAGGATTGAAAAATTAGACTGATACTAAAAACCGAATTGTTAACAATTCAATATATTAGATTTTGAATCTGGTCCGATTGAATTCGAATCACTATTTTTGAATTAAAAATTGCCAAATTTAATAGAAACGCAATTTTTAGTTTTACTTATTTATGCCTGGTTGGAGTGAGGCAATTTTTAGGGTTCATGACTCTATTGTTTGGAATTTTATTTTATTTTATTTAAAGACGATTATGCTTTGTGTAAATTTAGAGATTTTTTGTTTTTAAGAGCTTTAGTTTCACTAGAATAAGTGTGTTTTGTTCTGTTTTGGTGTGCTTATTTGTCACCTATTCAAATTAATTGAATCAATGAATATCAAATGAATTATATATAATATATATATATATATATTAAAAAAGTGCGTTTTATTGAAAAAGAACAAACGGGTAGTTAATTGGGATGTGTTAGGTGAGGTTAAAATTAGTTGTTAGATAGTCAATTTTGATCTTAATCAGCTACTAATTCAGTCAATTCTTTTCAAAGTCTATTTTTTATTTTTTATTTGATTTAATTTTTATTTAAATATATTATTGAATTAAAACTTATTTTTATTACAATTTATTTAAAACTTATTAAGTACAAAATATTTTTGTCATTAAATTAATATATATATATATATATATATATATATATATATAATTGTACAAATAATGGTTATATATTGAATATCACCAAATGATATTTAAATTGGCTTCAGTGCTATTCTTATAAAATATAAAAAAAAAAATTGTATATACATGAAAAATAACTATATCCGTAAATTATATAGAAATATATTGTTAACTGTTATTTAATATAAAAATAGAAACGAAGGATAATTTTTTTATCAAATACTTGAAATATTTTTACTAAATTAATTGAAACCGTTGAATGAATATATATATATATATATATATATATATATATATATATATAAGATTTAAAACAATTTGGATGCAAACTTTAATTTTTTTAAAATTAATTAATCATATTAATAACACCACATGCACACTACCTATCTTTCAAGCCCATAGGACAATGTCTAAGAATCCAAATCAATGCCTAGGCTTAGCATGACTGCTCTTACTCTGCTCATAACCATCACCAATTATTCCATGGCTAGGCCATCAACCATGCAACCATGATTGATTTTTGTTTTTGTTTTTTTTTTTAATTTTTACAGTAAAAGTATAATAATATCTAATTATAAAAGTATATCTGAAAAAATTGAATACGAATATTTTTATATTTTTTTAATGGAGTGTTGGCCAGCATACAAATATATGGATTTCTTATTATTGGATGGATGGATTTCTAATTAATAATAAGAAAACAAAGCAAAGTATAGAATATGAAAGAATGAAGAGAATTACCGTGCGGTGACGGAGGAACAGTGATGATTAGAAGAACATAATGATATGGTGAGGGTCCCATCTTTTCCGTAACTCATGCCTTAATTATTAAACATAATAACCTTTTATCTTTTCAACCTTTGTATATCTTCTTCAACTCACCAACACTCCTTGGGACCCCTTAAGACCTCCATTGTGCTTTCTCCTTAATTTCAGTACGAAATGGCTAGACCAAACATCTTCTTCTTCTTCTGGTTAACCATTTTCGTTGGCTTTTTCAGTGGCAAGTCATCTGAGTTTGGCTTATTACAAGATGAATTGTTATCTAAGTGGGTGAATGAAGAAGATAGTGAAGTTGATATGGTTCAAAGATCAAGCAGTGGATGTGATTTTAGTTCAGGGAAATGGGTTTATGATCAGTCTTACCCTCTTTATGATACTACTTGCCCTTATCTTAGTACAGCAGTTACTTGTAAAAGAAATGGAAGGCCTGATTCTGATTATGAGAAATGGAAATGGCAGCCTCATGCTTGCTCAATCCCAAGGTACTTGGTACTTAAGCTTTCATTAATCAGTAATTTCAAGATAATTACTCAATTTGTTTCCTAGATAAACGGGAGATGTTTCAGTACACAATGTCCAAATGTATCACACTACGCACCATCCAGTTAAATGATATTAATGCATACTGATTATGTTATTCGTTTATGGTGTGTGCCGAATTAACACTCAAATAAATTAAGGCAGTAGTATAAAGCAATCATTTTATGTGTTTATATGTGTGTGTATAGGTTTGATGCACTGAAATTTCTTGGAAAGATGAGAAGGAAAAGAATAATGCTAGTTGGTGATTCAATAATGAGGAACCAATGGGAGTCTCTTGTCTGCTTAGTTCAAGGAGTTATTCCAACCGGTCATAAAATGGTTACTTATAATGGCCTTTCCATGGCCTTCCATGCTTTGGTAAGCTAAGATTAGAAGTGGGCATTTGGTTCGGTTCAGTTTCAAACCTAAAGAATTGAAAAACCAAAATTTTTACAATTTTAAGAACTCACGAATCGAATTCGGTTAGTTTGGTTCGGTCCAACGGGGTTTTCTGATTTATATAATTTATATTATATATTAAAATATATATAATACATAAACATAAAACGAAAGTCATTTACAAAAGTTTGATAAGTTTATTTTGATTTTAGACTTCTAAGAACCAAACCGAATTTTGTCGACCAGAATTGAAAATCAAATAAATAAAATTGAATTGACCGAATTGTCCACGGTTCGATTCAATTTTTTTTTTTTGATTTTGGTTCAATTTTGCACCATCCTAGCTAAGATTAATTTATATCCATTACTCTTTATATATATATATATAGAAAACAAAATTAAATTATATTGGTTATTTAAAAATTATGTATGTGAATTAACAGGACTATGAGACATCAATTGAGTTTAGTTGGGCACCATTGCTAGTGGAATTGAAGAAAGGAGCTGGAAATAAGAGAATTTTGCATTTAGATAGGATTGAAGAGAATGCAAGATATTGGAGAAATGTTGATGTTCTTGTCTTTGATTCAGCTCACTGGTGGACTCATTCTGATAAATGGAGTTCGTAAGAAATTCATTTAATTTTCTTTTAAATCCTTCTTTTTTCTTTACATCCTTAACGTATATATATTAATTTGGAGTGTTAATCCGGTTCATAGTGTGTAGGTGCACTGCTTGTTATGCACAGTCCGTTTGATCGGCCGACCAAAACAGCCAAAACATATTGACTGTTTTAGTCAGCCGATCGGATGGCGCATTTCATACTACGTACGATTATTAGCTTGCAACATTTTAAAGACGTTGTCAAATATTGCCTTATATAAATTAAGGTAATATTTTTCAACTATACTCCTAAAAATATGTTGTAATAAGCTCTTTATACAGTAGTATATTGGTGTTAATGAATCACATGCAAACTTTAATATTTTGAAATGTTTAACAGATGGGACTACTACATGGAAGGACAGTCTCTAATAAAAACTATGAATCCAATGATTGCTTATCAGAAAGGACTTACTACATGGGCAAAATGGATTGATTTAAATCTTGATCCTCGCAGAAGCAGAGTCATTTTCCGAAGCATGTCTCCAAGACATAACAGGTTGTTATATTTATTAACCCCAAAATCATTTTACACACTTAAACTTTCTTTATTTATGTCGAATTTTATTGGGCCCTTAAATGTTTATTGCAGATCATATATATTTTGGTCCAATTTTAACAGATTAATTGTTTTAGCATCATTTTTTGTGCTGTTGAGTCTATGTTTGGACTTAATTTATGTTAAAATAAAAGTTAAAAGACTCAGTTTAGAGAATAAGTAAGAAATGCTTAATATATATCCAGTCTCCTGAATTTGACAATTTCAGTCGTTTTTTGTATAGAAGTTGAGGGAGCTGTTGATGTATTTATAAGCTTGTGGTCTGAACTAGCTTGCAATTAATCTTACTAATGGGAAGATTAGTGTAGTAGAATAAAGTTAAAACGCATTCTAATTGAAAAGATAATAGAGTTTTGTTGCATTTTCTATATATAATGTGCAATGACAAAATGAAGCATCGGGTGGGGGACAGGGAAAATGGATGGAAATGCTACAAAGAAAGGGAGCCATTAGCATTTTTCAGCCACAAGCATGTTCCAGAACAAGTGGTAGTATTAAAAGAAGTGGTAAGAAAGATGAGTTTCCCAGTCTATTTACAAGACATAACCACAATGTCTGCTCTACGTAGAGATGGGCATCCTTCAGTTTATAGAAGACCAATTAGCCAAGAAGAGAGGCAACATCTTTCAAATCAATTTTCTTCCGATTGTAGCCATTGGTGCCTCCCTGGGGTCCCTGATATTTGGAATGAGATGTTAAGTGTTATTCTTTAATTACCACTCTCTAGTTCTACTTTTATCTTAGGCTTTGGTATTTCTTAAGAGTTTGCCACGTTTGCTACTTGTTTACTACTGATGATTTGTGTTATTTGGTGTTGTAATTTAGTGTATAAAATTGTGACTTTTCTAGCTTCTTGTTACTTCAAAATTCAAATAATCATTAGCTTCTTGCTTTTGTAATTTCATTTAGTAGCTTTTCATTAAAAAATAATAAAAAAGGTTTAAACTTTAATGATTATATATCAAGCACAAATCTTCCGGGTTTTCATATCGATAATACATTTTTTTCAAAACGAGAAAAACAATGCTATACTTTTTACCTGTTAAATTAGCTAATTTTTTACCCACTGACTAATTGTACTATTTAAATTTTTTTTACTTTTTAACCATTAAATCGGTTAACTGAACTATCTAAAATACGATCGGACAGTAAAAAAAAAAGTATGGTAAGCTAAAAAAAAATAAGTAGCAAGAAAAACTTCTATCATGCAAGCACGTTAATAATAAAATAAATTGAAATGTGCATGGTTTTCAAAAAAAATAATAAATATGTAGATTTGCAATGGTACGAAGATATCCAGTTGTATCGAACAAACAAATAAATAAATATAAATGTATAAAATAAATAAAAGTAGCAGAATTAGAACAGTTTCAATAATTTCTCGAGCATGGAGGTCGTTATTAATTAGGAGTAAGAGAAACTGGGGTAAGGTCAAAAGATTTCGACTCTAGTACCTTGGAATCTGTAGTAAAAGAACCCAAATTGAGAAAATAATAATTATAAGCATACTATTAGATAGCATAAATCACATAATATGTCAAACTAGATAGGCCACTTTGGAGATAAAATATATCATATTATAAATATCTAGATTACTAACCGCACAGATAGAATTTAAATTATATTTTTATGATCGAATTGAATAAGATCAAAATAAACTCTAGTAATAATGTTTAAAAAGAATTTTGTGCATAAGATTTACTGAATACGGAGCTGGTTGCAAGATTTACTCAATATTATGAAAATTATTTAATATATTAGTATATAAGATGAAATTATTCAAAAACAAAATCCAAAATTAGTAGCTACAATAAAGATGAATTTAAAGAACGTTAATGATCATTCCTTATTATATTTATATATGTGATTGTGGATTATATTTATATTATTATAATATTCCATTTGTCCCAAAACAACAGTAACACTTTTATTTTTAGTTCATCTCAAAATATAAGACCACTAAATGAAATTATAGTTTTCGCGACGAAAATTTAGCGACGAACGATCACCCAGCGTCAGGTGTTCTTACATATTTGCATATATATTGAAAAGAACTGACGAAATCGTTCTCCCTTCTACTCATAAATCTCAAAAATATATATACAAGATTTACCGAACAACAAAACTGTCAAAAAGGAAGATTCTAAAAAAGGAAGTAACTTCCAAAACTAATGCTCCTAAATAAAGCTAATTAAGCTTAAAGAAGAAAAAAGATATTTACAGCTGAACCTTCCAAAACAGAACCGAAAATAATGCCACTATCCAATACACCCCCCCCCCCCCCCCCCCCCCCCCCCCCCCTCAAGTTGGAGCATGAGGATTCTAAATGCCCAACTTGCCAAGAAGAAAATCAAATTGATCTCTTCCCAAAGCTTTAGTCAAAATGTCAGCGGGTTGCATAGAAGTATGCACATATTTCACTTGAATGGTTCTGCTTTGTATCTCATCACGAATAAAATGACAATGTACTTCGATATGTTTTGTACGCTCATGGTAAACTGGGTTAGTCACCATATGTAAAGCAGAATGACTGTCACATTACAAAGACATTGAACCACTGTGCTCAACTCCTAGAAAATGCAATAAACCTTTCATCCATTTAAGTTCACAAGCCGTAGTGCTCATAGACCTGTACTTGGCCTCAGCAGAGGAACGAGACACTGTTGCCTGCTTCTTGGATTTCCATGATATGGGCGAATTTCCTAAAAGAACGAAGTAACCCGTCAAAGAGCGTCTTGTTAACGGACAACTAGCCCAATCAGAGTCACAATACGCATAGAGTTTCAAATCACAATCAGTGCGCAAGAGAATTCCTTGACCTGGATTGCCTTTCAAATAACGCACCACCCTCAAGGCTGCTTCCCAATGCTCTTTCTTCGACTGCTGCATAAATTGTGCAAGAGTATGCATACAATAAGATAACTCAGGTCGTGTGATTGTCAAATAAATGAGCTGTCCTACAAGCCATATATACTGCACTGGGTCATTCATATATGCACTATTTGTAACCGCCAGCTTGTGATTTTGTTCAATAGGAGTTCTAGTAGGCTTGGCTCCTAACAATCCAACTTCAGATATCACATCCAATGTGTACTTTCGTTGACACAAGAAAATGCCATTTGAATTTCTTGCCACTTCAATGCCCAAGGAATATTTCAACTTACCCAGATCTTTCATATGAAAACACCGACTCAAATAATTCTTGAATGTTTGTATCACCTTTCCATAATTACCCGAGACAATAAGATCATCAACATAAATAAGCACATTTAAATGAACAGATTTATCTCGAAAAATAAACAAAGAGTAATCTGAACATGATTGTTTAAAACCATAAACCTTTAAAGAAGCCGCCAATTTCGCAAACCAACACCTGGCGCTTGTCGCAAACCATATAAAGACTTTCGAAGTCTACAAACTTTTCCTGGTGTTTGAGAAAAAAAACCAGGAGGCAGTTTCATGTACACCTCCTCATCTAAGTCACCATGCAAGAAAGCATTTTGAACATCCATTTGATGAAGATCCCAGTTTCTTGCAGCTGCAATAGCGAGTAAAGTGCGTACAGTTACCATCTTTGCCGTTGGTGCAAAAGTTTCATAATAATCTATGCCTTCAATTTGATTATTCCCAAGTATCACCAATCATGCCTTATACCTTTCAATACCTCCATCAGAGTTATATTTTATCTTATAAACCCACTTGCTTCCAATCGCTTTTTTTTTTCTGGTGGCAAGTTTTCAACAGTCCATGTACCATTGTCTTTTAAAGCTTGTATCTCCTTTCTCATTGCTTCTTTCCAATTCTCATCTTTGACTGCTTCTACATAGGTACCAGGTTCATGCCCTGAAGTAACGGCTGCCAAGAAGAACCGATGTGGCATAGAAAACTTATCATAATTCACATAATGTGCTAAAGGATAAGGAGTACCTGAAGAAGGATATTGAAGTGATGAACACGCTGAAGGGTTTACTTTGATTGTATTAGTCACATGGTCCCTCAAACGGGCAAGAGTTTGCTTCACTCTTTGTCCCCTACCAAGTGGTTCGTCGACATTCTCATTCTCCCCCACATCATTTCCTTCTGCTGCACCCGTATCAGTTATAGTTGCTTCTTCTCTATTATAATTCACCTCACCATCTTCCTCCACTTCTAGAACATGTTAATTGTCTGCATCAACTCTTTGACTCCAATTTTCATCTATGTTTGTAGCCATGACATCATCTGAAATATGCTTACTTGCATATGGAAATTTTGTTTCAACAAACACAACATCTCTTGAGACAAAATATTCATGAGTCTCCAAGTCATATAATCTCTAACCTTTTTTTCCAAATGGATATCCAACAAACACACACTTTTGACTTCTACTTGCAAATTTATCTCTGTCCCTGTTTAAGTTATGTGCATATGACAAGCATCCAAAAATTCGAATATCTTTATAGGAAGGCACTTGTCCAAATAAAACTTCATAAGGAGACTTACCATCTAACAACCTAGTAGGTGTTCTATTTATCAAATATCCAGCAGTAAGAACACATTCTCCCCAAAATTCAATAGGTAGACTTGCTTGAAAACGCAATGCTCTTGCCACATTAAGAATGTGACGATGTTTTCTTTCTACTCACCCATTTTGTTGAGGTGTCCCTACACAAGATGTTTGATGCAATATCCCATGCTCATCAAAATATTCTTGCAAACACAAGAACTCACTTCCATTGTCACTTCTAACAATTTTCACATCTTTCTTAAATTGTCGTTGAATCATTGCAACAAATCTTTTAAGAACACAAGCAACTTCACTTTTTTCATTTAACAAATATATCTATACAGCACGAGAATAATCATCAATGATTGTTAAAAAAATAAATTCCTCCAGAAGAAGCTGGGACTCTATAGGCTCCCCACAAATCACAATGTATTAGTTCAAAACATTCTTTGGCTCTACTGTCACTAGAAAGATAAACTTCTCTTGTTTGTTTTGCTCTAAAACAAATATCACATGCCTTATTAATATTACTACCAAAACTACCAACCTCGGAAATCATTTCTAACACCTTAAAAGACGGATGTCCCATTCTCATGTGCCACAGCTCAGAAGATGCAACATCCTTGGTCTTGCACGCATGCGCCAAAGCCACTCCTTTGAGAAAGTAAACCCCTTCACGTAGTTCACCCGCTCCAATCACCTTCCTCGAAGTTCGATCCTGTATAGCACAAATTTTGTTAGTGATTTGAATAACCAGATCAAAAACATCAAGAAGTTGAGATACTGAAATCAAATTGCATTTTAATTTGGGCATGAAAAGAACATGTCTCAATATCAATGCTCCTCCAAAGAACACGGTTCCTTCTTTCAACGCCATGGTCTCCTCTCTATTAGGCAAGCCTACTGGACATGGCACAATATCTCTCACTTCACTCAAGCATGTATAAGTTCCTGTCATGTGATGGGAGGCACCTGAGTCAATAATCCAAGACTAGATTCTTTGCTTACTCGTCAATCTCTCATTATCACTATTCTTTTGAGAGCTTAGTAACCCAAGCAAGGCAATCCAATGTTCATTACTTAATCCAGTAAGTCCTCTTCTATTATAGTCAGATATCGTTCCTCGCCCACCATCAACACCAGAAACTTGAGTTGCATTTGCCCGCGGAATTCCTGGCTTGTTACGACACTGCCAGTACCACCCTTTCGCCCACCACCTCGTCCAGTGATGCTTGTACGTGGTCTATTTTCCCACAATTCAGGATATCTTATGAGCTGAAAACAATTATCAATATCATGTCCCTCTCTGCTGCAATAAGAACAAATCACAGATTTATCCTTGTCCCCTCCTAAATTTCGACCACCTGTTTGGACAGCAAAACTCATGGGATTGCTTATTTCTTCTCTTGTTCGTGTCATGGTTCGCACCCGCTCCTATTGAACAACTATAGCATATGCCCGATTCAAGTTAGGCAATGGTTCCATGCTCAAAATATTGGAACGCGTTGTTCCATATCCTTCTTCATCCAATCCCATCAAAAACTGATGAACTCTCTCATCTTCATGCTTCTTCTGCAGCTCAGTAGTGAGATTGCATTTACACCCAGTACAGGAACATAACGGTATTTAATCGTAGTTGTTCAATTCATCCCACAAAGCTTTGAGTCTTCCATAATAAGTGATCACAGCCTGCCCATCTTGCTTACAATTCGCTAGATCATATCTTAATTGCTGCACTCGGGGACCATTCCTAATGGAGAATCGCTGCCTAATATCCTCCCATAAATTTTTCACATTTTCCATATAAAATATGGTCGAACGAAGCATAGGTTCAATGGTATTGAACACCCAAGACACAAGCATAGAGTTGACTATCCACCACTCTTCAAGTTCCGGTGAGTCATCTTCCGGTTGCTTGACGGTTCCGTCGATAAAGCCATATGTCTTTTTAGCTCGCAAAGCGGTTCGTACTGCTCGTGCCGATTCATCATAATTCTCATCCTTCAATTGAACTTGGGTGATTATGTTTCTAGGATTATCATTTGGGTTCAGTGTATAGGGGCTCTGAGTTTTCTTGTCAAAACCAGAACTCCTTACATCTTTCTTGTCATCAGCCATGGCTCTGATACCATGAAAAGAACTGGCGAAATCGTTCTCCCTTCTACTCATAAATCTCAAAAATATATATACAAGATTTATCGAACAACAAAACTGTCAAAAGGAAGATTCTAAAAAAGGAAGTAACTTCCAAAACTAATGCTGCTAAATAAAGCTAATTAAGCCTAAAGAAGAAAGAAGATATTTACAGCTGAACCTTCCAAAACATAACCGAAAATAATTCCACTATCCAATACATATATACATAATTTTTTTTATTTAACCAAATTCAAACGTACAATCAATCTACCCAAAAAAAAGTTTACACATATTTCCCGAACATGTATATGTACATATTTTTGACACAAATTTCACATTATTACACATATTTAACATGATTACACTTTAGTAAAAATGCATTAGTTCCATGACATTTTGTGTAATTAGATGGTCCAGTGGAGTTCGGGCAAGTCTTCCTATTATGGCCCTCACTTTTGCATAATGTACATCGGTTAGGCCTGGAGCTCTCTCTCCTGTCCATTTCATTTCGATACCGAGAAGTCCTCGGTCTACCTTTCTTTCTTATCAACTCCGGATTAGGCACAAGAGTTGGACCAATATAGGGAGGCCAGTAATCACGGTGTGCAAGGGATTGGAAATATGAACTGTAACAACTCAATGCTTCTGAAAGTTTATAACACTTGTCGACGTATGTCCACATGTCCACATGAACATGCATATAAGCTGCTATAGCATGTGAACAAGGCATTTTCGTACCTTGAAATTTTCCACATTCATATTGCCGGCAATCCAAATTAATAGATTAAGTGTTATTACCTTTTCTTTTGCTTTTTTGATTTTTAGTCCGTATGGTGAAAATTCCTCTACGCCGGTCAAAGCTCTCAACCCTATGGCCATAAGCTTTTTGAGCGCGCTTTGCCATCTCATCCAAATAATTTTGGGTGAACGTATTACCCGCTGTAATTTGAGCTCGATACATGCACCTTCTGTCATAAAAAAATTTAACAAGTCTGGCAAATACATGCTCAACAACACAGTAAACTGGCATCATACTTACACCCTTTAAAGCACTATTTACGCTCTCCGCAATGTTGGTTGTAGCGTGTCCATACCTATACCCATTATCATGAGATAAAGTCCACTTGTCTAGCGAATTTTGCATTGCTCAATTGTAGGAGTCGATGTCAAGTTCCTTTATCTCATCCATTCTTTTTGTAAATTTTCTTGGTTGAAAGTTATTACCTACAAGGAGGTTCAAAAATATTAATAATTTCTAAAATATTCGAGATGTTCATAATAATATAAATAAATAATAATTAGAGTAGTTAACATACCCGCCTTGTACAACATGTCCTTAATTGTTGAATTTCGGTGAGCAGTGTTGTAGTTGCTCACAAAATGACGGAGACAATATCTATAAAATCCTAATGGCTCCTTCCAACCACTACTATCATCACGAAATAGGGCCATTATACCGGCATGCCGGTCAGAAATAATAGTTATGCCCGATTGTTTGGTGACATACCGCCTAATGCATGCCATGAACCAACCCTAGCTAGACTTATTCTCATTTTTAACAATAGCAAATGCTACTGGAAACAAGAAATTATTACCATCTACAACACTTGCAATCAACAAAGTTTGATAAAACTTTCCTGTCATAAATGTTTCATCAATAAGCAAAACTGGCTAACAGTGAGCTAGACCATCTATGCATGGCTTGAATACCCAAAAGAGCCTTTTGAATTGTTTACAATGAGGCTTCATACTATCTTCAACAATAAAGTCATAGGCCGTTCTGGGATTGTATGTCTCCATGGCTTTTAGGTATCCAGGCAACCTTCCATAAGAACCCTCATAATTACCAAATATCTTCTCCAAAGCCTTTGTCTTTGCATACCATGCTTTACTGTATGATATATCATAATTGAAACGATTCTTGATATCAGCAATTATTACACTAACTCTAAGATCCGGAGCAGCACTAACCATTTTCAATATGCAGTCACAAATAATTTGCGAATCTAACTGTCTATGGTGTTGTGATACCAGCAAAGCATTACAGTTATGAGGTCCCTTATAAACACTAATTATCCAATACGGAGATATCCTTTTTGTCATTGCTCGTAGTCTCCATGGACAACCTATATTTGCACGTGTGCAACATACCGACCAGTACGATTGCTTGGACTCTACAACTTTGTATGAAATATTACTCTGAATGGAAAATTTTTTCACACACGCCTTCACTTCATCTTTCGATGTAAAGGCCAATCCTTCACACAACTCAGATACCCCATCCCATCTGACCATTGGGAAATCGTTATACATATTAATCTCTGCTTCAGCAAAATTAACAGATGTGTGGTGCACAGATGAAAACTGAAACTGTGACATATTGGACTGTCCACTTGGTCGATCTATTTCCTCATTCATGTGCATATTTTGAATGCCCTCCGTCACTAGAATCGAACTACACGGAATTAAGTCATCATCTCTTCCTCCCAAATTTTCTAGCTCACCATCAGTCAAGTCTATTTCTTCATCATCATCTTCCGGGTCCCAACTTGGAGAAAAATATCCATTATTCATAGCATTAACTCCATGACGATACGCATCATCACCTGCAATATCTGCACATTCAACAGAATGACATGACCCAACATTCATTTCGTTTAGAACTCTTAACTCTCTAAGCGGACTAGCATCTACAGTTTCTGTTTCTTCAGCACTTTCACATTCGGTTGGAGCCTCATACTTATAATGCGGATTGCCTTCAAATTCGTTTCCTTCTTCTGCAGTTGGTATAGACCCTACGTCTCCGGCATTAGCCGACTGATTGATAGTATTCAAGACATTTTCTCGATCTTCAATTACAATTTCTTCTGTTACAACGATTAACTCCACAATCGTGTATCCATAAAATATATTAAAATTCTCATAAATTTGATCAACATCATCATCATCCACTATATCCATTGTCGCCCAGCAAATTGACCCCTGATTGTAAACTGGACACTTATATATCACCCTACAGACCCTAACTGCTGCACCCAAATCCAATTTAACTGATATTTTATGAATAAGCTTAGCAAAAGTCGGTTTATTTCTAATTTTCAATCTTCTTGATCTGGCTGAAGGGCTTGAAGCTTCATAATTAAAGCCAGATATACCGAACGTTGACTGTCCTCCAGTGTGAATTATAAAAGTCATAGGAACCGACATTTTTTTCCTACAATATATGTATACATATCGTAAATATTATTGTGATATTTAGCTTTAAAAGAAATAATTAATTTAGACTTCGATAATGTATCTGATACAAATTATCATTGAATATTAACACAAATTTATTTTCTTGTAAAAACTAGATATTATTTCTATTTTCAAAATTTATTTAATTTTATCCTACAACTAGTTAACTTCAATTCATACTATTTTTTATACTACAAAAATAATGACTTACCTTTAATGATGAAATTAATAGATATCTTCTCAAAATATCGATACCTGCAGGTTAAATGTTGATATTAGATCAATAAAAATATAAATTTTTTGGAATAAAAAATAAGATTATATGACCATAGTATTACCTTCAAATATAACCGTGCTGCTTATAATTTATTTTTGCTGAATGGTTTGCAAATGAAATAAGATCAAATATGTAAGAAACAACAAAAAGTAATTAGATAAGGAGCAAATAAACATTTGAGCTTACACAAAAACTAATATGAAATATTAAAACGAAAGCGAAGAAGGAGTTAGGAAATATAGAATGAGAAGAATGTGCCAATATAGAAGATGAAAATGATGGGCAAAAAACCTGTGTGTTTATTTGCTGCATGAGTAGCTTTTTGGTACAGAAACCGGCACAATCTGTGCCAGTTTTCGACACTGTCCAGCCGGGTTTGACCGGCTGGGCCCACAAGCCAAAAGCCGGCACACCTGGTGCCGGTTTCTAACATTTCCTTTTGTACAGAAACCGGTGCCACGTGTGCCGGTTTCTGACATGGCCAGCCGGTTTGACCGGCTGGGCCCCACCTGACGGATACCGGCACTGGTACGTGCCGGTTTCTGACGCCCCTAAACTCGAATTGTATTTACTGTAGCCCCCTTTTTTCAAATAATTTATAATTTAACCCCCATTTAAAAAAAAACCCTGATATATGCAAGTTGTTCTGTTTTCACCACTGTGTTATTTTAATAATAATTTATAACTGCTATTTTTTTTTATTAATATGATGTGTTGTATTTAGTATTTAGTACACATTGGGTCCAATTTTTATAAGTTAAATATCATAATGATATTATTCAGTATGTATTGGATTATTGAACTACAATTTGAATGGTTAGCACCTCAATCCATTGTATCCAATTTGTAATTATCCCTTAAATTTATGATGTATAGAAAACTAGCCTGAAATCCGTTTCCCTCAAAGCAAGTTTGGGCAGTCAACATGATAAATAAAAGTAGAAGGCTTGGGAATCAGTAGTAGTTTAAGATTGACAATTTAACTGCTACTTTAATTTATCAGAATTAGAATCTCGTATTTTTTTGTTTTTTACTTCAAAAATATAATTATTAAAAATAAAAATAAAAACACTAGGAAGGCTTAAGTTATCAATAGGGGTGAGCAAAATTCGGGTAAAACCGAAAAATCGAACCAAACTGACCGATTTTTTTAATTCTGTTCGGTTTCAGTTTTGAAATTATATGAAAATCGGTTAATTCGGTTCAGTTCGGTTTTGAAAGGTAAAAACCGAAGAAAAACCAAACCGACCGAAATTTCAATATTATATATTATTTTATCCAATTTTTACATAAAAAAAATTATTTTTGTATTTTTTTTATCAATTTAAGGGGTTTGAACTCAAATTATATATGTACATTTTTCAATTTGGATGTTTTTATTTTAGTTTTATAATTTGTAATTTTTTAGATAATTTTTTTATTATAATTTTATATTTTCGGTTAACCGAACCGACGCGACCGAAAATATCGGTTCGATTTGAATTCGGTTACTACATGTTAATCGGTTCGGTTCGATTTGCTTAAATACCAATATTTTAATTATCTATTTTTTCGGTTCGCTTATTGAACCGAACCGACCGTCGAACACTCCTAGTTATGAATTACTTGGATTGCCAATTATAAGAATGACATTAAGTAGCCTATTAGGCCTGCAGAGTAAGCGGCGAAGCCCAACTAAGATGCGCATTTCTACAGTGCAACAAAACCAAAAACAAACTTCTCATTTAACTGACCTCTAAAAGAATGCGACCAACCAAACATAGCATTCTATCAACCAAAAAATTTCAGGTTATTTGGATTAGCAATTCGATCTGAGTAGTTCAAAATTTGCATATCCTATTCAAATAAATCAAACAATCCGATCCCAATTACAATTTTTTGTTCGGTTTTTTCGGATCTTGGTTGGAATTTTGCTCTAGATATGGGGAGAAAACCTTTTCTTCAACTTGGAAATCTCCTTGGAACTCATACCAAAAGCCTTTTCCAAAAGCTTGTCATAAACTCCAGAACCAAAAACAGCGTGAGGGATTCTTACCAAACCAGGGTTCTGGCTATTAAAACTACCTAAAATAGTGGCTGGTTCATCACCAACATTAATCTGAAAATGAACTAGACCTCTTGGAAACACCATCACTTCACCTTTCTCAATCACCTTAGCGAAAGCTCGGTTCTGCGAATCGACAAATCCCGAATAAAGTTTCCCCTGAAGCACATATGCTACCTCAGTTGCTCTTGGATGGTAATGAGGCACATTCACGCCATCAACTTCAAAATCAGCTCGAACAAGTGAAAGGCCTAATGTGTTAAGTCCTGGGAACACATTCACATTCATGGGAATGGATGATAGCCCCATTTCATCGTACTTTCGGCTAGATTTTAGCCCCGAAAATACGAAATCCTCAACTGTAGCTTCTGATGAGTTCTTGCATCCTCCTGAGCCTTCATTAAGTATGCAGAAGTCATGAAGAGGATCAGGGTCAGAAGCTAATATTGTTATTATATTTCCATAAACAACAAACATAAACAACAACACTATTGCTCTCATTTTTTGGGTCTATGTTATGGGGATAAATTGAGTGCAGAGCGACCTCCTAATATAACATAGTAAACTAACCACCACGAGTAGAACTAGTGGTCAGCATGTACGGCAGATCTCGAGTTCGATTTCTCTCCATCTTTATAATTAGGCATTACACTCCTCATGCAACAAGTCTTTAGCTTTATGCAGTTTGCTTGATGAGAAAGGGAAATTGGAATCGTTGGGTGCATTTGGGAAATGTTAGTGAGAAGTTGGTTAAGGTGAAGGATGAGTTGTGTTGAGTGGAGTTGATTATTGAACAAAGAGTATGCCTAAAGGTTCAATATTAATTATATATAAAATGTCTATACTTCAATAAAACTCCAGATTCCAACTGCTCCATAAGGCAAAAAGCTATCTGGTCCTGAGCAATACTGATAAAATATGTCTACAGTGCTGACCAATTATATGAATAAATTAATTCTTTTGCCAAAAGAAAAAATAAACAATATATAAATCAATTGAATGTTATCCTGGTTTGTCCACTGTTATAACTACTACGTTTACAAAAATTGTCTTGCTTTTTTAAAGATCAAACATTGTAATAATTGAATTTTCTGTCGTTTGTTAGCTTTAAAAGAAACAGGTAGTTCGACTTGAGCAGCGTATCCCTACCGGATATGTATTCAATACCGATATTCGTTGAACATACCTAAATATGTATTTGGTATGTATTTTTCTTTTAATTTTGGGTATCCGTACCTATTATGTACCAATGAATGCGACTTGGGTGCGAACCTATATTTTTGTGGATTTTAATATATACGGTGATAGTTTGACATACTTTTTGAATTATATAATGTATAATTAGTTTGTAATGACAATGAGATGATGAAATTATATTCAGACACATACTTTAATTATTCTCCAACCAATTAACATTAACAGCACAAAACACACACGCACATATATATATATATATATATATATATCCTTTTAGGATTTAGAGCAGATTATCTTTATAATTTTAGTATTTGTAGTGTAAATTATAATTATAATTTTATAATATGGTTATTAGTTTTATTTTTATTTTTTATTTGCCTACCAAATGACAACATTTTTCTTTTAGCCAATGTTGCATAGGTACGGTACACGTATGCGTACCAGTATGGATATAAGTAGAAAATATAATTTTTACAGATACAATATAACCATTAATAAAAAAAATTATATATATAAAAAAAAAAAACTGAAGTATCAAATTTCTAATAGCTTAGTTCTAATAGGATATATAATGAAATCATTCTGAATTCTTTTCAAAAAATTAGAGAAATAAAGAGTTCACTGATAAAACAAAAATTATATAAAAAAAAATTATTCCACTTAAAATGCTAGTCCATATTTAATCTTTGGGAAGGGGACCTCAAGTCTCAAGATGTAGCATGTGAGATAGAGGGGGAAAAAAAATAAAGGTCGTTTAAGTGCCGGTGAACTCGTGATGAAAGAGAGTTAGCCCGCAGCCTGGATGTGATAACTCTTTATCTGCGAGTCCAACAAGATGGGGAAGAAAACATAAAAGCACATGTTTAGTTAACTTATATTATATTACTATGTATAATAAAGGCGTGCAAATGATTGATCCGGTTCGATTTTGAACCGAACCAAACTTGAAAAATTTTTAAAATCGAATTGCGGACCGAAATTTTTAGGATCGAAACCGAATAAATCGAAATAATTTCGATCGGTTCGGTTCGGTTCGGTACAATTAGTTCTTCACAAATATAGGTTTTTTTTTAGATTTTTAACTTATATTGGTCCATAAATTAAATTAACTTATATTCAACAAAATAAAACCATTTAAAATATTTAAAAGAAAAAAAAACGTACATAAATTTTTCATATTATGTTCCTAATAAATATTAAGCAAAATTATACTAAAAAAATATACATTAAAAATAAATACAATACAAGTTCTTATTAATAATATATTCAATGTACTTCAATTAAAAAAAATACATATAAATAAATATAACTATAGTGTATATTTAGGTTTAGGTTATATATATATAAGCAAAACGGTGAGTTTAACAAATTTCGGTCAGTTTGGTTCATTCGGTTTTACAATCATAAGAACCGAACCAAAATATCAAAAGTTTAACTTCGATTCAGAGCCGAACGAACCGAAAAAACCGAACCAAATGAACCAAAATTTATTTGATTCGGTTCGATTTTGCACAGCCTTAATGTATAACATTAGCATGTATAGTATTATTCTGTATAACATTAACCTATATAGTATCAGCCTCTATTACATAATATGCCGTATTTGGTATAAAATTGTATTAGACTATAATATTTTATACTATATTTGTTACATAATATCGTACTGTATTATTTTTAAAAAAAATTAAAAATAAACAAATAAAATTATTTTTGTGATCACTAATTTAAATAAAAAAATAATTATAAAATATAATTTTTGATATGGAGGAAGTTTGCATGAAAATTGACCCACCATTCAAGAGAATATCGGCACCACCGAGAACTAGCAAAAGGCACTTAATATAGTGATTTCAGTCACCTAATTTTGTTGATTCTTTCTAATTTTGTTAATTAGATTAATAATTTTTAACATTTTAATCACAGCAACAAATAAAAAAATTGAATAATTGAACAAAATTCCAACAAGCAAATTAAATTTCACATGAATTTGATGAACAAAACTCAATTAAAAACTCAAACAAAACTCAATCGAAATCCATATCCTCGTATTAAATTTTCTACCAAATCTTCAAAAATATCGGTTTTAAAATCCTATTATGTTGAGCTTGAAACGTGCTGATCTTGAAATTATTTACTAGTTTAATAAGGAAAAGGACGCAAGAAAGCAAACTATGAGTGAACATTTACCGTTATTACTCTTTGGGGATGATAATTCCCGAGTCTAAGATATTCTCCTCCCACAAGCATAAGATTGTAATTAAGAAAATGGTCTCAGTACATACAACATAGCATTTTCACAGGAAGACCGTTACATTGAGTTTACAACAGGTGAGTGGCTCCTCTGAGTATTAGTAGCTATCGATATCAGTTTCGGGCCTTCGAAGGTAGTATCGCAGACAGTTAACCAAAACCTGCAGATACAGGAGATTAATCAAGATGTCAAAAGAGCATAAAATTATACACAATTATCACACGGAATATTTATGTACTTAGTTCTGGACTTTATACAAACAACACTGTGATCTTAAACGACCCAAATCATCATTTATTAGATAATATCATCAAGGTAGGAACATAAGCAGGTTTAATCTGAGAACAATTGTTTAAAAGTAACCAAGTAACTGTAGCTGTCAGTTAAGCCAGTTACCTGAGACAATGAACTATTCAAAGCTGCCCCTCCATAGCTGACATGAAACTTGTCTTTGGCCAGCAACCCCTAGGTGTAGAAAGGAGAAGTTAGTGACAAAAGAATTCAAAACTAAAACACTTTAAGACATGTAGCAGTGCATATCTAGATAGACGCCAAGCAGAGAGAGAGAGAGAGAGAGACTTCTGTATCAATCTCTGCTGATTCCACATCAACATTGATATCAGCCATAATTTTAACAATTTCTACAAGTAAACCAGGTCGATCTGCTGTCTCGATGTAAAGCAAGCTGATAAAAACGATTCCGTCCATTTTGTCAATAGAAAGGAAGACAAGCACATATAAGTTCCGAATCATTATGCCAAATATCAAACACGGTGGCGAGAACCATACCTCCTCTTAGGACCATCATCTTTGATGTGTATATGAGTTGCAATATCAACATCAAGCTGCCATAGAAGAAATATTAAATACAACACAAATTTATAAACAAAAACATGTAGCAAAAAACTATTGTCAAAAGACATATCTACTATTGTAAAAAGACTTACAGAACATAGGTTATTTGCTAGCAAGTGTAGTCAGATTGTCATATAGGATCCACATAATTTCAAAAGGGAAAAATTTTGATTCCATGATTAAAAGAACCTTGGGATCCACATTATTTCAAGAAGGAAAACATTTGATGCCATGAATAAAATAACCCATTATCTTCTTTTTGTTCATCATTTAGCTAAAGGTAATGTGTTTTAAGTAATAAAACTATAAGAAAAAGCACTTTATTGCTCAATCCGCTTATATCTTCATCTTCCTCAGTTATTTACCTTGTCCATTTATGAGTTTCAAAGTTGTTTCAAGCACCTTGATCTCATCAGTTATGCCAAGGACCTCTCCATGTCCTTTCTTCTCTTCTCACTCTCTCAATCCTACAATTAACTGATTTCATTTCCTCAGTTTTACTACCTTTGTTAGGGAGACACCATATATCAAATTTACACTCAATGGAATACTGAATTGGATTTTGTTGATAATTGTTGAATTTTCCTAGATAGAATAGGTTCATCTTTTATCTTTTCTTGTGGCTAGGATAGGTTCATCTTTTATCTTTTCTGGTGGCTAGGATTAGGACTTTCTTTGTTTTTTCTCTATAAATAGCTTGTATATTCTTAGTATTTTAACACAAGAGAATTAATAAAAAATTTTATTCTAAAAAATCTTCATGTATTAGAGCCGTGCTCTTTCTTGAAGTTGAGTTTTCTCCTTCCAAAAAGGTTAAGTTTTCTCCCTCCTAGCACTAGATTACAGTACTTGTTTTAGGAAAATGTCAAGAGGCTCCAGCACTAGGTTCGACTTTTCAAGTCTGGAGTAAACTGTTTTTGAACGAGTCTCAAGAGGTCTAGTTTGCATCCCTCTTTATTGTCACCGCCCCATTGGAAGAAATCCCATCACCAGATTGGCCTGTCCCCAGAGTTTGGTCACCAACCGCCGCAGTGCGTGAGTACACACGCCGTCAGAAGCTTTTGGCTACTACTGACGCCCTGGAGCATGTAAGCGCATGAAGAGCCCTCTAGTTGCATTTGTTGTCTGTCTTTCTTCCGACCAACTCACCAGCTCTCCAACACCGGCCAGCCCCTTTCCGGCCATTGTTGGACTTCTTGGGTTTTAAGCCTTTGTCCTTAAGGCTCTGCTCCCATATCCAATTCTACCTTTTTGTTTTTCTTCCGATTTATTGTCCTAGCACTTTTTTGCTACTATGACAGACACTAAGTCAGTACAGAAAAGTAATCCGACCCCTATTCTATAAAAATTGATGGTAGTGGTACATATCTAGCTTGGTCTAGAACTTGTTTATCGTTTATCAAAGCTAGAAGATTATAGGGTTATATTGCTGGGGTTAAAAAAATAACTAGATTCTTCTGATTACACTACAGCCAGTAGGACTCAAAAAACTCACTTGTTACGAGATGGATCATCAACTCTATGCAATCTCAGATTTCTAAATGCTATTTACTTAATGACACCGCAGAGAAAATATGAAACGCAGCCAAAATCACCTACTCACACATGGAAAATGATGCTCCGATCTTTGGAATCAAAAACAAAATCCATGGCACAAAGCAAAGTGATATGATAATTTCTTAGTACTATTCTAAACTAAGTAGCTTATGTTATATTATCAAGACTTTAAGGTAGATTGCACTGGAGATGCAGTTAAATTTCAGAAACTAGTTGAAAAGGAGCGGATCTATGATTTTCTGCGTGGATTAAACAATGAATTTGATCAAATAAGAGTTCAAGTACTTGGTAAAACCCCTTTTCCCTCTCTTGAAGAAGCATATTCCTATGTTCAACAAGAGGAAAGCAGGAGTGCTATGCTCTACATAACACTTGTTGAGAAATCTAGACTGACTACAAAAGGTTCTCGGGAGCAATTGGAGGCTACCAATTCTAATAAAGAACACCTACATTATGATTATTGTGGGAAGCTGAGCCATATAAAGGAAACTTGTTGGAAGTTATGTGGTCAACCTATTAGAGGCTATAAGAAAACAAATGTTCTTCTTCATTTTATTTCTCAGTAATGGCATGAATTTATACAAAAAATTTCTATTTAGAAAGTCAAGTATATCGGCTCCTACCTACAATCACTGCTCTATCTACTCCTAGAATTACGTTAGCCACAATGACAGTCTGTAACACTCCCCCTCAAGCTAAATCATAAATATTAATCATGCCCAGCTTTTTACATAACTATTTGACTCAAGGCCCATTTAAAGCTTTTGTAAATAGATCTCCTAATTATTCTGTTGTTTTCACATGTCCAGTTGAAATTACATTATCTTGAATTTTCTCACGAATAAAGTGACAGTCAACTTCAATATGTTTGGTCCGCTCATGATACACTAGATTGGAAGCAATATAAAGAGCAGCTTGATTATCACACCAAAGTTTTGTTAGAGACGAGGAATTCATACCAATTTCGGCAAGCAAATAACGAATCCATAAGATTTCACATGCAACCTGTGACATAGCTCTATGTTCAGATTCTGCACTTGATCTGGATACTACATTTTGTTTCTTGCTTCTCCAAGACACTAAGTTTTCTCCAACAAAGACACAATAGCCTGTAGTTGATCTTCTATCAGTCTTGGATCCTGCCCAATCTGCATCAGTAAAGCACTCAATGCGGTTATGTCCATGATCACTGTAAAGTATACCTAATCCAGGAGCACCTTTCAAATAACATAGGATGTGCTCTAATGCCTCCCAATGCTTGACTGTTGGGGCTGTCATAAACTGGCTAACAATACTTACTGCAAATGCAATATCTGGACGAGTAATTGTTAGATAGTTCAGTTTTCCAACTAAATGCATGTATCTTTCTTAGTCATCAAACGAATCGCCATCATCCTTTGTGAGTTGTACATTTGGAATCATAGGAGTACTGCATGGCTTAGTTCCTAATTTTTCCGTTTCTGCAAGTAAATCAAGAATATGCTTTCTTTGAGACAAAAAAATTCCCTTCTTACTTCTTGAAACTTCTATTCCTAGAAAGTATTTCAGTTGGCCCAAGTCTTTAGTGTGAAATTTGTCATGCAAGAAGGACTTAAGAGAAGAGATTCCTTCATGATCATTTCCTATAATCACAATATCATCAACATATACAACAAGAAGAAGAATATCAGCTGTTGATTGTCTGTAGAACACTGAATGATCACTTTGACTTTTCTTTAACCCAAACTTTTGGACAACCTTACTAAATTTGCCAATCCAAGCACGAGGACTCTGTTTTAATCCATACAGAGATTTCCTCAAACGACAAACTTTTCCAAACTCCCCCTGAGCAACAAAATCAGGTGGTTGCTTCATATATACATCTTCTTGAAGATCTCCATGAAGAAATGCATTTTTGATATCTAGCTGATGTAATGGCCAGTGCTGAAAAGCAGCAAGAGAGATGAATAGACGAATAAAAGCCAACTTGGCTACAGGAGAGAAAGTGTCAGAGTAATCTACTCCATATGTTTGTGCATATCCTTTGGCTACAAGCCGGGCCTTAAGTCTAGCAATAGATCCATCTGGATTAACTTTAACTGCAAAAACCCATTTGCATCCAACAGCCTTTTTGTCGTGAGGTAGATCTACTAACTCCCAAGTTTGGCTATCATCTAGAGCTTCAATTTCTTCACGCATTGCAGAGCACCAGCCAGGATGAGATAAAACTTCTTTAACTGTTTGAGGTATGGAAATGGAATCTAAAGAAGCAATGAAAGCACTGGATTAGGGGTGAGCAAAATTCGGTTAAAACCGAACCAAACCGATCGATTTTTTAAATTCGGTTCGGTTTCGGTTTTAAATTTATAGGTACATCGGTTATTTCGGTTCGGTTCGGTTTTGAAAGGCAAAAACCGAAGAAAAACCAAACCGACCGAACTTTTAAATTTATATATTATTTTATTCAATTTTTACATTAAAAAAATTATTTTTGTATTTTTTTATCAATTTAAGGGGTTTGAAATTTAATTATATATGTACATTTTTTTAATTTGATTTTTTTTAATTTTAATTTTATGATTTATAATTTTGTATAATTTTTTAGATAATTTTTTTAATTATAATTTTGGATTTTCGGTTAACCGAACCAAACCGACCGACAAATTCGGTTCGGTTTGAATTCGGTTATTATACAAATTCGGTTCGATTCGGTTTCGTAAAATATTGTAATTTCGGTTTTCGGTTATTTCGGTTCGGTTATTGAACCGAACCGACCGTTGCACACCCCTACACTGGATGGTGGAGATAAGTTATCATATGAAACGACATTAGCAATGGAATAAGTAGATTTACAATTGCATTTACCTTTGCGAAAGCTGATGGGAAGATCAAGATCATTTGGAGGATCTAATGACGAAATTGATTCTGGTGTAGGACATGTATCAGTAGTCACTGTTCTCCTAGAATAAACTTGAACAATAGGTGGTTTGTCTGAAACTGAAGTCTGATCAGCAGGAGAGACATTATGAAAAACACTATCATCCACTGATGGGACAGAATGTGATATAGATTTATAGATGAGACATTCATCTTCCTCCCCCTGACTGATAGAAGTAGAATTGGTAGAGAAAAATAGTATTTGCTCTGAAAATGCTATATCAGTGGAAACTACATATCTGTTGAGATCAGGAGAATAACACCGATAACCCTTTTGAAGACGAGAATATCCCAAGAATACACACTTCAAAGCTTTGGGATCCAGTTTTGTAACATGGGGCCGCACATCACGAACATAACATGTGCTTCCAAAAATTCTTGGCTCTATTGGAAATAAAGGTTTATGAGGAAAAATTACATGATAGGGACTATCACCACAAAGTGTCGTTGATGGCATCCGGTTAATCAGAAAACATGCTGTGGATACTGCATCAGCCCAAAATTGCTTAGGAACTTTCATCTGAAACAACAAGGCAAGAGCAGTCTCAAGGAGATGTCTGTTTTTTCGTTCTGCCACTCCATTTTGAGAGGGTGTATCAACACATGATGATTGATGAAATATGCCATGTTGAGTCATATAGGTTTGAAATGGTTCTGGCAGGTACTCTTTAGCATTATCACTCCGTAATATGTGCACAGAAACATTGAATTGAGTCTTAATCTCAGCACAAAAGGCAGAAAAATGAGTAAACACCTCAGAACGATTTTTCATAAAATAAATCAAAGTCATTCTAGAGAAATCATCAACAAAAGTAACAAAATATCTAAATCCTGTTTTGGATACAACAGGACATGGCCCCCAAACATCGGAGTGAACTAATTCAAAATCAAATCCAGCTCGTTTATTAATTCTAGGACCTAATGAACTTCGATGATGTTTTGCATAGTGACAGGACTCACAATCTAGTGATGAGACTTTATTAAATTGTGGATTTATTTTCTTCAAAATAGGCAACAAAAGATGTCCCAGCCTGCAATGAGTTTCAAAAGGTAAAGTAATACTAGAACAAGCCACAGAGCGAGGTACCCATGAATTCATGACATAAAGACCATCAGATACATGTCCTCTACCAAGTATCTGCTTTGTCACAAGATCCTGAAATAGACAATGGTCAGGAAAAAATGAGATACAACACTTTAAATTTTTAGTAAGTTTGCTTACAGAGATCAAATTGAAAGCAAGATTAGGCAAATTTAGGACTGAAAATAAAGTAATGGAGGATGTGGGTTTAACAACTCCAGAACCCTTAACATGATAAGTTGATCCATCAGCTATTGTTACAGGAGAGGATTCTTTACGAGGCTGAAAGGTAGAAAATGTTCGAGGGTTACCTGTCATATGATCCGTAGCACCTGAGTCAATGACCCATTGATTTGAGGAAAAAATAAGGTATGTTTTACCTGAATCATCAATTGGAGTGGATTCCTTCAAAAGACGAGCATACTCTTCAGCTGGAATAATAACAGACTTCTCAGAAGATGAACTAGAAGCAGCAGTGTTGGCAGTCTGAGTTCTCTGATTGCGATTTTATAGTTTCCTACAATATCGCTTTGTGTGTCCAGCTTCTTTGCAATAATAGCAAGTGACATTGCTAAAATCATTACTTCTGGTAGCATTAACATTGCTGAAGTCATTATTTCTGGTAGCATTTCCTCTTCTATTGCGGTTCCTTCCAACTTCATTTCCTTCTCCTCCTTTAACAACTAGTACACTGGGCTGTTGAGATAGTTGAACATTTTTCTTTGTTCGTAACAGCCTACTGAAAACATCTTGAAGTGTGGTGAGTTCAAGACTAGACAGAATTTGAGATTTGGCGGTCTCAAATTCTGAAGGAAGACTGGCCAGAAAACTCATAATAGCCATTTGTTCCCGTTGAGTTTGTAACTTCTTAATGTCTGTGCTGAGAGGCAATAAGACATTCAACTCTGCATATACTTTGTTGAACTCCATAAAATGAGCAGTGAGAGATTTGGCCTCATCTTTTTCAGCACGATAAAAAGCTTTGCAGACATCATAGATGCGAGTAACATTTCCTTTACCCGAATACAAGAAAGCTAAATAATCCATTAATTCCTTAACATACTCACAGTGATCTACTAATCATACCACATCATTTTCAATAGAATTAGTAATTTGTAAAAGCAATCGAACATCATCTCTAAGCCAAGTTTTAACAGTGGTAGGTTCCTCAATTAAATGATCATCTTTCTCAACACTTCTTAAATAAATTCTTATTCTCCTACTCCATTCTAAAAAATTAGACCCATTTAATTTATGCTCAGTAATTTTAGTTGGCATTGATAAAATTTCAGTCACACTGGATTTATTATCTTCACCAATCACCTTACCCGTTTCTGCCATTTAACTGCTAATCAAAAATAAATACCAAAAACTTCCCAATACCAGCAGCAAATATGCTTCTCAACAAAAACAAAATAACTACAAATATCCAAACACCCAAAACCAGCAGCAAATATACCCAAAACCAGCAGCAAATATAACTTTCCGACCAGCCAACTATATCCAAACACCCAACAGCAAATATAACTTCCGAACAGCCAAATATCCAAACACCCGACACCCAATTTTTAGTAACATGAACTTTAAAATTATAGAACCTGATCTCCACAGCTCAAATAGGTCACGCAGAGTAGCAGTAAGAGAGAGCTTATCTCCACAGCTCCATCGGCGCAAGCAAAGAAAAAAGGAAGAGGGAGAGAGACCTTTTGGAGACACTAGATGGGGAAACTGACACCGCGGTCTGGTCGGAGACACCCATGCGACGCCGGAGATGGGATCGGAGAGCAAACGGATGCCGGAATCTCTCTCACGCGCCGGCGCGTGAAGGTGGAGGCAGATCCTTGTGGAGGCGCGTGAGCTTCACTCGCCGGTCTTCTGGTCACCGAACTTTGTGCGAAGGCCGGAAATCCACCGACGCTCCTTCTGAAGTCGACGGTGAAGGGAATAGGTCACCGGAGCTAGGTAACCTAAGTAGGGCAGATTCACCCTCTTTGATGAAGATCCCAGAAATGAAAAATCGAAAACCCAGAAAACCCAGAAGTCCCAGATTTTCTACACGAGCCTAAGGCTCTGATACCATGTAAGAAAATAAATGTTCTTCTTCATTTTATTTCTCAGTAATGGCATGAATTTATACACAAAATTTCTATTTAGAAAGTCAAGTATATCGGCTCCTACCTACAATCACTGCTCTATCTACTCCTACAATTACGTTAGCCACAATGACAGTCTGTAACAGAGGCAATGGAAGAAAATGAGACAACTCCACAAGGGCTGCAAGAAATTTGTCAGAGATGGTAGATATCCAAGGAAACAACTCTTGTTGAAACTCTTTCTCCTAATGAAATCCAGCATCTTAGGTGTCTTTTGTCCAAACTTAACTCCACTTCCAATGTCACTTCCAACTTTGTGAAGTCAACATCTTCAAATAGGGAAGAGATTAGCATTGGTAGAATTCATGATGGCTTATAGTTGATCTGTTTACTAAAGAGCTTTGCAACAAGACTTATCACACCTTAGTTTACAAGTTGGGCATGTGCAATATTTATGCACCAACTTTAAGGGAATTGTAGATAACTGTTGAATTTTCCTAGTCAGAATAGGTCTATCTTTATCTTTTATAGTTAGAATTTATCTTTCCTTGCTAGGATACGATTAGAATTTTCTTTGTTTTACCTCTATAAAATAGCTTGTACATTTTTAGTATTTTAACACGAGAATTAATAAAAAATTTGTTCTAAATAATCTCCAGATTTTATACTTTTTAATTAGAATCTAGAGGCATTTAAGGTCATTTCAACACTTATGCAAACTGCTAGATGTCCTGGTTTGAAAATGTAATAATTTAGGAAGAAGAAGAGAAGTAGGTGGACAACAAAGAGAAATAGGGTCCAAAGATCTACAGTTACTGAATATTTGAGGCAAACCTAGCCTTGGACAAAGGGAGTTGAAGACATATAAATCAATAGAGCTGACCCCATCAAGTATGGGATTAGGGCTTAGTTATCGTTGTTGTTATTGTTTAGAATCTAGAGGTAATCTCAAAAGGATTTTAATCCCATTCCAGAAGCAAGTTGAGATACAAACCAATAGTCTATTGATGAAGTACTCAGAATGACAAACGTTGATGTTACTGAAACCAGAGAGAGCCAGGGAACTTCTAAATGCAAGTTCTAAGGGTGACTCGTGAGTCCCTTACAAATAACAAAGGCATATTTAAATTTTAAACCCTATAATACGCTGATGACTTGTATAAAGCAGGGATCTTTGTAGTCAATATGCAAATTGGTTCCAAAAGTGTTGAACTTCCCACAAAATTGCGATGTCTGAACATTAAAGTAGCATATCACAAACCAGAAGTATCATGATTTGACTGGCCTTCTACAGAAATTTTTTTAATGATTCTCTAATATAACATGCTCCAACTTTCAATTAAAGAAAATATTTGAGAGAGCAAGCAAGCAAGCAGTGGCCTCAGTGAAATTAACACCTTAAGTATTTGATCAGTTTGAAAGAAAAGGAATAACAATTAGCAATGTCAAGAGAATTTGGTTGAACAACTTTAGTAATTTACCTTTTTCTCAGGAGCTTTTATTCCAAAAGCTTCACCGAGAGCAAGCTGCTCGCTGGATTCCTAGCATAAGAACCAAAACAAACAGATCCATTGTCATAAGAAATGCAGACGCTAAAACACAAAATTCTTCCTATATGTATCCCAAAAAAATATAACAAAAATAAAGAGGACCATTTTAAATGATATATCAAAAAGAACAAAAACACAAGTACTAAGGCAAGAATATGAATTCAGCATACATACTGGATGATACTTCAAAAGATTGTTAATGATGGTAAGTCGTATTCTCTCTAACAAATCGGGATCTTCAACCTTCCGCCCGTTATCACTAGCATAATCAAAATCAATCTCTAAATGCTAAGATTTGAAACAGAACATATAGCATTTCTGTAATTTGGGTTGTGATGCTGACATGTAAAGACTTCCAATGCTCACAAAACCAGGGAAACAAACTCCCACTTATGAATTTTTATTTTAGATTGATATGACACATTTAAATGCATATGATTTTTCAAAGAAAAGCAAGAGATTAACAAAATGATGCATTTGGCTCATTTTCAACACGTTTCTCTCAAACAACTTATTACTGACAAAGTAACTGAAAAATTCCTTATTTTGGTCTAAAGGTCATAACTTCATGAATCTGACTATGTCAATGCAGCAAACAGAAGACAAGTAATCAACCCACAAGGTCCATGATAACGTTCTTCAAAGTCTGATACTTACAACCTTACAACTGATTTGGTCAACATCTCTTATAATAATTCTATCATCCTTGTCAGCTTCCAAAAGATATTCAACATAAGGTTGAACATGATTCCAACTGTCTAAGTAAAACACACCCATCCACAAAAAAACCCATCCTTTGGGTGGGGTGGGGTGGGGGGGCCCTAGCAGAAAACTTGGTCCATGAGGCTTCTGTCCAAAAATCAAGAGCATATACACCACAGCAGTGAGGATGGTGGTTAGACCAGAGAGTAAAGACATCAATTTTGTTTTCTAGAACTCATTACACAAACAGTTGTTAATTTCTTTATTTAGATTAGCAGATCCAAACTCAGTGATTTGACTGATCCTAAATGATGAAATAAAATGTAAATAATGGTATGACAAACATGAAAGTTCTAAACCTCAAGAGATTACTAACTGGTTCACTATATTTGAAACCGGTAACAAGTTTTGGAGGATAATATGCTGGGTAAACTGTACTCTAGAGGATGATAATAGATACTGGAGTGAAAACTCACAGACGTGTAATAAAAAATTTCGTTTGCTTGACAGATCCTTCTGTGCTAACTGATCCCTTTGCTACGTCCAATCCCAAATCTTTCAAGGCTTTCATCTGCCAAAGAATAAACCAGGATGATTAACAAAAATTATTCTGACGTTCAAGGACAAATTGCAGTATTATAAAATATCTGATCACATAAGTTTGCTTCAAAGTCTAATCAACAATGCTTATAACAGGTTTAGTGAACAGTAGGCACGGCATTTTTTTTTCAGTTTATTATTAAGCTAAACAAAGGAAGAGCAAAAGCAAAAGCATAAAAAACTAAACCCTGGCCTACCGGCCAACCCATAAACCCTAAATAAAATCCTAGAGCTAATGCATCAGAAAATAGAACATCAGATATAGAGCTGGGACGACAAATTCAGAAAGAAAGACTAGCGTATACTATGGCTGCCCAACCAAAGCATGAGCTGCTCTATTAGATTTCCTTCTGGTCCATAGAAAACCCAAACCTTCAGTATGGCTTCAAAGGTTTTTACAATCTCTAATGACAAATACCAAATTCATTAAGCGAAACCTGGACTGAATTAATAGCATGCCAAAAACTTCTTGGCTATTCACTTCAACATCCACCCCTCTAAACCCTTTACACCTAATCTATTTTAATCCTTCTGCCAAAGCCATAGCTTCAGCAATACTTGGGCAAAGAACACTCAAAAAGAACTGACAGACTGTTACATATAGGAGATGGGGTAAGCCTGTAATTAAATAATTAAAGTTAGTTAGAGAAAGCTTGAGGAAGGATTCTGTTATACCAGTAGAGAATAGCTGGCAGAACTCTCTCATCCCTAAGTTTCACGCTTTATTGGCTGTTAGTACAGCTGAGAGCTATTTGGGGCCTACCTCTTGTATTTGCTTCATTAACAATGAGTATTATCAGAATTCTGTTTCCTCTCTAATCTCTCCTTCTATTCTCCTTCTTCCTTCATTCTTCTCCCTTTACTTCCCTGTTTTTCTCTAATTTCTGTTTGATTAGCTAAGTTAGGATTTACTCCTAACACAGACCTGCAACGAAAGTACCATAACTATCCCGAAGCACAACACCAAGGCTGGTCCTTTGATTGCTGAAAATACCCCTTCCAATATTACATTTTAACCAACCTTGAACTGGTCAACTCCATGCAAGCATTCGGAGGAACATTAATTTTGTTTTTAAGTATTTTTAGCTTATGTTTCAGGGATATTGTTTTATTTATTTGCAATTAGTTATATTGTTATGTATATGTTCTCTGTAGTGTGGTCATTTGAGCCCCTATTAGGTAACAGTCATCCAAACTTTCTTTTCTGCCTCAGTTATAGTTAAGTCATTACTGTAAGGCACAGCCAAACTCAATAGGTTGAACGAGACAAGCTGGGGTTGGGCAAAATTTGTGGGAAGACTTAACTGTGCTTTATGTAAACCCACTGTTTCCTTTGTTATATGCCAATGTAAGACCAAATTTCAGGAATACGAGTACACAAATGTTACTTACTGTGTCGATGAGTGCTCCAAGACGATCTCCAAAGCTGACTTGAACAATTGTTGCATCAGAATCAGAATCTTGATCAATTAGAACTACTGGCATAGGATCATAATCAGGATCCTGTTCAGATTTCAGCACGTACAATTATATCAGAAATTTCACATAAGATCTAGTGCAAGCTATTACTGATGTTCTCTTGTACTTTAACATGTTTCAAATGAAATTTACAACAAAATACCAATTCAAAACATTAAAAGTTTCATTTCTCATTAACATGGATGCACATCAGATAAAGAACTCTATACAGAAAGCAGGTTTCAGATATTCATTCAACACAATAACAGTGGCAGAAAATAGCATTGATTCAGTTGGTCAAAAACAATAACAGTAGCAGTAGCAGCAACGATTCACCCAAATTATAAAAGTTTCAAGAATATTCAACAACTACAAGAATTCCAAGTATTTTTGCAGGAGAAACAGAAATAGGAGGACCACAAACAATTACTCAAGGACAACGGTTGCATATAAAATAGAGAAATAGATCATCATGCACAATGACAAGTTTCAACACAGGAAAAGCTAAGATCAAGTATTATGCTGAATTATAAAACTTCCAGTTGCGTGCTTATTGGCTAACATAAACAAGAATCAACAGAATTGATTTGTAATAGTTAACCTTGGAAGTATAGACCACAAAAGTCCAAATAGCAAACAAGTTAACCGGAAGAAGTAATTAACTTATGTAGCATGCATTTCTAAACATACTACCATTTTTGTTCGACCTGTTTGTCCCACTTGACACGGGTTAGCACAATGTTGGCACTTCACTCTAAAAATTCATGGGAAAGGTATGAGTCATTACAAAGTATAATGGAAAATCTGAAAAATTTAGCAAGGCCTGCGCTAAATAGCATTTTTCTTTCATATGTAATATATATTTCAATTCGAATCAAAAAGTGCTTCAGGACCAATTCAAATGAATCATGTTCTAGTGAAAAACTAAGCTATTGTTGGGAAATCAGCCATGTTCGATCATGAAGTTAAGCAAACTACTACAATATTTGGTTGCATAAGTAATTCCCGTGGCTAGTTATGGTACAAAGACAATGACATATCAAGTCCAATAAAAACTGTTTATCCCATTCCAAATTATACACAAATATACAAATACATATTATAAATCACAGCTCTTTTGTTGTTTAGCAGCAAAAGATGAATGTTGATAACTTGTTATTCCTCTTCATAAATTTTATGTTAACTAAGCATGATGCTTCCCTTAAACAGATCCTCACAAGTGAGAGGGAAGAATGAGTAGTGATTCAAGCAAAATAAATAATGCAAAACTTCGAGAAAACCTAGCCTTTCTGAATAATTTAAACTAGATACAAAGGCAGCAACATACCAAGCCTCATAAAAACCAACTATCTTATAGCAACTTGGGCCTAACTCCATAAATTATAGATTCTCCAACTCCCTCAACCAAAGAAAAAAATAAAATTAAAAATCAACGTCACACTAGCATATGAGACTACGCTCACATGTGGAACATGTTCTCGCACATGCTTAACATAAAAAACAAATTCCTATATTATTTCAGTAGCTGTAAGACTAAACTTGGTATGACTGAACACAAAGTTATTTGAATCAAACTTCCTAGTTAATCAGACAGTATCCTCAACTAGACCTATATGGATTCAGACTCACGGCACCACTTAGTTTCTCTTTTAACTCTAACCAACTTTATTTGAATCAACTTCAAACATCAAATATCTGTGAAGAAAAAACTATGAAAAAAGAACCATCCCTCCAACAAGAGATTGGACAAATACTTGGATTTGAGCTTCCCTTTGGCTTGCACCATCCTTTTCTTAATAATCTGTTACTTGAAAACTTCAATTCATCACCAAAAAAACCAAAACAAAGGAAAAAGAAAAAAAAATGCACACACAAAGGTTCAACTTGCCCATTCCATCTTGCAAAGAAAAATCCATCCAAAAACTGCTAATCTAGAGCATTGCATAAAAATATTCATCTAAATTTCTGTTTCATCTTATCTAGGGCAAGAATAACAAACACAATTAATTAGATGACCTTTTAAGCAAGACTCTCACAGTGCTATCCAAAGTCCAGAAATACAACTATATTGGACATGAAATCAATTAAATCTCAAATATATTTAGCAATACATCAGACTATCTACATATCAGCACCATCCAACGGGAATATTTTATGGTTTTACAATGCAATGATGGAAGTTTCCAATTCTTCAGATGAGGATCCTTAGGATGGTCAAATGTAACAGTTTCTTGTGGAATGAATTAACATATTATTCCATTCAATCAGTTTAACCATTAGCTCATCCTACTGTACATGTCATTTTCACCAAGTACAAGATAGTCAAAGAGATCATGCGTCTCAAAGCATATTAAGTTAATAGAAGAAAATTTCACTTGAATCTAGCTTTAACAGACAAGGATGTGACCATGTATTGACAAAAAGCGTCAACAAAAAAAGCCATAGCAAAACATAATCCCTTAATTCATAGGATTTTACTTTGGGTAAAGATGGATACAAAGATCCCTTGACAGGATAATGTCATCCTATCATAGGCAATTGTAATGCTGGTTACAATGATGATGATAATGATAAAACTAATTAAATAAATAATAATCAAACATTAATCTCAGAGAGATGTTAACCATGAAACACATCGGCCAAATATTAGATGGCATCCTTCAAGAACCTCTTTAGCATTGCAAGTTGCAAAATGAAAGAGAAAAGAAAAAGAAAATGATAACAAGGAAAAACTAGCTAGACAAAATAACCCCAAACTAACTAGACAATGAAACTAGAAAATTGCTTTAAAAACCATGACTTTTTTTTTCTGAAAAAGAAAAACCAACGCATTAACAGTCTATAATTCCACAATCGGTTGTTCATAGCAGCATAAATGCAAAAATTTGAAGGTAAGTGAAGTAACAAGAACATTGTAACTAACAAATGGGATTGAGCTTGCTGAACTTGTATTATTGGTAGAAGCACACGTAATGGCCCTGCATAACAGTTAAATAAATTATAAGCAAAGAGTCAGAATCTAGATTCATTTTTTTAAGAAACAAAAAAAATCAATAACTGAAATCCAAAATTTGAAAACGAAACTACGCATATCAGGTATCTACATCTCCCAAAAGACTGAGCAAATACAAACATAACTGCGATCCTTTCAAATCAAGCAATCCACAAGAATCGCAGGAAAAGCAAAATTGTAGCTCCACACGAATTCAGTAACACAGAAATGGAGGTTGCAGGATTACCTTTTCCTAGAGAAGGAGCTTCCACTTTCGCGGTGGGTGAAGAACTTGGGGCGAATCAGAGAAGAACCAAATAAGAATCGGTGAGAAATAACGATTTGAGAAGTGAAATCCTTGGATCGAAGACGAGGATGATCATGGATTTGAGAGATAAAAGAAGAAGAAGAATACAGAAAATTGTTAGTCTTGGCCATTGTTTCTTCTTCTTTGATCGCAAGAGAGAGTAAACAGTCTCGTTTGTTGGTTAGATCATAGCAGCACCTCTTGGAGGCATTTAAGAGAAGCGATACTTTTTTATTGTGATTACTATTTTAAGCTATATTTGGAAGTTGCAACTGGTAATTTGAAAAATTGTACTTGTATATTGTAATTTTGGCAGAGGTGGCAAAATCGGCCTAAATCAAAAATTCCGCCCAATTCATTGAGAAAAAACCGATCCAAACCTAATCTAACCCAATATTTACCTATACGAGCATGTAATGGCTCAAATATCGAGCTAGTGGTGATTAGTAAAATCCGTAAATTATATAGTTGAATCTCGTGTGAAAATAACAGCGATTGTGCCCTAAAGCACAGTAGAGAAAAAAGGTTGAACGTGCTCTGCTTAGGAAAGTTTCTGATGGATGAGTTTCCGAAAAGCCAATAATAAAAAATATTTTATTAGATTATAGGAAAGTATAAGTTAAAAGGAGTCTGACGGTGAAATTTGGAGTAAAAACGAAGTTAAATAGGTTTTCGAAAGTTATTCTGAAGTTGGTCTCTGATTCGGTTCAATTGAATCAGAATTTGATCAACGTTTGACCGAATTTTTAGAAAATGATTTTGAATTCTAAAGGGTATAATGTGGGAAGTGTACAAGTTTGAAATAATTTTTAGTAATTTTTGACAGTTTTAGAATTGTGTTTTACGGCAAAACTGAACTGAATCGAACCGGACTGGTTTAGGTGAATCGGGCCCCAAATGGACTCCGATTGAGCTAAAATTTTGCAGGGAGGCTATATTTGATGTTTTAAGAACAATGGAATTGGTTGGGAGTAAAAATAAGTTGAAGAACTTATAGATGACTTGAAACAGTGAGAAATTACGGAAAAATCAAAATTTTGGTTCAATTGGTTGGACCTGTTCGGTTCAATTTTAGCCTATATAAGGGAATGAAGAGGCTGGATTTCTCCAGATCTCTCCAGCCTCCACCGCCCTCCCTTCTCTCCCTCTTGGCCGAATATAACTTCATGTTTTCTTCTCCATTTTCGTTCATTTTTCTTCTAATTTCTTCCCAAATCTTGCCCTCCCTAGTAAAGTTCAACTCCTCTACAACATGGTGATGGTGATTTGAGTCCATTTGCTGGGCTAGAAGTAGAAAAAATTAATGGACAAAGGTTATGTCTCAAAAATGAGGTATGTAATTTAGGGTTCTATAATTTGATTTAAAGGTTCCTATGGGGGTTTTCAAGTGTGTAGAGTGTATTTATGAAGTTATTTTGTAAAAAGGAAGCATGAATTTGATGTTATGGTATTATTTGAATTCGGCCACTTTAGGAAATTCTAAGGGAAAGGATGTTTCAAAGGAGTAAGGCTACGGAAAGGAAGTCTAAGGAGTGGAGAGCAAGAATCTAAGGTGAGTGAATACAATATCTTTCTTTTTTAATTGATTATGTATGTGTTTTAGGTTATGTCTAAGTATGAACATGTGATTTAGGCATGAATAATTAAATCTAACTTGATAATCATGTTTAGTGAACTTAAATAAGTGTATAAATATGCTTATATTAAATTAAAATACCATGGTATGAAATCCCACATGTAGGCCGAATGGAAACTTAAGGAAAACATAATGTATATATGGCTTTTATGGCTTATAAATTATGGATATAATGTGTGTAACTTGTGTAATGTATGATAGATTAATTAAAAGATTGAAAAACAAACATGGTAAAATATTATAGGTTTGGCCGAATGGGTTATTAAAGGATATAATGAGGTATGTTGTGTAATAAGGCATATAAAGGGTGCTTTTGGTATATATAATATGTAATTTATATAATTGAGTGGTTAAATGAAATTAAAGTGGACTTTTATGAGAAATCAATATCTTGGATGAATTGAATAATGGGTACATAATGTATGATTAGTGGTAAATGTGGCACATAAATAATATTTATGATGGGTTTAATATGTAAAGAGTATAATTGAGTGGTTAAATGGAATTAAAGTGAACTTAATGAAAAATTAGTATAATGGCCGAATTGATCATGATGGATTTTTATGGTGTGATTTGATATCTGATGACATATAATGGTATGAAATGAATGAACAGTTAGGAGTGAGCAAAAAAACCGATGGACTCAGTTAACCGAAAAAAAATTCAAAACCGAACCGATAGACTGGTTAACTGATTGTAATGGACTGATTAATGGTTAGTATTTTGAAAAAATCGATATTAATGGACTGGTTAATGGCTTTTGACTCATGTGACAGGTTAATCGAACCGAAACCAAATTTTTAGTTAATTTATTAATTGTTTAATATGTTCATATTTATTATTTTTTATTATTTATTGATTTAACAAATTTTCAATAATGAAAATCATAATATATTCAAAAAGTTATATAACAATTTATCATAATTAAAAGTGATCATGTACTTTTTTTCATTATACTAATTATTTTTAAGTTTTTAAGTTTTTTTAATTGGCTATTAGTAAGTATAACAATTTATCTAATTAAAAGTGATTATGGATCAGTTAATTTATTTACTTATTAAATATTAATTTTTAAAAACAAATTTGTTTATATCTACCAAATATTTTTATTTTAACAATAATGTTGTATTATAATGAAAAAATTTTAATTTTTAAGTACATTGAACATTTTAATTTTATTTATGAATACATTTTATAATTATAGTGGTTAACCGAAAAATATTGGGTAACCAGTCCGAAAATCCGAAACCGATGGACTGGTTAACCGATAGTAACGAACTGGTTAATGGTTAGTGTTTTAAAAAAATCGATATTAATGGACTGGTTTTTTTTTGGCTAATGAACCGGTTAACCGGTCCATGATCACCCCTATGAATAGTGATAAGTTAGTGTGTATGAAAAATTACAAGTGAATATGAGATGTTGACCGAAATATGTATGTTGATATATTGTGATTTTTATATAAATTTTGATGACATATTGCTCTTAGTGATCTGGTAGTAAATCTACCTCAAGATATATATGGCTAGCCATAGAGACATCAGTGTATGCCGCGGAAGCAAGTAATGGCAACTTGTAATTATAAACCGATAATGGTCTGTTTATAAGTGTAAGTGTAGTGTAAAATATAAGTGTAGTGTCGTCGGAGTGTAATTTGACCCCCTAGTGGTCACTCCGACACTACTAAAGTGTAATTTGGCCCCCTAATGGCCATTTCGCTAGGTTCGGGCTATAAAATCCAGTCCCACATATCCAGTCTAGTGATAACTATTGGGTGTTACTAGGGGCAAAAGTTGAATGAAATTGATTAAATGGAGATTTATTCCAAAATATGGTAGAAAAGTGTAAAGAAAGAATTAATTGAATGATTAAATAGATACACATGTAAGTAAGTGATAAGGATAAAGATATAGTAATGATTAAATGATAAAGATAAATATATGATAATGATAGTAATAAGGATAGAGATAAGATAAGATAAGATAAGGATTGAAAATGACATTTGACCTAGAAAAATGTACTTTAAGGGCAATATGGTAATTTAATAAAATTTATTAAAATGGTGATAAATAAGAAAAATGAGTGAAAATGGGACTGAAGTGAAAGAAATAGAAATAAAATAGTAATTTTATACCTAATAGATAAGTATGGAATAAGTTAAATAAAAAGTGTAATTGTAAGGGTAAATTAGTAATTAAAAGAAATAAGAAATGGTAAAAATGAAAAATGAGAATAAGTGAGGTCAAAAGTGTGAATCAAATGTATGTAAGGGCATTATAGTAATTAAGTGAAAATGAGGGCATATATGGAATTATTGAAAAGAAGGGACATGGATGGAATTGTTGAAAAAATGGGGACTTAAATGGAATTAATGGAAAAGTTAAGGACATAATTGGAAATTAAAGAAAAAGAATAAAGACTTAAATGTAAATAATGAAATAGTAAGTTTAATTAAATGATTAAAATGTAAATAGTGAATAATATAATTTATTGAGTGATTATGTAATTAAATTCATGAAATTATTGGCTAAAATAATTGTTGGTTTAATAAGGAAATAATTATAATAATAATAGTAAATTAAAAGTGAAATTGAGATTAATTAGGGATATAATTATAATTATAGTAAATTGAAGTGATAAAATTGGAAAATAAAAGTTAAGCAAGGACTAAAGTATAAATTGAATTTGAATGTTATGTAGGGGTTAAATGATAAAGTGTATGATAATATATGAATAAATATGATAATAGAATTAAATAATGGCCTTTTTGTAATATGAGATAATTAAGGGTAAAATTGTATATTAATAAGAAGTTTAGGAACTAAATTGTAAATATATAATGGTGAGATTAATTAATAGATTGAAGTGTAATTGATCAATAATATAGATAATAAGGATGTAATTGATAATTAATGAATGAATAATCAAGAATAATGAAATATTAATGTATGAATAATTAGTAAATGTATAATGGTTTTTGATTGATATATTTATATATATAATTAGTATAAATGTGTGTGAAATTTAATTATATTTGAAATAATGATATAATTATAGATAAGTGGTAATAAAAGATAAAAAGGGTAAAACGGTATTACTGTAAATAAGTAAATAAGTAGAAATTTAATTGTAATTGATTATAATAAGATAAAGTTTAGACTTAAATGTAAGTAATGGGGAAATTGACTAATAGTGAAGTGAAGAAAATATTGATTTGATTATATATAGGTCAATAAGGAAATGACACAGAAATAAATAAATTAGCAATGTAAATAGTGATGATAATATTAATAAAAGTGCAATAAAAAATAATTTGTATCGGTGGTAATATAGAGGGGCCTTAATGAATTAAACTATAGTACAGGACTATCGAATGAAAGACTATAAAGGATTGATAAAATTAATTGTGTGAATTGTTAAGTTAGAATATTAAAAATGCTTAGCTAAGTATAATGGGGAAATAATAAGTGTTAGGCTAATAATGATAAATTGTAGTGTGATTGATATGAAAGTGATAGTGAAATTGACAATAACATAATAGTGTTTAATGTAATTATAAAATAGTAAATAAGGTAAAGACAATGATAATTGATAGCAATGATAGTGATAAAAGAAAGATAGTGAGTGCCGTATAAGTACGTTATAAACTGTCTAAAAGACTTAGAAATAAATATTCCCATAATCTGAATAAAGAAAAATAATTACGTGTGCATATATATAGGATTAGTATAGAAAACTTAGGATATGTATCCACCACTGGGTATTTTAATATTCAGCGCGTAGAATGTTATGCGCGCAGATTATGATAGTTTAAATGTGGCCGAAGGCGTAGTGATGATAGAAGAAATGATCGACAACAAGGATTAGCATGGCATGTATACGATCGCAGTTGGGAGAAGCAATGGTATGGGTATGTGATTTGTATGTTAGTGTACTGTTAAGTTTTTGTATATGTGTATGTTTATGTTTATTATTGATGTAAAAAAAAAAATTCCTACAGAAATATCGAATAAAATTCCTACAGAAATATCGAGTGCTTTGTAATGGCTGTCATGTAGTGCTGTGATATCCGGTATCCATATCATTTACGGGTTCAAGGGTGTTATAGAGCCCGTCCAAAATTAACCCATCAATACTTCAATCTAAACGAATCTGTTTCAGATGCCCGATGGGCCTCTTTCAAATGCCTAGCAAATCACATTTCTTTCTTCCTTTCTTTCATCTTGTTCTGGCCCCCTCTCTATCTCCATCCGGTCTTCCCACTCTGTCCCTTCCACTCTCACCGCCTCACTCCCTCTCCATTGTGCAGTCGTCGTTGGCCTCCAGCTCGTTAGTTTTCCTTGGCCAACCGCCGTTCACAGCCTCCGTCACCAACCAGCTCTTCTATCCCATTCTCCAGTAATATTCTATGTTTTTTTCATCTTACTTCTAATTTCATTAATCATTTAATGCAATTATCTAATTTCACAATTGTCCAATTTTTCGCTTTTGATTCTTGTTGCAATTCATTTTTTATTGCTTTTTTTGCGTGTTCATATTAAGATTTTGTGTTACTTTCTTGCAAACTTTCTTGTTTTGTAGAGTTTTCTTTACCTTCTACTTCTCTTTCTTTGCAATTATAATACTGACACACCCTTATTTTATCTTATAATTAATCATTCTAGAGAGGAAAATATATATGTTTCTTGGGGTTTATGCAATCTTCAAGCTCTTGTATTTTCGTCTTTCATTTATCTATTAGTCTCATAAGTTTGTTAAAAAGATGACAATGGCAAATATATTTGGTATTGCATTTCTTAAATCCATGTCAAGCTTGAAATTTATGTACCCATAATATATATTCTGTTTAAATGGATAACAGATGTCTGTTGTTGGTACAACTAGTTGACAGTAAAGCACAAGATGGAAGAAATGTTTATTACCTTGGTGGAGTCAAGGATGACCTGTCTGTTATTATATCGATAATCATTTTTTGTTAAAAAATGTGTCAAATCACGTCTCGGCCTATTTGAGTCACTCGATCCATTTGGATCACTTAACTCATTTGTACCAACATTTTTTATAGTAGTCTTTTTAACATTCCGTTATTATATCGATAATTATTTTTCGTTGTCGACTCACATCTTGGCCCGTTTGGGCCTCCATATGACTCATTTATGCCACTCAACCCATTTGAACCACCCAATTCGTTTGTATCAATATTTTTTATAATAGTCATTTTAGTATTCCGTTGTTAAATCGATAATTATTTTTCGTGAAAAAAATGAATCGACCCATATCTCGGCCCATTTGGGCCTCCATACGGTCCATTTAGGTCATCCAATCTATTTGGAACAATATTTTTTATAATAGTCATTTTAGTATCTCGTTATTATTTTGATAATTATTTTTCGTTAAAAAATGAGTCAAATGAGTCGACCCACATCTCGGCCCATTTGGGCCTCCATACGACCCGTTTGGGCCACTCGATCTATTTGGACCCCCGGACCCATTTGGACCAATATTTCTTATAGTAGTTCTTTTAGTATTCTATTCTTATATCGATAATTATTTTTCGTTAAAAAAATGGGTCAAATGGGTCGACCCACATCTCAACTCGTTTTGGCTTCCATGTGTTTCGCTTGGGCCACCCGATACCAACATTTTTTATGGTAGCCCTTTTAGTATTCCGTTATTATGTCGATAATTATTTTTCATTAAAAACACGGGGCAAATAGGTCGACTCAAACCCGCTCAATCCATTTGGGCATTAGCCCATTTATGACTCATATTTTTTTAGCTCATTTATGACTCAATCCAAATCCACCCAACCCGCCTATTTTTTCACCTGTAATTTTTGAGAAATACTTATAATTTCAATTAAATAAACTCAAACTCAATTGTTAAAACAAATCAATTCTCAAATTTTTCAATTCAATTCTCTAATTAAATCAATTCCACTTTAATATTAATTTTAATTGAATCAATTTCAACCCAATTATCAATTCTTGATTAAATTGTCCAAATTTAAATTTAATAATTCAATTGAAATTTAAAATTTTAAAGAATTGAAATGTGATAATTCAATTTAATAACATTCAAATACAATAATAAATCATTCAATTGAAGTTCAAATTGATGAAAATTTACTTGGAAATAAATTTTGATTAATTAAATTTAAATTTTTTATCAATTTCAAAAATCAATTTCATTTGAATCAATTTAAACACAATATTTAAATCAATTCAATTTTTAACTCTTGATTAAAATTTATTTAAATAGTTAATTTAATTTCAATTCTCTATTTATTTAATTTTGGTTGAATTTAACCCAATTGTTAATTCGATAATATTATTGACAAAGGCATTATTTAATTAAATTCAGAGTTGGATTAATGTGCAATTATTATTAATTAATCATAATAATTTTTCATTCCAAATGGGATTTGGATGAATGAATTATTGTCCAATAATAAATCATTTTTCATTCTAAATGGATAATATTTAATTCAATTAAGATTTGAGTTAATGTGTAATTATTATTAATTAATAGTAAGCCATTTTCATTTGGATTTGAATGAATTAATGATTATTTATTAATAATAAATCTTTTTCTATTCTAAATGAGATTTGAATTTTTAATCAACAATTTAATGATACGATATTGACCTTTTCGATTTTCAAGACCGATAGACATACTTCAATATAAAAGGTAATTACATGGCTATGGCTAATAACATAGCAAAAAAATAGACAAGATATTAGCAATTAAAAGGATTAAAAATTATTTTTAATTCTAGATTGAAATTTTTGAGAAAAAAATAACATAAAATTATACTATTCAAATTATTTGTGGGTTCCATTGATTAATTAAGTGTTGATTACAAAGATCAGTTTCAATGTGAATATGCATGGAGTCTTTGCTCCATCGACGTACTCACAACTGAATATATTTTAGATTCGATTTTTAAAATTTTAAATAAATTTTAAACTCGTATAGATTTACTTTTAGATTATTTTGTAATGGATTACAGGAAAAATTATAACATATATAATTTAATGCGTGGAGGTAACATTAAATAATGGTACCTACTTCTTGTAGCGCAGAAATTTGTTGCGGAAGAGTCTACCAAGATCCCGTTTGTTTTTGGCTTTTACCCACTCGGGATAAGAGCAACTAGATCACAATCTAAATGCCCCTAAAAATTAAGACAGAAAACTTGTGAGTGGGAACGAGCAGCCTTGCGGCGTATACGTTTTCTCGTTACCAAATAATGAGGATCTCACCTCTATTTATAGAGGTCCTAAAAGCTAGAATCCTAACTCTAGTTTAACTCAGACTCTTTTTGAGATAGGATTTGGTAATTTTAATCAGATTAAATAACTCAATTTAATTTCGATTGGACCTTTATCCAAATTAGAGTCATGGGCATACCCAAACTCTATCATCTCCCACTCGCACATGACGGAACGCATTCCAGTCTTAATCTTCAGTTATACTGGCAAATAAATTGTGTGACCAGCATACCTCGAGAGCACTAGTACTATACACCTGTTAGGGATATATAGGGTCTCGTAAAAATAAGATCATTTTCTTCTTGTATGTCTAACCCTAGATTGCCTTCTCACATTCATTGTTTTAACTCATGATCTCATAAAATAATTTTCGTGTTCACTATTATGTTTCTACTCATAGAAACTATAATAGGCATGCCGGTGAACCACGAAACATTATGAAAGTGATCCAAAGGCTATCTTCCCCTCTTACTGTATGCCATCCATCATGATTCAACTCGCTTTTCTAGTTAGATCCGCCAGGCCTAAATTTTTTCCAGACCTCTTGGAAACTAACTAAGCTAGCCACATTGAACCATACTTCAGGGATAAGTTAAGGGTTCTAAGGGTCGAAATATAAATAGGGTCTCACAATAGGGAAAGTTGAGATCAATAATATTATTAAATTCCCATCCCTGAGGTCACATAAGCACACACGGTATAAAACATGTGTTATGGTATTCTTTCCTTCCCTTAAACGAGCGCATGTCTCACATTTCAATAATGTGTATATCAAAACACCATACAGGAGCGTAAGGTTGCGATGCACCGAAACACCCAACTTTAGTCCGCTTACTTAAGTACTACTTCTGGTTTTTTAGATAGAATATGGTAGTTACATTTAACTTACCATCGTATTTCGTACAATCCTTATTTGGATCTCAATCCAAAGCATACAACTTTATGTATGTCATTATCTCGCACCTTAACAAGACTTATCTTGTAATTTCTGTAAGACGACACTTTTATTTTGAACAGGCTCTCGAGCATTCTCATATGTTCAAAAATCGCCTCATCTTAGTGTTTGCCAACTCATTGACAAAACTAAGGTAAACACCCTTGTGAGTGGGCTACTTCTCTGTCCAACATGCTCAATCTCATATCAATAACAGTAAATGTTTATACATAAACATTCACACTCATGTATTGCCAACAATGAATTTTAGTTATTATTCGCAAATAATAACGTTAAGGGATTATATAAAATATAACAGTACCAATTAAATTCTACGCGAATCTCGAGATCTAATGTATTTCTCAAAACACATCTCTCGTTACAGGTTTACTCAATGGATCTGCATGCGTAGAAACATACTGTAAGTTCACTTCTCTCCTTGTGCAACAATATCTCTCGCGTATCGATACTTAATGTCGATATGCTTAGATCCACTATAACCTATCAACGACTGACTGTCACTATAGACTGTCACTAATACCTTTGAGACAGTTACTCTTAAATGGCTCACAAACTATTTCAACCAGACTGTCTCCAGTACTGTAATTAAGGAAGTGACAAATTCAACTTCCACTATTGATAGGGCTACACAGGCTTAATTCTTGTTACTCCACGAGATGGCACTCTTGCCAAACAAGAATATGAAACCTGGAATGGATTTCCTCTCATCCATATCTCCTGCCCAATCAACGTCTCTGTATTTTCTCAATGCAGATCATTTTCTTAAAAATAGAGAGAATATTCTGCAGTACTTTTAAGGTATATAAGTATCCTTTCAATTGCTTCCAATGTGCTTTGCCTGGGTTAAATTGATATTTATTTACCATGCCCACTGCATAGTACATATCATGTCTTGTATACAATACTGCATACATAAGACTACCCATGACACTGCCATATTGAATGTTCCTCATACGTTCAATTTTTCTGACTTCATAGGACACACATCTTTGCTAAGAAACTGATTCTTGGCAATGGGGTAATGTATGAGTTTAGGGTTTTGCATATTAAATCGCTCAAGATCATTGTTGAAATATTTCTCTCAAGAAATAGCAACAATCTTCTTGAATGATCTCTTGAAATCTTAACTTCAAGAATGTAATATGCATGACCCATTTCCTTTGTCTCAAAGTTGGACGGTAACCAATCTTTGATTTTATTTACGTACTATTTATCATTTTCAGCTTTCAGTATGTCATCTACATACAATGCCAAAATAATAAATTCATTTTCAGAGCTTTTACTATAAACACAATGATCTTCATCAATCATGCTGAACACATTCGACATGATTATATGATGAAGTCTCAAGCACCATTGTGTTGAAGACTATTTAAGGCAATAAATTGAACACATCAATCAGCAAACCTTATGTTTGCTGCCTTTTTCCGATGAAACACATAAGTTGTTCCATCCATTTCTCCATTGAGAAAAGCAATATTTTCATCCATTTGATGAAGCTCTACGTTCAAACTCGCCACTATGGCTAGAATGAACCTTATGGACGTAAATTTTTATAACAGATGAGAAAGTCTACTCATAGTCAATCTCTTCCTATTGTATGAACCCCATAGTGACTAGCTGAGCCTTATATCTTTCGATACCTCTATCAGCCTTTCGCTTTACTTTGAAAATACATTTATTCTCAATTTGTGTCCTTCCAGTAGATCAACTAGTTCTCAAACATGGTTTGATCTATGGATGCCATTTCTTTTTCTGTTACTTTAATCCATTTCCTTAGATGGGCATGTGAAAGCCTTTTGAATATATTTTTTTTATGCTTTTTCTTGTCTTGTGGGATAACTAAAAAGGCTTCATTCCAGTTTTCGATTTTAAATTGTCGGCATGAAACACTTATCCTTTTAGATTTGTGCAGTTCTAAATCTTGATAAATATGTCTCATATATTCATCGTGATTCATAATGCTCCCACTGGAACTATATTCCATACTCCCACTGGAGTCAGGAATACTATATTCTTTCCTCCCACTGAAGTCAAGAATATTCCCACTCGAATCAAGTCTCGAACATCCGAATCGTTTAGAGGATGAGGGTCTTAACCTTCTTCCTCTGAATCCCTCCCACTCGGATGGAGTGATCCTAATATTCTCTTCCTGAGATTAATAGAAAGTGAAATCTTAATTCACTTCGCCCAACTTCGAAATTTATTCTCTTAAGAATATGACGTCTAGTGATTCAAATTCTGTCACAGTGCCATTTTCTTACTCACCCATGAAAATGTATTATTTGGATACTTTAAAATATCTCACATAGATACTCTTTTTACCTATTGGTCTCAAATTTATCAAATTGAGGTATCATGGACGGAAACATTACAACCCAAAAGTTGTAAATGGCTTAGGTCAACTTGTGAACCAGTTCACAACTCATAAGTTATGATAATGATAGATTTAGAGGGCATACAATTCAGAACATATGTGGCAGTCAATAAAATATCTACCCAATATAAGATAGGCAAATTTGCCTCTGCCATCATAGATCTAACCATATATAGGAGAGAGTCTTACTTCTCCTTTTCGCGACACCGTTTTGTTGTGGATTTTTAAGAATGAACAACTGATATTCAACCATTTTTCATCACATGAAGCTTTAAATTTATCTGTAAGATATTACTGACTTCTGTCAGATCTTAAAGCTTTGATCCTTTTGTCTAATTGATTATCAACTAAACTCATATAAGTCTTGAAGCAACATAATGCTTCTGACTTGTGAGAAATCAAATAGACATGACCATACCTAGTACAGTCATATATAAATGTGATGAAATAGTAGGCCTCATGCCTCACCCTCACATTCATTTGACCACATTCGTCAGAATGGACTAACTGCAATGAAAATTTGGCTTTAGTTCCTTATTCGAATGATTTTCTAACTAGTTTTTCCTTTTAAGCAATGCTCACACGTAAGCAATTCAAACTTATTTAAATCACTTATTAAACCTATTTTAACTAACCGACTCATTTGGTTTTGTTAAATATGATTTAATTTAGCATGCCATAATTTCACATTGACCTCATAACTATGTGAAAAATAATAAATTAAAGGAAAAATAGTTTTACTCAAATACTTATGGTCCACATCCATAACAATAAAATCATTCAAGCATAAGTGTGCACTGTTATCCTCAAAATATAAATTGAAAATAAATTTCAATAAAGTAAGAACAGAACCTAAATTTCATAACAAAGGTATCTTGATCCCTTGTTACACGGTCCATTGGTTCTAAATCTATCACCCACAAAGGATGAAGTTCAGAACTAGATACATAAATTCCACTCACCCTTGAGTCAGAATAGTGTATCTTTTTAGGCATAATGCATCTCTTGGATAGTGTCATTTCTATAGGCAATTGAAACATTTCACTCTTGAAAAGTTTATCTCCTTTTTGCCTTTGGACCATACATGATTCGATTCCTTTTGCTTTTCAGGCTCTCAAGCCTTTTCTTTATCCCTATTGATGAAGCTTATTATCTTGTTCTAATAAGAACTCATTCTATTAGAACAGGACTATGCCATATGACATTGACCTTAATCACTGTCAGACGGCCTCTTTTAAGCTTCAAATAACAAGTGACATCCTTAAATGTCTTTTTGCTTATCTATGTGAGTTAGTTGCATCCTCACATGCTACCAACTCTTGGGTAAAGAACGGATAACAGTTTGGACCTTTTGCTTATCACTCACTTATGACTACTAAGCTCACTTTGCTCACTTTTCTTTTTCATCTCTCTTAAATGTTTTCGCATCGAATAATCAGACTTTTCTGATATATATCAAATTTGATCTACAATGATCGGAGCTTATTCAGAGTCACATCTCTGAACTTCTCCTGCAAAGCGATCCACAGATCCATTGCATTTTGATACTTGCGAAATTGCTTAGTGATGTGATGCGACATAGGCATCCCGGTCCTGCTTATGCTGCGTTATAGTGTCATCCTCAAATTCAGCCATAACCGAACTTGAAGATTTAAAAGCCTCTTACTCTTTAAGCACATACTGGATCTTTGTATTCCAGATTTCATAATTATAACTTGGAAGCAGCATCCATTAAAATCCTCTGATCTCAAATGGAACAATGTTGCACATATTTAAAGGAGATAAGACAATACATGCAATTTATTATGCACCTAAAATAATAATCTAGTAAAATTTTCTATTAGGCTCAAATTCGAAAAGGCTACTTATAGCATCCAACTACCCTCTAAGTCCTAATGTCTAACCTTATAGGTTAAAATTTCATGCATAATAAATCTGAATTATTGGATTATCAAGTTCTCAAACTTATGAGGGGACTTTTATTAAGCCTTTACTTAATAAACATGCAATTATTTTACTCATAAAATATCGCAAGGCAATTAACAATTAAAATAAACTCATTTATTATAAAGTTAAATGCCATCATAATTAATAAATAAACGCATTTATTTAAACAATAAATAAAATCCAATAATTCCAAAATCAGACACTTATGTCAAATATTAATAGGAAACAAAAATCCTATTTAACAAATATAAACGCCAACTAAAATTGACACTTATGTCAACTATTATTGAAGTTCAGATTTCATAAAATCTTTTTAGTTATTAGGATTATATCTTTGACCGATTTAATCAATTCATCAAGCGACTCATAAGTTCATTGATGAAGTCATGGACGATGCACACTCCGTCAATTTCTCAATACGATCACAGAATTTTAGTGTCGCTTCTCAACACTTCCCTTTTGGTAACTCGAACCAAAATTTTATTTTCATACTCAGACCACCAGTTCAAATGCACTCTTACATTTGTTCTCACACATGTATTTTATGATGCACTATAGCATCAATATCTTCAGCTCAAATCTTTCTTCGTATTCTCATTTTGTTTATTGATTGCACTTTTGCAATTCTTAAAACAACCTATGCGTTTCTTAAGGAAGAACCGGCTGTCCTTATTCAACATTTCTGTAACATATTACAGGAAAAATTTATACACTCATGTATAAATACGCATGATTGAAACGCATTTCAATCAATAAATAAGGACAGAACCTCAAAAATTTTTTAAAATATTTTCAAAAATTTCTGAAAGCAGAAAACACATTTTCTACAATTTTTTTTATATTTTATTTTAAAATTAAACACATTTAAATATCAAAAATTACAAAATATATTTTCTGGTCATTAAAAAATTTTGAAAACATGACCAAAAAATCAGAAATAATTTGAAAAATCAATTTGGAAAAAATTGGAGCTGATTTTTTGATTTGGTGATCGGACGATGTCGCACGCGCCGACGAAGGGGAGAAAAACGCGCTCACGCACCACACGCGCACCCTACCTCGGACCTGCCATGTGGCAACACCGTATTGAGCCACGTGTCCACATCCAGCAACGCCACGTGTCTGAATGCTATTGGTCCACCTGGTGCACACGTGGCACGGTAATCGACGCGTGTCGGTGTCTCATTGGTCCACGTGTCACATGTGACACGTCATCACTTACACCGACATGACACGCGGCAGCACCTCAGTGGTCCACGTGTCGATTCTTGGTTGGACCACATGTCACTTGTTGACACGTGGCATGACCTCAGTCAGCCACGTGTCATCCTCTGATTTGTCCACGTGTCCGCCCCACATTGTGCCAGGTGGCACTTGGCTATTGGGCCACATGTCAGCAGTGACGCAATACTGCTGACACATGGTGACGCGCGTGTGTGCCACCGCCCACGCGCACGCGCCAAACGTATGCGGCGCGTGTAGTCCACGCGCCGCCTTCCCGGCCGAATCTAACGCTCCGGTTCCGGCCGGTGGGGGGTTTGTGGGGTCTCTGAATCCAATGGTGAGATCAAAAATAAAAAATCCCGACTTCTAGTTAGCTGTTTTGAACACTCATGTTCGTCCCCTCGGGTTTCGGTGTACACATACACGAAATCGAGCCTAAATATACACGCATATATATTTTTCACACAAAAATTATATTTTTTTATTGTGTTATTGCATCTCAGATCTAATAATTTTACACATAAAATTTTTAAATCTTTTTAGCCACATGCCAGAATGGAAAAATAACGGCTCTGATACCAATGATGGATTACAGGAAAAATTATAACATATATAATTTAATGCGTGGAGGTAACATTAAATAATGGTACCTACCTCTTGTAGCGCAGAAACTCGTTGCGGAAGCGTTTACCAAGATTCCGTTTGTTTTTTGTCACTGGTCCGGCTTTTACCCACTCGGGGTAAGAGCAACTAGATCACAATCTAAATGCCCCTGAAAATTAAGACAGAAAACTTGTGAGTAGGAACGAGCAGTCTTGCGGCGTATACGTTTTCTCGTTACCAAATAATGAGGACCTCACCTCTATTTATAGAGGTCGTAAAGACTAGAAGTCTAACTCTAATTTAACTTAAACTTTTTCTGAGATAGGATTTGGTAATTTTAATCAGATTAAATAACTCAATTTAATCTCGATTGGACCTTTATCCAAATTAGAGTTATGGGCGTACCCAAACTCTATCATGCACCATACAATTCTTCAATAAGTTCAACTTGCGATTTAAATTTAAAAAATTACTTAAATCAATCATCTAAATAATTGAAAGCATATATGATAAAAACTAAATGAAAAATTTTATGATTTTTTAATTATAAACTTCCTCAATTTTCATTCTTTTATAATTTAAAGTTTAGGCCCCTAAACTTTGCACACTCCGCTCACCCAAATTAATTAAAAAATACAAGTATTTTATAATTTGCAATTCCATATAAGTAAAATGTTGTTGTTCACAACAAATGAAAATGCAAATCAAATTAAATTATTATACATTAGATTTGATTTTAATAAATAAAATAAATTTTAAACTCGAATAGATCTATTTTGATTTCTTTTGTCTTTTGATACACACCGTATAATTTTTCAAGAAATTCAAATTAATAACCCAATTTAAATTAAAAAATTATCTTAATAGATGATCTAAACAATTGAAAGTAAATTTGACAAAACTAAATGAAAAAATTTAAAATTCATCTTTAAAGATCATTGATTTTTTAATTATAAATTAACTCCATCAATTTTTATTCTTCTATAATTTAAATTTTACATCAAGTCCACCAAGTTAATGAAAAAAATTCATTCATTTTATAATTTATGACTTTGTATAAATAAAATTTCATCATTCATAAAAAATGAAAATGTAAATCAAATTAATTAAATTATTAAATAGACATAAATTTCTATCTTCATATTCTCTCCGTAATAAAGCCATCCAATCCACGCATAATGAGGGGCTGCGAGTAGCTGTAGAAGTTGTTAGGTTTCTTTTTGTTTTTTTTATAAATAAATTTTCAGTACGGAGACAGCTGGAATTTGACTTTGTACATATCAATTTGAAAAAGTAACTAAATTACAAACCATCTAAACTAGGAGTGATTTTATATTGACATTTTTTATTAAAAAAAAAAAACATTATAGAACGTTTTATAAGTTCCATTGACAAAAAAAAAAAAAGGCAATTTCCATTAATAGTGAAGAAATTGTGAATGGTAATTTTATAAGTTATTTTTAAAATATTGTGGTTTTTTTGTGATGTTTTCAAAATACCTATGCTGATATGCATAATCTTATAATACTCCTACAAAACACCATAGAAACACCAACAACAATAACCCAATCAAAATGCTAAATAATCCAAGAAATTTCCCTTATTGCCGAATTTTCTAATTCTTCCAAAATATCCTAATATGGCTTATTTCTAATGTTCAAGAATGGGTGGATCGTACTATAAGAAGAACTAACATGCATTCAAGGACTACAAAAAGTAGAAGATCTAGCCACTACAAAAAAAAAAAAAAAAAAAATTTACTAATTAACAATGGGACTGGCGACAGATGATGGAGACCATCGCAAATAAGTTAAAAACAAAATAGCAACGCATAATGCAATCTGTCGCTAATTTTAGAAGGTATTATTGCACCAAAATTAGCTGGATTTTGCCATGGAGTTTCGTAACTAAACAATTTTATTATGTGTATATGATACATAGTATAGATTTTCCATCATTATTTATTTACTCAATTAAATAATTTTTTAATTTTTAATTTTAGAAAATAATTCGATAGTAAAAAAATCAATTAAAAATATTCATCTAAAATTAGAGCGATGGATTTAGCGAAAGCATGAATAAAACCAACTACCCCTGTTTTAGAATTCCAAATGAAACCAATTGAATGCAAAAAAAATAAAAAATAAAAAATCAAGGTGTCAATGTGGAGTGGCTGTGGATTTACAAACTACATTTGATTGGAATGAACCCAAGAAGGTTCGTCGGTCTCAAATATTATGGAGTTTTGATTTCAATGCTAATTTTTGAAATTGAATTTCGTTTTGGGAGTTTCTTTTTGTTGTGTGTGGCTTAAATATGGTTTTTTATTCCATTCATTCTCACTAAAAAAATCCATGTTCAAGACAGAAAATCTGTCGCTAAAGGTGTTAATGACGGATAAAATCAAATAAAACGCGATGTTAACACTTTTAAGATGGATTTATGTTTGTAGCTAACATTAGCAATGAAAATATTACATCGTTAAATGTGAAAATTTTTCTTATACATTCTCTCTTGAATTTTAAAGAACACTTGAATTGGACAAAAAATTCCCAAAAAGAAAAAAAAAATCATAAATTCTCATTTCTGTCTGTAATAACTACAGATAGATATACAAAACTTCGGTTGGCAGCATATTGCCATCGTCGATACACTGCTAATCCTCCAAGATAAAATAAATAAATAAATAAAAGCTACTTATCTAAAATAAAGTTTATAATCTGACAAAATTTAGAGGCAGACCTATTCAAACAGTGCAAAGGAAGTTAGTATTGAAGTGCAGAAGCTACATGAAGTAGGAAAACATTTCAGCCTGCAATTAATTGGCCAATCAATCACCATAAATTAATTAACCTGCAATTTTATTTGCTCTCCCTTCTACTTGGAATAATTGATATGAAGTTCAAAATGATCCAATAACAACAATAAAAATTATCTGTTAGGATAATTAAGACCTCATAAAATTTCTTGGCTAATCAAACTGTCCTCGCAACTTGAGGAAGCGATTTGAGAAGGGATGCAGATGGCTTGCGCACTGTGTGATTGAGCAAAAGCATAAGTGACAAAAGTGTCAATGCTCCGGCCTGATGTGCAGTGCCAAGTGATACAGGCACATACGATAGAAGTGTAGATATCCCTAGAGTGACCTGTAATGATGAATTAACATGTTACACAAGCCAAAACTAGTTACAATCAGGAGTTCCGGACACTTACAAATAGAATATTACAGAAAGATTGTGGCATATAACCTGAAGTGCAGCCATGCCAACTGTGCTTCCAATCAAAGTCCGTACTGCTGGATGTATGTCCAACTTTCTGGTGAACCACCATAATGCGCCGATTGAAACTAAGGTTGCAGATGCCAGAATACGGTGATCAAACTATAGCCATAAAATAGAATAAAGAGTCAGTATTTATTGGTCAAGTTATTTAATATACAACTGTCAGGACAAGGAGAAAACATTTCAAATTTAATTCAGGAGCAATAAAAATGTGACTATATCTTTCTATCTTGATTGACATTTCGCAGACTCCAATGAGTGGTGGAAGCCCAGAATGCACAAGTAATTGCTCTATTAACTACAAGAATATCAGAAACGAATTGACTTCTACAGTTTGCCGATAGTCCTAAATAATTTGCCTCGAGGAAATCGTCCTTTAGAATGAAAAATTTTTGTTATGAACTTACGATTTTTTACCATATCTATTCAGATAGAAATATTCCTAAACAAATCCTGTATTCCAAGCCATTTCCTTTCTTTGCAGGGCAATCCAAATTTAAGAATAGAACTTGTGCAACAGTAAAGAAATCCGAGACTTTAACAGACAAGGTTTGCATTAAGGATTTACCTGCACAGTTGATGTATTTTCAAAGAAGTTTCGAACCAGTGGCTTCATTTCAAGTATGTCCTCAGGAATCCATCTATCGCCCATCTTGGGGAAAGAGTTATATGCATGTCCCTGCATTATACAAGACAAACATAAAATAAAAAAATATTACCAATCATATGCTGCATATCCTCTTGAAAGAAGAGGCAATGAAACAAAACTATGAATATACATACAGCATCATTTCCAGCAACAAACGCCCCCAAGACAGCAGTAATTCCTATAATAAGGCTTACAGGAAGGGCAAGTCTCTTCACTTTTGTAGCGCCATGGACCCAAGTGATTGATTCAGTCGGCGGTTCAGGCATCACAACAGAAAGAGCAGTCCAGAACAAGCCACTGTAAATAACAAATGCCGAAGTAAGATGAGCTGCAAGGCGGTAAGGACTTACTCTTGGCTGAACATATTCAGATGCCGGCTCCTAAGGAGAAAAACTACTCATGAGTGACCATGTGGCATATTTGGTAATTGGAGTGTGCTGGGCATGATGGCTTTTTCTGGTTAAAATGACAATAAGTAACGGTAAAATGATGGATCTAAAAATCGCAATTTACGCGAAGGTGGATAATTGAAACGTAAAATCCATAGCATGGATCTGATTACCAACCCGGAAGAACTCGTTCTTTTCAATCCTCAGTCCCTTTCATTACCAGAGCTTGAACCTTCCTAAATAACAATGGCAGTATCCTAGTCCAATTCCAAATGAGCCACTTTCCCATCTTATTCTAAACCATCCCATCTCTGCCTCTGCACTCAGATTCCAAATCTGGGTTTTGAGAATAAGGTGAGCGTAACCCCGGTACATCAATGGAAGTTTCATCAAAGGCCATTTTCTTATATCCAAAGAACCAAAAACATTGCCCCAGTACTTAAAGACCCTTTCTTTACTTGATCTGGTAAACCTAAGTTTCTGTATTGCAAATCCATTAGAAGAGGAACATAAAAATGCATGATTTTTGCTTCACCATCCCTTATGGATAAATTCTCCTATTGGTGGAATCAATGGGTATGTGAAGAAAGGGAGCATGGCATCGTTGGGTGGAGGATAAGTGTGACGCGCCCGAACCCTGCTCGGCATCCGGGTCGCCCTCCGGTGTCCGCTTTTAGGATCCGAGACCGGATGGAGGTTCATTAAAACTCGTGAAAGTTGGTCGCTTTGCAATAAATAGGAATATATCCAAATCCATTGTTGGCAATCAACTTACGAGAACGTCTATTGGGTTATCATAAGACAGGATCACGGAGTCGCCACCCGATAAAACATCGGGAAATAAATCTAACTTTATGAGGCCTAAAACCAGAAAGGGTTCGGAACTTCACTCTTATTCATACCTTTGGTTAATATTATGCGAAAGGGTTTTTAGAATTAATTATTTTATCTCTTTTCTCACACGAGTTATGCAATAAATTAAAGCGCATTACAAGCACGTATAAAAAGCAGTAAATAAAATATAATTACAATTATCTAAAAATAAATATAAAACTATAAAAGAATGACAAAAATACATACATAAATCGGGCTATTCATTTAGGCGAAAACATTGATTCCCAATTACTTATTTTATAAAAAAGTTTATAATTCTCAAATCAATTTAAATCTTTGCTTTGGGGTGAAAACCAGGACATTGGTCCAGTTTTATTAACAAATTTCATTTAGTATAAAACATTTGTATGGTGGTTCTTTTTAAGTGCGGTCGAAAAATCATTTATTATTACAGACCACAATCGAATAAAATAAAATAATAATAATTACATATTTACGAATAAATAAATAAATCCTAATCTACTAACCTCGACCGTGCTCCTTAGACGATCACATATTCCTCGCATTGCGGTCCATCGCCGGTGCGTCCGAGCGTCGCCGTCCCTGTGGTGGCGCGCGTGCCGCCGTGCGTGGCCGTGGTTGGCCGGCGGAGCTCCCGCCTTCCTCCCTCTTCTTCTCCGTTTCCGGTGTCGTTTTCCTTGGCTCTCCCTCTGCTCTGGTTCTTTATTTCTTTGGTCTTACTCTCTCTTTTATTTCCTATTTTTGGCCACTCTCTCTTTGGTTTTCTTTCACTTTTATTTCTTGATTTCCTTGTTCCAGCCCTCTGTTCTTTCTTTCTCTTTATTTTTTCCTCAGTCCTTCTTCTTTGCTCCCTCCTCTTCTTTGTGTTTTCTTTCTTTTTCTTTTCTATTTATTTTGCTCTCTTTCTTGCTCCAGCCCTCTGTGCTTGCTCTCTCTCTTTTCTTTCTTTTTTTTCTTTGGTTTCCTTTGTGTGTTCTTCATCCGAGAGAGCCCATTTTTTCCTTTCTCTTCCGCTTTCCGTTGGCCACTGTTCCTCTTTCTTCTATTTCCCTTTTCTTTCTTTTATTTGGTTTTCTATTTGCCTATTCTCTTCCTCTTTCTATTTTCTTTTTTCTTGATTTTTGCTCTCCCCTTACTCGGCTTGCTCTCCTCTTTTCTATTTCTTTGCCCTCTGTCCTTGCTCTCTCTTTTTTATTTGTTTTTTTTTTTCTTTCTTTTTGGGCCTCCACCCTCTGTTCCCTCTTTTTCCTTCTATTTTTTTCCTTTCAATTTTTTCAATCCAGCCGAGAGAGCCCTGTCTTTGGTCCATCATATTCCTTTTATACCCAAAATTAGGGTTAAGATAATTTCCTCCATTTTTTAGTTTTTTTTTACTTTAATTAATTTGCACACTTTACTTTACTTAAACTAAACACATATATTAATTAATTAAACACTACTAATTAAATACTCCATATTTTTCTACCTTCTTAATTTAATTAATCTACTTAAATTACGATATCTATTTTATCTAATTAAACCCTGTATTTATTTTCTTTTTTCAATTTTAATTATCTTAAAACATTAACTAATTAATCAACTAATCTTAATTATTAATTTATCTCACAATATTAACTAATTAAATTAACCTAATCTTAATTTTTGATTTATCTAATTTTACCTACATATTTTATGTATTTATTTTTTTTGGAGGAATTTATCAAGGACCCAAAATTGCCATTGTCATTTTTCAAAATCTGACTCAGGACCCAGTGTCTACAATAAGGCACTGGATTGCTTCTCCTTTTAGCTGGATATCTCAGTCTTAAGGATTTTGAGAGGCCAAAAAATTCCTATCCTGCTTTGGTTATCGAAATAGTTTGTGCAGCGGTACTGACATTGGTCATGGGACAGCGCTATATTCAAACCTCTAAAGTTATGCCTGCTGGTATTGTTGCAGGGATAAGTTATTGTTAAGAGGATTGTGACAGATTCATAAGCTCAAGGAAGGAATATTCCAACTTATAAACCAACAAAAATGGTGCTTGGAGTTCTTCTCTTAAATTCTCCTGTAGTCCCCCAGTTCCATTCTCTTGTAGTCCCCCAGTTCCATAATCCCAACTCTTGGTAATAACCAAACACAGTCAGTTAAGGCGCTATTATGTGATCGATGCATACTGGAACTAAGCAGTCAAGATCATAAGCGTGTGAGGGATGCTCTTATGTCCTTCTTGAAGCCCAAATCTTCGAAGCAATATGATTGAAAAATGGATGAGGAAGTCAGGCTGCATATCCACAATTACTGGCAAGGCCAGCAGGAGGTCAAGGTCTTGTGTAACACCCTATTTCCCACCCTAGTAGTTTGAGCCATATTGTATGCAAGTGTGTGTGTGTTGGCATGTGTTATATTTTATTTTGGGTTATATGCATGCTTTGGGTTTTGTTTGAGTGTGGTTGCATGTAGGGAGTTAGTGTGTGTATTAATGTGGTTACACTTGGGTATTGTGTAGAGTGTAGTTGTAGGGTGTAAGTGATCAAATCCCACCAATCCTCAGATGACTTGTGGCAATGAATGGAAAGAGGGGTATAAATAGCTAGGAGAGAGAAAATAAGAGAGAACCAAATTTAGCCCTCTCCAGTTTCCCTCTCCCTGCCGTCCCTCTCTTTCCCTTCTTCTTCCTTTTTCGTCCTCTCTTGTACCCTAGATTTGATTCAAGTGTATTTTGGTACAAATTGATCAACTCAAGTGTTTTTGGTAAGGTTTTTTGTGGGTTTTCTTCTTCTTGTTCATCTATTTTTTTGATTTTCTTAGAATATGTTTGGAGTTAGGGTTTTTGATTGTGGTGTGGTTTTGGGTGTTCTTGATTAGAGGTACCTCCTAGAGATCCCAAGGCTTGTGGAAGTGGTGCTCTTTGATTTGGAGCAAATGATTTCAAGGTTAGGGATTTTTGTGGATTAAATGCATTTTATGATTTTGTGTTTTGATTTGTTTTTTTTGAAAATTTATGGAGTTAAAGTTATTTGGGTATGTTCAAATGTTATGGGTTTTTGACTAATTTGTATTGACATGCCTTGAATGTGGTATATTAGATCAATATATGCTTTGGATTGGGATTTTGGAGTCAAAGTGCTGGTTGTTAAATTGGAGATTTTGATTATGTTATTTCTTGATTTAAGTATGATTATTGGTATAAAAGTTTGATTTTAGGTTGTTATGATGATTTGAATGCTTGATTTGAGCTGTGTTGAAATTGGAATTGAATTAGAGTTTTGGGTATGTTTTTGGAGGAGGAGATTTTCTACAGAATTGCAACAGATCTGGAAAATGCTACCCTGTCACGAGCGCGACAATGCTCAGGATTCCAACTATAACGATAAGCCGAGCTCTATTCTGCCGAGCTGCAGAATCAAGCGTGTTGTCGCGAGCGCGACAGAGCGCGTTATGCCGAGCTGTCGTAAGTGTGCGCGAGAGTGCACGAACGCGACAGCGATAGCAGTCGTGTTCTATCACAAGAGCGATGCCTGTAGCGAGCGCGACAGAAGCTGATCCGTTCCTTTGCGCACGAGCGCGAGGCTTGTCGCGAGGGCGGTGCTCAGGAAGCTTTGCCCCTGTCACGAGCGCGACACCTCCTATTTTCAAAATGAGTTTTCTTTTGTGCTTTTAATATTTATTTTCTGAACTTGTGATGCTTTTAGATTATTGCATGAATGATTTTATGAATATTATGGATATGAATGGATGAATTATGCATGGCCTGCAAGAGTCAAATTAGTGGATAGTTAGATATGCCTAATAGAGTTCAATAGCTGCAGCCCCCAATGTGTTCTGGATCCTGATCAGGTCCCCGTTTGGGTCCTCGTGATCCTTAATGTGTTTGGATCTTGTTTAAGATCCCCCAATGTAAAAATATTTTGACTGAGAAAAATAATGATATTGCTTTTCGATTTTACCCTCGGGTACCCCCAATGTGTTCACTCGTTATCCGCTATTATGAGTCAGCAGGCATTTCGATTATTTTTATTGTGATTATAAGCATGTGAAATCAGTATGATATATGAATTTGATTATGAGCTCTTGAATACAATTGAATGTGATTAAGCTATGATTTAGATGTATGGGATTATAAGCATGTGCCATATTGTGTGTGTTTTGTTTTGACGACCATTGTGAATGGCCGTTCATATTATTATGTATTTTCCCCACTAAACGTTATCGCTTAGTACGGGTATTTCATCCGTGCAGGTGAGGAAGGTTTTGAGCTTTTGGTAGAGTCTTCGCAGGTCCAGCCAACACAGAAGGATTGAAGTGTTAGGACTTATTTTTGTATTTAAGATTCTTTTTGTAATATTTTGGGCTCTCATTGTATTTATTCTTTTGGTATTGCTTTCGCTATGTATTCTGGAAGATGTATTTTGTACTCTCAGTTTATGTACAAAATATTTTGTAATGACTCCTTTTGGTATCAATGAATGATTTCCCATTTCTCAAGTTTTTATTTCTGCTGTTTTCTGTATATTGTGGATGTGTATTTTGTGTTGCTTTGTTTGGTGACACCCTTGCTCGTACGGGTTCTCACTCCCTACAGGATGAGTTCTCCTATGTATGGGTAGGGGATATTACAGTTTTTAGTATCAGAGCCCCAGTTTAGGCATTTTCTGGGTGTTTGTAGAGTATAGATATATGTTTAGGACTGTGTTGGCTAATGCGGATGTCTTTATATTTATTATAGATGGATTCTGTGTGCGGATCACTCGAAGGGTTAGCTGAGAGTGCTTATCCCCAAGAGCAAGATCCGACAGTGTCTGGTCTGGCTCAGTCAGCTAGGGTGTAGCCTGAGGCCGCAGCTATGCCTTTTGAGGCTATATTGAAGATCTCTCAGGACATAGCTCGGGTTTTAGAAAGGGTGACAGCTTTGACAGCCCCGATTGAGAGCATGAGGAAAGCTGGGGTGGAAGATTTCTACGCGATAAGTCTTAATGAGTCTGAATCGGCCGAGAAGTGGATTGAGAAAGTGGAGAGAGTTCTTAAGGAGATTCGTTGCCCTCCTGAGAGGCAAGTTGAGTGTGTAGTTGCTTTGCTTCAGGGATCAGCGTATGACTGATAGAAGTTGGTCCGTAGGCATCCCCATTTGCCAAATTTGGTCGTATGGGAGTTCTTTGAACTGGAATTTACGAGTAAGTATGTGACCTAGGCCTATAAGGAAGCTAAGTGGGCTCAATTTCTAAATATGAAGTAGAGAGCAATGTCTATTGCGGAGTATGAAAAGGAGTTTAATCGGCTTGGGAAGTATGCTCCTCTGGGTATTCTGACAGAGGATTTTTGGTGTCAGCATTTTAAAGCTAGATTGAATGAGTCTTTGAGAGCCATGCTTATATCGTTGATGAGTACTCCTGCTATCAGTTATTATTAGATTGTTCAAGCAGCTGTGCGGGCAGAGAGGTCTAAGGCAATTTTGAGGGAAAGAGCTTAGAAAAGGAATCCCCCTCATGGAGGTACGTCCTCGGGTAAGAGATCGAGGAACCCGCAAGATGAGTCCTCTACAGGTCCTACTTTGAGGGGTAGGAGGCAAGAATCCACAGTTGGTTCGAGTGCTGGTAGAGGTAGTTCTGGTGGCAGAGGTGAAGTGATACCTGAGTGTTCTCACTATATAAGCGCCACAAGGGCGAGTGTAGGTGGCTCACTGGTGGTTGTTTCCGTTGTGAAAGCACCGAGCATTTTTTGGCCAATTGTCCGAAGTTAAGTGAGAATACTGGAGATCAGCGTGAGGCTAGCCGAGCGGGGTCTAATGCTTCTCAAGTTAGTCGAGGTAGAGGCAAAGGTATAGGTCGAGGTGATCGGCCTAGAGAGGGTGCTCCATCATAGTCGGTAGATCGTCCTCATATGGTGCCAGCGAGGGCTTATGCGATGAGAGCTCGGGATGAGCAAGATGCACCCGATGTGATTGCAGGTAAGTTTTTACTCTGTGACACTGAGATGTATGCTCTAATAGACCCCAGTTCCACACAATCATACTTGTATTCTGATAAGTTAGTTGATAAGTTGCATGATGTTGATCAGTTAGATTATGAGATTTGTGTGACCAGTTGTGACGCGCGCCGAACCCAGCAAGGGCCCTCTAGTGAATCCGCCTTCGGGATTCGAGGGAGTGGTTCGCGTCTTTTTGATCATGGGCGCCATGAGAAATCTTGGATGCTTTCTTTCCAATAGAATATTGGAAAGGAAGATCTAGCCCCATAGCACCTTTGGGCACCTTTGAGGTATCATGGAGTCGCCACCCAACTCACGAGGAATTGGAAAAATGTCTCTAACCTCTTATTGGTCAAGACCAGAGATTGGTGTTCGGAACTTTACTCTTATTTATGCTTTGATTAATTATAAATGAGTTTTTAATTCTCTAAAAATTCTATCTCTCATTTCACACGATCAATGCATTTGAATTAAAGGCGCATCAAAAGCACGTAAAGAAAATAAAGGAAAGCGATAAAGAAAACGGTAAAGAAAACGGTAAATAAAGTAATAAAGAAAAGCGGTAAACACGCAATCACACAATTACAAGAGAAGTTGGGGCGGAATACAACCCCATTGAAAGAAGATTAAGAATATAAATGGGGACGGAATACAATACCCCAAAATTAAATAATATTGTCACAAAATTAATTACAAGGGCCCAAAAGGAAATGAATATAAATTTGAAACGATCAAACAAAATCAAACATGGGAAAAACATACATAAATCGGGACATTCGTTTGGGGTTGGGATATTGGGTCTTTCGTACTTGTTTTTTAGGAACATTGGTTCCTTCGCGTTTACTTAAATAGGGTTCGAAAAGTCATTTGATTGTTGAGTTGAAAAACCGGGATGAGTGATCCTATTTTTGGAGAAAACTAACTCTTCGTTTTATTGTGATATCTTTTATTTCTTGGCTAAAATAAGGGACATTGGTCCCAATTTTATTAGTAAAAACTCAATTTTACTATAGAAATATTTTTGTAATTTTTTATTCCATGTGTGCATAAATAAAATAAAATATTTACAAACAAGCACAACAAAAAGAGAAGGAAATAAGGAGGGTCTCACCAAACCGACGTAATCGTCTACATGTCGTGACCCATCCGGGAGGTCACAGGAATGCGCATGTAATGCGACTCAAATTAAATGTCAGACAGAAAATAATATCAAAAATATTAGTAATAGTTCTAAAAATTAATCAAGTGAAGACAAAATAAATATTGGGTATATTAATTTAATAAACGAACAATTTACATGCAAGATGGGATTAAAAATAAACCGTGCCAAAAACAAGGATGATAACACGAAGGATGGCAAAATGAAATGATGATAATAATAATAATAATAATAATAATAATAATAATAATAATAACAACAACAATAATGACGACGATGTGAAATGATAATAATAATAATAATGATACAAAACAAGTATACACAAAATAATAATAATAATAATAATAATAATAATAATAATAGGTCAAGTTGCCAGCAAACACACATATAATAATAATAATAATAATAATAATAATAATAGTAATAATAATAATAGTAAAACAGTGAACATAAGAACAATAATAATAGTAGTAGCATAATAATGCTAATAATCATGGCAACAAGACAATGAAACTAACAAAAATAATAATCATCAAGTTGGAGTCACAAGGAAAACAAATTAAAACCCTGAATAATATATCGACTGTGATGACGACATTAAAAATACTAGACATAAAAGATAAACATGGTAAATATAACAGAAATAACAATATTAATAACAATAAATAATATACAAAAATAAATGGGGACGGATCCAAAAATATTTACCCTCAGAATTTATAGATCGAAAAATAGGATGCTTTGATCCGTCCTCCTTGTCGATTTTTGTGGTGATGAACACGGAAAAAGTTTGACAAAATCTAAGTTTTAAACAAACAAAAAACTTGGGAAAATAATTTTGATAAAAAGATTCAAGTAAAGGAAATTAATTTTCCTTACTCAAACTAAACCAAAAGTGAAAAATTTAAGAGAGAAGAAGAAAAGAAGCAATAAATGTTGAATGCCCTTTTTTTTGAAAATTTTTAGAAAACTGTCGGCTGCCTTCTCTTGCTTGAGAGAAAACCTAGTTTTTCTTTCCTTTGCAAAATAAAATCCCCCCCCCCCTGAAATGAAGACAAGAAATCCTTTTGATTCCTGTCTTGTCCCAAAATGGAAAAAGGACCAGCCTCCTTTCATTTTTCATTAACCAAGAATTGCACAAAAACGTGAAACAACGAAAAAAGCAGACTGGAAAAAGTCAGAGAAATCAGAAAAAGCAGAGGAAAAGCGACGCGGCCAAAAATGGCCGCGAGGGGGGGAGGAAGCGCGCGCCTCGCCGGAGAAGAGCGCCCGCGCAGCACGCGAAAAAAAAAAAGAAAAAAACAAAAATAAAATAATAAAAAGTAAAAAAAAAATAAATAAAAATAGAAATAAAAATAAAGGGAATAAAATAAAAAGGAGTAAAAATGCAAATTTTTGAATTAAAATTTTTAGAGGAACAGAGGCGATTTTCGACAAGGATAACATCATTATTGACACCTCTACTTGTGGCAAGTATCATTTTCATCATCGGGTAATTATGATTTCGGATCGCCTCGGGACTCGGTGTCTACACCAGTCCTTAGGGAATAGTGTCAATGTGAGTAGGGTGTTTAAGAACTGCCCCCTGTTGGTCCAAGGTATAGAGTTTCCAGCGGATTTGATAGACTTGCCTTTTCGAGAATTTGATTTGATTTTGGGAATGAACTGGTTAAGTAAGCACCGGGCAGTGGTAGATTGTCATAGAAAGACGGTTGTGTTGCAGGATAGAGACCAATCTCCAGTTGTGGTTAAAGGTTTAGGCTTGGGTTCTTTGGTAATGTGGTTTCCGCCATGCAAGCTAGGAGATTTATGAGGAAATGTTGTGAGGCGTTTTTAGCAGTCGTGTTGGACTCTAAGCGCAATCAAGTTAAGATTGAGGATATCCCAGTGGTTAGGGAGTTTGAGGGTGTGTTCCCTAGTGAGTTGCCTCCGGAGAGAGAAGTGGAGTTATCCATAGAGATAGTGTTGGGTACTGTTCCCATTTCTAAAGCATCTTATCGAATGGCTCCTGTAGAATTGAGAGAACTTAAAACTCAATTACAAGAACTATTAGATAAAGGCTTTATTAGACCCAGCATATCTCCTTGGGGAGCTCCGGTTTTGTTTGTAAAGAAGAAGGATGGGACGTTGAGGATGTGCATTGATTACCGTCAGATTAATAAAGTTACTGTGAAGAATAAGTATTATTTGCCTAGAATTGAAGATTTGTTCAACCAGCTCAGAGGTGCAGGAGTCTTTTCTAAGATTGACCTTCGGTCTGCATATTATCAGCTACGGGTTAGGGATACGGATGTGGCTAAGACTGCATTTCGGATGCCATATAGCCACTATGAGTTTCTTGTGATGCCGTTTGGTTTGACCAATGCACCTGCGGCTTTTATGGATTTGATGAACAGAGTGTTTCGGCCATATCTTAACCGATTTATTGTGGTATTCATTGACGACATTTTGGTTTACTCAAAAAATGAGAGTGAGCATAAAGAGCATCTTCGGATAGTGCTTCAGGTTTTGAGAGATCGCCAATTGTTTGTGAAGCTCAGCAAGTGTGATTTTTGGCTTAGAGAGGTGTCTTTCTTGGGTCATATTGTGTCGACTAAAGATATTCAAGTTGATCCGACCAAGATTGAGGTAATTATGAATTGGAAAGCACCTAGCAATGTTCCGGAAGTGAGAAGTTTCCTAGTTTTGGCTAGGTATTATCGTCGGTTTTCACTCGGCTCAGTTTCAGGGGGGAAAAGCGAAGTGTAAGTTCTGCAACTAAAGATACAAGATGAGCTAGTTAAGCTCATTCTCTTACGACTCATGCAGTCAAAGTTCCACAATAGTTCAGATCTAATTTCTTATCACTCAAGATCAGCATTATCACCACTTAAGTAATCAATCGCTCACTCTGCAGTTTTGCCATGAGCACAATTATATTCATAGCTCGATCAGGCAGTTTTGCCACAAGAGCACCTCTTTATTTCAAAGGTCGTTTAGGCAGTTTTACCATTAGAGCATTTGGTTTATTTATTAGCTCACTCGGGCAGTTTCGCCATAAGAGCATCTATCTCATTGTTAGCTTAATCAGGCAAGTTTGCCATTCGAGCATCAAGTTCAGCAATGTCGCCAATTATCGCTCAATTAGGCAAGTTCACCATTCGAACATCAAGTTCGGTAATTTCACCAGTTATTGCACAATTAGGCAAGTTTGCCATTTGAGCATCAAGTTCGGCATTTTCGCCATTCGAGCACCCAGCTTTATTTCAATCGCTCAAGTTCAGTATTTTTGCCATTCGAGCACTTAGTTTCATTTTAATTTCTCATTCGGTAATATCACCATTCGAGCTCTTAATTTCACTTCAACAACTCAAGTTCGGCAATTTTGCCATTCGAGCACTCACTTTAATAGCTCAAGTTTGGCAATTATGCTTTATGAGCACTATCTTATTTCAATTGTTATTATTCCAGTTTGGCAGTTATACTTTACGAGCAGTCTTATTTTAATCGCTCATTCGGTAGTTTCGCCACTTGAGCACTTGGATTCATTTCATTTGCTTATTCAGCAATATTGCCATCCAAGTATTTAGTTCAATTCAGCTTGTTTAATCGCTTAGTTCGGCTACATTGCCATTTAAGCAGTTGTACCAACAAAAGTATCAATAAAGATATTTCTTCATACAAGAAACTGTTTGCCATTATCGCCATTCAACTTTATCGCTACCTGAGCAAATATAAATTAATTTTCGCTATTAGCTCGGCTATTTTTCTAAGCCACTCAGGAAATAATCTATACAAGTTCTCAAGTCCGCAGAAACAACAAGTTTGAAAAATAACGATGAGAGAGCAGAACAACCAGTTCGGCACACTTTCTTTCTAACTCGGTTCTTGACTTTTTAGTCTTTTCTAGTTCGGCCTAGATCTTTTTAAGATTAGCTTCAATCTCAGTTTTTCTTTTGTCAGTTGTTGCCACTTTCTCAGTAGCCTTGGCTTAGTTTACCGCCCAAATATCTGACATAAATGTCATACACTGGGAGGTGACTTATGATAACTAAAGAGTCCTAAAAAGGTTCTAATTCTACTATAACAGGGATTATCTGGATTTACCTTATCTGATCCTACAAATCAGGAATTGATAAGTTCAAATATTATCTAAATTAGGAATATTATTTAATTTGAAATACTACCTAGACATGCACATACACTCATATCTAGACTTTACTACCTAATTCTATAAATATACCAGGAATCCAGGTATGATGGATCTTTTTTTTGGAATTCAATTCAATTCTCTCTCTTAATTCATCTAAAATACTTTCATTAATTTACTGACTTGACCGTCGGAGTATTCGTAAATCTGCACAGGTCCTTTATTCTTTTTTGCAAGTAACAAATTACGAAAATTTATTCGAAAATGTTATCAAATCTAAAATTGAACATAAGGGCAAATATATCAACAAAAATGCTGTGGAAAATATTTATCAATAGGCCTACAAGTAGGTTTTCTTAGTTCAAGGCAATATCACAATGCAAAGAAATCTTCAAAATCTATTTAGTTGGTAACCAAGATTCCTAGTTGATTTGTATATTGTCATTATGATATAAATGATGAGAAGATGTGTGTGTATTCCATGGTAGGCTATCTGAGTGGCATTTGTTTGATTGTAAATGTCAAGTTGATTATTATTATTATTTTTATATATATAATAAGGGTCATAATCAAATATCAAATTCTACATTATTTGTGAAGCCATCCATTATCAAACATTAATTTCTACATAACCAAAAATATTCATTCTTTAAATCTTGAACACCAAATTTAATATGCTCAACGTAATGGTTGAAATAGCAAGTTTTGGAATAAGGAACATAACTACCATAAATAAATCTTCAATATTCAAGTACTCATTAGAATGAACAAGTTCTATACTATAACTAAATTGCTTGCAGCAAAACTAAAAAATCTACATATGTGGATTTTAAACAAACAGAAGTTCAAATAAACCAGATTATATATAATACTATTGATAAAAATCTAAAGATTTTAAAGGTAGCTCTTGATTATTAGTTCCATATAGTATTAATATGAAAGAAAGGGCCGAATATCATAAGAGAAAAACTAACAGAGCAAAAGTCATGACATTTATACAAAAATTTGATCTTCTTTCTGATATCTTTCTCTTATTTAGAGCACCATTACAGGTCTGCCATTATTTTTCATCCAATGTCCAGCTTGTGTTAAGTTATTGTTAAGCTTATAACTAGTTTTAAGTCGAACCATTTTTATTTCTCATAAAAAGTTGTTAGCATGTGAGCATTTACTCATTAATGGCTTAAAATAAATACTCACAAATAGGCGGCAATTGATGAAAATGAAACCCAACACAAACCGAAAGGACAATGAAGGAAGAAAATTGAAAGAATCAAAAACCCAAATAAAGGTTCAAGAAATACATAAAGAGAAAATGCCACGAAGCGTACCTGAGCGTAGTGACAGTGGTGGAGGCAAATGACGGAGGCTTAGGGCTGAAACAGAGAGCTTAGAGCTACTGCAGTGGCTTTTTCCCTACACCTTTTATGTTCAAAAAATTGAGACGAGATACAACAATGATATGAAAAGATAAAATCAAAAACAAACTTGAGTTTGTACCAATAGCCTACCAAATTTGACTACAAAAGATCAGAAATTCCATATAAATAGAGAGTAATCAGTAAAACCTAATTTAAATAAAGAAAAAATAGTAGAAACGAGGATGCTGGGATTATGAGTCGATTTTGGCATCGTTGGTAAAGAATCTTGTGTTTTCCTTATAGAGGGATTATGGATTTGGTTTGAAAACAAGTAGGAAAATCTGGTAGAAAAAAAAAGAAAGCAATTTTTAGAATTGAAGAGATATAAGCTGATTTGAGCTCGATTTGTTGGAGATGAAATAGGAGAATTGGGTAGCAAAGAAAAAGAAAGAAAAAAAAATTGCAAAGTGAATTTACTGGGATTCGATGAAGAAGCAATTTTGACAATGTAAAGAAAATCCCGTGTTTTCTACCAAGCAAAAAAATTAGAAAACATATTAAATTAGATCTCGAAATTTTGTTTAATTTTAGAAAATTGGAAAATACATTTTCTGTTTTCTATTTTAGAAAAATAACTAATTTAAACATATTCTCTATTTTTCATTTTCTAACTATATTTTTTTCTGGAAAATTGGAGTAATTCTCCATAAGAGAACACACCCTAGAGTTTTAAATTTTTGTACATATACATACATATATATATATATATATATATATATATATATAATTAAACTGATCCATTAAACGAAAGTGCCGGTGATCCGTTAATCGAAAGTGCCAATTTTTTCAAACTCTTAATCGAAATCAAAATATCTAAAATTCATTAATGATAAATCGAAAAAATCGATTTGATTAACCAAAAATAAGTTCGATTTAGAATCAATTTTTCAATTAACCGGTTCAATTTCTTTTTTTTTCCAGTCCTAGTATAACATGAGTAGGGGTGAGAAAAAACCGTTGAATTTGATTAACCGATAAATCAAATCGAAAAATAGGTTAACCGAATCGATTTTAATGGTTAACGGTTAATATTTTAAAAAAATCGGTATTAATGGACTGATTTATTTTTTGACTCATGGACCGGTTAACCGAATCAATAACTGATACATGAACACTCATATATATATATTACAATTTTTTTATTTCACTATTTTCATATTTAATTATTTATATTCCTTTATCTTTCATTACTTTAAAATATATTTCAAATTTATTTTAAAAAATATTTTAATTAATTTATTAATTGTTCAATATGTCCATATTTATTATTTATTATTATTTCTTATTTTTTCAATTTTACATTAATAAAAATCAAAATATATTGAAAAGTTATTTAATATTAATATATAAAAAAAACTAAAATTTTTAATAATTTAAAAATAAAACTAAAATTTTTAATATATGTGAAAATAATATGTATTAAGTTAAAAAAAATAAAATAAAGAAAAAAAGTTGTTAGTATTGGATAGATTTATTTTAATAATTTTGCATTTTTAAGTATTTTTCCTACACTTTTTTTCATTATCCTAATTATTTTGAAATTTTTAAGTTTTTTTTTAATTGACAATTAATAAATGTATCCGTTTATCTAATTAATATGATCATGAACCGGTTTATTTATTTATTTATTAAATCTTAATTTTTAAAAATAAAGTTGCTTATGTCCACAAAAAATATTTATTTTAACAGCAATAATGTTATATTATAGTAGAGAAATTTTAATTTTTAAGTATTTTGAATATTTTAATTTTATTTATGAATATATCTTATAATTATAGTGGTTAACCGATCCGAAAAACCGAAACCGATGAATTGGTTAACCGATTGTAATGGATTGATTAATGATTAATATTTTGAAAAAATCAATATTAATGGACTGATTTTTTTGGGATTCATGGACCGGTTAACAGATCCATTCTCACCCCTAAACATGTGTATTTATTTTAAATGCAAGTATGCATATACATACATAATTAAATCAGTAGTTAAAATTAAATTTAAACCAATTTATGTGGTTAATTAATTTAATTAGATGTGGATACAAACTTTAATTTTTTAAAATTAAAATTAATGAATTTGAATTTAATTTGATTAACATATTTATATAGAGTAAAATAGTAATTTCAATTAACATATGAAAGTTTCCTTATGAACTATATATATGTTAAATATTATATGTAAGAACCTAAAAAACCATTAATAGTTAATTATCAGTTTATCAAATATTAATTCAGATTTAAATCAAAATCTATTAACTATAAATTTTAAAAATTATTCTTTACGTTACAGAATAATTACGTTTTTTTTAGTGAATTTCAAATTTCATTTTATATGTTATTTTTAAACTTTCAAATTTTTAATAGAACATTAATTTTTTTTTCAATTTTCAATACAACAATAATTTTATATTTTATTTTCAATTTTATTCAACCAATTAAATTTAAGTTACAATTTTTTTAGTAACAAAAATAAGGATAATTTAGTCATTATTCATTACATTTAATTTCAAATAAAAATTTAATTAATATTCCTTAATTATAGTAAAAATAATAAAATTGGCACATAAAATGGAATGGAAAGAGTAAAGTTGACATTAACATTTAATAAGTTAACTAATAAGTTTGAATTAGATTTTAAGCACCAATGTTATTTGTTTACAGCATAGGCATTAGCATTTATCCCCTTTGAAACTTCAAATCCTATGCAAAACATGTTTGAGCTCGAAGATGGGACTCTTCACAAAATCTACTAGCCTAAACTTCCCATCAAGTCAACCTAAGTCAATATTATACTTAAAACTCCAGCCAATCTTAGCTTTATATCCCGCAAAGCAGAACTTTATTTAGATAAAAGAAAACATGAGATTCAATCATTTGCGTATGTAACTAACAAAAGGGTCAAAATGAATGGAGAAGATAGTATATTCTCTACGGACAAACAAGTCCCATCTCATCTCTTAAAATCAGCGGGACCTTAAAATGAAAAATCCTGATTAACGCTCCTGATTTTAGTGCCACTGTATCCTCTCCTTTTGTGGGTTCCACACCTTCTCTCTTTCTCTCTCTAACTGTAAATTCTGTACGTTCTCTCCAAACAAAATTCCCTTTTCCTTCTTTCTCTCTCTACAATTGGATCTTGTACGTAATCTGATCGTTCAAGTGCCGGTATGTTTCAATTGCTTTTCGGTTATTTTCGCTACCTCATATTTCAAATGTCGTTTTGTTCAGGCATTATGTCTTCGAAATTCAGGGTTTATGTTTTTCATATTTTTCCTCTTTTCTTCTTTCCTGATCTCAAAACCCTAAATTTTTGCTCGAATTGTGTTTTTAGAGTACTTTTTTTAAGTTGCAAAATAGTTGGTTTTGCTTCTTAGTAATTTGTACTCATTGGGTTTTGCGTAATTTGCCATTATCAGCGACTTCGACTTTTCTACTTTGAATTTGATGGAATGTCAGTGTTATACTTGCTTAATTGCTGTTTTGAAGTTTAATTATTAGCTGGGCAGTTGTTTAGGGAGGCTATTGTGCTTAATTTTCATTTAGGATGTCGTTATGGCAATGCCTTGACCGTTAAGGTTTGTTAAGTCGCTGAGAAATTGAAGGTAGCGAAAAGAAGCTCATAATTGGAACGTTAGGTCTGCAGGCTGGATATATACGTGTGTAAAAGAACCTTTTTTTTTTTTAATAGCTGCATGATGTAACTTTTGTCATCGTTGAAACCATGGTTTCCATTTCTGGAAATCCAAAAAGTGATGCTGAATCCCTGTTGTCAGTTATGATTTTGTTTTGTTTTATTTTGTACTCTAAGCTACAGGACAGTTGCTTCTGGATTTCTCTTCGTGCTGTTGCCTTATTATCCAGTTTTATCAAACTTTTATCTCTTATATTTTCTTGTTGGCTGTATTATGCTAACAGGTTGGACTAACTGAAGCTTTTGGTTATTGCAGATGTTGTCACAGGGCTGAAAATATAGGTGTTTAGTTGGTTATCATCAATTCGTTGGCATTTCTGCAGTTTGGTTGTACCCTTTGATATTACTACAGAGATAATTGTTGGGTTCTTTTAGACAAATTGTTGAGGAGAAAAATCTCTAGTAGATATGACTTGATCTGGGTGGTTTGAGTAGATGGCTGGAAATATGAGATATGAATCCAATTCAGGTAGTCCTGAGGAATCAGGTTTTATGGGGAGCTATCCAAATGGGCAGAAGGGGAATTATCCTAGTGCAAGTTTGGATAGGTCTGGGAGCTTCCGGGAAAGTAGTGAGAGCCGGTCATTTGGTTCTGGAGCTAGTATGCCCAAGGCTAGTGCTTCAACAGAAGTGGTCTCACTTACTCAGTATCTGTTGTTGGATCCTATTACAATGGGGGATCAAAAATATACTAGGTCAGGTGAGTTGAGGCGGGTTCTAGGGATATCTCATGGGAATGCCGCAGAAGATAATTTTTTTGGTGCTGCTTACTTAAAGCCTCCCCCTCCAGTGGCTGCAGAGGATGTGAAGCGCGTCAAAGCAAGTCTATCGGAAAGTGCTTTGAATGCCAGGTAATTTTGAACTGCTCTGAAGTTATTCTAGGTTGATGCGACTTTCTCAGTTGATCTTTTAGAAGCTTTAGTGGCATATGTTTAGCCATAAGCAGCTGTTTTGTGTAATCGAAGGCTAAATATTTTGGTTTATAACTATGTTTGCATGTCTGGTGCAAAATATACCATCTTCTTCAGAATGCGGGATGTAATCGCTTGTCGTTGTAATATATCTATCTCTATCTCTATTGAAAATTGATTTTCTTTTTTCAGGTCTAGAAATAAACGATGTAGTGAATCCTTACTAAAACTAAACAAGTATTTGGAAGCATTAAATTTGAAGAAGCAACAGCGAAATGAGATGCTGATAAGTGAAAGATCAAGCACATCAAACTTTATAAAGATGGGAGTTCAGATCCATCGAATTGCTTCTGATGTTGGAGCTCAAAGACTAGAGGAACGAAATAAGAATATTGTTTTGCATAAGCGTGTTCGGTCTTCAGTATCAGAATTACGGGTTTGTATATGAACTCCTCAAACTTTACTCACTATTTGTGGAATACTTCTTTACCTTCTATGCTACAGTGAATATTCCTTGGAGTGGTACATTATTCTGTTCAAGAAAATACTGTTTGCTTAATATTTTCTAGGCCTGTGTTTATTTCGCAGACCCTTTGCGAGTTGCTTTTGTCCAATTTATATTCTAGCTAATTTATTTAGCCTTTGAAGCGAATATCTGGCATGGAACTTAGTTTCTTTTGATCAAGTGCTATAAGAAGTAAGATTGCCATTTTTTGGACTGGCGTGTTGGCCTATGATCAAATAAAACTAATTCTTTGGGTTCTGAAAACAATTAAAACTATGGAAAGAGGTTAACCCAGATTTTCTATCTTGCTATTTTATTAATCATTTAACTTTTCAATTGGAATAAAGTTCAGATACCGTGAAAGAGGAAAAAGATAATAGCATTTACATGTGTAACTGCTCAAGGCTGGCATAAAACAACATTCTTGTAGAGGTTGAAACAAGGCCAACCCCAGTGAAAGTCTGGGAGAGTAATTTGAGCTAGAAAAGGTATTTCTGAGTTGAAAGTTCATGATAACTGAACTGTTAGTTGCTTTGGAGACCTTAGCTTTCAGTGGCTGACATGATGACTCACGCTAGATGATAAAACAATTTCAGGTGGCATACTTAAGTTTGCAAGTAAGTTTCGATGGTGTGTATTCCGGACACAGAGTGCTGCTGTTAAAATAATTGTGACAATTTTTCCTTTAGGAGAGAAAATATTGCTAGTACTTCATTGAGTTGAGATGAGACATAGTGGACTAGGATGTTTTCAGTCATTAAATGTCAATATTATTGCCAATCCCTATATACAAAAATAGAACTGGAAACTAAAAATAGAATACACCCAGTTCACTTGACAAATGCAAAGACTGAAGGAACCTATATATAAAAAAATACAACTCTAACAATTTAAGAATCTATGATTTATACTACACTTTATCAAAAATTGATCTAGTATTGCCATAATATATTAGATATATTAGCACAATTGTAAAATATAATAGGTGTGTTTTTGTTCCTTGCATAGCAGATAGTCTGTGTGCAGTGAAGATTTCACTTGTTCTCTACCTCGTTAGTTCAGTATTCTCCTATTCATCATTTTCTTTTCTGGAACATTTAGGCCGATAGCCGAAGCAATACACTGCCAAGACAACAGCTGGGAAAAGATAGGGAGATGCTCAGGGATGGTGGTGAAGGTTCTGATTTAACCGAAGAAAAGGTTCGGAGAATGCCTGCTGGAGGGGAAGGGTGGGACAGAAAGATGAAAAGAAAGCGTTCAGTAGGCTCTGTTTTTGCCAGATCCACAGATAGTGATGGAGACATTAAACGAGGCATGCATCACAAGCTTAAAAATGAACCCGGTTTGCAGTCTCATGAAGGCCATGGCTTTAGGTAATCCCTTTATTTGTTCCATTTCCTTTTTTACTGGATCAATGCTTTTGATTTCTGATATAGCTAAGCAAATGAGTTAATCTGTGTAGTACTACTAGCAATTGTTTCCAAGTCTGGTGATTGTTTTCAAATATTAGCTTTCCTTTATTTCCTGGTAAATGTAATTACCAAGAATTGTATTGCATTAAAATGCATGGAGCTCCCATAGTATAATTTCCTGTGCTAAAGGGGATCTGTTGATTATGTATGGAAGATGGTGTTCCTGCATCTTCACTTTTAAAAGTTACTTGTTCGACTGCTAGCAACTTACCCATCTCCATACTCAGTATGAGTGCCAAGAGACAGTGTCTGCTCCTCATATTATGATCTGCCTGTGACTAGTTGTAGGTCAAATACTGATTTCTGATTGTAAAAATATTGGTGAGCTCTAACATACGTGCTAATTGCTTGAGATTGGATTTTCCATCAATTGAAATTTTACTGTTATATTTTCATTTAGTGGATTTTAGAATTATTATCGGCTTAGAATGAATTCTGTCTTGTAAGTCACTACCGTTGTTTCATTTATTGTAAAATGTGTTTAAAAATTTAGATTGGATAAGAACTTTTTTTTTTTTGAGGTAATAATATTTTGTCTACAGGTATATTCTCCTGCTATTACCCTTTTTTTTAGCTAGAGCTTAAAATTCTACTTATGAGCTTAAAATTCTACAGGTATATTCTGCTAGTTTCTGTGTTTTTTTTTTAACATGGAAAAAAAACAATGTTTCATATCATGGTTTTAGGCATTGATGCTAGAAATGTTAACAAAACATTTATAGTTTGATAGGAAATTGGATAATGTGGTAACATGGTTCTGTTGAGAGTAGCTCCAAGGTTTCGTTTTTCGCACCCAAATGTATCATTGTCATCAGTGTTATTCCAATTTCCGTTTTTCTACAATCCTATTGTTTCTGTTCATGAGCACTATTCATCTTCACTAATCACTAATCACTGGTACTATTCACAGCTCCAAGTTGTTTGCTTGGCACTGTGTTACACAAATAATTTAGTGAGGTTACTTTGGAGAAAAACTTAATAACTAGTTAACTTGTAAAGTGAACAAAATATATTCTAAAAAAAGCTTACAGTTGATATTTTTTGTTGAAGTGGAAAATAGTCTGCTTTGGACTTCTCTGTTATTGTAGTGAAAGCTAAGTTAAAAGATTTACTTAAAACAAATAAAATGGCATGGAGAGGTTAGTTACTGCTCTCAAAAAGTCAGTTGTTACCTTCCCTACATAAGTAAACAGGAAAGTTACCCTTCTTGAAGCTTGGGGCAGTTCTTGATTCTTCATGGAAATAGGTAATGCATTAGTGCGTATGCTTGGATCTTTTATCCATTGTGAGCATTTCGGATACTTTTCATAGGTTCCTGTTTGATCGTTAAATGTAAATAGTCTCTCATATTTTATTTTTTGCACAGAAAGATTCTTTTTACAATACATATCTAGAATATCCACCTAAAATTAATACTTAATTGTTTCTAGTCTTTTGTTGCATAAAGAATTTAAATTGCTTTCATTATGTGGTTCGAGTGTGGTTCATGTGGTAAGAATGTAGCTGTTGGATATATATATATATATATATATATTTTTTTTTTTTTCCACAATAGGGTTTTGAAAGTACACACTGTCTTGCAGCACAGGATCTTTAAATAATACTTGTGGGATAAATAAATTAGATGGAAGTCCATCTCCAACCAGTTCAAACCCACGTTCAATTCTTAAGAATGAAGCAGACAAAGTTTCCTTGACAAGGGATTTTGCAGATGGCTTGAATAAGGAGCGACTGGTGTCAAAAGCAAATAATAAGTATGTATTATTCACTCCTATAGTCCTATGCAACTTGTTATAGATGCGATGTGAAGTCCAACAAACTTGTTTGATATTTTATTAGTTATTTTTAATTCTATTTAGGCTAAATTTTCTTGAAGACAATCATACAGTGGTTCCAACTCCGGTACTGAAAGGAAAAGCTTCAAGAACTCCTCGAAGTGGCTCTGTCACTGCAGCAAACTCATCTCCTATTTTTTCTCGTTCATCTGGAGCCCCTGATGGCTGGGAACAACTTGCAAGTATAAATAAGGCCAACTCATTTGTGGGGACTAGTAATCGCAAGCGTTCAATGCCTGCAGGGTCTTCTTCCCCTCCGATGGCTCAATGGGTTGGTCAGAGACCACAGAAAATTTCTCGTACTAGAAGAGCAAATGTGGTCTCTCCTCTCTCAAACCATGATGAGGTGCAAATGTCACCGGAAGGGGGAAACAGATACACTTATGATATTGCTAGTCGATTAACTTCTGCTGGAGGTAATGGATTGCTTCTTGCCAAGGATATGGCTAACATAAATCTGATAGCTAAAGTAAAAATTGAAAAAGTTTCCTCTCCAGCCAGAATGTCTGAAAGTGAAGAGTCCAGCGCTGGTGCAAATCATGAGAGTAGACAAAAGGAGAAGGGAACAGGTAGTGGTGGAGTAGGGGAAAGATCCCAAAACCAGAACGTAGGTCCTTCTGTAGTGCTCGCAAAGAAGAATAACATACTTAACAGGGAAGACACTGGTGATGGCTTGCGGAGACAAGGTAGGACTGGGCGAGGTGCATTATTTTCTAGGCCTAGCATTTCACCAGTAAGGGAAAAGTTGGAGAGTCCAGCTTCAGCTAAACCAATTAGAAGTACAAAGCTTGTTTCAGAGAAAAATGGAAGGTGCTGGATATTATTATTTGACAATAGGAGGAAGCTATTAAATGATTATTTTAATTGATTTTCATTTTTAATACAATTAATATGTTTCCTAGTTCAGTAAGTCAGGCCGTCCTCCTCTTAAGAAAATATCAGATCGGAAGTCCTTTCCCCGGGGTCAAACAGCAATTGGTGGTTCCCCAGATCTCACAGGTAGATTCTCAGAATTATTCAAAATCGTATATCTCTATCTCTCTCTCTCTTTTCTCTCTCCATTGCTCAGCAAGATGTATAATATTTCAAGTCAACCAGATGCATATGATACAATTTAAATTAATAACAATGTATAATTAATAATTAAATGAGCAATTTATCTCATTGTTGTTGTAATTTTATATGGTTGCTGTTGAAATTTTATATGGTAGTTTATCTTGGAGACAGAAATAGTGAGGCTGAACTACTAGATGAAGTACAGAATCACTATATGCAGGAATGTATTAGCTTTTCAATATACCAGGTTATGACATCTTGAAGTTTATTTCTTGACTAGAAATAATTTCATTGCAATTTTATCAGTAATATCTAAATTCATGAAAGGTTAAAGATTCGGTTAAAATAGTGATGGAAATATTTAGATCTAGAATTTGATTTGTTCTTGTTCCTCACACCTCTTAGCTATCAAATTTGGAAATAGGTTATTTTTTTTTGTACAGTTCCTAGAAATTTTCTTACAGATGTATTGATTCTTATATGGAATATGTAATCCAAAATTTTTATGTAGATGAACTTACTGAAATGAAAGGAAAGGTAAAAGGGAAATGAAAAGTTAGGATGCTATTTCTGGGTTAAAAATGGTGGAGCAAATGCAATGATTCCTTTTGTATTTGTTGTGCCAGGTGAATCAGATGATGATCGAGAAGAACTCCTGGCAGCTGCAAATTATGCTTGCAATGCTAGCTGTATGCACTTGGCATTAAGTCTTCTATTTTCTTATTCCTTTCCAGAAGTATGTTTGGGCAGATTAACTAACCTGTTGATTTTCCAGATCTTTGTTGCTCAAGTACATTTTGGAAGAAAATGGAGCCACTTTTTGCTTCTCCCAGCTTGGAGGACTTGTCATACTTGAAGCAGAAGGTGGTTACTACAATCTGCTTTGATTATATGAGCTATCATTTCAGCTATATAAATCTTTTAAATGGAAAGATAATTAATTGATACCTTCCTGTCTCATCCTGTTTATATTTGTGATCAGTTGGCATCTAACGAGGAGCATCATCAAAGCATGCTCAATATGTCCAGCCTTGACAACAATAGTTTGGTAATTTTCCTTTTCTTTCTTCTTCTTCTTTTCTCTGTTTTTTTTTGCCTCAAAACTTTTAGTATCTTTTCTTATGCCTTATTTTTAAGAAGGTAGAAAAAAATTGAGAAAGCTGCATTCACCTTGCTGATTTTGGAACAAGCATCAGATTCCAAATGATACGATTTATTTGTTTATTTTAATTTAATTCAAGTTTTCGGTTTAAATCTATGTACTCTCACCATCAGAAAAAGATAGTCCATGTATCTTTTTTAATTTGTTTTGGATTTCCCCTTTCCTTTTGACATTATAGTTAGCTTGTTAAATGTCTGATATGTCCCTATTTAATATGCCTTGTAATCGGCTGGTATAAATGATAATTTCTTAGTTTACCAACATGCCTTTTATATATTTTTTTTGATAACATGCCTTTAATTAATAAAGGGGTATATTAGGAAAAATGCCTGGTTTGAACCTCATTAACTAATTTTTTATAATCTGTCTGAAAAAGCTATCTTTTGGAGACAGGAGTATGCAATTTACCTGCCCAATAACTACATGGAAATATAGAATTATTTACTTTTTGACCTATTGTCCGTTAACTGCTGTTGAAGTGCAAATGCATCCATGAATGGACTTCTTTAGTTATGATAGTTAATTTCCAGACATTGTTGGATAATTTTGGATTTTCTTTGCGGAGTCTATGGGATGCACTCAGGGGCACAGACATTTACAATACTATTAGAGAAAATGCTTTGCCAAATGCAATAATATAGTCTAGTATAATGATGCCCCAACTACTTTCAAGAGGTAATGAGAATCCTTGTGTTTAACAGCATTAACTAGTTCTTTTTAATATATCAGTTCTACTTTTCTGCATGAACTTGTCTTTTATTTTTGAAAGGGACACACAGACTAATTGTTAATCCCTTCTATAGTTTCTTCTTCCTGATGGCAAAACTATATTGTTTTCGTAGGGCAATCTTGTGCATCAAGACAATTTTAAATCTCATGTTGTTTCTGAAGAATACAAGAAATGCTTGCATGAGCTTGATTGGACTAAAGAGTCGACAAGTAAAAATATGACAAATCAAGGTCTGGAGAATGGTTCATCACGTGGAATTATGGAAGGAACTAACCAAGTGACTCCACTTTACCAAAGAGTTTTGTCTGCTCTGATTCTGGAAGATGAACCTGAAGAATTTGAAGAGAGTAATGTTGGGAGAAGTATCTCTTTTCAAAGTAGTAGAGATAGGTTTACTGGTGATGCTTACCTTCCTATTGATTTTGAGGCAAGAATTAAGGATGGGTTTGACTTTGATTACGAGTCCATGTTGGGTTTTCCAGCTCACAAGCAGTTTGCTGTTGATAATTTATCTTGTAATGGAAATGCCTCTGGCTTTCACAATAAATCTTATAATGATGATTTTTTCCTCGGAAGTCGAGGATTTATGAACTCAAAGATTACCGAGTTCCCAGAACATTTGGGAGATAATGACAGGAAGCTATCTGTACAGACAAACACTTCTGCCATTTCTACTTTTGATTGCCAATATCAGCAGTCATGTTTGGAGGATAGACTCTTGATGGAACTTCAGAGTATTGGCCTATATCCAGAAAGAGTGGTAACTTTTATATATGTAATTTTTTTTCCCTCTTTTGTTTGTGTTATATCCCTTCTTCAGTAGTACTATAACATTTGAAAGGGTCATACCTTATGGTATCTTGATTATACAGAAGATGCACCTATATATAAAAGAAAAATATAAGTTATTGCATTCTATGATATGATATATTTAGAAGATCAGTGGAAGAAAATATTTTAGATGATAGAAAATTTTTAGCAGGGGAAGTGCCTCAACTATACTCCAATAAACCATAGTTGTCACTTTAAAATTTGGGGATAGTTCCAGAAGAGAGAAGCGCCATGTGATACGTGTTATTGCTGAATTACAGATCAGAACACTGGATGATTAATCAAACTTGTCAAAGGGAGCTTGCACCTTCGAGCTTGTTAAAAGGGATCAAGGACCTTGAAACTTGTTAGAGAGAGTTGCCTATCTCTTGTACTTTTGTACTGGAAATTTCTGACTGTTTTATTGATTAAATTTTGCCTTCTTACATAGAGGTTACTGCTTTAGGAATGTCTATAAAAAATATGAATTCTTTTCAAACTAAAAAACTATGAATAGAAAATATTAAAATAGGAAATAAACCACTAAATTTGCTGAATGTAAATCTTATATTACTAGAAATACTGAATAAATAAACCCTAATAAAGCCTAGAACCGTAACAAGACGCCTCTTACTTCTCTCTATCCAAATGTACCACATCAAACAGGATAATGCTTCTAATAACTGCTGGAACTTATCATATCTTGTCAATTAGGACATTAGTTATTAACCACCATGTGAAAGATTTGATGGCCTTAACTTATTAAAAGTAAAATGTTTTCTTGTGCATGAGGTGTGATTATGGGAAAGCTTTTGGTTTCCAAATCTGGATGAGGGTCATCTGTATTAATTATAGGTTCATCTTTTGTTTGCCGATTTTCTTTTTTTTTTTTTGTCCTTTCTTAATTTCGTTGATCAATGGAGTTCCTAGTTGGACTCCATCTCTCTCTCTCTCTCTCGCATTTTCCTGTTTGCTGCCTTAATGCCTTTTCTGCACAGATGCATTTGTGCATGCACATACATAGATTCATATAATTTGCAATATTTTTCTTTTACCTTTGAGTCTTTACTCCTTGTATGGGTCCCTTGTTCCAGCCTGATCTAGCAGATGGAGAGGATGAAGCAATAAGTCAAGATATTATTGAACTAGAGAAGGGATTGCTTCCACAGGTTAAGTTTCTTTAGTTTTTCCCTTTTTAAGCATATTCAAAATAAGCAGCTTTGCAAGCATTTTCCTTTTTAAGCATATTAAAAGTAAGCAGCTATGCAAGCATTCTAAAGAAGTCTCTCTCCCTCTCTTTCTCTCGCGCGTGCACGCACACACATGTGGACACAAAATAAAAAAAAATACAGAAATTGTTTGAAGAATATGCACTGCATATGGAATTTATCCACATTATCACTAGTATTGTTGCCTTTATAGGTTGCTAAAATGAAGGCATGTTTGAAGAAGATAACCGAAGGAGTTGAGGAAAGCAAGAAAGAGGAAGCAGGGTCAGATTATGAGTATACTGAATTTCTCTTGATGCTGTGAATCTGAGCTTTCTAGAATGGAAATCAATTGTGGAAATGGTTTTTTTAGTCACTGAATAATTATATCATATGGTTTTATTGCAGGGCCCTTGAGCAGGTTGCAATGGATAAGCTTGTTGAATCAGCTTACAAAAATCTACTGGTATATTCTTTTTCTTTATCCCTTCCATTATTCCTGTAGTTGAATGCATATGATGCTGTGAGATCTTGACCAGAGAATCATGGAACCTATCATTATTCAAATCATATATAGTAAAAATTCTGCTTACGAAGTTCTAGTTTATTTTGTATTTTTTTATGCTTTCCAGCATTATGCTTTTAAGAGAAGGTCTTTTTAAGGCACAATGATCCAATTACTTTAATTGTTGCAATGCTCATCTAGGAGTTAATGGAGACTGTCTGCATTAGGCTTCTCTGGAAAAAGCTGGGAAAAGACAAACTAACATTTTGAAATTAATGAATGTTAAATTAGAACGTATGGGCCATTGCCTGGTTCAAATACAAAAAAATATATAAATTCATTCATAAAGAGCTACAAGTGACACCAAAACTAGAGTTGGCTTGAAATAAGTAGCTATAGCTACTGTGCTTGTGAGATTTTTACTCCATTCTCTTTGATGGGTTGGGCTAGTACATTTTGTGTTAAATGTTTGAAATCCATTTTTTTCTCTTACCATGAATATGTTAAATTTAAGAGGATTAAGTTTTTTTTAAAAAAAAAGAAAAAAAGTTTCAAGTGGAATTAAAAAGTGACTAAAACTAAATTGTCTTTAGTATGGTTGTTAACCTGTTATAAACTGGTCTTTCCAAGCATTGCATGAATGGAGCATTGATGGTGGGCTTCCAAACAGGAACAGCAAGTTTTCCACTGCCATATTTGCTGGAGACTTCTTTTTTTATTTTTTTCATCCTCTGCTTTAAGCTATTGCAGTTTAATCATCAATTGAAATTTGAAATTACAATGATGCTTCTGAACAATCATTTTGACTTTATCCTGGTGTAAACTGACAGGCTACTCGAGGAAGTTGTGCTTCAAAATTGGGCATCCCTAAGGTGCCCAAACAAGTTGCTCTGGCTTTTATGAAGAGGACTCTTGCTAGATGCAAGAAATTTGAAGATACAGGCAAAAGTTGCTTTGGTGAACCTCCACTGCGGGATGTTATTCTGGCTGCACCTGCTTGTGGAAATCACACGGATCCCATTTGTGGCATTGGCTTGGATGTTAAATCAAATAAGCATAGCGGAACTCCCAACTCCCAACACGAGCTTGGTGCCTCAGGTTTGCACCTTTTTTCTCTTTATTCCAGGGGATTTCAAGGATGTAGTTGTAGTGCGGGATCACCTGTGGCTAAATTTGTCGAGGCTCTTGAATGATTCTTAGGCCTTGTGTTTGATGAAAAAGGATGTAATTATTGTTAACCAGATTAATTGTTCTTTAAGCTCCCTTTACAAATTAGTTTCCTGCTTGTGCCTAAAGCCTAACTAGTGTTTTAACTTTACTGAATGAATGTTGTGTTTCTGCAGTTGCTGGCTCTTTTTCGGGTAGAGCTGAGCATCATGAGCTTCATAATGAAAAGTCTGGCAGGGTTGCAAGTGCACATGATTATAATTTTGCCAAAAGTGGGCCACTAATGAGCAGAGGGAAGAAGAAGGAACTGCTGCTGGATGACGTTGGTGTTAATGCTTCCTTGAGAGCCACTCCATCTCTTGGAAATGCTCTGGTGTCTGGAACCAAGGGTAAGAGAAGTGAGAGAGAAAGGGATAAGGATGCACTGGCCAGAAATTCTGCCACTAAGGGTGGCCGTGCATCACAGGCTAATATGAAAGGTGACCGCAAAACAAAAGCAAAGCCTAAGCAGAAGACTGCTCAGCTCTCAACTTCAGGGGATGGAATCAATAACAAGTTCAAAGATACAATTAATATCAAGAAACAAGAAGCCGGGCCGACTTATACTCAGCATTCATCTAGAGAAAGCAGAGGAACAACAGATGTCACAGAATTGCAAGATTTTTCTTTAGAACTAGGTATGGACAATGATATTGGCGGCCATCAAGATTTGAGTAATCTGTTCAACTTTGATGAAGATGGGTTACCAGAGAATGACTTAATGGGGCTTGATTTACCTATGGATGGCCTCGAAATACCTATGGATGACCTTTCAGAGTTGAATATGCTTCTATAAAGGCTGTATAGTGTAAATTTTCAGGGATTGAAAATGAGATGATAGTGCTGTTGCTTGGGACTAACCTGCTTATATAATTTATGTCCCTTGCAAATTTGCACTTGTAATTATAGTCATTCTTTTTGTATACTTCTCTACAAAAGTTAAAGAGAGAAGGAAAGAAATTTTGTCAATGTGGTCCAAACAATTGATGTTATAACAAATTACTTTTTGCTTATAGAGCCTTTTTTATTTAAATTCTTGTTTTGCCTTGTACTTTTATTTGGGATGTAGGCAAAATATTAGAATTAATTCATATACAAATTAAATAATTGTTGTAAATTGCAATATTTGTTGTGTATGGTTGGGAGTGTACTGTACATCAATGTCATAAAGTCAATAGTAATAACTGTAATCAGAAATCCAACCTTAAAAAGGGATTTAATTTATCTTGTATGTATAATGCCTATTGGCTTGAGAATAGAGACGATTCGAAGTTGTGTTGATCATTGAATTATTGGATAAGGCAATCCTCAGGAATAGACAGCTATGACCAATCAAATATAATATGTTACTCTTAATTTAGATATTCATTGGCAATTTTGTTGAGAAGCTTGCAAGGTTTTGCTTTTGCTTTTGCATTCTAGCTTGGTGATATCTTAGGACAATGACGTGTGTTTCGGTAATATTCAAGCAGTGCACTATACTTTCTTCTGCTTGAAAATTCCCTCCAAATCATTCTTCTTCTTCCTGTTGTATTGCAAATATGATCTTGACTGCTGCTGCTTCCTCCAACGGAATTTTTTTATTTTTTATTTTTGCACATCTTTTATCCTTCTGTTCAAACATCATGTGGTATGAGCTGTTCAATAGTTCGTTCAACGAATTCTACATTTGGAAGATATAGACCCTTGCAGTATTCCTCTTCGTCTAACTCCAACCGCGGTAATGTTTTCTTATAACTTTCTACAGCTGCTTTAGGGGGACCCCTAGCAATAGACACCTGCAAGTCCAGAACATAATTAGCCAATAATTGTGATTCCCTAATCCGGAATGAAACTGGCATACTTCACAGAATATATACAGTTAGAATTCAATTAAACCATTTTACGCTTCTGTTTTGAAAATAAGGTTTTAGCCATTGTGACACACAGGCAACAAAAGAAGTTTGGTTTGAGTCTCTCTTGTCAGGAACGGCTAATTATTTATACAAGTAGAAAACAAAATTTTTTTTGTCTCTTTCTTTATAATAAGTTGCTCTTTAATATCTTGGATAAGTTGCCGATTCTTAAAAATAATTGAAAGATCATACAATTATCCATGATTGTGCCCTGTAACTCTATGGAACACAATGAGCAAAATGAACACAGCTTAAAAAACAACTTACCCAATGACTTTTTTTCAGCTCAAAGAGCCAAAACCTCCATTCTGTCATAGGCTTTCCATCAACTACAACAAATATGTTTGTCCAGTTAGTGTGATGAAACTCTACCTTACTCAATCCACTTGCCAATCCGATTCCTATGGCTTTGACATATGCTTCTTTGAGGCACCAGTATCTATACCAAAAATTAAAAAGATGTAAATTGATGCTTAAATCAGAAACTGGTTGGTTGGTCAGATGCAGTAAAAATAAATTCAAGAGAGAAGTTTGCTATTATTTTATTTTTCAATTCTTTTATTTTTTTTTATTGTCATGCATCTCCAAGAAGCACAATACCTGCAAAACTCAACCAACATTTCATCAGATGAGCAAGAATTAATATTATCCCACTCCAAACTTGAAAAGTAAGAGGTAAAACTGTGCAAGAATTCCTGAATGGGCTCTTTCTGGGGTTTGACGCAACAAACAATGTCCACCCCAACAATGCATACAGGTTCAGATGCTATTGCCACAAAGTCTCCATGATGAGATACATTGAAATTAAAATTGGGGTAGTCTGAGGAAACTTTGGCACATTCCTGAGAAGCATGAAAAATTCCACATTGTCTAGTACACATCATGGAAAACCATAAGTAATGGGAAACGACAAATGCATTCAAGGTGAACGAGTATTTCAATAAAGTTGTCATCAATATCAATGTCGTTACCAAGATATAAGCAAACAAAATGTGGGAAAGTAAGAGAGAGGATGAGATCAATCTCAGTGCTGTTTAGGGCTGCAGGAAGGATGTTTTGGCAACATGTCAGCAGCCCCATACACCATCCCAAAAGCATGGTGTTCCCATTGCAAATGGAAAATAGTAATAATAAAAGGAGAAAAAGTATTAGGCAAAGCTGCTGAACTGGTCTGCCAAATTCTCATATACACATCAAGGATGTTCTCAGCAAACCATAACAAAATTACATAATTTAATTTACAGCTACAATGGCAGAGAAAAGGGGAGGTTGTTTAAAACCTTCTAACTAAGCCATTATGCAAAATTTCTTGCACTAATAGCCTAATCCGGCAATTTATATTTTGACCAATCTTGCAAATTCAGGTGTCCTTCAACAACTAAACTAAACTTACTCAAATAACTAATGTGTTTAATGACTCAACATTCTGAATTTGCATACAAAATTTGAACCTTGCCTTTGGATTTGAAATTATCAAAGTGTCCACTTATATCTCATTAATCATTAAAGTAGCATCATCAGTGGATAGCCTAACAAACAAGAAGCAAAGAAGAGAAACGAAGAATTAAAAAACTCTGGACCGGAATCGACAAACAAGTACAATATTGCAGTCACTAATCTTACTAGGTAGGGTTTCCCTTCCCATGTACGCTTTATGACAATTTCATGATATGGAATTCCCAGAACTTCATGTACAAGAGCATATTGAAGCAACCGGCTAACAAGTGCTCGCTTTCTATCTTCCATCCTCACAAACCTACCAATGTAAAGATGCACAAGGTCATAAAATTGATCTCACACAGGCAGCTTACATATCACTGTATTTTATATTTAGATAATCGGGAAGGGAAATTGTAGCACAGACAATTGATAATAGGACATAATAAAAGATTCCCCCATTTTCCTAGTAATTAAATACTACATTAAAATATAACTTCTTTTTAACCAGAATTTCAAAACTTAGAAGTTGGAATCCATTTTATAGCTCAAATAAACAAAGCATCAATCATATAATTAAATCTGTTACAGTTGTCAGGTTCAGTATGGATTATACAGATACCCTAAAAAAACAATAAAGTATTCTCCTTTTATCTAATGTCTGATTAAACACTAATTTTCTCATATTCCTTTTTTGTTTCCTAGCAATAAAACAGAGCAGAGGGGAGTTCTCATAGCAAGAAAACAAGGACGTTAAAATTTAAAAAAAAAAAAATTAAAAATTAATAACCTGTTAATGGAAGATTGCTCTGATGGAGGAAGAACAGAGAGAGCAGAAGAGAAAGAATGGGGAGATGGGTCCCACTTTGAGATATCAACTATCCATCTTTCTACTCCTTTCTCCATTACTTACTATAAGAAGATAGCTTTAGCTCTGTTCTCTCATTAAAGTTATAGAGCGAGGGGCCGGCAAGTTCTTGGGCCTGGCGGGTTATGGGCCTAACCGAAATTAGTGAAGTGAATAAACTACGTTTAAATTCCAAAGAAGAGGCCTGCCGCTTCTTGGCGCTTGACGTAGTTAGAGAGAGAGAAAGGCGGCGACGATGGGAGCAGGTGGAAGGAGGAGGTTAGGCGGCGGCGGCGGCGGAGGAGGAGGAGGAGGAGGAGGAGGAATGGGTGGGGGCAGGAATCAACGAATGCTTAAGCAACTCGTGGACTCATCAAAGAAGAAATTCTCAACCGCCGAAGATATCGTCCACCACCTACGGCAGAACCACCCTAACTACCGCCGCATGGAACTCCGAACTTTGACTAGACTCGTCCACCAAATCCTAAACTCTTCCTCAACCTCACCTTCACACAAATCCAGAAAAGCTTCTTCCTTGGAAGAAGATGAAGATGAAGATGCGGGCAATTCAATCAGTTCTAGTCAGTCTGGTAAGAAAAGAAAACGAACTGATGAGAGTGAAGAGAGATTGCAGGAAATAGAGAATGCATATGCGAAGAGGTTAGATCGGAATCTGCCTTCTAGCTCCTCATCTGATTCGGATTCAGAGTCCCCGGCTTCTTCCTCAGCCGTTTCGACTTCGGAGGATGGAATATATGAGCAGGAAGTGAAGCCGGAGTTTGATTTGATGCAGTCCATGTTAAGAGACAGTTACGCAGCGGAAGCAAAAGAGAAGGAGAAGAATATTGAAGTGGAGGTTGCAAGTAATAAAGCCAGTAATAAGATTAACATTTTAAATTCACGGAAGGTCGAAGAAGAGGAAGGAGGGGGACTGAGGGCTAATTTGAGGAAGGAATCGAAAGGGAAAGGACAAGCTTCTAATACTGCTACTGTGGGAGTGAAAAACGATGGGCCTAGGTTTAGGGATTTGGGAGGAATGGAATCAGTATTGGAGGAGTTGAAGATGGAAGTGTTTTGCCCTCTGTTCCATCCCCATGTGCCGCGGCAGCTTGGAGTAAACCCAATCAGTGGCATTTTACTGTATGGGCCTCCTGGTTGTGGCAAAACCAAACTGGCTCATGCAATTGCCAATGAAACTGGTGTTCCATTTTACAAGATTTCAGCTACTGAGGTCATCTCTGGCGTATCAGGCACGCATTTTGACATTTCTTGCTTTCCTCAATAGGCTAATAGAAGAGCCATCAGGGCCTTTCATTTATTTATATTAATACCATGCCATTTTATTGAGAACAAATTGTGCATTTTGTTGAATTTCATAGTTTCACAATCTTGTTTGTTTCGTTATCTTCAAGCATTATGTTATATGGAGTTAGAGTTGGTATATGCGTGGCTGCAGCAGTCATTGATTATAGTTATATGGTCTCAGCAATTGTTTATTGTTTGTGTTTGGAGCCGATTTGTACAAACACACCTTGCTCTTATTAGTTGGTAGGAACTATCACAGCACTATATTACCTCTTTATGGCGTTGCATTATCTTTCCAAGATCCTGTTGATGGTGTGTGGGATGCATGCATGCATACATACAAACATATATGCATACATTTCTGAATTTTGAGAAGTTAATGCTTGAAGGTTTACTGATTGTGTTCATTATTGTCCTCCTCCTTGGAAATTTGCTACCTATAAGGGCTTGGTTCCAATTAATTTAATATCTTGTACCTTGCAAGACTTTAGTTTAATATCGTAAAAGAAATAAAATAAATGCTGTTTATCATCCAGCAATTTGCTTTACTGAATCAATTTGTTATTTTATCTTCTGTGTTCTACCTCAGCTGAATCATATTATTTAAAAGCTTTCATTAAGTTGTTACAGTTTTATCCAGCATTTGGGTTTACTGGATCAATTTGTTATTTTATCTTCCATCTTCCATGTTATTTGAATCATATTCTCAAAAGCTTTCATTAAACTGCTACTGTTTTTTTTTTTAAAAAAAATTTCCTTTCATATGGCGTGGAAATTTCAGGTGCATCGGAAGAAAATATCCGAGAACTTTTCACCAAAGCACACAGGACTGCTCCATCAATTGTTTTCATTGATGAGATTGATGCAATTGCTTCCAAGAGAGAAAATTTACAGAGGGAGATGGAGCGTAGGATTGTGACACAATTGATGATCTGCATGGATGAGTATCACAGACTTGCACAACCAGTTGATCCGAATTTTAAATCAGAAAGCTCTGATCAAAATCCTGGGTATGTTCTTGTCATTGGGGCTACCAATCGGCCTGACTCTATTGATCCTGCTCTAAGGAGGCCTGGGAGATTTGACCGTGAGATTAGGTTAGGTGTGCCAGATGAGAGTGCTAGACTTGCGATTCTTTCAGTTCTCACTAGAAAATGTACTTTGGACGGATCTCTAGATCTTTTGCAAATAGCTAGGTCCACGCCAGGTTTTGTTGGGGCTGATTTGGATGCTTTGGTTGCGAAAGCTGGTAATCTTGCCATGAGGAGAATCCTTGCCCAGAGAAGGTCTGAGGTAACAAGCAAAAATGGAGACATAGAGGACACTGATGATTGGTGGAAGATACCTTGGTTGCCTGAAGAGATTAAAAAGCTTTCTATTACAATGACTGATTTTGAGGTAATGCTTTGAGCAACATTGTTTTCTCTACATCGAGTGCTTGCATGCACGTTTTTTGCTTGTATGAGTTAATATTTTTACATTTTATTTCTTAAGCTTTTGATGGGTTAGGATAAGAGTTGAGAGGGCCTGGTTGGTTGGATAAGAACAATTTTTTGTTTTTAGTTTTAGCTTTCTTTTGGATAGGGTTGGAGCCTATGTGATTTGCAGGGGCCATCTCCTGATAAAACTTTATAATACCAAAACTTCACTCAATCATTTTTTTTTTTCAAATGTTGTTCTAGTGGCCCACTGATCCAATTTACCTTTCACTTTTGAACTTCCAGCTTTTTATATTGTTAATTATCATCTTCATATTTCTATCAATATTTTGTTTATACCTTCTAAATTTATATTTAAGAAGTCCAAGTACTTTAAAGAGTATGTGGCATCCTTGAATTTCGAACTAAAAGCATTAGTTTATTTATTTATTTTTTAATATGAGGTTTTTCCTTATGATAATGTGGCTGATAAGGGATGCAGAAACTGATGTAGGTGAAGGAGCATTACGTTGTTGGTGCCCCCTTTTATAATTTCCATGTTGTATGGTCTACCCTCCCTCTTTGTAATAGGGCTACAAGTTAGAGTTGTTTTTGATTGTTGAGATTTCTAATATCGGCTGCTCTAGGGCTTTATATATGTGGTTGTAATATAGTTCTGTTTATTGTGACGATAATGATTGAGGATTTTACTTCATCTTGAAACACCTCCCCCCTCCTCCCCCTCCCCCCCCCCCCCCCCCCCCCCCCCCCAAAAAAAAGGGGGGTTATGAATTTACACTAAGTGTCATTACTCTTCCTGTCAGAAATGTCACGAGAAGTGCCAGGTGCAAAACATGAGAAGCCATTTGACAACTATTCATAACTAGCTCAATGTCTTTCTTCATTGGAGATAATTTTTCTAAAGAAGATGCAAAAATGTTTCTTTTTTTTTCCGTCTTTTTTGTGTCTTTGTGAACCCTACAAAAAAGTGAACTTTTATCATAAAGCTTTCTTGTTTAAAAAGCATTCCCATAGGATTAATGAAGAAAAAAGGCTTTTGACTTTGCTAGTGAAGTGGTTTTGATGCGTAGGATTGTTACTTTTTTGTCTTTTGCTTTACTGTCTCAGTCAATTGGGAAACAAAGTCTTATAATTAACATTTGGAAGTTATTTGCAGTTCTAAAGCTTTATCCATTTATTATTACTTTTAATATTTTATTTTATTTTAACTTTTTACTGAGACGTCACTTTTCAAATGTTTGTGCTATTACAAACATAAATTAAGCATTCAATTTCAGTTGGTTGATTTAATTTAGCAAGCTGTAATGATTGACCCACTGCTGCTTATTACTTTGTGATAATCTATTTCTTTGGCATGGTAGAATTCTGATGAGGCTGGTGTATATCCAATTTAGTTTATATGGTAAATTTTGGACAGGATTTTGTTGATTGCATTGCTTGTCATGATTGTATAAAGTGTCAGATCATTTCTTTAATTTTATCTTTTAAATTCCTGCAGCAAGCAGCTAAGTTGGTTCAACCCTCTTCAAGAAGAGAGGGATTTTCTACTGTTCCTAGTGTAAAATGGGAAGATGTAGGTGGGCTTGAATCTATCAGGAATGAATTTGATCTTCATATAGTAAGGCGAATAAAATATCCTGAGGATTATCAGGTATTCATGATACTCCTAATATTTCCTTTCAATATCCTTCCTTTTCACTTAAAATGAACGATTCTGGAATAACTTAAAATGAACGATTCTGCAATATAAATAAGAGGGTATGTGTGTGTGCATATGTGTAAAATTGTAGATTTCTTAAGCCGTATTATATTTATTCCTTAGGAATTTTGTTAGTTTAACCTAAAAGTATAATAGTTACCGTCTCTGTTTCTTATTATATGTCACTTTTGTTGTTTTCACTAGAATTAAGAAGTATTAATTAGGCTTAAATTTAAAATAAATTTGAGTATGTTAATATACAAATTTAAATCTAAATGGTCAACTTACATTGGAAAAGAAAATTAAATTGAAAAAATCAAATTAAATTGCATTGAAAATTTAAAAATGATAGATAAATGGAATTTGGATTTTTTTTAAAAGTGACAAATAAAAATGAACGGAGGGAGTATTAACTAATGGCGGATAATGCATTTAACTTTATTCTGGTTCTTCTTCTATTTCAGAAATTTGGAGTGACCCTGGAGACAGGAATTTTGCTTTATGGCCCTCCAGGCTGTGGTAAAACACTGATCGCCAAAGCTGTAGCCAATGAGGCAGCAGCTAATTTCATTCACATCAAGGTAACTAATAATGTTTCTCTCTTGTTCTGTCCTTGATTCACGTTCTGGTTACTTTGATGCTCTATATCACTTTCTATTAGTTTTCTATGCGCTTTATGATCAATCTGATAGTTTGGAACCCAAATTTCTGACTGATTAGGGTCCTGAACTTTTGAACAAATACGTTGGAGAAAGTGAACTTGCTGTTCGGACCTTATTTACTCGTGCAAGGACATGTTCACCTTGTGTACTTTTCTTTGATGAGGTGGGTAGCTCACTCCTTGACTTTTTATTTACTACTATATGGTTAGGTTTTTGGTGAGACCTGCCCCTTTTACTTATTTGCATATGGATAGAAGTGATGCAACTAAGCCTTAGACTACACGTAAATGAGTCTGGCTGCACGTCTTTTGCTCGTTGACTCCTCAGATTCCTTTATACTGCCACATCCTTCAAAAGCCATGAGATTCTGTTTTTGAAGAGGGATTTCAGAGCAAGATTTTTTTTAATTAATTTTTTTAAGCTCAAATTGCATAATTTATGATCTACGTTTGTTAAGGAAGGGAAAATTCTGCTTGAACCAGATTTTGGAGACTGTTTTTTAGATTTAGATCTTTATCATGAGTATTTAAATTTGCACTAAAATGAGTGATCCTTTAATGATGGATTGGGTTTGTTACAATGAAGTTACTCAACAAAATACAATTTATGTACATGTTATAATACCCTAAACTCATGAATCATAGTCAAGTTCTTGATATCAAATGACTCCATCCAGATGTTATCTTGAGAGATTAAGGTAAAAGCATCAACTCTTATAGCATTGTTTATGTGACCAAGTTTATGGTACTTCTGGAATTTACTTGGAATTGCTGCCTTTGAAAGCTAAATTTGCTTCACGTGTTTGTATCAAGGTACTTGAAATTATTGCATTGATGACAAAATTTGAGTTGATGATTATAGGGAGCTCACGATTATTCTTTGTGATAGGGGCCTCATTGGTCCTTAAATCCTACACAATTTGCCCTTAAGATATACATCAGTTCCTGTGTCTTTGTTAGGCACCTTAATTTACTCTTGGACCTCTCTCTCTTTCCTTTTTTTTTTTTTTGTTGTTGTTGTTATCGCCGTATTACTAATTTAGTGGTTCTGCCTTGTCATAATTATAACTTTTCTCCTCCACAACTTAAGCTTCCTTTTTGCCCATACTTGGCTACTTCATGTACACATCCTAATATTTCTTTATACCTACCTGATGCGTTGTCGAACCATTTCACATGTACAATTTTCTGCTTATTGTAAATCAGGTTACCAGTTCTTTAATGGGTAATACTAGATTTAGATACATTTTCTACAGTAGCTGTATTTTGCTTTCATGCTTTCTTGAATGTCACTGATAAAGAACATAAAAAAAAAGAAGAAACTAATTAGATATCAAGTACAGTGGGTTTTTAGTGTGATTGGACTCGCTACTTTGCTTACTGCTTTGAGTTGAATTGAGTATCTAAATTCACTTCTTTTTGAAAATAATTTTGGTTTCTGTTTCGCACAGGTGGATGCTTTGACAACAAAGCGTGGGAAAGAAGGGGGATGGGTTGTTGAGCGGATGTTAAACCAGGTCAGTGACCTGCAACATAAACTGTAGATATGCAATCATTCTTATTCTTCCAATATCGATATGGATAAACTATTTTTTCCGGCATTAACAGAATGAATTCTTTACAGTTACTGATAGAGTTAGATGGTGCAGATCAGCGTTCAGGTGTTTTCATCATTGGTGCCACTAACAGGTACTAATTATTGCACACTTTCTTCATCTGTATGTCTCTTCTTCTCGGTCTTTCTCAATCAGGCTGATATATTTGGTGGCAGACCTGAGGTGATGGATCCTGCTGTCTTACGGCCTGGTAGGTTTGGCAAACTTCTTTATGTCCCCCTGCCTAGTCCAGATGATCGTGGATTGATCTTAAAAGCTCTTGCAAAGGGAAAACCTATTGATCCCAGCGTGGACTTGAGTGGCATTGGTCAGATGGAGGCTTGTGATAATTTGAGTGGGGCTGATCTCAAAAAGCTGGTTTGTATAATGTTTTATGCACTATGCTAAAAATTGTATGTGGTTTCGCGATTTTGACACATAGGGGACAAATTTTTTTCTTTATGTACAAGTGGTACCATGTGGTCTCGTTCCGTTAAAAATTTCCCAAACGATCAGTTAACTGAAACCATTGTGGTACTGCTTTAACACTCAAGGGACAGTTTTTGTCATGAGGTACCCTGTGATTTCATTTGTTGGTTTGTGAGTGAGGTCGATCTTTGTAATTCAAACAGATGGATGAAGCTGCAATGGCTGCATTAGTTGAGGCAAGGAGTAGCTTATCAGATGAGAGCCCAGGTGCAATTAAGCGAACTCACTTTGAGCAAGCATTGAATAAAATTTCTCCATCTGTTTCGAACAAGGTATGCTCCATTTCACCAAATACGGCTTACAGTTGACATGCTTGTAGGGGTGCATATATTGTTTGCTGAAATTGTGTTGGAAAAGCAGAGCTTGATAAAATAGCTGGAATGCTTCTTGTATATATCACTGAACCCCAATTTATGTTTGTTTATGGCAAACAGCAAGTACAGTATTACAAGTTTTGGTCAGAGAGCTTCAAAAGTGCATGAGACCGAAGGCATCACGAAGGAGAGGAAATGGGTAGGAAGCCTTTGTCGTTGGTCTGTTGACCTGCGTTACCAGTTTTGAATGAAAATTTTGTTGGAAATAGAATCATGTACACCTTAGAATGTGTTAAATTATAGATAGGCTGCTATAATCGTGTATAGAGTTGCTTTTTTCTTATGTTCTTTAAGGACATTGATATATCATTCAATTTCTACATGTACCGGCTAGGCCTAATTGGCACAAGCCGCAGTACTTCTTACCCCTTTCAAAAGGAATTTGTGTTCATTCAACTTTCAGCGTTTCCCTCCTCTTGTGCTCTGGCGAATAAGCTAACTGATGTTTCCTGTTGCCCACCTTTTTTTTGTTTCACAATAAGAACAACAAATTATGATTTAGATATAGAAAAGTCCAGGCTCTCATGAGGCACTAGAAGAGAAAATATATGTTATTTAATTATGTGTATAGGATTAATAAAGTCCAAACTCATGTATTTTATTATCATTAAAGCGTCAATCTGATATTTATAGACTTCTAATAAAATTTATTTTTTTTAATATAAATTAATCAATTAAATTTAAATTTATAAATTAAATTATTTATTTTTATTTTAAATTTAAATTTAATTAATATTTTTTAATTTTAATAAAAATAAATAATAAAAATGATACATAAAAATGAAATGGAAAGAAAATAGATTAATTAAAATTAGTTTAACGTTTTAATAATTATATCTGTCTAGCATAATCAGTAGTTAAAGATCGACTTTAATTTGAATATGGCAAACTAGATATGGGAGGTGCATATCATATTCGCACCGATGAGAACTAGTCGTAAATCCTGAAGAAGAAATTCATGATTTCATAACAATTTCGTTGCTTGTACTTATATACTGATGAGAACCAAGGGACAAAAATTTGATTGGAGTATTTTAAAAAAGTATTTACAAATATAGGGTAATTTTAAAAGTAATTTGGTTAGTATTTTTATAATAAATGTGTAAAATCCATAATATAAAATTAATTTGACTCGACCGAAATTTGACTCAAGTTTAACCACCATTAAAAAAAAAGGTAAAGAACTAATAACATGCTGCATTCTTGCCTATCATGTGGTCTAAATATAAACAATTAGTGAATTGACAATGACTATATATAAAAAAAAAATCATTTTCTACTAGTAATTGACCTAAAAATCAAATAATAACATTAAATGAAACTAAAATTATCATATGTTTGTTAATATTATTAAAACATTAAATAAAAATATTTAATATTTTTGTAAAATTTATAACTGTACAATTAAAAAATAGAGTTTTGTTTCGTATATTATTTAAATATTACTCTATCATAATTATATTATTATATTTAATAAATATATTTCCTATTTTATTTTCTCTCTATTATAATTATATTTTATTATAATAAATAATATTAATATAATAATATTATTTATTATTAAATTATTTTATAAAAAAATAAAACACACATATATATATATATATATATATATATATATATATATTGATGCCGCAGCTCACAGCTACGGCATCAATAAATGAAATTGACCCACAAGGTGGGTCCCACATGTCAGAAGCCGCAACTGACACCTGCGGCTTCTGACTCAACCCTAAATCCGGAATTACTTTTAAAACTATTCTATATTTGTAAATATTTTTTAAAAATACTCCAATCAAATCTTTATCCCGATAACCAATTGTAAATCCTGCTCACAGCGTCTTCTTATTTAGGTTTTGAAAACAAAGTCCGAGAAAACAGAGAAAGTCCCATGATCGAGGCTAGCAAAGGCGGAAGTAGTGTAAATTTATAGGAGAATGCATAGGGTTCTGCTGTGGGAGGAAAGAGCAATAGCTTGAGCTCAAATGCTCAACAACTCTGGGTCTTATCCATCCAAGTTCCAACTTGTTAAGAAGCCCGGTAACAGGATGTTCAAGTATTATCACCGGGTTGGGTTTGATGCAGACAATAATTATGGGCGCAAGCCTACTTGTCCCTCGATTTTCAGTACTACATTTGGGCGTAACACTTTTTATTTAATTTTTAAATAATGAAAGTAACCATAGTTCGAAGAGAAAAAAAAATATAAAAAAGGCTTAATATGCTAATTGAGATTTCTTCTGATTCTTCTGCTCGAGCTGAATCTTTTGGGAGAGAGTAGACTCTAAAGAAAGCCCACATGAATTCACTAGAAATTGAACTGTAAATGATGGTGAAGAAGTTCCGGTGGTGGGTAATGGAGGAGTGGAAGATGATTGCAGATAGCGTCTTTGTAATTGAAAAAACACATTTTTGAATAAATTATTGGCCATTTTGGAAATTATGAAACACTGAAGTTCAGATTTTAGAGATGCATAAGCATAAATTAGGAGAGACGAAGAAGGGAAAGAGTGGAACCCGAGAGTTCTGGTCTTGGGTACATAATATCGAGCCCAGCCATGGCAATATGCTACCCGGTCCAACCCATTTCAAAAACAACTCGGTCCAGCTAAAAAAATCTATAAAAAAGGTCAACAAATTAGAGATTTAATTATGGTTTAACTCGTATATCTATTTAAACTACAATATACATTTACACACTAATTGTCACACCCCGTTTGCCCCCTAGTAGTATGAGCCTGTCTGTATGTGTAAGCATTCGCATATGTTCGGCATATCATAAGGGTATTTTAGTAAAATGCATGTTTTTGGGGTTTATTAGCATATGGTTATATGTATGACATTAGTGTGTGAACTAACTGGGCTATGGTTGTGTGCACTTGAGCATATCATATTAAGGTGTTTTAATATGAGAGTGCATTGTGTATGTGTGTTCATACCATTGTAGGGTGTACATTAGTTGGGAGTGCATTGTGTGTGAGAAGTATTTGTTTGATTGGTGTAAGTGATTGATTTCCACCAACAGGAAAGTGACAAGTGTAGGGTTAGGGAAAAAGATGAGTTAGTAGAGAAGGAAAAGTGAGAAGGCAGGGACTTAATTCTTTTTCCCGATTCTTCTTCTTCTTCTCTAGCTCATCTTTTTCCTTTGCTTTTATTTGGGAACCCTAGCTTGGATTAAGCTACTGTTAGTGGAAATCAATCATCCCCTTGGCATTCTTTTGGTAAGTCATTGCATTCCTCATCTTTGTTTTCCATTTGTTTCATCTTCTTCTTTGGGTTAGATTTAACTTAGGGTTTTTATTTTGGTTGTTCTTCGATGTGTCGTTGCTTAGCTGTGGCTCCTCGCGATCCTAAGGGCAAGGATATTGCTGGGACTAGCGGAGCTAAGTGATTGAAGCTTAGAATCTCAGGTTTGGGATTTTTGTTTGTGAATTGTGTTTGAATTTGAACTTACTGTAATTTTTTTTAGGTTTATGTTCTTGAGAAGCTTGAATGCATTTATGCTTGATTTGGTTGTTTTAATTTCTAAATTGAGTTGTATTTATGTTGTTTACATTGTTTGAGATGTCCTCTGGAAGGTAAGAACAGATTTGCATGGTTTTGAATCAAATTTGGGATTGATTTCTGAGTTCTGGAATTCTGGAAATGGGAAAATCGCGTTACTGTTGAATTTCCCCGTTTCCAGAATGTTTGTCGCGTGACTAGCCAAGAAGAGAGGCCAGTCACGAGACGTGACTCCCAGTCACGACTCGTGACCAGCCAGAGAGGCCAGTCACGAGTGGTGACTGCAAGTCACAACTCGTGACCAGCCAAGAGAGGCCAGTCACGAGACGTGGCTCCCAGTCACGACTCGTGACCGGCCAGAGTAGGCAGTCACGGGTAGTGACTCCCAGTCACGACCCGTGACCAGCCAAAAGAAGGAAGCTAGTCACGAGACGTGACTCCTCGTTACGACTCGTGACCAGTGATAAGTTTAAATTAAATGTTGTTTTTATATAAATTTCTAGCTTGCTATTGAGTTTAGAAGTTCCTATTTCAGTATATTTTTGTTAAAATTTTATTAGATGTTGTCTGATATACTAAAGTGAGATTTTGTGTTATTTTTGAGCATTTTTAGGTATCTTACACGGCGGTAAGGTTATTCCTCACCGCCGTGTGAAACACAAATAAAAGAGAGCATCAGAAGGGCAGTACACGGCGGTAAGGAAGACTCATACCGCCGTGTACCACGAGAATCATCCCTTACGTAAGTTGTTACACGGCGGTATGGAAACTTGACGCGACCTCAGCAAGCGTACTGAATCGGCAAGTAATATAGTGGAATATAATTAAGACCACAAGTTATCGAACCCAAGGGACTGTGTTGTGCAAGTGTTTGACAATTAATTGTATGCTAAAGAATTCCCAATATTTTTGATGTGGTGATTGTTTAACTCAGAAAAATCAATAATCTAACTGATGTTATTAATATCTAAGAATATTAACGAAACAATAATACAGCAATTTGATAAAATGACTAAGAGATCTTGCTAAGGAATACCCATTCTCCCCAATAATATCATGTGAATAATTGATTCAACAAATTCATATACAATCAGTGAATAATCTAGCCTGTACCATAGCTTGCCTTTCGGATCCAGCTTCTCTAAAATATGCACTTACCAATCCGGATTCAGCACATAAATTAGCATTATTACAGATCTTAAGTTCTAAGTTAAATAATCTTACCATTACGGATTCAGATATCAAACTCATTTATCTTCCACCATTCTGAACCTATTGAAATAAACATTCACAGATTTTAACTACCAATTTGGATTCATCAAATCAATGAAAGTTGATTAAAATAGAACAGAACATGTGTACGTATTTATGGGCTAATTGCAATCAAAGTTTATCTTGGTAGATCTCCCCTTAACTTGCATTCAAACCAGCAACAACATATAATTTCAGAGAAGATAAAACTGATGTATATTTGTATGTATTTATGAACTGATTACAATTAAAGTTTATCTTGGTAGATCTCCCCTTAATTTGCATTCAAACCAGCAACAACAAACAAAATCAGAGAAGATAAAACTGAAGTATATGCATAATATAATCCATACAAAATATTCACATGATTTACTGGGGAATTAAGGCATCCCTTAACAAGAATTAAATTTACTCACTCATACTTGAATTAAAGACTGAATTAAATAGAAAGAAATTGATATTACCCATTTGAATCTGAAAATGAAAATCTTACAGTAAACCAAACGATGTTCTTCAACTGAATCAGCTATTCCCACTTCAAAATTAAATTACAGAATTGAAATCTCACTTTATTCCCCTCCGAATTAAAATAACCACAGCTTACATTCAAATTCTAAGATGATATTTTTAAAATCTAACTCTCAAGTTGCAGAAATAAATCTTCTTTTTTTTCATTCCAGAAAAATCCCATCCCCCTTTTTCCAATCTAACTTCAGTCCCTAAATAACCGCTCAAAGTTCAAAGTCAAAAAATGGCCTTCAGAGTCTTTGATTTTGTGCAGATTTGGTTCACAACTCAGTTACACGGCGGTATGATAGTCTCTCACCGCCGTGTAACATGCCTCTGGTCAATAATCTTGACATTTTGCTCCCTTGTCCAGTGCCGCAATTTCTGGAAATTTTACGTCTCACACGGCGGTATGAGACTTCCATACCGCCGTGTAACAACTTACGTAAGGGATGATTCTCGTGGTACACGGCGGTATGAGTCTTCCTTACCGCCGTGTACTGCCCTTCTGATGCTCTCTTTTATTTGTGTTTCACACGGCGGTGAGGAATAACCTTACCGCCGAGTAAGATACCTAAAAATGCTCAAAAATAACACAAAATCTCACTTTAGTATATCAGACAACATCTAATAAAATTTTAACAAAAATATACTGAAATAGGAACTTCTAAACTCAATAGCAAGCTAGAAATTTATATAAAAACAACATTTAATTTAAACTTATCAAAATACCCCACACTTAGCTTTTGCTCGTCCTCGAGTCAAATAACTCTTCAATTCCAACTATCTCAATTTTCAAGCAGGAAATTGGAATTTCAGAATACTAAGCAAACACTTAGTAAATTCCACTTTAGAGTAATTCTTACTCAAACAAATTTCAAAAGAAGAAAATACAATCGAATTTCTGATGTGTGTGTGTGCAAAGGCCAAAACCAATGTTTTACTATTTTTCAAAACTTAAAACTTCCAGCATCAATCAATCGAGAGCATATTAAATCAGTACATAAATGTACTTCTGGTTTCTTACTTGAAACTCTAGAAACACCATAGGCCTCTCCTTTAGTACCGGAACCCGAAGGTCATCTCCACTGAACAAACTAAAACATAAACATGATCATTAGGTCTTAAACAGGTTGTAATGTATGGTTCAATCGGTGATGGCTAACAAGAGAAGTTTAGGAAATCAAATGAAGATTCAGCCACTCTACCAACTAACACTGCTACCCAAAAATTTTCATCACCTACTTCCAATCTATCAACAATTGCCAAGACTTAGCTATTTCCCAAATATGAAAAAAAAAAAAAAATTTTTATCACCAGAGAAATAATACGATACAATTTCTTTCTCAGTCCCTATTATACCCCAATATTGTCTTCTAATAGAGGATACCCCACACTTGAATTATACTCAGAATTAATTTTTATTTTATTTTTATTTTTATTTTATTTTTATTTTTTTATTATTTATTTATTTATTTATTTATTTATTTTTTAATTTTTTAAATACACTTAGTGGGATACTTATACCCTCTATTTTCTTACAACTTACTTGTCAAGCAATATCCCGAAATTCTTTAATTTTTCTTACCCATTTATTTACTACTAAACACCTTATTTCAACTTTCAATATCTTCCCAACCCAATCCTAGAGTGGCCAATTCTTAGAAGGGATAGGCAAAAGCATTTAAGTTAAATGGCATATTAAGTGTGTAACAAGAAAAATTTCAGAGTACGCTTTTAGCATACCAATTCAGCTCAATGGGGCTAGCAATGGAAAATTAATTCACTAGGTGGGATAAAGTTTATTTTAAGTAGCTTCTCAAAAGAATTAATGCCTAAATCATGTCAACATTTATGCCTTAATTGCTATATCGTTTCGAAGGGCAATGAGGAAGGTTCTAGTGTTCTAAGAATTTTCTGATCAAAAGATTTCATGCTGGTTTTTCTTTACTTGTAAAAACTGGCCTAAGTGCATAATTCATGGAAATTGCAATTGTATATTTCTACTTTGAAAATTGTTAAGAAAAATAACTTTAAGACAGAATCTTACTCTCTTGTCAACTAAGTGCTCTGAATGACCTTTTTAAGATTAACAATTGAGCTGGAATATCAACTTAAAAATTTGTTAAGCTAAGCATGAGTCAAATTGATGAGCTTAAATCACAAAATAAAACTTAAACAACTAATAAAACTTAAACAACTAACTAAAGAAATCATTATCAAAAAGCAGAAAATATAACTTGTAAAATATAAAAGCAAAAGAAACAAAAGAAATAATAAACTTAAACTTACTACAGTACTGCAGGGTTAGTCACATCACATCAAAGTTACACAAACTAGCTACCCCACACATAAAAACTTGCTGTCCCCAGCAAGTGATTCAAACAACCAACAATAACAAAAGAAACAAAATAAAAGATCAGATAACTTCCCAGAAAATCAGTCCTGTGGAGGTGGTGGCGGAGGAAAACGATCTCTCATGGTCTGATAAAACTGCTCCTGCTCCTGTCGAGAGAGATACATGGAATGCTCCAGCCTTGACAGACTCTGTGCTTGCAAAGCTAACTGCTGCTCATGCATATCTAATCGTCCCATAAGCTGAACATGTTCAGCATGGGTATCCTCCATGAAGCTCTCCCACTGATCTAAGCGAGAATTGATTTGAGCCTGTCCAGTCTGCAAAGCCTCAAAATGGGCAGTAAACTGGGAAAAATCATAGGCTGGCATGGCTGGGGCGGGTCCTGCAGCAGCTGCACCTGCAGCCTCCTCTGGCTGCTCATCCTCTTCCTCTGCCCCTTCTATGGGCAACTGTACTCGGCCCCTTTCAATGAGGCGCAAGTATTCGTCCCTTGTGGACAATCGGACTTGTTCATGAAACTGATGATCATCCACAATAATCCTTAAATTCTTCAACATCTTGAAATCCAGTAAATTGCTATCTCCCAAATCTGGTCCCAACGAGCTGAGGCCTACTCTCTTAGCTAATACCGTGACCACCCATCCGATCGCGATCTTCTTTACCTTCTTTGGATTAGCCTGCAAGTCTTCAAACTTCTTCCATAAAAAATAAGCGCCATTTAATGGGATCTGGTGGATCATGCAATGCAGAAATAATGCCTCAGCCTGGTTCACCACTCCAGCTGCTTCAATGTGTCCATAGAAAGAAAGGGCGAAAAATCGATGTAAAATCCTCAAGGCATGATCCCTCAGATGGTGTGCCTTGGACTGCCCAGTGACATATTGTGTGGCTGTTACTGGATCGCGAATTGTGGCCCACACTGTCTGCTTATTCAAGTCGGGCAGGTGTCTAGCTCCATCCAATGGAAAACCCAAGGCATCTGCGAATTCATTAAAGGTTAGAGTGTGTTTTCTCTTGTTTAACCAGAATGTTACCTCCCCGGGGTCCTCCTCATCATCATTATCAATCTTGCAATCTACAGTGGCCAGAAAATCCCTTGTCAATTTCGGATGTACTCGCTCCCTTTTCTGAAAGAAGTCTGTCCATCCTATCCCCTCAATCAAATCATTGATTTCTTCATTTATCCCCAATGTCCGTAGTGCATCAAAATCAATAAATGTAGAAGGTAGGAAAGTTGCCTCTGTTAGACATTCGTATTCAGTATGGCACCTTGTAGGGACCCATGATGGTATTGAGCTATTCTGAGAGGAGGATGCCTGGTCCGTTCTTGATCTTTTTGGAGCCACTGCATCAGTATATAAACACAATTAGAAGGGATAAACAAGGCTTAAATTTTCAACAAAATAATAGACAAGCCCATATTTAGATAAAAACAATTTGCAATCATTAAAACTTCAATGCCACAATGAAAATCTTTAGCAAGGACAAAAGCCAGCATTTATGATAACAATGCATCCCCTAGTTCCCTTAACAGCAAGTGCAAAAAAAAAAGATAGAATGGGAAAATTACAGCATTCGCATTGCATCATCTTACCTCAATGTAGTTCACATTCTTAAATGTTTGCAAATGTTATTTACAGCATGAGACAATTATATGGTATGGTATATGAAAGCCATTAAGATTTCCCAATGATTACAGATCTATCTAACATAGAAAGGTTGAAAATCACTCATTCAGGCAATTTATCAAACACTTGGCGGGCACCAATTTTTGTATATAGAAACAGAAATTCTCATGCAATTGTTAACCCCAATTTCTCCAATTAGCAACAAACAACCCATCAAGTAAGCAAGGAAATATAATTCAAGGGAATAAAACACAAATTCAGACACCAATTTATGATATAAATCACAAAATTGTCTTATACATCTCGCCCCCTCCCAATTAATGGAATAAAACAAAGACGAAGAAAAATACAACACCAAATCAGCCTCCAATTAAAAATTAAAACACAAAATCCAGCCATTACTTAAAGATTAAAGCAAATAATTTACTCATTGCTCGAAGGAAGAAAGAATTAAGAGGGAAGAAACTGAAAAACACACAAACCCTAGAATAAAAGAGAACAAAATTAAAAAGGAAAGAGAGAAAGAAAACTTACTTGAATTGAAGAATGAAGACTTGATGTGCAAAAGCTAGGGTTAGAATCGAATTTTACCACTTGAGAATTTTGGTCGCAGATCTTGGGTTAAAGGGATATGAGAGAGGGAAGTTTTGTTTTCAAAAATTTGTGCACAAGAAACTGACGACAGGGGTTTTTAAAAACAGGGTTTAACGTGTTACACGGCGGTATGCTAATTCCATACCGCCGTGTACAACGTGACTGCAAATGGGGATTTTTAATTTACTTCTTACACGGCGGTATGCTAATTCCATACCGCCGTGTAAAAGCACCACTGGAACTTCGTTATCTTAAATCCCGATTTACACGGCGGTATGAGGTTTCCTCACCGCCGTGTAAAACGCCACTGTCTCAGTTATGAAAATGCTCGTTTCACACGGCGGTATGATGGTTCCTTACCGCCGTGTAAAACAAGTTTTTGAGAAAAGTTAACCCTTTTGGTAAGCAATAATTTCCCCAAGTACTCCAAAACATTTTTACATTATGTTCAAAAATCAATAGATCACTAAATAAAAATACAAATGACCTACAAACTAAAAATAACCAGTCTTAATAAATTAAAACACAAGAGAATAAGAATAAAAATTAATTTAGTTCTGATTTTTAGTCTCAGCTAGACTTTGAACTCACCTCACTCCTCGTCCAATAAAATAACCACTGCTGCACCTTCAGCGTGGTTTTCAAAATAAGGTTTTAGACGATGGCCATTTACCTTAAATTCCGTGCTCCCAGATTGTTTTCTGATCGTGATAGCTCCGAAGTCAGCCACATTTACCACTTCAAATGGTCCCGTCCACCGCGACTGCAATTTTCCAGGAAACAACCTTAATCGACTATTATACAATAGGACTTTCATACCTGGAGTGAATTCCTTTCTGATCAGTTTCTTGTCGTGCCATCTCTTCGTATTTTCCTTATACTTCTCCGCTTGTTGGTATGACCAATAGCGTATTTCTTCCAACTCATTCATCTGGAGAAGTCTCTTCTCACCTGCACTCTTAACATCGAAATTCAGAAATTTAGTTGCCCAATAAGCTTTATGTTCAAGTTCGACAGGGAGATGGCATGACTTACCATAGACTAACCTAAACGGGGATAACCCTATAGGCGTTTTGAATGCGGTTCTATAGGCCCATAAAGCTTCATCCAGCCTCAAATACCAATCCTTCCTAGATGAATTTACAGTCTTTTCTAGGATTGTTTTGAGTTCTCTATTAGAAACCTCAACCTGTCCATTTGCTTGAGCATGATATGGGGTGGTAATTTTGTGCCTCACGCCAAATTTTTTCAATAGGGCAGTAAATTGATGATTAACAAAGTGTCTGCCCCCATCACTAATTATGGCCCTTGGCGTGCCAAACCTAGTGAAAATGTTCCTCCTAAGGAATTCTAGTACAATTTTGGCATCGCATGTCTTAGTAGCTATGGCTTCTACCCACTTACTCACATAATCCACAGCCACTAATATATACTCAAACCCAAAGGATATTGGAAAAGGTCCCATGAAATCTATCCCCCACACATCAAATAATTCCACTTCAAGCATATTGGTTAACGGCATTTCATCTTTCTTAGAAATATTTCCTACCCGTTGACATCTATCACATGTTTTCACAAAACTTTGAACATCTTTAAACATGGTAGGCCAATAAAAACCAGAAGATAAAATTTTTGATACCGTCCGGTTTGGTCCATGATGTCCACCAGCTTCTCCACTATGACAGGCTGTGATAATCTCACCTTTCTCCTCATCTGGAATACATCTTCTCAGCACTTGATCTGCACACAAACGAAATAAATAAGGATCATCCCAAAGATAATGCTTTGCATCAGCCTTTAACTTCTTTTTCTGCTGCCATGTGAAATCCTTTGGCATAAATCCCCCTGCGAGAAAATTAGCTAAATTAGCAAACCAAGGAACATAAATCTCATTTTCAAACAAAGCACAAATATGTTCATCAGGGAATAAATCTGAAATCTCCCCTTTCTCAATGTGAGCATTTTCCAGTCTTGACAAATGGTCTGCTACAAAGTTTTCTGCTCCCTTTTTATCTTTAATTTCTAGGTCGAATTCTTGCAGTAGAAGTACCCATCTGATCAGTCTTGGTTTGGATTCCTTCTTTGCAAATAGGTGCCTCAAGGCAGCATGGTCAGACCACACCACAATTCTTGCTCCCAGCAAATATTGCCTGAATTTTTCGAATGCATACACAATTGCAAGAAGTTCCTTCTCCGTTGTGGTGTAATTCATTTGAGCTCCTGTCAAAATGTGACTTGCATAATATACCGTACAAAATACCTTTTCTCTTCGCTGCCCAAGTACTGCACCAACTGCAAAATCACTGGCATCGCACATTAATTCAAAAGGCAAATTCCAATCCGGAGAAATAATCACCGGGGCTGAAATGAGCCTCTGTTTCAAAGTCTGAAAAGCCAGCATACATTCATCATCAAAATTAAATGGAGCATCTTTCATCAACAAATTTGATAAAGGTTTAGCAATTTTTGAAAAATCTTTGATAAACCGGCGGTAGAATCCTGCATGTCCCAAGAAACTTCTAATGCCTTTCACACTAGTTGGGGGTGGTAACTTTTCTATCACCTCTACCTTTGCCTTGTCCACTTCTATCCCCTTCTCATAAATTTTGTGCCCAAGCACAATGCATTCCCTTACCATGAAATGGCATTTTTCCCAATTCAGCACCAAGTTGGTCTTCTTACACCTTTCTAACACCAATTCTAAATGCCTAAGGCAGCTCTCAAAATGACTCCCATAAATGGTAAAATCGTCCATGAACACCTCCATAAATTTCTCTATGAAGTCATGAAAAATTGCCATCATACACCGCTGAAATGTAGCCGGTGCGTTGCACAGCCCGAAGGGCATTCTCCTGTATGCAAATGTGCCATAGGGACAGGTAAATGTAGTCTTTTCTTGATCTTCTGGAGCTATGGGTATTTGCATGTAACCTGAATATCCATCTAAAAAACAATAGAATCCATTTCCTGCCAATCTTTCCAACATTTGGTCAATAAAAGGTAAAGGAAAATGATCCTTTCTGGTTGCATTATTTAACCTCCTATAGTCTATGCACACCCTCCATCCTGTCACTGTGCGTGTGGGAATTAATTCATTTTTTTCGTTGGCTACAACTGTCATCCCTCCTTTCTTTGGTACACATTGGACTGGACTTATCCAATTGCTATCAGAAATGGGATAGATAATACCTGCATCAAGGAGCTTGAGTACCTCCTTTTTCACCACTTCTTGCATTGCTGGATTAAGCCGCCTTTGGGGTTGCACCACCGGTTTGAAGTCAGTTTCCATAAGTATCCGGTGCGTACAATAGCTGGGACTGATTCCTTTTAAATCTGAAGTTGACCAGCCAATTGCTCCTTTATGCTTCTTGAGTACTTCAATAAGCATTTCTTCTTCCAAACCTGTCAATAAAGATGAAATAATTACTGGTTTTGCATTATCTTCTAAAAATATATACTTTAAATGTGAAGGGAGAGGGTTAAGTTCAGAATGTATATCCCCCTTTTCCAGGTTCAGTCCTTCTTCCTGTGTGTTTTCTTCTTCACTTTCTTGCTCCACAGCTGCAATCACTTCCTCATCTTCCAAATTTTCATTCTCCAAAAATTTCGGTAAATCCTCATTCACCGGATCAGCTTCTAACATTTCCTCTTTCACCTCTTCTACACACTTGTCTATTGTATCCACAGAATAAGCAGATTCTTCTATATCATCTGATGGATACCTTTGAGCTTTGTTCATATCAACAACTAATTTTTCATCATTGAATCTCAGGGTAACCGTTTGCCCATGCACATCAATCAAAGCTTTTGCTGTGTTTAAAAATGGTCTCCCTACTATAAGTGGTACTTTCCTGTCCTCTTCCATTTCCATCACCACAAAATCTACTGGAAAAATAAACTTCCCCACTTTCACTAACAGGTCCTCTATCACTCCCTTGGGTCGCCTTACCGACCTATCCGCAAGTTGGAGTCTCATTCCCGTCTCCTTAAGATCACCAAGATTCAGCTTCCTGCAAATAGAATAAGGCATTAGATTTATGCTTGCACCTAAATCACACAAAGCATTACCATAAAAATTTTCACCAATAGCACAAGGTACAGTGAAGCTACCTGGATCTTCCAATTTCTCAGGGATCTTGTTCATGATTATAGCACTGCAATTTTCTGTTAGTTGAACAGTTCCATGCCCTTCTAATTTCTTTTTATTAGAACATAGTTCTTTCATAAATTTAGCATAGTTGGGCATATGAGCTAAAGCTTCAGCAAATGGTAAATTAATGTGTAATTTCTTAAACATTTCTATAAACCTAGCTTTTTGCTCATTTTTCTTTTCTTGTCTAGCAACAGCAGGAAATGGCAGTCTATTTATGTCGAGATCCTCTACCCTTGGATTCACTATACTCTTACCTTTATCCTTTTTAGGAGCATGTTCATTCATTTCTATATTAGAGTTAGAATTACTTACAGTCCGTGTTGGCTCCTCCTTTTCTGATGAAGAAATTTTACCTTGATCTTCTCTTTGTGCCACGTCCTTTCCACTTCGCAGTGTAATTGCTTTTGCTTCCTCTTTTGGATTTCGATCCACAGTTGAAGGAAATGTTCCTGGTTGCCTTTGGGACACAGAATTTGCAAGCTGTCCCAATTGAGTTTCCAGATTTCTCATAGAAGCATCTTGGTTTCGGTTCCACTGCTCTTGAGATTTCCACCTAGATTCTTGATTTGTCATGAATTGCTGCTGACTGTTTATGAAGTTAGCCATCATATCCTCAAGATTTGGCTTCTTCTCTTGCATAGGTGGCCTAGGTGGGTATCCCGGTGGATGGTATGATTGAGTTTGTGGTTGATTGAAGTTCTGTCCATGGTTGTGATGGGGTGGGTATGGCATTTGGTATTGGTTGGATGTTTGGGGTTGGTATGAATGTCCTTGATTGTGCTGAGTACTTTGGTTGAAAGGTGGTCTCGCTGGTTGGTGAGAGGATGAGGCATTCTGATTTCCATCTTTCCAAGCAAAATTCGGGTGATTTCTCCAGCCTGGGTTGTATGAGTTACTATAGGGGTCACTCCTCCGATAATCCCCTACAGCATTAACATTTCCCATTGATGCACTCTCTTGAGCATACTGCCCACTTTTATACCACTTATCTTCTTGAGAAACAGATGCTACATTTTTCACCCTTAAGTTTTTCATCTCGTTTTGCATTGACTCCACCTGTGCCCTCAGCATTGACACTTCATCTACACTATGTATTCCTTGTCTTCTTGGGACTGATCTAGGATTAGCCCACTGAGCGTCATTTGATGCCATTTCATCCAGCAGCTGGAATGCTTCTTCTGGTATCCTATTCATAAAAGAACCTCCTGATGATGCATCCAGCAAAGATTTCGTTTGAGGTGAAATACCAGAATAAAATTATTGCATCAGATGGTATATTGGTATTTCATGATGCGGACAGCTTCTTAACAATCTTCTGAATCTTTCCCAAGCCTCATAAAAAGGCTCATCACTCAATTGACTAAATTGAAAAATGCTGTTGCGAATATTTGCTGTTTTTTTAGGTGGGAAAAATTTCATCAGAAACCTTTCTTGCAATTGATCCCACGATGTAATTGACTGTCTTGGTAACATTTGCAACCACTCCCTTGCCTTTCCAATCAAGGTAAAAGAAAATAATTTCAGTCTTACAGCATCAGGTGTCACTCCTGGAATCTGCACAGTGTCACTAATCTCCAAAAATAAGTCCAAGTGTTGTGCAGGATCTTCCACTTCTGATCCAGAAAATTGATTTCTTTGCACCATGTTGATAGTTGCTGGTTTCAGTTCAAATTGTACTCCTCTTGGCAGCACAATTGTCCTATGGTCTTCAGTCCATCTTGGCACAGCATAGTCCCTTATCGTTCGCTGCCTAGGGACTTCTCCTCCATAATTTCTTGGTACCTCTTCATGTGCCCTTGGCACTTGTTCATTCTCGGGAGGAATTTCATCAATAGGGAGAGGATTATTTTCCATGTTGTTATCTCTGTTGGCTCTCCTGTGTTGACGCAAAGTCCTCTCGATTTCAGGGTCGTAGGGTGCTAATGATCCTTGTCTAACTCCGCTCATACACCACAACTACCTGAAAAGAATAAAAATAATAAAATCAGAAAATGAAAACACATACAAATAAAAATCAAAACTTACTGACAACGTTGTTCCCCGGCAACGGCGCCAAAAACTTGACGCGACCTCAGCAAGCGTACTGAATCGGCAAGTAATATAGTGGAATATAATTAAGACCACAAGTTATCGAACCCAAGGGACTGTGTTGTGCAAGTGTTTGACAATTAATTGTATGCTAAAGAATTCCCAATATTTTTGATGTGGTGATTGTTTAACTCAGAAAAATCAATAATCTAACTGATGTTATTAATATCTAAGAATATTAACGAAACAATAATACAACAATTTGATAAAATGACTAAGAGATCTTGCTAAGGAATACCCATTCTCCCCAATAATATCATGTGAATAATTGATTCAACAAATTCATATACAATCAGTGAATAATCTAGCCTGTACCATAGCTTGCCTTTCGGATCCAGCTTCTCTAAAATATGCACTTACCAATCCGGATTCAGCACATAAATTAGCATTATTACAGATCTTAAGTTCTAAGTTAAATAATCTTACCATTACGGATTCAGATATCAAACTCATTTATCTTCCACCATTCTGAACCTATTGAAATAAACATTCACAGATTTTAACTACCAATTTGGATTCATCAAATCAATGAAAGTTGATTAAAATAGAACAGAACATGTGTACGTATTTATGGGCTAATTGCAATCAAAGTTTATCTTGGTAGATCTCCCCTTAACTTGCATTCAAACCAGCAACAACAGATAATTTCAGAGAAGATAAAACTGATGTATATTTGTATGTATTTATGAACTGATTACAATTAAAGTTTATCTTGGTAGATCTCCCCTTAATTTGCATTCAAACCAGCAACAACAAACAAAATCAGAGAAGATAAAACTGAAGTATATGCATAATATAATCCATACAAAATATTCACATGATTTACTGGGGAATTAAGGCATCCCTTAACAAGAATTAAATTTACTCACTCATACTTGAATTAAAGACTGAATTAAATAGAAAGAAATTGATATTACCCATTTGAATCTGAAAATGAAAATCTTACAGTAAACCAAACGATGTTCTTCAACTGAATCAGCTATTCCCACTTCAAAATTAAATTACAGAATTGAAATCTCACTTTATTCCCCTCCGAATTAAAATAACCACAGCTTACATTCAAATTCTAAGATGATATTTTTAAAATCTAACTCTCAAGTTGCAGAAATAAATCTTCTTTTTTTTCATTCCAGAAAAATCCCATCCCCCTTTTTCCAATCTAACTTCAGTCCCTAAATAACCGTTCAAAGTTCAAAGTCAAAAAATGGCCTTCAGAGTCTTTGATTTTGTGCAGATTTGGTTCACAACTCAGTTACACGGCGGTATGATAGTCTCTCACCGCCGTGTAACATGCCTCTGGTCAATAATCTTGACATTTTGCTCCCTTGTCCAGTGCCGCAATTTCTGGAAATTTTACGCCTCACACGGCGGTATGAGACTTCCATACCGCCGTGTAACAACTTACGTAAGGGATGATTCTCGTGGTACACGGCGGTATGAGTCTTCCTTACCGCCGTGTACTGCCCTTCTGATGCTCTCTTTTATTTGTGTTTCACACGGCGGTGAGGAATAACCTTACCGCCGTGTAAGATACCTAAAAATGCTCAAAAATAACACAAAATCTCACTTTAGTATATCAGACAACATCTAATAAAATTTTAACAAAAATATACTGAAATAGGAACTTCTAAACTCAATAGCAAGCTAGAAATTTATATAAAAACAACATTTAATTTAAACTTATCAACCAGCAAGAGGGCAAGTCACGACCCGTGACCAGAAGAAGCCAGTCACGAGGCGTGACTCTCAGTCACGACTCGTGACCAGCCAGAGGAAGAGGCCAGTCACGAGTTGTGATGCCAGTCACGACCCGTGACCAGCCCACCTTATTGGTCACCCCCGTTCGGCCTATTTTCTGAAATTTCCCGGTTTTAACTCAAAAATGAATTTCCATACTTCTTCTGAATGGACTTATACTGCTGTATGATGCATGTCATACTTTTATATGCTTTGATATAAGTGATACCATGATTCTTCAGATGAATTATATTCTGTACTCTGAAATATGATTTGAATGACGCATAACCTGCTAGAGTCAAGTAAGTGGATAGTTAGGCATGCCTAATAGAGTCCTTTAGCTGCAAACCTCAGTTCAGTTTGGACCCCGATCAGGTCCCCCGTTTGGTTCCTCGCGAACCCTTCAGTATTAGGATCTTGTTTACGGTCCCCTCAGTAAAAATATTGTATTTTGATAAAAATGAAATGACTTTTGATTTGTACCTGTGAGGTACCCTCAGTATTCGATTCGTACCCATAAGGTACCTTCAGTACACTCGTTATCCACTACCTCGAGTCAGCAGGTGTTCGATTGGTTTGCTCTGTTCTGTTTTGGCTATATAAATGTGATATCCGGATGAGTATAATGATGAGATATATGTTTAATTATTCTGGAATGAATATGAATCTGAAATGCGGAATGTATGGTTTTAAATTGTGAGCATGTTTTTATGGATTATGCATAAGCTATTGCATTTTGCCATTGTGAATGTGTTATGCCTTGACGACCATTGTGAATGGCCGTCCATATATTTTATGTGTGTTTTCCCACTAAGCGTTTATCGCTTAGCACAGTGTTTTTACCCGTGCAGGTGCGGAAGGAGTTTTGCTTTGAGAGAGTCACCGTCATCAAGCCAACACAGAAGGTTTTAGTGTAGGGCTCAGTTTTTGTAATCAGTGATAATTCTTTTTGTATATAACTCTCCTGTATCAGTTTTGTTATAGCTTCCGCTATTGTATTTATATTTTGGGTTATGTAATATCTTTTGTACCAGTTGGTTTGATCAGAACATTATTGTAATGGTTTATTATATTAATGCATGATCAGCTATGGCTTTCTTTTCCTTTAAAGTAGGGGTGTGCAAATGGTCGGTTCGGTTTTGGACCGAACCGAACAAACCGAAAACCGAACTTTAGTATTTTTTAGAACCGAACCGCGGACCGAACTTATTTGGACCGAAACCGAACAAACCAAAATTATTTCGGTCGGTTCGGTTCGGTCCAATCGGTTCTCACACAAATATAAGCTTTTTTTTATCATTTTTTACTTATATGGATAGATAAATTAAATTAACTTATATTTAACAAAATAAAACCATTTAAAATAATTAAAAGGAAAAAACATAAATAAATTTTTCATATTACGTTTTTAATATATAATAAAAATAACATACATTAAAAAAAATACAACATAAATTCTAATTAATAATACATTCAATATCCTTTAATTAAAAAATACATGTAATTAAATATAGCATAATTTCATATGCATCACACAACAACAACTCCAATCAAGCCCTCTTAAACCTGCATTCCATATGAAAAAAAATAATGATTAAATAAATTCAACTAAACAGTCAAAACATAATATAAAACAATTGAAAAGTAAAAAATATTTTACTGTATCAACTGTGGACTCCATATGTATTTTTTGAAAATCTGCAAATAAAAAAATAAATAATTATTTTTATAAGAACTAAGTTAAATTATTAAGACAAAAAACTAAGATTATATATATATATACCTGTCTCAATTTGGATCACATCTTCTTCTTCAATTGCTCTTTCAAGTACATCTGATTCAAGAAGCCAATCTTGAGCACAAATAAGAGCTTGCACAATTTTAGGAGTTAATGAACTCCTAAATGCATCAAGTAGTCTTCCACCCGAGCTAAATGTAGCCTCCGAAGGCACAGTAGAGATGGGGACAGCCAATACATCACAAACTATTTTACTGAGAACAGGAAATCTAGGACTGTTTACTTTCCACCATTCTAAAATATCAAAACTCTTCTTATCATCATACTCAATTTGCTCACTCAAATACTTATCAATATCAGTTCTTTTACTCGAATTTCCACCTAACACTTCACTCTTGTATTCCGATTCAACAATTCTCTTCAACTTCTCAGTTTCATCCAATTGCATCAAAATGACGGAATCATCTTGTTCCATGGGCTCTTTATGGCTTGTTGAACTTGAATCTTTTTCCTTGTATTCTTCATACAATCTATCCAATAAATCTTTAATTCGAAATACCATCAAATCACCATCTTGTGACCCAAACATCCTTTTAAAAGCAAAGTTAAGCCATTGAAGCTTATATCGGGGATCCAAAACAACACCAAGATAAATTACATGGTTAACTTTCGATGGATCTCCCCAATACTTATCATACTTCACTTTCATTTTTGTAGCCATCAATGACAACTGAAAGTCACTACTTTTTTTCCACTCTTCCAATAAACGATACATCACGTAAAGTTCATAAAAAAAAGTACTGCATGTCACATATTTAGAACCAGAAATTTTTAAAGTAAGCTCATAAAAATGGTTCAAAAAGTGAGTATTCTTCTCACATTATCCCAATCACTTTTATCAGGCACACCCGACCACTCATTCACTCCTTGCAAATCAATTTGAAAGTAGGGATCTACATCATCTAACCGCTTGAAAGCCTTTTCATATTTTTGGGCTGTGTCTAACATAAGATAAGTGGAGTTCCACCTAGTTGGGACATCAAGAGACAACATCTGCTTACACTGAATTTTTTCATATTCACAACTTTCTTTGAACTTCCTAATTCTGCTACAAGATGACCTCACATAACGCACAGCCGCCCTAACTCTTTTAACTGAATTTCCTATTTCTTTTAAACCATCTTGCACAATCAAATTTACTATATGAGCAACACATCTCATATGCAACCACTTTCCCCCCCAAAATACTATGACCCCAATCATTAAATTTCTCCTGCAAATAATTTATGGCAAGCTCATTTGGAGCATGATTATCCACAGTAATAGTGAAAACACGCTCAATCCTCCAATCATTCAAACATTTTTCAATTTCAATGCCTAACTCTCTACCTTTATGACTAGATATAGGACAAAAATTCAAGATCCTTTTACGCAATTTCCACTCATCATCAATCCAATGATATGTTAGACACATATAATTGATTTGTTGAATTGATGTCCAAGTGTCTGTAGTGAGGCAAATTCTTTGTTTTTTAATCTCAATATATTGCTTAAGTTTAGCTTTTTCATCAACATAAATCTGAAAACAATCTCTAGACATGGTGAATCTAGATGGCATCCTAAATTTGGGTTGCACAAGAGCCATGTATTTCCTAAAAGCTTTATTTTCCACAAAGCTTAAAGGTAATTCACTTGAAATCACCAATTCAGCTAAAGCCTTTCTTATAGATTCCTGATCAAATTTCCAATTAGCAAGACCCCCAACTTCATTTTCAACCCTAAAACTCAATTGTGATTGTGTATCTTGTGTCTCAGGGCGTTTCTTACAAACACTAATGTGCTTTTTAAGTGCCGTTGTACCATTTTTCCTAGGATCACAAAAAAATTCTTTAAAGCAATAATTGCACTTGCCTTTTATATTGCCTTCTGCATTTGTGAATTTGCTAAAGTGATCCCAAACCTCCGATCTTGGTCTAATAGCTTTCCTCTTTAAATTCTTAGAAGTTGCCTCTGATTTCGTAGGTTGATTGGTGTCGGACTGCGTTTGAAAAAGATCTTCAGCATTGGGAGTTTGCGTCTCACCTTGAGTGGTGGGAGTTTAAGTTTCATCTTGAATAGAAGCCTAAAATGAAAAAAAAAATAAGCAAGGATTTTAAAGCTAAAATTATTTAAATTTAAATTTTACTTAAAAATAACATATAACACTTTTAATTTTGAAAGCTGAGTATTATTATATTTGAAGTTGGCTATAATAATTAGATGCTTCATAATCGTATTTCTTACTTCTGATGTGGTAGGTGATCACTAACAGGATAATGCATGCATAAATATTAATAAATAAAAACAAGAATCTTTCTCTCTACATATAAATATCTTATATATATATATATATATATATAAATTATCTTTTTGTATCCCAGCTTGCAACATTATCATATCTCTATTCATCATAGTCTTTCATCATTACCAACCACCCAAAAAGAAAAAGAATACATATATATTGAGAAGCAGCAGAAGAAGCAAGTCAGCCATTGACAGTCCATACTTCATCCACCAACTATTATATTGATATTGTCATACATTTGCTTAGTAGTAAAGCATGCATATAGTTTTTGCCCAACCTCTGCATAAATTATTAAATATATAAAAAAGGAAATTACTGATTTACAAGGAAGAAAATGAAATAAAATTAATTGGTCTTAAAACAAATCGCAAGGACATAATTATTGTGGAATGGAGAGATGAACATAAGTTTAAAAATTAAAACCTCAATTATAAAAATAAAATAAAAATAAAACCTCACATGCAATGCAACCAACAAAATAATAAAAAGTAAATTAATAACATGCGTGTTTTTTTCATCCTCTGGCTGAACTGCAATTATCTTTTCTTTTTGTTTAATAAAGAAAATTAAAAAAAAACATACTTTAGTGTGACATCAGGTGTACATTATTTTACTTCATATAGTCTTCTTTACCAATTAACTTTAGTCTAGTTAGAGTGTTTTAGCAAGATCTAACTCAAATACTCAAATGACATAATTTTAATCAAGATTCAAGAATGCAAATACAAGGTTAACATTAACCAATAAAATTAATATACTTTGTTTATTTTATTATCTTTATTAAAAGATTATCATACGAGGGCACAGTAGGTTAGAAAGATGACTTAATTTCAAATTCCAATTCTTTCCAAACATAATACCGTAAAATTTATTTTAAATATAGTCTTTAACTTACAGCATACCAAACATGATAATTCACCTGTAAATCAATTCTACTCAGAATTTATGTACAACTGAATTCTACGTTTTCAATTCTAACATGCCAAACTGACTCTTTATATTGGATACCATTTCAAAGTTAAATTAAATTAGTCATAGGGTTGAAATAAAACAGTGTGTTTGAATGCCATTCAGTAATAATTCAATAATTATAACTTTGAGAACAATATTTTCGGAGTATCAGGTGGCAAATTTATTGGCCATACATCATCCATCAGGACATCCAGCAGAGTATTAACTTGCAAAAACCTGCCACCAATTTTGCTCTAGTAGCAAGGTTACAAAACTGGAACAACCAAAGGAAATTAAGGGTAAGAGGGCTTGATTGCAGTTCACAGTGGCCAAATGAATTAACATAATTATTAGTAATAGTAACTGAATTCCGGCCTCTAAGATAATTGCAGTTCACAGTGTCCTACATCTAACGCCATCTTCATTTTGTTAATCAATTACATATCTATGGCCATCTTCATTTTATTTTCTTATCAAACACTTCATCTATATAATTTCATTACACTTCATCTATATAATTTCATTACATCATTATTTTCATAGAATAATCAAACTGGGCATAGGAAATAAATACTAGAAGCAGAGCAAATATATGTGCAGAAATCATAAAGTGGTTGTGGCTTCCTTAATCAACCCACGCAGCCCCCACAAAAACAAGATCTAGACACCCATATTTGCAAGACAAATCAAAGAATATAAGAGCATCAAACAGAAGAGTTGAAGGGAAAAAAAGAAAACAAATAAAAAAATAAAGAAAAGAGCAAACAGAACAGAAGAATAGAAATGATACTTACCATGGTTGCAAGACGAATCGACGATTAGTTGAAGCGAAGAAGAGAATAAATAGGTGGAGTATGACTGGTCCTTGGCTTACACGAGATCTGCCAGATCTTGTTCTTATTTGTCTCCTTTGAGTTTTGTTCAAGAGATGAGGATGGCTGTGGAGGTGGTGGTCTCGTCGTGGTGGAGATGAGGATGGTTGTGGAGATGGTGGTCTCGTCGTGGTGGCTGCTGTGAAAGGAAGAAAGGAAATTAGGAATTCTGATTTAGGTAAGGAAAGGAAGAAATGCAGCTAGGGATTCGAAAGGAAGAAAGGAAAGGAGTTTAAGTTATATTATATATTTTATATTATAAAATGTTCAAAACGGTGTGTTTTAGAAATTGCGGTCGGTTCGGTTCTTTCGGTTTTCTTATTTTTAGAACCGAACCGAACCGATAAAACCGAAGAAAAATTTCGGTTCGGAACCGAAAAAACCGAGAACCGAAGAAACTGAACCAAATAGACCAAACTCAGTTCGGTTCGGTTTTCGGTTCCGGTTCGGTTCTGCACACCCCTACTTTAAAGTTTTTAATTATCCTGTATTTCAGTATGTATGGTATGAATGAATGTATGTTTTGCTTTGTATCTGTTTGGTGGCACCTTTGCTCATACGGCATCTCACTCCTTATCGGATGGGATCGCCTACGTATGGGTAGGGGGTGTTACACTAATTATTTAATATACATACCAAAGTTGAGAATGACTTGTCATTTAAATTAAAGGTGATAAAATCAGCCCAAACCCAAAATCCTGCCCAAACCTGCTCAGAAAAAACTGACCAAAATTCAATCTAATTAAAAATCTGGCCTTTTAAATTCATTCAAAATCTACCAACCTAAAACCCAACTTATTTGGGTCTATCCTAAATTCCCAACGGGCCTCACTCCCAAATCCCCTTTTGCCTAGCCTTCACTTCCTCTGTTTCTCCTTATCTCTATTTTTCTCTTTCTCTCCATTCAGTCCTCGCACTCTGCCCCTTCCACCCTAGCTGCCTCTCTCCCTTTCCACTGTCCAGTCGTCACCGGCCCTAGTCAGTCGTTGCTACCATCTCCAATTCCTTTAAAGTTTTGCTTGGATTGACAAATCGTATCGGTCTCTTCCTTCTGTATACCTTACTTTGCTCTTTCAGGTAGGGGTGTGCAACCGTCGGTTCGGTTCAATAACCGAACCGAAATAACTGAAAACCGAAATTATAATATTTTACGGAACCGAACCGAATTTGTATAATAACCGAATTTAAACCGAACCGAATTTGTCGGTCGGTTTGGTTCGGTTAACCGAAAATCTAAAATTATAATTAAAAAAATTATCTAAAAAATTATACAAAATTATAAATCATAAAATTAAAATTAAAAAAAATCAAATTAAAAAAATGTACATATATAATTTAATTTCAAACCCCTTAAATTGATAAAAAAAATACAAAAATAATTTTTTTAATGTAAAAATTGAATAAAATAATATATAAATTTAAAAGTTCTGTCTGTTACCGAACCGAAATAACAGATGTACCTATAAATTTAAAACCGAAACCGAATAGCCGAATAACCGAACCGAATTTAAAAAATCGGTCGGTTTGGTTCGTTTTTTCGGTTTTAACCGAATTTTGTTCACTCCTACTTTCAGGCCGGGTTAATTACGTCTGTGGTTATCGAATTTTGGTGCTTATAACCAAATGGTTATAATAAAATAATTTGTAACATAAAAGTCATCAAACTTTTATTTTTTTTCAATTAAGGTAAAAATGACCGAAAAATTAATTTTTCGTCACCGAAAGATTACACACCTTAATTGAAAAAAAATAAAAGTTTGATGCCTTTTATGTTACAAATTATTTTATTATGACCATTTGGTTATAAGCACCAAAATTCGATAACGACAGATGTAATTAACCCCTTTCAGGTCCTTAATTTCTCTTACTTTGATTTAATTTGGAGTTCTTCCAAATACTGCTAATTGTAATTTGTTTAACTTAGCTATTGAATACATGGGTCGTTTAAATGTTTGTTTTTCTAATTCAATGATTTTGTTTTTGGCCTGTTTAGATGCTCAGAAAGCAAGGGAAAGGTAAATTAAAAGACACATATTAAATTTTGGTTATGTTCTCTTTGATTACTGAGAAAGCAAGAAGGGATAACCCATTTTGAATTTTGTTTATCAGTTATTTAGAGAGTAAGATTTACCTAGTCTTTCTTGTACTTGAAATATATATTCAACATTTTCTTTTAGTTTCATCATATATAATACTATAATTAAAAAGAAAATTAAAGAGTGAAGAACTACTAATGTACACTGTCATTAATGATAAGTTTAAATTAAATAATGTTTTTTATGTGAATTTAGAGATTATTTCTTAGTCTAAAAGTTGTTATTTGTGTTAATTTTTGTTAAAAATGTCATTGGATATTATTTGGTGCATTAAATGAAGATTTATGTTGTTTTGGCAACATTTTAGGTGGGTCACACGGCGGTGAAGACATCCCTCACCGCCGTGTGAGACGGGAGGCCAGAATAATGAAGAAAAAGAATAAGGAAGCAGACTGGAACATTTACACGGCGGTGAGACATTTCTTCACCGCCGTGTGAATCGAAAATCAAGGAAAGGGCAGCAGACCTGGGACATTTACACGGCGGTGAAGAATCCCTCACCGCCGTGTAACTTCAAAAATTCAGAATACAAATAATACCCAGGGACATTTACACGGCGGTGAAGAAATACCTCACCGCCGTGTAACCTTTAAAGATCTGTTGTGTGAATCAAATCCGGAAAAAAATCAAATTTAGAGGCCACCGAATAGACTTTTGACTTTTATTGTTGGGGGGAAAACCAGCTTAAAGGAGGACGATTTGGGAAGAGAGGGGAGAGCATCTTTTTAGTAGGGGGGATCTTCAATTTTTTAGGGAGAGAGTTTGGCTGAAAAATAAACTCTGGATTTCAGATCTGGAAATTCTTAGATGTGAGATTTCAATTCTGTAATTTAATTTGGAAGTTAGAATAGTTGATTCAGTTGAAGAACATCATTTGGTTTGCTGTAAGATTTTCATTTTCAGATTCAAATGGGTAATATCAATTTCTTTCTATTTAATTCAGTCTTTAATTCAAGTATGAGTGAGTAAATTTAATTCTTGTTAAGGGATGCCTTAATTACCCAGTAAATCATGTGAATATTTTGTATGGATTATATTATGCATATACTTCAGTTTTATCTTCTCTGATTTTGTTTGTTGTTGCTGGTTTGAATGCAAATTAAGGAGAAATCTACCAAGATAAACTTTAATTGTAATCAATTCATAAATACATACAAATATACTTCAGTTTTATCTTCTCTGGAATTATCTATTGTTGCTGGTTTGAATGCAATTTAAGGGGAGATCTACCAAGATAAACTTTGATTGCAAACAACCCATAAATACATATACATGTTCTGTTCTATTTTAATTAACTTTCATTGATTTAATGAATCCGAATTGGTAGTTAAAATCTGTGAATGTTTATTTCAATAGGTTCAAAATGGTGGAAGATAAATGAGTTGGATATCTGAATCCGAATTGGTAGGATTATTTAACTTAGAACTTTAAGATCTGTAATAATGCTAATTTATGTGCTGAATCCAGATTAGTAAGTGCATATTTTAGAGAAGCTGGATCCGAAAGGCAAGCTATGGTATAGGCTAGATTATTCACTGATTGTATATGAAATTATTGAATTAAGTATTCACATGATATTATTGGGGAAAGCGGGTGTTCCTTAGCAAGATCTCTTAGTTATTTTATCAAATATTCTGTATTATTAAATCGTTAATATTCTTAGACATTAATATCATCAGTTAGATTATTAATTATTCTGCGTTAAACAATCACCAAATCAAAATAATTGGGAATTCTTTAGCATACATTTAATTGTTAAAATTTACGCAACACGGTCCCTTGGGTTCGATAACTTGTGGTCTTAATTATATTTCACTATATTACTTGCCGATTCAGTACACTTGCTGAGGTCGCGTCAAGTTTTTGGCGCCGTTGCCGGGGAACAACGTTGTCAGTAAGTTTTGATTTTTATTTGTATGTGTTTTCATTTTCTGATTTTATTATTTTTATTCTTTTCAGGTAGTTGTGGTGTATGAGCAGAGTTAGACAAGGATCATTAGCACCCTACGACCCTGAAATCGAGAGGACCTTGCGTCAACAAAGGAGAGCCAACAGAGACTACAACATGGAAAATAATCCTCTCCCTATTGATGAAATTCCTCCCGAGAATGAACAAGTGCCAAGGGCACATGAAGAGGTACCAAGAAATTATGGAGGAGAAGTCCCTAGGCAGCGAACGATAAGGGACTATGCTGTGCCAAGATGGACTGAAGACCATAGGACAATTGTGCTGCCAAGAGGAGTACAATTTGAACTGAAACCAGCAACTATCAACATGGTGCAAAGAAATCAATTTTCTGGATCAGAAGTGGAAGATCCTGCACAACACTTGGACTTATTTTTGGAGATTAGTGACACTGTGCAGATTCCAGGAGTGACACCTGATGCTGTAAGACTGAAATTATTTCCTTTCACCTTGATTGGAAAGGCAAGAGAGTGGTTGCAAATGTTACCAAGACAGTCAATTACATCGTGGGATCAATTGCAAGAAAGGTTTCTGATGAAATTTTTCCCACCTAAAAAAACAGCAAATATTCGCAACAGCATATTTCAATTTAGTCAATTGAGTGATGAGCCCTTTTATGAGGCTTGGGAAAGATTCAGAAGATTGTTAAGAAGCTGTCCGCATCATGAAATACCAATCTACCATCTGATGCAACAATTTTATTCTGGTATTTCACCACAAACGAAATCTTTGCTGGATGCATCATCAGGGGGTTCTTTTATGAATAGGATACCAGAAGAAGCATTCCAGCTGCTGGATGAAATGGCATCAAATGACGCTCAGTGGGCTAATCCTAGATCAATCTCAAGAAGACAAGGAATACATAGTGTAGATGAAGTGTCAATACTGAGGGCACAGGTGGAGTCAATGCAAAACGAGATGAAAAACTTAAGGGTGAAAAATGTAGCATCTGTTTCTCAAGAAGATGAGTGGTATGAAAGTGGGCAGTATGCTCAAGAGAGTGCATCAATGGGAAATGTTAATGCTGTAAGGGATTATCGGAGGAGTGACCCCTATAGTAACTCATACAACCCAGGCTGGAGAAATCACCCGAATTTTTCTTGGAAAGATGGAAATCAGAATGCCTCATCCTCTCACCCACCAGCAAGACCACCTTTCAACCAAAGTACTCAGCACAATCAAGGACATTCATACCAACCCCAAACATCCAACCAATACCAAATGCCATACCCACCCCATCACAACCATGGACAGAACTTCAATCAACCACAAGCTCAATCATACCATCCACCGGGATACCCACCTAGGCCACCTATGCAAGAGAAGAAGCCAAATCTTGAGGATATGATGGCTAACTTCATAAACAGTCAGCAGCAATTCATGACAAATCAAGAATCTAGGTGGAAATCTCAAGAGCAGTGGAACCGAAACCAAGATGCTTCTATGAGAAATCTGGAAACTCAGTTGGGTCAGCTTGCAAATTCTGTATCCCAAAGGTAGCCAGGAACATTTCCATCAAATGTGGATCGGAATTCAAAAGAGGAAGCAAAAGCAATTACACTGCGAAGTGGAAAGGATGTTGCACAAAGAGAATATCAAGGTAAAAATTCTTCCTCAGAAGAGAAGGAGCCAACACGGACGGTAAGTAATTCGAACTTTAATTTTGAAATGAATGAAAATGCTCCTAAAAAGGATAAAGGTAAGAGTATAGTGAATCCAAGGGTAGAGGATCTCGACATAAATAGACTGCCATTTCCTGCTATTGCTAGACAAGAAAAGAAAAATGAGCAAAAAGCTAGGTTTATAGAAATGTTTAAGAAATTACACATTAATTTACCATTTGCTGAAGCTTTAGCTCATATGCCCAACTATGCTAAATTTATGAAAGAACTATGTTCTAATAAAAAGAAATTAGAAGGGCATGGAACTGTTCAACTAACAGAAAATTGCAGTGCTATAATCATGAACAAGATCCCTGAGAAATTGGAAGATCCAGGTAGCTTCACTGTACCTTGTGCAATTGGTGAAAATTTTTATGGTAATGCTTTGTGTGATTTAGGTGCAAGCATAAATCTAATGCCTTATTCTATTTGCAGGAAGCTGAATCTTAGTGATATTAAGGAGACGGGAATGAGACTCCAACTTGCGGATAGGTCGGTGAGGCGACCCAAGGGAGTGATAGAGGACTTGTTAGTGAAAGTGGGGAAGTTTATTTTTCCAGTAGACTTTGTGGTGATGGAAATGGAAGAGGACAGGAAAGTACCACTTATTGTGGGGAGACCATTTTTAAACACCGCAAAAGCTTTGATTGATGTGCATGGGCAAACTGTTACCCTGAGATTCAATGATGAAAAATTAGTTGTTGATATGAACAAAGCTCAAAGGTATCCATCAGATGATATAGAAGAATCTGCTTACTTTATGGATACAATAGACAAGTGTGCAGATCAAGTGCTGAGAAGATGTATTCCAGATGAGGAGACGGATGAAATTATCGCAGCCTGTCATAGTGGAGAAGCTGGTGGACATCATGGACTAAACAGAACGGTAATGAAAATTTTATCTTCTGGGTTCTTTTGGCCTACAATGTTTAAAGATGTTCAATCTTATGTGAAAGCTTGTGATAGATGCCAGAGAGTAGGGAATATATTAAAAAGAGATGAGATGCCATTGACCAATATGATTGAGGTAGAGCTTTTTGATGTATGGGGAATTGACTTTATGGGACCCTTTCCGGTTTCCTATGGATATGAATATATTTTAGTGGCCGTTGATTACGTAAGTAAGTGGGTAGAGGCTGTGGCCACTAGAACCTGTGATGCCAAAGTTGTGCTTCAATTTTTGAGGAAGAATATATTTACTCGATATGGAACCCCAAGAGCAATCATTAGTGACGGTGGTAAACATTTTGTGAACCATCAATTTAAAGCTTTATTGAACAAGTTTGGTGTTAGACATAAGGTTACAACCCCTTATCATGCTCAGGCCAATGGACAAGTCGAAGTATCCAATAGAGAGTTGAAAGCCATTTTAGAGAAAACAGTCAGTGTATCTAGGAAGGACTGGTCCCTTAAGCTAGATGACGCTCTTTGGGCTTACAGAACAGCCTTTAAGGCACCCATTGGAATGTCCCCATTTAGGCTGATGTTTGGAAAGTCATGTCATCTTCCGGTCGAGTTAGAACATAAGGCATATTGGGCCACAAAATTTTTGAACTTTGATCTTGAAGGTGCAGGAAAATGCAGGTCCCTACAGCTGAATGCATTGGAGGAGTTGAGATTTTGGGCATATAATCATGCTGAGAAGTACAAGAGCAACACAAAAAAGTGGCATGATCGAAGGTTAGTAAGAAAAGAATTTGTTCCAGGGATGAAAGTTTTGTTATATGACAGCAGGTTGCGATTGTTCCCTGGAAAATTAAAGTCAAAATGGACGGGTCCTTTTGAAGTCGTGGCGGTCGAAAAATTCGGAACTGTTACCATCAGAAAGCAACCTGGGAGCACGGAATTTAAGGTAAATGGTCATCGTCTAAAACCTTATTTTGAAAACCACGCTGAAGGTGCAGCAGTGGCTATTTTATTGGACGAAGAATGAGGTACGTGAAAGTCTAGCTGAGACTTAAAATCAGAACTAAATAAATTTCTAAACCTTGCTATTTTTTGTTTTCAAGGTGTGTATTTTTAGTCATAAATCAATGTCATTGTCATTTCATGTTGAATTTGTGTTGAGAAAGGGTGCAGAATGTGTGGAAAGAAATTTGGGGAGAAACTTGTGCAATTTTAAAATTTTTGGCAGAAAAATTTCAGGTTACACAGCGGTGAAGAAATCCCTCACCGCCGTGTGACAATTAAATTTTCGAAAAAAATTAGCCCAGTCGCGATTTACACGGCGGTGAGGCAATATCTCACCGCCGTGTAAGGTAAAAAAATTTTCGTTATAAAAATTAACAACTGCCAGTTAACTTCAGTTTTAAAAACCCCATTTCCCTCTCGCCCATCTCTCTCGCCTTCCCTCTTTCTTTTTCTCTTACTTTCGTAAATCAGTGGGTTGTCTTCCATTTTCGTGGATTAATTTGTCCATAAAGCGTAAATTCTGCATAATTAGCATCCAATCCAAGTAAGTTGTGTCTCTCCTTTTTACTTTTATGTTAAAAATTTTCTGTCATTTTAAATTTTAGGGTGTGTAAATTCAATTTTATTCTGTTCTTACTTCTTTTATTTTTCTAATTGGTGGAACTTGTGTTTTGTTGTGTGATTATGAACTGTTGATGCTGATTAATCACTTACGGGTTAGGAATTACAGTAAATTCTGCTTGTTGTACATTTAGAAATTCATGCCTACCAAGTGTTTGATAAAATACTTGAATGAACGAAATTCAATTCCTTGTTTGCTGAAATCATGTGTGTTTGCGTTTTCATTGTGTGATTGTGGGTTCTTGATACCCTGTGCTTAATGTTGGGGTTAGGAATTACAGAATTGAGTATATTGAATTTGTCAAATTTTCTGCCCACCAAGTTTTTGATATAATGTCTGAGTGAGACTGAATTTTTGATTTTCTATTTTCTTAGTTCCAGAATTTGTTCTTTTCTTTTTGCAATTCTGTTGGCTTCCATCTATTGCTCTTGAACATGTATTTAACTCTTGATATATTGTGAAGTTCAATTGGAAAAGATGCAATTGGGGATACCTATAGATATATATTACTAGAACACTTGCTTGACGAATTGCACGTTATAATTGCAAAGGATAAATTCATTTCAACTAGGAATAATACATTTCAACGAATTGAAATACATTACTTGTCATCTTGTTGAATTGAGTTTATTCAATTATTGTTGCAGTGACTAATTTGAGTGCTTTCTTGATTCATGCAGTGGCCCCTAAACGATCCAGAACCAGTCAAGCATCATCTTCTCAAGGGAGAGGCGATTTGGTACCTTCTTGGGTACCTACTCGATGCCGTCCCGCATACAAGGACTTCACTGCTGCAACCTATGTCCCCTCCACTTTTCTGGACTTCACCTCTTTAGGGAACGTGGACATCAGAGATGAAATTGAGGGGTTGATCGCTGGGATCGGATGGACAGATTTTTTTTCAAAGAAGGAGAAAGTATATCCAAGCTTGACTCGCGATTTCCTTGCAACAGTAACATGCAAGATTGATACAGAGGACGACGAAGATGTTGGTGAGGTAACTTTTTGGCTAAATCAGACCAAGTACACTATGCCATTTCAGGATTTTGTGGAGGCACTTGGATTTCCAGTTGATGGTGCTCGGTATATAGATGATTTGGACAAGCAAACCATATGGGCAGCAATCCGAGATCCCATCACCGCCACCAGATATGTAACTGGGCAGTCCAAAGCCCATCATTTGAGGGATCATGCACTGCGGATTTTACACAGGTTTTTCTCACTTTCCTTTTATGGACATGTTGAGGCGGCAGGTGCAGTGAACCAATCAGAGGCTCTATTCCTCTACTGTATGGTCCATCAGGTTAGGCTAAATGGAGCCTACTATTTATTGAAAAAATTTGAAGATCTCCAGGGCAATCCAAAGAAAGTGAAGAAAATATCTATTGGATGGATTGCGACTGTGTTGGCCAAAAGAGTCGGCCACAGTCCCTTGGGAGATGCAGTAGGTGAGAGCACTTTGATAGACTTTAGGATGCTTAAAAACCTCAAACTCATAGTAGACGACCACCACTTCCATCATCAGGTTCGACTATCTACCCGGGACGAGTATTTGAGGCTTGTAGAGAGGGGCCGTGTGCAATTACCAGCAGAAGAGGCCGACGACTCTGAGGAGGAGCAAGAGGCAGCTGGAGGAGCAGCTGCTGGTGCTGAGCCTGCTGCCGCTGGGGCCGTTCATCATCTAGAGCATATTACTGCCCAGTTAGGGGCACTACAGACTGGGCACGATCAGATTTTGCATCGTTTAGCTGTGCAGGAGCAGCAATTACTCGCACAGTCACTGAGTTTCTCCAAGATAGAGCGCTCCATTGCACTTGCTCGGGAGGAGCAGGAGCATTTTTTTAGGACGATGATGGACCGCTTTCCACCTCCACCACCTCCACAAGACTGATTTTATGGGAGTGCTCTGATCTTTTATTTGGCTTCTTTTGTTATTTTGGTTGTTTGAATCACTTGCTGGGGACAGCAAGTTTTTATGTGTGGGGTAGCTAGTTTGTGTAACTTTGATGTGACTAACCCTGCAGCACTTTAGTAAGCTTAATATTATTATGTCTTTTGTTATATTTTAGAAGTTATATTTTCTACTTTTTGATAATGGGTTCTTTAGTTGGTTGTTTTAAAGTTGTGTTTTGTGTTTTGAGCTCATCAATTTAACTCATGCTTAGCTTAACAAATTTTTAAGTTGTTATTCCAGCTCAATTGTTAATCTTGAAAAGGTCATTCAGAGCACTTAGTCGGCAAGAGAGTAAGATTCTGTCTTAAAGTTATTTTTCTTAGCAATTTTCAAAGTAGAAATATACAATTGCAATTTCCATGAATTGTGCACTTAGGCCAGTTTTTACAAGTAAAGAAAAAACCAGCATGAAATCTTTTGATCAGAAAATTTTTAGAACACTAGAACCTTCCTCATTGCCCTTCAAAACGATATAACAATTAAGGCATAAATGTTGACATGATTTAGGCATTAATTTTTTGAGTAAGCTACTTAAAATAAACTTTTTCCCACCTATTGAATTAATTTTCCATTGCTAGCCCCATTGAGCTGAATCGGTATGCTAAAAGCGTACTCTGAAATTTTTCTTGTTACACACTTAATATGCCATTTAACTTAAAAGCTTTTGCCTATCCCTTCTAAGAATTGGCCACTCTAGGATTGGGTTGGGAAGACATTGAAAGTTGAAATAAGGTGTTTAGAAGTAAATAAGTGGGTGAGAGAAATTAAGGAATTTTGGGATATTGCTTGACAAGCAAGTGCAAGCAAAAAGAGGATATAAGTATCCCACTAAGTACAATTATTTATTTAAAAAAAAAATAAATAAAAAATAAAAATACAAAATAAAAAATAAATAAAATAAAATAAAATAAAATTCTGAGTATAGCAAAAATTCAAGTATGGGGTATCCTCTATTAGAAGATAATATTGGGTATAATAGGGCTTTAGAAAGAAATTGTATCTTATTATTTCTCTTGTGATTAAAATTTTTCACATTTGGGAAAATAGCTAAGTCTTGGCAATTGTTGTTAAAGTGGAAGTAGGTGATGAAAAATATTTTTTGAGTAGCAGTGTTAGTTGGTAGAGTGGCTGAATCTTCATTTGATTTCCTAAACTTTTCTTGTAAGCCATCATCAATTAAACCGTACATTACAACCTGCTTAAGACCTAATGATCATGTTTATGTTTTAATTTGTTCAGTGGAGATGACTTTCGGGTTCCGGTACTAAAGGAGAGGCCTATGGTGTTTATAGAGTTTTAAGTGAGAAACCAGAAGTACATCTATGTACTGATCTGCTCTTGATTGATTAATGCTGGAAGTTTTAAGTTTTGAAAAATATTAAAACATTGGTTTTGGCCTTTGCACACACACATCAGAAATTCGATTGTATTTTCTTCCTTTGAAACTTGGTTGAGTAAGAATTACTCTAAAGTGGAATTTACTAAGTGTTTGCTTGGTATTCTGAATTCCCATTTTCTTGCTTGAAAATTGAGATGGTTGGAAAGGAAAAGTTATTTTACTCGAGGGCGAGCAAAAGCTAAGTGTGGGGTATTTTGATAAGTTTAAATTAAATAATGTTTTTTATGTGAATTTAGAGATTATTTCTTAGTCTAAAAGTTGTTATTTGTGTTAATTTTTGTTAAAAATGTCATTGGATATTATTTGGTGCATTAAATGAAGATTTATGTTGTTTTGGCAACATTTTAGGTGGGTCACACGGCGGTGAAGACATCCCTCACCGCCGTGTGAGACGGGAGGCCAGAATAATGAAGAAAAAGAATAAGGAAGCAGACTGGAACATTTACACGGCGGTGAGACATTTCTTCACCGCCGTGTGAATCGAAAATCAAGGAAAGGGCAGCAGACCTGGGACATTTACACGGCGGTGAAGAATCCCTCACCGCCGTGTAACTTCAAAAATTCAGAATACAAATAATACCCAGGGACATTTACACGGCGGTGAAGAAATCCCTCACCGCCGTGTAACCTTTAAAGATCTGTTGTGTGAATCAAATCCGGAAAAAAATCAAATTTAGAGGCCACCGAATAGACTTTTGACTTTTATTGTTGGGGGGAAAACCAGCTTAAAGGAGGACGATTTGGGAAGAGAGGGGAGAGCATCTTTTTAGTAGGGGGGATCTTCAATTTTTTAGGGAGAGAGTTTGGCTGAAAAATAAACTCTGGATTTCAGATCTGGAAATTCTTAGATGTGAGATTTCAATTCTGTAATTTAATTTGGAAGTTAGAATAGTTGATTCAGTTGAAGAACATCATTTGGTTTGCTGTAAGATTTTCATTTTCAGATTCAAATGGGTAATATCAATTTCTTTCTATTTAATTCAGTCTTTAATTCAAGTATGAGTGAGTAAATTTAATTCTTGTTAAGGGATGCCTTAATTCCCCAGTAAATCATGTGAATATTTTGTATGGATTATATTATGCATATACTTCAGTTTTATCTTCTCTGATTTTGTTTGTTGTTGCTGGTTTGAATGCAAATTAAGGAGAGATCTACCAAGATAAACTTTAATTGTAATCAATTCATAAATACATACAAATATACTTCAGTTTTATCTTCTCTGGAATTATCTATTGTTGCTGGTTTGAATGCAATTTAAGGGGAGATCTACCAAGATAAACTTTGATTGTAAACAACCCATAAATACATATACATGTTCTGTTCTATTTTAATTAACTTTCATTGATTTAATGAATCCGAATTGGTAGTTAAAATCTGTGAATGTTTATTTCAATAGGTTCAAAATGGTGGAAGATAAATGAGTTGGATATCTGAATCCGAATTGGTAGGATTATTTAACTTAGAACTTTAAGATCTGTAATAATGCTAATTTATGTGCTGAATCCAGATTAGTAAGTGCATATTTTAGAGAAGCTGGATCCGAAAGGCAAGCTATGGTATAGGCTAGATTATTCACTGATTGTATATGAAATTATTGAATTAAGTATTCACATGATATTATTGGGGAAAGCGGGTGTTCCTTAGCAAGATCTCTTAGTTATTTTATCAAATATTCTGTATTATTAAATCGTTAATATTCTTAGACATTAATATCATCAGTTAGATTATTAATTATTCTGCGTTAAACAATCACCAAATCAAAATAATTGGGAATTCTTTAGCATACATTTAATTGTTAAAATTTACGCAACACGGTCCCTTGGGTTCGATAACTTGTGGTCTTAATTATATTCCACTATATTACTTGCCGATTTAGTACACTTGCTGAGGTCGCGTCAATTAACATTAAATCTTACTATTATAGATTGAAAAACATTATGGCTATTATTCTTGGTCTGCTAGTATGGATCTCAAACAATCCTTGTCATCTGACATTTGCCTAATTTTATGCAAGTTAGAAATGATATACCCATCTGGATTTTTTGATATCACGGTTCATTTACCGATTCATTTGCCATATGATGCAATACTCGGTGGGCCAGTTCAATTCCGTTGGATGTACCCTACTAAAAAGTAATATAAAAAGTCAAAAAAATATTAACATTATTGCTTTCTTAATTATCATGGATAATGAGATTTTATTTTTTCTTTTTTTTCCTTGCTAGATCATTATGTGAATTAAAGTAAAGTGTGGGTAACAAAGCTCATGCAGAAGGGTCAATTGCAGAAGCATATATTGCCAAAAAGTGTATAAGTTTTTGTTTAATGTATTTGAAGGGTATTGAAACTCGTTTTAATCGTGATGAGCGAAATTATGACATTTGCGATGACGGTGGTCTATCAATTTTCTCACAAAAGTGCTACCTTATGGTGTAACAAAATGTATCGAGTTATCAAATGAAACATTCAATATGGCACATTGGTTTGTCTTGCAAAATTGTGATAAAGTTGAGCAATATTTTGAGTAAGCACATAAACGAACTTGTTTGTATGATATTAAGGTTAATGCAAAATTTACAATTTCTACTCTCTTTATTAGAAAGCACAAAGAAGAACTACGATTAGAAGGCTGTAAAAACATTGAACAAACCCACAAAGAGCGATTTCTAATGTAGTTTCGTCAACATGTAAGCTTTCTATTTAACACGATATGGATTTATAATCTAAATATAATCAAACAAACTCTTTAAATTATTTTGTTTGCTTTATTTAGATGTCACAATTATACAGTGAGAAAAAATTAACCATATTTGAAGTTTTATATGCACTTGCATGTGCACCCTATAGGTGTGTTAAGAAGTATAGTGGGTTCATAGTGAATGGAGTGAGGTTTCTCACTAAGGAACGTGATAGCAAGTGTAAAAGTCAAAATAGTGGCATTTTTGTTGAGGGAAATCATGGTGATGAAATTAAAGATTTTTATGGGGTATTAGATGATATTCTTCAACTAGACTATGTGAATGACAAACATGTTATAATTTTCAAGTGTGAATGGTTTGACCTTGTTAGGTAAAAAATAGAGATTCAGAAAGAAGGGAGTATAACAAATGTCAAAGTAACCGGGATGTGGCAGACCAAACAAAATAAGTTTTCTATATTAATGATCCTAAGTTAGGGAGTGAATGGCAAGTGGTACAGCCATTTCAGTATAGACATATACATGACGTTGATGAGATCCAAGCTAAAGCTTTGTATACAGATGAAATTGAAGTTATTGAAGATGAAGTGTACCAGGAAAATAGGATTTATGAAGAACTTGAAGTTGTTACCACTAAAATCCCTGCGTTAAATAGATTGGACATAGACACTGAGGACCTTGATTCATTGATAATCCCAAGTCTTTTGAAAGTGGATGGGAATGAAAATATCATTAATGACAATAAAGATGATGATGAGGCTGTCTTACACTACAAAAAAACTGTTGATTAGCGACTAAAATTAGCGACTGTTTTTTTTTCGTCGCTAATTAGCGACTGTTTTAAGAATTAGTCGCTAAATTCTTTTTTTCATTTTTTACGACAAATTTAGCGACTGTTTAGCGACTAAAAAATAAACCGTCGCTAAAATTTGGCGGCAATTTATCGCGCCTTTTTTTGCGACTAATTTAACGACTAAATAATTAGTCGCTAAAATAGCGACTCCTAATTCGGTCGCTAAATTTAGAGGTTATTTAATTTATAGTAATTGCGACGGATTTAGCGACGGAAAGTTTCCGTCGCTAAAATATTTTCAAATATTTTAAATAACAAAATTATTATCAAATGGAAAAAGAAAGAAGGGGGGAAGACAGAAGATGGGAAACCGAAGAAGGAGAGAACGAAAGAGAGAGGGAGAGGGGGACGGCGGAGCAGCGGCGGAAGGGGGCGAGCGGTTGGCGGCGGTCAACGGCGAGCAGCGGCTCCTCACAACGCCGATCTCGGAGTCCTTTTTCCCCCTCCATCGCGACGTCGCCGTTGTAGGAGAGCAGGAGGAAATCGAAGCTTCCTCTGCGTTTTCCGGCGAGCTCCGACGGCGAGAGGTGACACAAACACCACGACGGGGCTCACGGTGGGCAGGCGATCATCCCGATGGCCATGGATCTTCAGCACTCACCGGCGATGGAGAGATCGGAGAGGGGTTGAACAGAAGCTACCGACGACGATTCCGGCTAAACGGCGCCGTGGATGGGCGCGTGAGCACCGGAAAAGGGACCCCGAGGCTCCGAGCTTCCTTCCGATGGGTTTAGTGCCTCCGGTGGTGCTCCGACGAGTCTCCGGCGACGGTGAAGAGACCAAAATCTGCGGAAAAATTGGTATGTGACTGCCAAATTTGCTTTTCTAACATATTTTCAATAAATTAAATTGTTTATGGAAGGTTTATGATCTGGGTTGTATATATTTAATGTGAAAATTCAGTTGGTTGGTTGATAATGCCTGATTATTGCTTGAATTGTCTTTTTACTTCAGATATAGTAATGGTATGAACAACTAATATAATAATTAGAGTTTAGTTTTTGCTACTGGTATAAAAATTGGAGTGTGAGAATTGGAGTTTTTTTCATGCTACTGATATGTCAATATAGTCAAGAAATCCTTATATATTTAGCAAATATTGTTTCCTATCTTTATTGATTCTGTTATTAGCTAATTCTGAAATTGGTTAAGTTAATTGCTTGCTCTGTATTTGAAAACTTCAGTTAAGTTAGTTGCTTGCACACAATACGCATAGTGTTAAGTTAATTGCTTGCTTTAATTTTGGCTTAAGATGCTTAGTGTGTTCTATCTGAATTATTGTAAATTTATAATGGCTTTGATTAGGAAGTGCAATTAGCAAGGCACTTAGCAGTGCTTATTTGTTTGCAGTTGCTTGGCTTGTCTATTTGTTAGATAGCACATTAATTATTTTTGGCCTGGCGAATCAGTGTTTAGTTAGTGGTTTTATTAGATTGTTATTTGTAATATATGTTACTTGGCATGTTGCATGATCCATTGTGCGATATTATATAATTTTCAATAACCAACCACCTGCTGAGCCTTATAATTCTAATGCTTTGTTGATGGAGGTTGCTGCTATATTTTTTTCTGTAATAACAGATCTTCTACTCCGACATGTGTTTTGTTTATATTTTACGTTAATGTATTAGGAAATTATTGAAGGAAGACAATCTACAACACCAATTTCTAATGCTTCCCATTATTGTTGTATGATATTTAAATATTTACTACTTATGTTTGATTATAATAACTTATTTTTGAATAATTTATTTGATTTTTATATTTGCAAGCCTTGTAAGACTCAGAATTTATATTTAAAATCTTGATGCTTGATAAGTTGATAACTAATAGGTTATTTAATGTATTTTTATTTTTTTATAAAGAATATAGAAAGGTTTTGATTTCGATTATTTCTTTTGATATTTATAGTTATATTATATGTTCTAGTAGATTAATAATTTTTATATAGGCCCTTCTATATTTTTATTGCAGGGTCCTATATGTGGATCTTATTTATTGAATGGATTAGTGAGTGGATTGTTCACTATATCAAATTAGCCACTGATCTCAATCTGCTTTCCTCATATCAAATTAGCCACTGATGTTTCTAAAATTTGATACCAACCTGTCTTTGCATAGTTAATTATTGTCACATTTTGCACTCCAACTTCCTTAAGTTATTTCTATTCGAGAAATCTAGGTTCGGGTATTGACACAATGACCAAAAATTAGCTTGATATCAAAGGTTAATAAGCAATCAATTTATTTACCATTGAGTCTTGTTTTTCATTTCATAAGGCATTGAACTGCTGATTTTCTTTTCCTTTTTTTTTTCTTGTTTTTGGTGGGCAGGTTCTAATCTTCTCATAGACAATGAAAGGTAATTTAAAGTTTGCAGATTTTGGGCTTGCAATCATTCTCAAATGAGCACAATTGAAATCAGTCCGGGACAAATAAAGCACGAAATCATAGGCAATATCTAATGTAATTTATGTATATTTATTTTTAATGTAATTTTGCTTAGTATTTATTAGGAACATAATATAAAAATTCATGTATGTTATTTTTTTTTTATTTTATTTAAATTGTTTTATTTTGTTTAATATAAGTTTGATTTTCGATCTGTTCGGTTACGTTTAAAATCGAACCGAATTGACTATTTGTACACATTTAATTGTATAATTTAATATATTTTTATAATATTATATTTTTAAATTAATAGTATTGTTAATAATATTGCATAATTATTATTTATATAAATTAAATTTTTGATGTAATAATAATAATAATAATAATAATAATAATAATAAATTAAATGAAAATTAATAATAAAAAATTAATAATTTTGCGACGGAATAGCGACGGAATATTTTGTCGCTAATATTTCTCCAATATTTCCAACGACTAATTTAGGCATTATTTAGCGACGGTATTTTTATTTTTAGCGACGGATTTATCTGTCGCTAAATTTAGCGACTGTTTCACTTTTGGTCGCTAAATTTTTGCGACGGCTCTATTTGCGACATTTCGTCGTCCTGTCGCTAAAAGCTATTAGCGACTAAAATATCGACATTAGCGACGGAATTTGCCGTCGCTAATTGCCCTTTTTTTTGTAGTGTTATATGATACTTTGGTTAATTATTGTAATAGTGATGAAGATATTGACAACTTGAATGATAATGATAAAGATGATGACTATCCTGAAAATAATTAGGTGTTTCATGGCCATAAGTTTCGTTAGAAGAGTTCCATGATTTAAGAAGTAATTGTTTTAGTTAACATTAATTTTTATACCACAAATTGTTCATTTATTTATTGTTAATTTTGTTTGCTTGATTTAGATTAGCCATATAATAGTATTAAACTTTTTAGATTTAATTTGACGTTGCAATATTGCTTGCTTATTTATATTAAATGTTTAAAAATCTCACTTGGAAAATATTTGGATTAATTTATTTTTATTAATGAAATCGATACAGGTTAGACAATGGCTCCTGATACCATCAAAAGATATGCAAAAAATAGGATTAAGATAGTTTCAGCAAATAATGATGCCACACATTCACCTTCTGAGTCATCCAATCATTTAACCATCAGAGGGCTCTTGGATAGGATGAATCATGCAAGTACTAAGAAAATATCTTGTAAGGCCCCGAATCACACCCTGTTCATTTTAAAGCATGATTAGGGAACTCTCGTAACCGAAATTGTATATTTCAATATTTATCGAGTTATAAAGGATGTAATTGGAATTAAATTAATGGACATGGTAAAATTATAAAATGTCAATTGTGTTTGTATGTATAAAATTATAATTGAGAATTAAATGGATTAAATAAGTTTAAAAGCATATAATTATGTAACTAAAAAGTGATTAAGGGATTAGATGTGAAATTAAACTAAGCCTATTCAAGTAATCATGTAGAATCTGTAATTGACACTTAGTAGTAGAGGTTGGCCACCATTTGAAGTCATTTTCGGTGGAGTTAAGATAAAAGCTGCTTGAAATTTTCCAATTTCCCTTTTCTTTTTATGTTCATGAAGATCAATCTAAGAGAAAAAAAAATCAATGAAAGTCCTGTATGATTAACTAATTGGAAAATTCAAGTGTCAAGGGTAAGTTAAACTTTTCTCATCTTCTTCATTCTCTATTTTCTTAGATGAATTGGAGTTTTGTGAAAATGCTTAAATAGTTTGTAATATGAGATGCTTGTGTGAACTAGCAGCTGAAAAAGGAAGTAGTAGAGCAAAAAAAGGAAACGAGAAAGCTATCAATTGAGTGTCAAGATTTAAGCTTGGGAGAAATGGCTTTTACAGGTTTAAGGTTTTATCTGTGTAGGCTATTGTATTTGCATGTTGTTATTGAATTGATTAGTAGAGAGGATTGAGCATTAAATTAAAGGAAAAATGCTAGTTTAGGAATATTGAATTGAATTGAAGGATTTTGAATTGGAGGAATTAATGTGTGGAATTTTGTTTTAAGTTTTTATGAACTGATTTGGCTATTTGAGTATAATTTTGGTTAAATATTTCTAATGTTTTTCCTCTAGTTGATTTAGATTTTTAAATTGTATATTCGCTAATAAAGTTGCCGGTTTGGTAGTTTAATTACGTCTTGAACAAGTGAACGTGACATAGGAAGCTTAAATATGTTTTTTATTCTGTTTGTAATGAGTTTATTTGATATAATTTTCATACTATGATAAACTTTGATCATATGTGAGTGATTATTATGTTTAATTGTACCTTAAAAGGTTGAGTTTATGGGTAAAATTTTGGTTACCAACCGAACTTGAAGTTCTGCATAATTCAATTTTTGCAAATTTCAAGTCACACTATGGTTAGGGTTATCTAACCACCGCGTAATCGAATTATGGGAAGAAATTTCTGGTTTTATGTTCATCCACACAGTGGTTAGGTTTTTCTACCCACCGTGCAGTGGGCTGAATGTCCTCGCCACCGTGTAAAATATTTCTGCCTACTTTATAGTTTAAATCTGTCATTCCATACGGTGGTTAGGATTTACTCACCACCGTGTGACTTCTAAAAATCAGAATTATAGTAAATGTAATCATTAGTCAAATGAATTTTGACTTGAACCAAAATGATTATGTTATTTATCTATTATTACTGATTGATATATATACTGAATTAACTTATTGATGTTACATGAATTTATGATTTTTAATTATTTATTCAAATCCGATCTTTATATGTTAAATGTTTATTGATTAAATAACATGAATATATGATAATTTGTTTATATATGATAGTGAAATTAAGTAGTGAATTGTTACTCTTAGCCTGAATTGTATAGAGTCATGGATAAAGCCTATAAGGGATAGTGTTTGTAACTGCTAGTGTTGACACTATAATGGTGTCTAATATATTGATACCTGTTCGATATCTAGAGATTTGAGACTTTCATGTGTCTAATGTTTGATATTGTTATCCAATATCCAGTGTTTGATACCATTTATGGTATTTTCTGTTCCCGTTATCAATTTCTATTATTGATCAGGCAATATAGGAGTTACTAATTTTATTGAATTATTAAGGTATTGTTTAAAAATATTTATCAAATATTGAATTAGTAATGCTTCAATGATTAGTAGTATTACTTAAATACTTGTGCTATTAATGAAGCGAGATGAATCTTATTGATTAATTAATTTGATATATTTTAAATATATTTTATTATATTTATGAATTTATGACTTTGTTTAAAAGTCAAGTTACTTTGTTTTTATCCCCACTGAGCCATTGCTCAGCACGAGCATTTTTCCATGCAGGTATATGAATGTAAAAGTGTGAAGGGTTTGGATACTACATCTAATGGCCACTAGAAGAGTCTCAAGATTCTTTTTAGTATAAAATTTTGAAATGTGTAGTTATCATGATGTTTTTGTATAAAGCAAGTGGGATGTAATTATATAATCTTTTGATAAATATGTAAAGTGATATAAACTTTGGTAAAATGACTTATTTTGTATATTATATATAGATGATCATCTCGTAAAAGTATTTATGTATGTTAATTTTAATTTGATTAAATGAATAATATGTAATAATGTAAGATAATCATGATAAGTTTGTGTAGCACCCTCTTATTCTCTTAAAGGGATATAAGGGTGTTACATATCTACTTTAGCAAATGAATAATTCTCAAAGATCACAACAAAGTCACCCAATTCAGTTTCAACCGAATAATCACCACTAGATTCCTCACCTGACCAAGGAAATTCAAGTACTCTTGTTCCATCAGAAGAATCACCACTTGATTCCTCACTAGACATAGGTTTTGAATTCTAAATTTTAAATTAGCTATATATGTTATGCTATTTGCATTGTTTTAAGGTAGCTTATATGTTTGACTTTGGTTATTTCATTTTATAGGATCTAACTCTAAAAAGAGGGGTTGAGGACAAACTATGGAAAAAAATCTTATGAAAGCCATGGCTACTATAGGAATTAAAATGAAGATTAATGTGGATACTAATATAGAAAAACTAGTAATAGCATATGCATCTGCAAAATTTGCAAGTCAGATTGGAGTTGTAACTCGATATGTCGTTTCAGTACCTGTTAAATGGTCGGAATTGAAGAAAGATGATTTAGATCTAGCCTTTCACCATTTGAATGTAAATTAAAATATTAATCTCTAAGAGAAATTGTTGTTTGTCCTATTTTTCTTGCATATTTAAGATATAAAAACTTAATAAATGCAGATGTATGTGAACATGGATGATTCAGGTGTCAAAGATTGCTTGATAGACAGGTTCAAAAATAGTACTCGATAAGAGTGTTATAGGTTGCACCAATATTTTAAAAAGTTTAATCCTTTAGAGGAGGCTAAGATGAACAAGCCTAAGGAGTATATTGATGCTAAAACATGGAAAGAACCTTGTGATCATTTTGCATTATAGAAATTCAAGCTATATATTTTTAAGTTTGTTTTATTGTCTTGAAATGTAAAGATTTGACTGAATTAATATATATGCAATTGAATGAAGATGTAAATATATGTTTTCATAACTTTTTTATTTCTCTTAACAAATTTTCACATTTTCTTAATTTTATAAGGACAAAAGTGTGAAAAATTCTTCAAACCAAAATAAGGTCAAAGCTCCTCATATATCTGGTAGAAAACTTTTTACTATTCACTGACATAAAATTGGAAGTATTTAGTTAACTTATCTTTGCAAATTTCACCATGCCAACATAATTAATTAAATTAATTATTATTCTAATTATTATTTTTTTTCTTTTTATAATAGTCTCAAAATGAATTGAATGGAGAACCATGTGGTAGGATTGATCTTTACAAGCAAACCATTATTCAATTCAAAAAGGTTGGTCATCTTAACAAGCAGAAGAATATTGGGTGAATAATATTGGATAAGTAATTAGTGTATAAGTTGTGTAATGTAATTAGTTTGTTTTTGAGACTTACATAAACTCTATTTTCTTTTAATTCCTTGTGATAAAATTTAATTATAGAAAAGCGAAACCATTATAATGAGCAAGATAAAAGACTGGAGATATTCAAAAGACTGAAGATAAAATTGTTTAAGAAGTCCTTGGCCTTGGTTTTGGTTATATAAAAGACCTTGGTTATGGTCCCAAACCTCCTTCAAGACACTTATCATAGGACTACTTTGCTACACAAAAGCTTCAAAATGAACTTTCTAATACTCAAGAAAAGTTGAGTGAGTTTCAGTTAGAAATGAACATACTTAAGAGTCAGGTGACTATTATGAGACAAAAGTAAGTGAGTTGAATTCCACTATCTATCAGCTGTTTGATATTTTAAAAGAAAATGGGATGAATGTCGATTGAATTCTCCAATGTAAGTTATATATACTTATGCATTTATTTGTTTTTGTACTATCATTTGCGTAGTATAAAATATATATTTTATTCATTCACATAAAATTAGTTTTTTTTTCTAACATATGATTTTTTTTTGTAGGAATATTATGCACATTTTGAAGTTTCAACAAAGTTTATTTCTAAATTATGGATTACGATATTTTAATTTTTTATATTAAGTAGTATTTTTTTATTTAATTGACCTTTTGTTTAAATAAATACTTTATATTAGTTAATTAACAATTTCCTTTACAAAGTTAATTGATTGTATAACATTTAATTTAAAATATGTCATTTTTAGTGCAACACATATATGACAAGTATATTTGTCACAATTTGTCGACTTGTTAGTTCATAAATGATGATATAATGTTCACAAGTATGATATTAATATTGTCATACAAAGTGCTATTTAATGACAATAAAAAGTTGTCACTAAAACTATCTTTTTGTGACAATTATTTTTGTCTATATTTATGTCACTAATTTGTCAATATTATGACGCTTTATATTCATCATTAATATACATTAATTTAATCACGAAATCATTTATCATCATTTAAAGTATTAGATTTAGTGACGATATGAATTATTTTATGACAAAAATTACATTTATTTGTGTTTACAATTATGTAGCCAATATTTAATGGTTTTAATTTTAAGTAGATTTTATTTTTCATCATTAAAAATACTTAATTCAGTGACGAATTTTAAATTTGTCATAAAAAATGTCAATTTTTTGTGACGATAAATAATATTATGTGACGAAATATAATTTTATTTATGACATAATTTTTGTCTTATTTTAAGGTGACGATAATCATTTTCGTCACAAAAATAATACTTACAATGGCAAATAAACAAATTGTCATGTAAATTTTTATGTTACATGGATACTGTGACGTTTTCCGTGACGATAAAAATTTATCTTATTTTTTCAGTGACGAAAATAAAAATTTTCATATCAATTTTTTGCGTTATAAAAGATATAATTACTTATAGTGTCCATCCTAAAAATTATGCCTAATTTGCACTTTATTTCAAAGGTGATGAGATGGCTTTACACGTGGAAGGGTAATTAAAATGCGTTACATTACATTGATTATAAATTTGTGCATAAATTTATTTTTAAAATTACGTTAGAATTAAAAAATTATTTTTAATTTAAACGGTTGAAAATTTAACTATTTTTTTATTTAATTAGAATTTGAATTCAATTTCTTCCATCTTCAAACATATATTATAAAAAAAAAAAAAAAAGAAAAAAATTAGGTTGGCCGATATATACTTGAGAGGCTATAACATGATAGTCAAAAGGTGTGGAATAATTCACAATTGTGCAACCTATATAGTGCTTTAGTAGCCAAACGCAATTAACACCAAAATATTTTTATTTATTTTTTTCAAAAGGCAGCTAAAGTGAGCGTTATGGGCTTCTCTTCTTTGGATACTGTAGAGGCTTAACATAGGAAAGTGATATTTTTAGTGCTGTTTTTTCATATATAGTATCTATATTTAGATTTGAACTCAGAATTCTGCTTATCCAGATTCTAATCCATCTGGACTAACAGACATTGGTAAAATACATTAATTTATTGATCATCTTGCAAAGAGTCATTAACTCAACAACTTTTTGCTTTTTTTTTTTAAAAAAAAAAAGCAATAACTTTGCCTTCACGTTTTGTATGTCAATTTAATTTCATGGCAAAGAACAAAACTTGTAATATTGAGCCGAATTTGTTGTCCTAACTTGTGTTTTTATCCTTCTAACCAAACTTACCACCATCTACATATCCACAAGTAGCTACGGCCAAAAACCAAAAAAGACTTCCTCCGATGAAGTATGTGAAGCTTCACAAGTGCAGGCTCCAGCAAGATGAGTGTTCGCCGGAGCTAGAAGCCTGTAATCAGAGAGAAAGACCGGACGACAAGAAAGATGAACGTAAAAGCCATCAATTGACAAAATTTGTTGAAGCAATGAAGAAGGTAATTACATCAAAAGATCAACACCAAACTCGTGATAGTGCTACTAAAAATGGTGTTGAAAGGATTTAAATTATTATTATTATTTTTATTTTTATTTTGAAATGAAACTAATTATTGCATATAGGTCATGTGTTCTAATAATTTGTGGCTTAATACATAACTAGTCCTCTAAATTTAAAATTTTCGTCATTTTATCCTCTCAATTTTTTGAGAAACTCCTCTGCCTCTAAACAGTTCTTAAATGTTGATACGACGTCCGTCTATTTTTCATTAAAAGAAAAATTCTACATCAGCATTTAAGGATTTATTACAGTGAAAATTAAAAATTTAGAGGATCAAATGGTTGCTCAAAAAGTTTAGAAAGTAAAATGAACTATATATGTTTCCGAATTGAGAGGTCAATGTATTAAGTTAATAATTTGAATTTGTATGTTTTAATTTAGTAGTAGTAATACTGTATTGAGATTGTGAAGCCATGAATTTGAACTCTTCTCTTGTTTATTGTCATAATATATACTAATAGTCACTACCTATATGATATCTTTCAAATTACAAACTTCTCTGATTTTTTGTTGCAGTTGGCACATCATTTCTTTTTTATTTTTATTTTATTTTATTTTAGTCTTTGTTATAATTGGATATTCATTTACAAGTTTAAAAGCTAAATGGAATTTTAATCTACACCCTAACTAATTAATTTTTAATAATTACATGTAATTTAAACGGTTAAAAGTTTAGCTATTTTCTCAATTAAAAATCATTTGAATTTCATGCATTCTCTCCCATCACAAATACATATTATAAAAAAAAAAATAATTAATTCTTTGGCCAGATTTAAATCATGTGACCTCTCCCTTTTGTCTGAAAACCTAAAAATGGACAACACATAATTTTTTTCTCTTAAATTTTATGAAAAAAAAAACAATGATTTATTACTTTATCCCAAATATTTTGTAAAATGGCTCTCAGATTTTTTTTTTCTTTTAAATTCAAATCTAATCATAATTTTATAAAAAATTATGAAATTCAAATTTTAGTCAATTAAAAATAGTCAGACTTTCAATAATTTAATTCCATGTGTAAATTAGTTTGTAGAGCATTACTGATTGTAACCTATATTAAGCCCTTTTCTTCCAAAATAATTCAAAAAAAGTAATATTGACAATGATACATTGCTGATAACAGCTTTTTGAAAAGCCTTCTAAAAGAACCAATTTTAAAAGCAAATTACAGAAAAATTTATAGCATAAAAGTATCTTTCTTCAAAAATCTATTACATAACCTAATTTTTTGACAATTAATCTATACACCTCACTTGCTCAAAATGACCATATAGCCCTTAGAATAAGCATTCATTCTACAAGAAAAAGTATTTCAATGGTTTGCTTATTGTTAACAATTAATATATATGTGGACCTTGTACTTTCACAATTTGTCACTAACCCCCCTATCCTCATCTTATCTTTGGCTTAGAAGAATATCTATACTTATCTTTTTGACCTAATACATAAATAAGAACCTGAATTTGCGCACATTTATCAAATTGGTCCCTCAATTAGTCGTTATTCCATTTTAACACCTAAAACTTGTATAAAATACCAATACAAACATCTTTGGCATGTTAATATGTTGATGTGGCAATTTTAAAGCTGATAAGAATGAGAGATTATATTGCATGCTTTTGTGTGGGTGCATGATGCATCGGAAGTCACAACTACAAAAAAACAACCAAAAATAAGGAGGAGAAATGTAGGAACTAAGAAGTGGAAGACAACAATATTTGTAAACAACCAACCAATTTCATTGCCACTGGTGGAAGTCGAGACGATCTTAGACGACTCATTTTCAGAGCTCAAATCATTCCTCGTTTTTCTATTGCCACAACTGCCTCTACCACCGCTCTGCATAGAATGATGTCGTTTTACGTATGGAGATGGGACGGACAAACCCTTCCCCTGAAAAAATTGCATAAACATCAATTTATTTTTTTTTTTGAGGAAACATAAACATCAATTTATTAACCATCTGTTTTCTAATATTAGCTCAGAATATAAATACATATAAAAATTATTCTCATATTCATATATATGTGTATGTAAAATTATATATAAACTTGTTAACCAATTAACAGGACACTTAAATCTAAGTTCAAGACTATTAAACATAATTTTAAAAATTAAAGTTCACGTGTACGTTCAATTGGACTGATTAGCTGTTAAAATCGATTTAAATTTAGTTTTTTAAATCAGCTTTTAGATTTTTTTCTGTCCAGCCCTAGTTAATGGTTTTTGTGTGTGTATGTATTATTCATAAAATTAATTTTCACATTTTAATTGAAATTATTATATTGTTCTATATAAATATTAGTATATTTTATGTCTTAATCAATAAGATCACTCCCCTATAAATAATGATGAGTGATAAATTAATTTTGAATTATTTTTTTTATCGTGTCTTACGTAGCTTTTATATAAAGTTTTTTTTTTATTATATTGATACTAAATTTTAATATCTTGTATTTTTAATTGTACTTTTGTATCTAAAATTTTTAAAATTTATATTTTAATTTTATAGATACATATTTTTTTAATGAAATCTTGGATAATTATATATGTTTAATTTTTTTTTATAGTTAACAGATGGTTAACGGTTAACTGACTGCATGTAATGATTAATCGATTAATTGTTAAACGGTTATTAATGGATACAATTTAAAATTAAATTTTAAAAAACTAATATTAATATACTGAATTTAAAAAATAGTTTCGCTTAAATTCACTGCGAAATCAATTTATACACAAGACATTTTTTTTGTTGGCGTTAAAAGTTACTATATATTTGGATATAAAGAGTAAAGATACAAAAAGTGACACAATTTAATTGTTAAAAATAATATAAATTATTCACTAATCTTACTAGTTAGGAATGATCCAGAAATTAATATTAAGGTAGCAAAATTTTAATATATTTTTACGAAGGAGGTAAAACTTTAAAAATGTTCTAAAGAAGAAGAAAATGTTTTTTATCCAAGTTTTAATTAATTTTTTAAAAGAATTCTTCCCCTTTTTCTATGAATGGGTCTAATTATTACATTTCAGACTATTAACTTCTGATTATAAATTAGCCCAAAGTTGAACGTTTTCATATTCGAGAAAAATATACTATAGATACGAGTGTATATGGACTGTTTAATCGCTACAATAGCAAAAAAAAAATTAATTTGTTCATTAATATATGTTTTTCAAAATTATTAACCATTAATCAGTATATTATATTCGGTTAATCGGTTCATTAGTTCGGTTAACCAATAAAATTCATAACATACAATTATAAAAAATTAGACCATATTCAATTCAATTTTAAATAAACAAAATAATTTAAAAATTACAAAACAAATATAATATACTAGCCAAAATTTATGTTCAATAAATTAATAGTTAATATTATAGAGTAAATTTGATATTGTTGACAATAAACATATTTAATTCTAAGTCAAAGAAAAAATTTGGACAAAATTAAATATTAAAATATAAATTATAAAATATAAGACAATATAATTAAATGTTATCAAGTAAAATATAGATACCAATATATATAATAAAAAATAATATATATAAATATTAATTAGTTATTATACGAAAATGATAAAATTTATAAAAATTTAAATATAGTTTAAATTATCATATAAATTTTATAAAAAAATATAAAAAATTAAGGTTAAAACATTACTTTATGTAAGTTTTAGAGATAAGAAAAAAAAAATTTTATAAAAATAAAAATATAATATATATACGTGAATTGGTTAACTGTGAATTACTAATATCCGAAATTGAAAATTAAAAATATTAAAAATTAAAATTAAGACTGAATTTATGGGATTAATTAATTTAAAAAAATCGATCCATTTTTAAGTTAATCAAATTTTGATTATTTTTTTTAGCCAAGGGCATAAATAAAATTGGATTTTAATTTTTATCCGTATTATTACAAATTTCTCCGGTCCCTCCATTATTCTGTCTCGTTCTTTGCTTCCTCTGGTAGTTTTTCCTGCTTCCTCCTCCTCCTCCTCCTCCTCCTCCTCCTTAATACTCGATACTATTTCTTGCTATATTCTGATTCTCGCATCCAATTGGAACATTGTGTTCTAAGATCAACAATCCTTTTGAAGTTTTGGTTCCGATCTTGGACTAGCGCAATCATAAAATCAAACCAAATGGGTGGGGGCATATCAATCTTGTTGGGATTGAAAGCAGCAATTTTATTCCTCGTCTTTTCATACCTTAGAACCCTCGGATTCACCTTATTATCAATCCCATTCCTGTATGCTTCTTTGGTAACTGTTCTAGTATCTCTAGCTTCTCACCCATCAATCAATCTCCCTATGCTTCTTGGCAAAACCCCAGATGGAAGTTTCCCACTTTGGTCAGTTATCATGTTCAGTCCATACTTATTTTTTGTCAGACTCTTTTCTGCTCTTCGAAGATTGGCTAGTGGGGAAGAGCCTTTTAGTGAGATTTGTGAAGGGGTTTATGTTGGTGGGTGGCCTTATTCGCCTGAGACATTGCCACCTGGTGACCCTGCTATTATAGATTGCACTTGTGAATTTCCAAGAAAATCGGAGTTTAAGAAGCACTCTTATTTGTGTATCCCAACTTGGGATACCAGGGCACCTCAGCCAGGGGAGATTGAATCTGCTGTCAAATGGGCTTGCAGGAAGAGGGCTCAGAATAAGCCTATTTTCATCCACTGTGGATATGGTAATTTTACTTTGTTTATTTATTTACTTTATTGAGAATTTTTATTTGTTGCTGCCAGTGAATTATGCTTGTTTCCTGATTCATAGTGGTTTTTAATAGTTGTTGCTGCTTTGATTCATATTGGTTATTATTGGTACAGTTATGTAATCGTGAACTTGTTTAGGTGTAGTGGGAGTCTAATTTCTTAGGGATCGATTATTTTCAGCTTCTCTGAACATTCTAAGAGCATTCATACCCTAAGTTGTTCTATAAGCAATGTCCTGAGCAGTCATTTTATGGGAAAAAGAGCATGGACCAAGAGACATCCCTGGTAGATTACTCTGGGACTCTTTTTTAGTGTGAAGCACTATGATCCTGTGATATGCACATGCAAATAGTTCCAGTGCCTGTTTTGATTTAAAATTTTACTGTATTAACATGCCAAAATTGTTATATTTCCATTATAAATTACTTTCCTCGCAGATGAATAATTAAGGTTGAGATTCTTTTTCTGTACCCTATAATAAGTTTGAGGCAGGTCTATTATTAGTCACTTGATTAACATTCATTCTTACAGCCTCCACTAGTACAAAATAGTAAATATGGCTGTTCTTATAATGGTCTTGTATAGTTTTTGAGCTAAATTTTGGCATTCTAGTTAATTTGGATATTTGAAAATCATGAATGGGTAACTAAGGTAACCTTCATCAAATAGTGAAATTGACGACTTTCACTAGATCAGTGGATCCTTGAATGCTAAACTTATATAAGTTGTTGCCAAATTCCTTGAATGCTTATGTAAACTTAGACAGAAAATAGGAGATTTTTTTTTTCTTGTATTGAAGCAATCCAAAGTATAGGATTTTATACACGTTACAAAGGTTCTAGCTAAGGAAATAAAGTTCCTACAAATCAGCCTCCTATGATCGTGTATAAAATAAGGAAGGTCAACTATACAGCCTGCAACACAAATATACAACCTTTAACAGCTTGGCTTAAGTTGTTCCCAAATATTTTGTTTTGAGATGTTTATTCTTAAGTTGTTCTTAAATCTTAATAATAAAATGTAGCTCTTGATATTCTTTAATGCATGATTTTAAAATAATGAGTTGTTCTTCAGCTGGTAATGAAGACTTATGGTATGGCTTATATGTATTTAAATTCATGAAATCCCATAGTTCATTTATCATTTTTATTTTGATGCACTGTAACTTATTTCGCTTTAGATTATCATTATAAAGCCAGTTTCAAGTAAGAGATGTTCTAGCTGAAATTGCACCATTTTGAGTTCAGTGATGAAATCCTACCCACTCTGGATAATGTTTATTTTCTCGGCAAACCCATGAAGAGGAAGGATATGTTACATCATTTGTTCTATAATTGGTTCAATGTCATGGAATTTCTTTTTTAACAAATAAAATTAGGAGACAAGTTGTTTAAGGTGTTGGCTACCGAACTCTCCCAATGTACCATGCTTTCGATTGTTTGACGGTTAGAATGTGTTTTAAATAGTATTGTTAGCTTACATGACAATCAAAAAAGTACCTAGTTTAGGACTGTAGTCTTTTTCGGATAGTTTTGTTACAATAGAAGCAATAATATGCTGCCAAATATGTTTGCTTACATGGATGCATGTATAGGTCATGGAAGAAGTGTAGCAGTCATGTGTGCACTGTTGGTGGGTCTAGGTGTAGTACAAGATTGGAAGGAAGCTGAGAAGGTGATCAAAGAAAAGCGACCTTGTATTAGTATGAACGCTCTCCACCGCAAATCTTTGGAAGAATGGTCCAGACATCGAATTTCTTCTCCAATGAGGTAATGAACACAAGTTATGTAATTATGTTGACTTCGGCTACACACTCGGGCTTTTGGTTGCCATAGAATTGACATGTTTGAATTGTGCATTATACAAATACCTTATTTTTATAGACTAATCTGAAGACGGTTCCGTGTGGAATCATCATTGGATACAAACGAAGATGTGTACCTAATACTATGATGTTTGATCATTTCTTGCTTTTTTCCTTTGGCAAAACCCATTCTGAGATCCCTTAACGATTAGTTTTTTCTGCATGGAGTTCTTAGATTTTAAAAGGTGCACATTGAATTTCTGAATTTTTCGATTTGTGCACATTAAATTCAAAATAAACGGTTTTGACGAGAGTGAATGAAGCATGCTGTGAATCCCGCGTGTAGTCAAAATATATTAGCCCTGAAGCCCACATCCATATTATAAAGCAAATTTTTTCCACATCAGCATGTGGAAGTATTTTTTCCATTAAAAACATTATGCCATCTCTACCATCCCCACCGTTTTCGTCATCCCCTCAGATTTATCCAAAAATACTGTTCAACCTGCAACCTCCATCTGCTGTATGTCGCCCTACAAAATGGAAAAAGAATAAAATAAGACTTGGTAGTGGTGAAGATAATTGAAAGAAAGCCAAAAGAGTTCTTCTTCATGTTTAGAATTGAAAAGAATAAAAAAAACTATTATTGTAACCTTACTGCTACATTAATTGAGAATATGTTATTGCTACAATTTTAAGTTTGAAAAAGATGAAGCTAGAAAAACAGTCTTTTAACTAATAGGTAATGGGCACTTGAAAATGTTGGAATTAATTAAGCAAATTCATATTATTCATGAACAAAAAATGCCTTTAGATAGACTAACAAAGCAAGAGAAAAAATATCGTAACTATGATTCAATTCATATCTTGATTTCCAAATACAAAAAGATAACTCTTTAAGAGAATGAAAAGAGAGAAAAAGATGGCTAGCAATTATCATGCGAGTAGATATAATGAATGCTGGGGTCGGGATTGGCCAGCATTGGGGTGGAAGTTGAAGAGTAGATATAAAAAATGTTGGGGTAGGGGCTGGGTGGCATTAGGGTGGAAGTTGAAGCGGCAGACTACGGCGTTGGCTAAAGAGCAGCCAGATCGGAATTCAAACATGAGACAAGAAGAATGGGGGTTCAATGGTAAGGAAGGAGGAGGAGAGAAGACAGAGAAAGAAGTGAGGGTTTAGTTTTTTTTTTTCCATTAATCTGATGTAAAAATTGGTAAGTCTTTAATTCTAGCCCCACAGAAATGTAAGCGTTAAGTTGGCGCTTTTGACGGTGCGATTGCAAAAGCGAGTATTTTTCACTCGTTAACACCGTGTATTTGAATCCAATGTGCATAAATCATGCAATTTCAAAATCCAATATGCACTTTTTGAAATTCAGAGATTCAATGCAGAAAATGTTCAATACCAATTCAACCTCCAAAGATTAAAAAAAAATAATAATAAAAAGTACTACTACATGTTGCAGCGTTTTCCAGACAGGCCGCTCAATTTGAATTACTCTGGTAGGCATATGCTGGAGCTGCTGCCTTCATGTTATCCTCTAGAATAGAGCTCTGCATTTAGTTTGTTACAGAAACACCAATCACAACTCGGCAATTCTTCACAAATTAACCAATATTACAAACTGGATTGCTGTTACCCCCTTTGTGTTTTGAAACTATATGATTTAAGGCTTAGTGACTAAGAGACCGCCCATAACAAACCCGAATGCAGCTTGATCACACAACAAGCCAATTATTTAACTGTTTCGTGTAAGGCATCAATCATACCAAGAACCTGCTCTCATGTTTTCTCCATCTATATATGCACCCCTTTCTTAATCAGCTATTAACAATACATACACTGCAAAAATGGCCTTAGACAATTCACAATTCAATAAAGTAATCAAAGTTTATGGATCATTTTTAAGACTTACCAGAGGGTTTCACCATCCAAGGCTGTGATGTTTAGATGTATAGACTATTTCACCACCTTAGGTGGTGACACTGGGCAGAAATCACCACCTGAGGGTGTGGTGACGAGAATAAAAACGAAAATGTAGTATTTCACTTATTTTCCTATTTTAACTCTATTTTATTTCTTCCAAAAAAAGCCCTAGAGCTCTCCTATTCCAATTGGGACACCTTTTCCATATAAGGAGGTCATTCCATCTCTAGAGGGGATGGAAAAACAATAGGAAGAATTGAAGAAACTCAAGATTTGGGATCCGAAGTTTTTTGTGGAATCGAAGCTTCAAGCACCAAGATTTTCATCTCTACTCAATTTCTAGTTTGCTTTAACTATGTTATTGAATTTGAATTGTTATTTTGGATTCTTGAACATGAGCTAAATTTTCTTTAGGGTTATCTTTGATGTACCTTGAATTCTTAATTTTTTTTTGGGTTTATCTAATTAGTTTTCTTTACTTTTGTAATTGTTTATAATTATGTTTAATGTCATCAATTAACTGGCCATTGATTTATTTATTTATTTTTTAAGATTAGTATGGAAGGAAAATTTTAAGATTGAATTTAAATTGTAAACAACACAAGAACATAGTTTGAATGGAAATAATATAACTTGGCTTGTGGGGATTATTGAGAATAGTCATAGTTCTGTTTTCATTCATTAATAGCTATTATAAAAGGTTAATGGAAATTGATGAATAAGTTTGACATCGCTTGGGAGAGCATGTTAAATATATTAGGATTATTCTTCCCTTGCTTAGGTAATTAAATTTGATTGCTGACAGATATAGAAAAAAAAAAGATAGGTTCAAGTGAATTCAAAGATACCCTAGCCTCCCATTTATTGATTTTATTCAATCTTTCAATTGTTTGTGTGCTTTACTCATATAATTTTTATTTAGTTAATTATTTTAAATCTTGCTTGTCTAAATAATATGAAATTATCACAGTTTTGGTACTTGATCATCAGTTCTTATGGGAACGATAACTCATTCACTCTTTATCACTAGAATCGATTTCGTATACTTGCGAAAATCGACAATAAGTTTTTGGCACCGTCGCCTGGGACTGATTAGATTAATATCACTACCAAATAATTTACTATTACTTTAGATTTTATTTTATTTTATTTTTAATTTCTCTCTTGATTTTATCTTGCAGGTGTATGAGAAGATCAAAAAGTTTTGAACTATTGCCATTTGATCCTGAAATTGAGCGCACCTTCAAAGCTAGATTAAGGGCACAAAGAGAAAAGAAGGAACCGAAAAAGGATAGAGTAATGGGGGAACCAGCCAGGCGCGCATTGCGCAACTATTCGACCCCAACTGTTGAAGGAGCAACATCAAGCATTGTGCAACCTACCATTGAAGCTAACAACTTTGAAATTAAGTCATCTGTATTATCTATGCTTAAAAATTCATGTCAATTTGGAGGGTTGACCACCGAAGATCCAAATTTGCATATTTCAAGATTTTTGGCTATTTGTGGCACATTTAAGACTAACGGAGCTTCTGATGAGGCAATTAGACTAAGACTCTTTCCTTTCACACTTAGAGACAAGGCTTAGAGTTGGTTGGAATCTCTGCCAGCAAGGACAATTACTAATTCGAATGATCTAACTAAGAGATTCTTAACAAAATTCTTTCCGCCAGCAAAGACGGCAAAGTTAAGATCTAAAATTAATAACTTCGCACAACGAGAGTCTGAAGCTTTATATGATACTTGGGAGAGGTTTCAAGATCTTTTGAGGAAGTGTCCACATCATGGAATAGCAGATTGGATGTTAGTGCATAATTTTTACACCGGTCTCCATCCCAACACTCGAATCTTGGTAGATGCAGCAGCAGGAGGAGCTTTCATGGGATTAGAAATGGATGATGCAATGAAACTTCTTGAGGAAATAGCAATGAATAATTATCTGTACAACTCTTTTGAGAGGAACCCTCTTAAGCAACCCAATGGAGTTCTAGTAATTGATGTTATTTCTGCTCTTAATATTAAAATAGATGCTTTAGTTACCAAAGTTGATAAATTAGGACTAAATGCTGTTCATTCTTATGTGCAGGTATATGAAACGTGTGGTGAACAACATGGAACCAATGAGTGCCAAGAAGGGATATCTTTTAATTAGCCAAATTCAGAGCAAGCTCATTATGTAGCTAATCAGGGTCACCAACAGCACAACCCATATTCTAACACGTACAACCCTGGATGGCAAAATCACCCTAATTTTTCATGGACTAACCAGCAGAATGTGCAAAGACCTCCACCTGGTTTTCAGCAACAAGAAAAAAAGACTTCATTGGAAGATTTAGTTGCTAACTTCACCAAAGCAACCACGGATTTTATGGTCGATACCAAGACTACATTTCAAAATCAACAAGCCTCTATCAAAAATTTAGAGCTTCAAATTGGTCAATTAGCACAAGCCATGATAAATAGAACTCAAGGTAGTTTACCTAGCAATACAGAGACAAATCCAAAGGAACAATTGAAGGCAGTTACATTGAGGAATGGTAGAGAGCTAGAAGAGCAAAAGAATAAGGAAGCTGATGTATCAAGAAAGGAAAAAACAGACAGCAATGATGGGGGAAAAGGTGTTAAGGAAACCGAGCAAATCAAGTCATATGTTCCACCGGTTCCTTTTCCTCAACCACTTCAAAAGCATAAAGAAGATAAGAATTTCCTTAAATTTTTAGATATATTTAAAAAACTGCACATTAACATTCCTTTTGCAGAGGCTTTAGTGGAAATGCCATCATATGCTAAATTTTTGAAGGAAATTCTTACCAAAAAGAGAAGGTTAGAAGAATATAAGACGGTGAAGTTGACAGCTGAATGCAGTGCCATTATTCAGAGAAAACTACCTCAAAAACTAAAAGATCCAGGGAGTTTTATTATTGATTGCAAAATAGAAAATAACGAGAGTAGTAAAGCTTTATGTGATCTTGGTGCTAGCATAAATCTAATGCCATTTTCTTTATTTAAAAAATTAGGATTGGGGGAAGTCAAACCCACCACCGTGTCATTGCAATTAGCGGATAGATCGATCAGACATCCTTTGGGTGTAATTGAAGACATTCTTGTCAAAATCGAAAAATTCATCTTTCCTGCTGATTTTGTAATTCTTGACATGGAAAAGGAAGGAGAAGTACCACTGATTTTAGGAAGACCTTTTCTCCGCACTGGATGCGCCTTAATTGATGTAGAATAAGGTAAGTTGACATTAAGAGTGGGACAATAAGAGGTAACTTTTAATGTTTTTAATGCTTCTAAATACCCCTCTGATTTATCTGATTGTAATCGGGTTGATATTATCGATGAATTTGTGGAAGAAACTTTAAATCAACCCGAATTTTTGTGTTCTAATGAGTTGGTGGAGATTGATGAGGTACAGGTGGTAGGATCTAGAAAAAGTGGATCAAAGAAAGGTCTTGATAGGACTTATGCTGAAATGAAGCAAGTGTTTGAGAAACTTGAGAAGGAATCAACCCCTGCAGTACCTTCCATTGTTAGAGCTCCTACATTAGAGCTTAAGCAACTTCCAGCTCATCTCAGGTATGCTTTTTTAGGAGAATTTTCTACTCTTCCTGTAATCATAGCTGCTGATTTGACTAAAGAACAAGAGAAAAAGTTATTCGCATGTTCTAAGATCACATATTAGAGCTATAGGTTGGACAATAGCTGACATTAAGGGGATTAGCCCTTCTTTGTGCATGCATAAAATTTTAATGGAAGAAAATCACAAACCTTCAATTGAACCTCAACGAAGATTAAATCCTAGTATAAAGGAAGTTGTGAAGAAGGAAGTCATCAAACTTTTAGATGCAGGAATTATATATCCTATCTCGGATAGCAATTGGGTTAGTCCCACACAAGTTGTGCCTAAGAATGGGGGAATTACTGTTGTAGCCAATGAAAATAATGAACCAATACCAACTAGAACAGTAACAGGTTGGCGTGTATGTATTGATTTCAGGAAACTTAACAATGCAACACGTAAAGACCATTTTCCCTTACCTTTTGTGGATCAAATGATTGAAAGACTTGCAGGATATAAATATTATTGCTTTCTAGATGGATATTCAGGTTATTTACAGATTCCCATTGCATCGGAGGACCAAGAGAAAACTACATTCACTTGTCCATATGGTACGTTTGCTTATAGAAGAATGACATTCGGCTTATGTAATGCACCAGCAACTTTTCAAAGGTGTATGATGGCTATCTTTTCTGATATGATTGAGGATTTTATTGAAATTTTTATGGATGATTTTTCTGTTTTTGGTTCCTCTTTTGATCATTGCCTAACTAACCTTTCCCGAGTCTTACAAAGATGTGAAGAGACTAACTTAGTCTTAAATTGGAAAAAGTGTCATTTTATGGTGCAGGAAGAAATTGTTCTTGGTCACAAGATTTTAGAGCACGGCATTGAGGTGGATAAGGCGAAGATTGAAGTGATTGACAAACTACCACCTCCAACCTCGGTTAAGGGAGTACAAAGCTTTCTTGGGCATGCGGGATTTTACCGCCGGTTCATCAAAGATTTCTCTAAAATCACCAAACCTCTTTGTAATTTGTTAGTCAAAGATATGCCTTTTGATTTTAACGAAGAGTGTTTAATTGCTTTCAACAGATTGAAAAAGGAGCTTACAACGGCACCTGTTATGGCATCGCCAAATTGGGAGTTACCATTTGAATTGATGTGTGACGCGAGTGACGTTGCAGTGGGAGTGGTTCTTGAACAAAGAAAGGACAAAAAGTTGCATGTTATCTATTATGCTAGTCGGACTTTAAATGATGCGCAACTTAATTATGCAACCACTGAAAAGGAGCTTTTAGCTATTGTTTTTTCTTTTGATAAATTCCGTTCTTATTTTATAGGAAATAAAACAATAGTTTTCACTGACCATTCGGCTATTAAGTATCTCCTTCAAAAGAAAGAAGCCAAACCAAGACTAATTAGATGGGTGTTACTTTTGCAGGAATTTGATTTTGAAATTCGAGATAAGAAAGGTGCTGAGAATGTGGTAGCTAACAATCTCTCTAGATTGGAATTAGAGAGAACTGATGATAATGAGTGCTCAATCAATGAATCATTTCCTGATGAACAACTGTACGCGATTTTTGCAACTCAAATACCATGGTATGCTGATATAGCCAACTATCTAGCTTGTGAAATAATTCCCTCAAATATGACATATCAGCAAAAGAAGAAATTCTTTTCTGATGTTAAATATTATTATTGGGAAGACCCATACTTGTTTAGATTATGTGCTTATCAGATGATTAGGCGATGTGTTCCTAAGCATGAAATGAATGATATTATAAGACATTGTTATACTCTTGAATGTGGTGGTCATTTTGGACACTCTAAAACGGCAACTAAGGTATTACAATGCAGTTTTTATTGGCCTAACTTGTTCAAAGATGCTTTTCATTTTGTTTCTACTTGTGATAGATGTCAAAGAACAGGTAACCTTTCCAAGAGAAATGAGATGCCACTACAAAACATCTTAGAAGTTGAGTTATTTGACGTATGGGGAATCGACTTTATGGGTCCATTTCCAAAATCTTGCTCAAACCAGTACATCTTGATGGCAGTGGATTATGTGTCTAAATGGGTGGAAGCAGTGGCGTTGCAAAATAATGATACTAAAAGCGCTATGAAGTTCCTAAGGAAGAATATTTTTGCCCGTTTTGGAACCCCACGAGCTATTATCAATGATGGACGTAAATATTTTTGCAATCGTTATTTAGATTCCTTATTGATAAAATATGGCGTGACTCATCGTGTAGGAACACCGTATCATCCTCAAACCAGCAGACAAGTTGAAATATCTAACAGGAAAATCAAAAGGATTCTTGAGAAAACGGTGTGTTCTTCTAAGAAATATTGGGCACGGAAACTCGATGATGCATTATGAGCATATAGAACAGCATTCAAGACTCCAATTGGGATGTCCCCGTATCGATTGGTATATGAAAAATCATGCCACTTGCCCGTGGATTTGGAACATAAAGCATATTGGGCATTGAGGCTGTTAAATTTTGATGAAAGAGCCGCAGGAGAAAAAATATTGTTACAACTCAATGAAATGGATAAGTTTCACCTTCAAGCTTACGAGAATGCCAAAATTTATAAAGAACGGACCAAGAAGTGGCATGACAAACATATTATAAGACACGAGTTTTATGTTGGACAAAAGGTTTTATTATTTAACTCTTGTCTTAAACTTTTTCCAGATAAACTTCGATCTCCTTGGTCTGATCCATTCGCAATTTTAAGGATTTTTCCTTATGGAGCTATTGAAGTTTAAAGTGTGGATCGTACTTTTAAAGTAAACAGGCACCGACTGAAACCTTATTTCGAGGGTGATAGCATCTCATCCATCGAAGTCCTCTGACTCAAGTAAAAGGGCATAATTCGGTCTAGCTATAGACATTAAACAAAGCGCTAATTGGGAGGAAACCCAATCATTCAATAATTTTTTTTTAGTTTAATTTATTTTATTTCATTTATTTATTTGAATTTTAGTAGATTTTTTTTAAGCTTAATATTTATTTATATATTTTTTATTATTATTAATTATTGATTTTTTTATTGAAATTTAAAATTATTTTTTCTTTTGCAGATTTAAATTGGTAAGTAAAAAAAAAAAAGAAGCAAAAGTTAAATCGTGGAAAAGGGAAATTGCCAAAGTACAACAAATGATGCAAAGGAGACCAGTGGGTTCCACGAGAGTAAAGTGTGAAATGGGAAATGAAAAAAAGGCAAAGTAAATCAACAATTGCAAATTGGCAGTGAATTTCACGATCCCACACCGTGAAATCGTTTACGGCATCGCTTGGGTTGTTATTATTTCATTTTTTAGCAGACCCTTTCACGTGCCTGGCCCATGAAGTAATTTCTTTTCCTTTAATTTAGGCACAATAAAACCTCACCAGGTCCCATCGTGAACTGCATCTTTTTCAAAGAACCCAAATTTCTTTGCTTTAACAGTCTCGATTTTATCTTGCTGTGGATTAAAATTAGAAACAAGTTTTCTTTCTCTTGATCATTCCTCTCTTCTTCTTCTCATTCGTCTTCATCTAAGCAGAGATTCTATATATTTTTGTTTGTGTTCTTAAATCCCTAGTTTTTCTAATTGGAGATTTTAAAAATCAGATCCAATCATGGGGAGAGAAGGAGAGAAAAGGAAGAGTACAGCAATTTCCACTACAAGGAGTAAGAAGGCAGTTGAAAGGCAGCAAAAACAGGGGAAACCATCCAAGAAGAAATCGAGACCGACGCCAGCCACCATCGAAGAGCAGGAAGTAGTCGAACCTCAAAGATTAGGTGAGCATAATTTTCAGTTTGGTACACCATTCCAGCAAACCAGGTATGAACAAATTCGCAATAGACACTATGGTGCTATGAAATTTTTTGATAAGAATATGCTTCAGACTTTGGGTTTGTTTAATGATGTTTATGCGTTAATGAAAGGAATTGGTTGGGAATCGTTCATGAATTTTGAAAATCATAGTTACCACGATTTGACCTTAGAATTTCTAACCTCTTTAAAATGTGATATAAGCCCACACCATATGAATGATACCGATACATTCACATTTAGACTTAGAAATAAGAACTACAAGCTCAATTTACCAACTTTGAATTCTATTTTTAAGTTGTCCAACCAAGGTCATCGTTCATATCCTAAGGATTTTAGTATTTCTGGTGCTTGGCGCATCCTTACTGATAGTAGTGAAGATTTTCACCCTGCAGTGAGTAAATCATCTAACTTGCTGCATGCATTTCGTTATATTCATAGGGTGCTATCCCATACTTTTTGTAGTAGGGGTAATAGCCAAGGATCTGTCACAAAGTTTGAGTTATTCTTTTTGTATTGCATGCACCAAGGTATCCTGGTTAATGGTGGTGTTTGGCTTTTAGACCACCTCAAAAAGGTGAGTGAGCAAGAGGAAAAATTGTCGTAGGAGACTTTGTTACGGCCATAGCAAAACATTTCAGAATAGGAAACTTGGGTCCGTTTTCAATACGAACCAGTTATGTGGATTTTGAAACTTTTCAATCTATGGAATTCTGTAAATGGGATGCTAATCAATGGATGTTGTTAGATAGAAATGGCAATTCTATTCCCATTGAGAAACAACAGGTTGAGGATGTGCATGACAGCCCATAAGAGCCGACCGAGCAAGAAGAGAGCCCGATTTTACTACTCACTGAACTAAGCTCCTCCAACACCACCTTAACTATTGAGCAATTGAAAGTTCATGTTGATGCCAGAATTGATAATGTGCAAGCGCAGATCTCCAACCTGCGGGATCGCGTGGAGTTTTTAATTGCGTCCCTCGTACCATGTTTTCGTCCACCTCTGTAGTCTCTCATGCCATGTAGTCCTCAAAATTTCAGGGAAGTGTTCTAATTTTTCTTACTAATTGTTTTATTTTTTTTCCTGCCAATCATTTTCATGCTTTGAGGACAATGTATATTTTAAGTTTGGGGGTGGTTGCAATTTGTTTTGTATGGTTTAAATTTTCTTTGAAAAAAAAATTTGAATTAATTTGAGCTTGAAATTTGCTTGGACCTTGTTTGGCGTTTGAATTTAAATGTATTTGAACTCGATTTCGGATGATGGCCTCTAATTAAAGACTAAGTTAAGCTAGAGTATAGTTTGACGGTGGCTAAGTTAGGTTGATCATTTTGTGCTTAAGCTTCATTCTGTCGATGAACAAACTTTCTAAATTATGACTTTCATATTAAGATTGATTTATTTTAATAAGCTAGCACAAATAATTTTTTCTCATCTTTTTGCATCCAGCATGATTAATTTTAATTATGTTTCTCTAGAACAGGATGTATGAGTTCTTAAAAAAAAAAAAAATTGAACTTGCTTGCAAGAGACACTGTTAATGCATTTGAAAACTTTATTTTAACCTTGCCTTGATATGCATAGACTTTTAATTAAGCAATGAATTAGAAATATGGGATGTCCAGAAACCAAAAAGAAAAAAAATAAAATAATAAATGTTTATCTTTTCCTTTTTGAGAAGTGGTTTACCAACATTGGTCGGTTCAAGTGGTACGGCACTTGTTCCCCTTAAGCAAGGATTCGGTAATGATCCTTGTGAATGGAAAAGATCAATGCTGGGAGAGCTTTACCCCGTCGGAGCCGTTCATAGCTAGAAATTTGCCACGCAAAAAAAAATGATTCACCATCGTTGGTTGATTCAGGTGGTTCGGCACCTGTTTCCCTTAAGCAAAGTCTCGGTAATGAAATTTGTGTATGAAAAAAACTAGTGTTGGGAGAGTGTACTCTCGTAGGGGCCGATATAAACTCGAACAAAAGCCATTAAAAATGCCTCAAATAGGAAAAGTGAATAAAATAAAATAAAAAATTGGCTCCTGTGTTCTCTAAGTTTATTTGCACAAATTTGTAAATTTTGTTTATCTTAACAGGTTGAGTACATGTTTCCCTATGTATTGGCTTAACTCTTATAGAAACTTAACTGTGTGGTCATGATTCTAAATTCTCTATATCTCATTCTTGAGAACTTTGTTGACATTGTTACGCTTGGTGTGGATTGATGAGAATTTATTGTGAAATGCTAGCTGCTTATGATAAGTCAATTTAGCTTTTAAAGTCATGGTTTATAGGAAGCTGGACTTCGTTGGATTTGGACTGTAAAAGAGAAAACGAAAAATGTACTTGTGCTAATTGGTAAATATTGCTTTTACTTATCTTGGTTAAGATTGGTTGCTATCATCTGAAAATCTGAGTTTGAATTATTTAAAAGTGTGATTTATTCTTCTTTACTCGAGGACGAGCAAAGTTCAAGTTTGGGGGTATTTTGTTAGTAGGTTTTACAGAGGTTTTTATGGGTCATTTTTAAGTAAATTTTAGGTTGGAATAGTAGTTTAGTAGCTAATTTTCATTATCTTTTAGTTACATTTTTTAATTCTTTTCTTTTGATTGCTAAGTTAGCTTAATTGTGTTAATCTTGGTGGTTTTAGGATTAATCTTATTAATCTTCAATGATTAATGGGTTAGAAGTTCATTTGAAGACATAAAGTTTGCATTGGAAGCTTTAGAGGTTCAAAAAGAGTGCAAAATGGTGAAAGATGACAATCAGAGGGTTTCACCACCCAAGGCTGTGATGTTTAGATGGATAGACTATTTCACCACCTTAGGTGGTGACACTGGGCAGAAATCACCACCTGAGGGTGTGGTGACGGGGATAAACACGGGAATGGAGTGTTTCACTTATTTTCCTATTCTAACTCTATTTTATTTCTTCCAAAACAAGCCCTAGAGCTCTTTTATTCCAATTGGGACACTTTTTCCATATAAGGAGGTCATTCCATCTCTAGAGGGGATGGAAAAACAATAGGAAAAATTGAAGAAACTCAAGATTTGGGATCCGAAGATTTTTGTGGAATCGAAGTTTCAAGCACTAAGATTTTTATCTCTACTCAATTTCAAGTTTGCTTTAACTATGTTATTGAATTTGAATTGTTATTTTGGATTCTTGAACATGATTAACATGAGCTAAATTTTCTTTAGGGTTATCTTTGATGTAGCTTGAATTCTTAAATTTTTTTGGGTTTATCTGATTAGTTTTCTTTGCTTATGCAATTGTTTATGATTGAGGATCCCAAATCTTGAGTTTCTTCAATTCTTCCTCTTGTTTTTCCATCCCCTCATTAGAGATGGAATGACCTTTTTATATGGAAAAAGTGTCCCAATTGGAATAGGAGAGCTCTAGGGCTTGTTTTGGAAGAAATAAAACAGAGTTCGCATAAGAAAATAAGTGAAACACTCCATTCCCATTTTTATCCCCGTCACCAAACCCTCAGGTGGTGATTTCTGCCCAGTGTCACCACCTAAAGTGGTTAAATAGTCTGTCTATCTAAACATCACAGCCTTGGGTGGTGAAACCCTCTGGTTGTCATCTTTCACCATTTTGCACTCTTTTTGAACCTCTAAAGCTTCCAATACAAACTTTATGTCTTCAAATGAACTTCTAACCCATTAATCATTGAAAATTAATAAGATTAAATCTAAAACCACCAAAATTAACACAATTAAGCCAACTTAGCAATCAAAAGAAAAGAATTAAAAAATGTAACTAAAAGATAATGAAAATTAGCTACTAAACTACTATTCCAACCTAAAATTTACTTAAAAATGACCCATAAAAACCTATGTAAAACCTACTAACAAAATACTCATAAACTTGAACTTTGCCCGTCCTTGAGTAAAGAAGAATAAACCACACTTTTAAACAATTCAAACTCAGATTTTCAGATGATAGCAACCAATCTTAACCAAGATAAGTAAAAGCAATATTTACCAATTAGCACAAGTACATTTTTCGTTTTCTCTTTTACAGTCCAAATCCAACGAAGTCCAGCTTCCTATAAACCATGACTTTAAAAGCTAAATTGACTTATCATAAGCAGCTAGCATTTCACAATAAATTCTCATCAATCCACACCAAGCGTAACAATGTCAACAAAGTTCTCAAAAATGAGATATAGAGAATTTAGAATCATGACCACACAGTTAAGTTTCTATAAGAGTTAAGCCAATACATAGGGAAACATGTACTCAACCTGCTAAGATAAACAAAATTTACAAATTCGTGCAAATAAACTTAGAGAACACAAGAGCCAATTTTTTATTTTATTTTATTCACTTTTCCTATTTAAGACATTTTTAATGGCTTTTGTTCGAGTTTATATCGGCCCCTACGGGAGTACACTCTCCCAACACTAGTTTTTTCCATACACATAGCTTATTACCGAGACTTTGCTTAAGGAAAACATGTGCCGAACCACCTGAATCAACCAGCGATCGTGAACCATTTTTTTTTCTTTTCGTGGCAAATTTCGAGCTATGAATGGCCCCGACGAGGTAAAGCTCTCCCAGCATTGATCTTTTCCATTCACAAGGATCATTCCCGAAACCTTGCTTAAAGGGAACAAGTGCTGTACCACTTGAATGGACCAATGTTGGTAAACCACTTCTCAAAAAGGAAACGATAAACATTTATTATTATTATTTTTTTTTGGTTTCTGGACATCCCATATTTCTAAATTCATTGCTTAAAAATTAAAAGTCTATGCATATCAAGGCAAGGTTAAAATACAGTTTTCAAATGCATTAACAGTGTGTCTTGTAAGCAAGTTCAATTTGTTTTTTTTTTAGAACTCATACATCCTGTTCTTGAGAAACATAGTTAAAATTAAACATGCTGGATGTAAAAAAATGAGAAAAAAAATCATTTGTGCTAGCTTATTAAAATAAATCAATTTAGATATGAAAGTCATAATCTGGAAAGTTTGTTCATCGATAGAATGAAGTTTAAGCACAAAATGATCAACCTAACTTAGCCACTATCAAATTATACTCTAGCTTAACTTAGTCTTTAATTAGATGCCATCATCCGAAATCGAGCTTAAATACATTCAAATTCAAACGCCAAACAAGGTCCAAGCAAATTTCAAGCTCAAATTAATTCAATTTTTTTTTCTTTCTTCAAAGGCAAAATAAACCATACAAAACAAATTGCAGCCACCCCCAAACTTAAAATATGCATTGTCCTCAAAGCATGAAAATGATTGGCAGGAAAAAAAACAAAACAATTAGTAAGAAAAATTAGAACACTTCCCTGAAATTTTGAGGACTACATGGCATGAGAGACTACGGAGGTGGACGAAAACATGGTACGAGGGATGCAATTAAAAACTCCATGCGATCCCGCAGGTTGGAGATCTGCGCTTGCACATCATCAATTCTGGCATCAACATGAACTTTCAATTGCTCAATAGTTAAGGTGGTGTTAGAGGAGCTTGGTTCAGTGAGTAGTAAAATCGCGCTCTCTTCTTGCTCGGTCGGCTCTTCTGGGCTATCATGCACATCCTCAACCTGTTGTTTCTCAATGGGAATAGAATTGCCATTTCTATCTAACAACATCCATTGATTAGCATCCCATTTACAGAATTCCATAAATTGAAGAGTTTCAAAATTCACATAACTGGTCCGTATTGAAAACGGACCCAAGTTTCCTATTCTGAAATGTTTTGCTATGGCCGTAACAAAGGCTCCTACGAAAATTTTTCCTTTCTCTTGCTCACTCACCTTTTTGAGGTGGTCTAAAAGCCAAACACCACCATTAACCAAGATACCTTGGTGCATGCAATACAAAAAGAATAAGTCAGACTTTGTGACAGACCCTTGACTATTACCCCTACTACAAAAAGTATGGGATAGCACCCTATGAATATAACGAAATGCATGCAGCAAGTTAGATGATTTACTCACTGTAGGGTGAAAATCTTCACTACTATCAGTAAGGATGCGCCAAGCACCAGACATACTAAAATCCTTAGGATATGAACGATGACCTTGGTTGGACAACTTAAAAATAGAATTCAGAGTTGGTAAATTGAGCTTGTAGTTCTTATTTCTAAGTCTAAATGTGAATGTATCGGTATCATTCATATGGTGTGGGCTTATATCACATTTTAAAGAGGTTAGAAATCCTAAGGTCAGATCGTGGTAACTATGATTTTCAAAATTCATGAACGATTCCCAACCAATTCCTTTCATTAACGCATGAACATCATTAAACAAACTCAAAGTTTGAAGCATATTCTTATCAAAAAATTTCATAGCACCATGGTGTCTATTGCAAATTTGTTCATAACTGGTTTGCTGGAATGGTGTACCAAACTGAAAATTATGCTCACCTAATCTTCGAGGTTCGACTACTTCCTGCTCTTCGATGGTGGCTGGCATCATTCTCGATTTCTTCTTGGATGGTTTCCCCTGTTTTTGCTGCCTTTCAACTGCCTTCTTACTCCTTGTAGTGGAAATTGCTGCACTCTTCCTTTTCTCTCCTTCTCTCCCCATGATTGGATCTGATTTTTAAAATCTCCAATTAGAAAAACTAGGGATTTAAGAACACAAACAAAAATATATAGAATCTCTGCTTAGATGAAGACGAATGAGAAGAAGAAGAGAGGAATGATCAAGACAAAGAAAACTTGTTTCTAATTTCAATCCACAACAAGACAAAATTGGGACTGTTAAAGCAAAGAAATTTGGGTTCTTTGAAAAAGATGCAGTTCACGATGAGACCTGGTGAGGTTTTATTGTGCCTAAATTAAAGGAAAAGAAATTACTTCATGGGCTAGGCACGTGAAAGGGTCTGCTAAAAAATGAAAAAATGAAATAATAACAACCCAAGCGATGCTGTAAACGATTTCACGGTGTGGGATCGTGAAATTCACTGCCAATTTGCAATTGTTGATTTACTTTGCCTTTTTTTCATTTCCCATTTCACACTTTACTCTCGTGGAACCCACTGGTCTCCTTTGCATCATTTGTTGTACTTTGGCAATTTCCCTTTTCCACGATTTAACTTTTGCTTCTTTTTTTTTTTAACTTGCCAATTTAAATCTGCAAAAGAAAAAATAATTTTAAATTTCAATAAAAAAAATCACTAATTAATAATAAAAATATATAAAAATAAATATTAAGCTTAAAAAAATCTACTAAAATTCAAAAAAAAAATAAATAAATGAAATAAAATAAATTAAACTAAAAAAAATTTATTGAATGATTGGGTTGCCTCCCAATTAGCGCTTTGTTTAATGTCTATAGCTAGACCGAATTATGCCCTTTTACTCGAATCAGAGGACTTCGATAGATGAGATGCTATCACCCTCGAAATAAGGTTTCAGTCGGTGCCCGTTTACTTTAAAAGTACAATCCACACTTTAAACTTCAATAGCTCCATAAGGAAAAATCCTTAAAATTGTGAATGGAACATATGACTTGATTTGCTCGATTTCCTTAACACCTTCTCCCCCATCATTGCTGTCCGTTTTTTCCTTTCTTGATACATCAGCTTCCTTATTCTTTTGCTCTTCTAGCTCTCTACCATTCCTCAATGTAACTGCCTTCAATTGTTCCTTTGGATGTTTCTGTATTGCTAGGTAAATTACCTTGAGTTCTATTTGTCATGGCTTGAGCCAACTGACCAATTTGAAGCTCTAAATTTTTGATAGAGGCTTGTTGATTTTGAAATTTAGTCTTGGTATCGACCATAAAATCTGTGGTTGCTTTGGTGAGGTTAGTAACTAAATCTTCCAATGAAGTCTCTTTTTCTTACTGCTGAAAACCAGGTGGAGGTCTTTGCACATTCTGCTGGTTAGTCCATGAGAAATTAGAGTGATTTTGCCATCCAGGGTTGTACGTGTTAGAATATGGGTTGTGCTGTTGGCGACCCTGATTAGCTACATAATGAGCTTGCTCCGAATTTGGCTGATTAAAAGATATCCCCTCTTGGCACTCATTGATTTCATGTTGTCCACTACACGTTTCACATACCTGCACATAAGAATGAACAGCATTTAGTCCTAATTTATCAACTTTGGTAACTAAAGAATCTATTTTAATATTAAGAGTAGAAATAGCATCAATTTCTAGAACTCCATTGGGTTTCTTAAGAGGGTTCCTCTCGGAAGAGTTGTACAGATAATTATTCATTGCTATTTTCTCAAAAAGTTTCATTGCATCATCCATTTCTAATCCCATAAAAGCTCCTCCTGCTGCTGCATCTACCAAGATTCGAGTGTTGGGATGGAGACCAGTGTAAAAATTCTACACTAACATCCAGTCTGCTATTCCATGATGTGGACACTTCCTCAAAAGATCTTGAAACCTCTCCCAAGTATCATATAAAGCTTCAGACTCTCGTTGCGCGAAGTTATTAATTTCATATCTTAACTTTGTCGTCTTTGCTGGCGGAAAGAATTTTGTTAAGAATCTCTTAGTTAGATCATTCGAATTAGTAATTGTCCTTGCTGGCAGAGATTCCAACCAACTCTAAGCCTTGTCTCTAAGTGTGAAAGGAAAGAGTCTTAGTCTAATTGCCTCATCAGAAGCCCCGTTAGTCTTAAATGGGCCACAAATAGCCAAAAATCTTGAAATATGCAAATTTGGATCTTCAGTGGACAACCCTCCAAATTGACATGAATTTTGAAGCATAGACAATACAGATGATTTAATCTCAAAGTTGTTAGCTTCAATGGTAGGTTGCACAATGCTTGATGTTGCTCCTTCAACAGTTGGGGTCGAATAGTCGCGCAATGCGCACCTGGCTGGTTCCCCCATTACTATATCCTTTTTCGGTCCCTTCTTTTCTCTTTGTTCCCTTAATCTAGCTTTGAAGGTGCGCTCAATTTCAGGATCAAATGGCAATAGTTCAAAACTTTTTGATCTTTTCATACACCTGCAAAACAAAATCAAGAGAGATTAAAAATAAAATAAAATAAAATCTAAAGTAATAGTAAATTATTTGCTATTGATATTAATCTAATCAGTTCTCGGCGACGGCGCCAAAAACTTGTTGTCGGTTTTCGCAAGTATACGAAATCGATTCTAGTAATAAAAAGTGAATGAGTTATCGTTCCCACAAGAACTGATGATCAAGTATCAAAACTGTGATAATTTCCTATTATTTAGACAAGCAAGATTTAAAATAATTAACTAAATAAAAATTATATGAATAAAGCACACAAACAATTGAAAGATTGAATAAAATCAATAAATGGGAGGCTAGGGTATCTTTGAATTCACTTGAACCTATCTTTTTTTTTTTTTTTCTATATCTGTCAGCAATCAAATTTAATTACATAAGCACGGGAAGAATAATCCTAATATATTTAACATGCTCTCCCAAGCGATGTCAAACTTATTCATCAATTTCCATTAACCTTTTATAATAGCTATTAATGAATGAAAACAAAACTATGACTATTCTCAATAATCCCCACAAGCCAAGTTATATTATTTCCATTCAAACTATATTCTTGTATTGTTTACAATTCAAATTCAATTTTAAAATTTTCCTTCCGTACTAATCTTAAGAAAATAAATAAATCAATCAATGGGCAGTTAATTGATGGCATTAAACATAATTATAAACAATTACAAAAGTAAAGAAAACTAATCAGATAAACCCAAAAAAAAATTAAGAATTTAAGCTGCATCAAAGATAACCCTAAAGAAAATTTAGCTCATGTTAATCATGTTCAAGAATCCAAAATAACAATTCAAATTCAATAGCATAGTTAAAGCAAACTAGAAATTGAGTAGAAATGAAAATCTTGGTGCGTGAAACTTCGATTCCAAATCTTGAGTTTCTTCAATTCTTCCTCTTGTTTTTCCCGTTCCCCCCTAGAGATGGAATGACCTCCTTATATGGAAAAAGTGTCCCAATTGGAATAGGAGAGCTCTAGGGCTTGTTTTGGAAGAAATAAAACAGAGTTCGCATAAGAAAATAAGTGAAACACTCCATTCCCATTTTTATCCCCGTCACCACACCCTCAGGTGGTGATTTCTGCCCAGTGTCACCACCTAAGGTGGTGAAATAGTCTGTCCATCTAAGCATCACAGCCTTGGGTGGTGAAACCCTCTGATTGTCATCTTTCACCATTTTGCACTCTTTTTGAACCTCTAAAACTTCCAATGCAAACTTTATGTCTTCAAATGAACTTCTAACCCATTAATCATTGAAAATTAATAAAATTAAATCTAAAACCACCAAGATTAACACAATTAAGCCAACTTAGCAATCAAAAGAAAAGAATTAAAAAATGTAACTAAAAGATAATGAAAATTAGCTACTAAACTACTATTCCAACCTAAAATTTAATTAAAAATGACCCATAAAAACCTATGTAAAACCAACTAACAAAATAAAAAATAATGAAAATTAGCTACTAAACTACTATTCCAACATAAAATTTACTTAAAAATAACCCATAAAAACCTATGTAAAACCTACTAACAGGCATCAATCATACCAAGAACCTGCTCTCTTGTTTTCTCCATCTATATATGCACCCCTTTCTTAATCAGCTATTAACAATACATACACTGCAAAAATGGCCTTAGACAATTCACAATTCAATAAAGTAATCAAAGTTTTTCAAGAATCAAAGAGCATATCACATGAACTTATGAAAAAACTCTGTTCAGAAACTCCTTAAATAATGCCTCCAACTCCGACATAAACCTTGTAATTGCACATGTTCAGATTCAGTCAGAATTTAGAGGCAAACGAACGTAAACGGTGATTGGCACCAGTCCAAATATCTATTGCAAGATTATAAATGCACAAAATATCTAGCATCAGTCATATACATGACATATCAATCAAAGCAACTTATTAACAGACCAATGCATCTCTATAGTGAATATATACAGTGTTGTGTGCAAAATACAAGTATTATTCTCATTTGTCATCCTATACAGTAAGATACCCATTAGATAATAAAATGGGAGCAAAAAATGAAAGAAAAGAAATGAGCATGAACACTGGCTCCATAAGCTGTAAAAGCATGTCCTAGTGCTATATTTCTGACCACATACTGTCTTTCTGCAACCTTAATGCTCAGAATGCTACACCATTACTATGGGAATGAAGGCAGCCTATAAAAATTATTAACTACCACCACGTTTAGCAGCCTCTGCACTACTTGTTGTCATAAAGGACTCTCCACAACCACATTGCCCTTTAGAGTTGGGATTAATGAAAATAAATTCAGATCTGCACAAAAATTATATTAAAATAATCAAAATACTACCGTTGCTGCAAATATCATTGAGTGAAAAGCGAAAAGCTGAACTGAAATGATTGCGAGATGGGCAGAGAGAAAAGCTAGAGCTCAACTTCTGAATGCAAAGCTCCCACATGCTTTGAAATGAAATCAATTTTGAAAAAGCATTTAAAAGTACAAGCTTTGTATCCAGTTGAGCGCACTGAACAAGTTTATCTTAAGCTAGGATATGCTTAAAAATTGTAATATCAGAAACAAATTTAAATAAAAATAATGTTAAAGAGCAACTGCAGACTAATTATTAGGAATCAAATAATTACCGGAGCTTATCATCAACAAAATCCATCTTAGTTCCAATTACATGCATCAGAGCCTTTGGATCAATCAATATCTTCACACCTTGATCTTCAACCAATTCATCGAACTTTCCTTTCTCATCTGCGCACTCAATCTCAACCAAAATTAATGAACTTTCCATTACGCTAATTAACGCAGTTTCTTTAATTCCACATGATAATTGGAGAGTTTCACAAAACCAGCCGTAAGAAAGAGAAGCTAGGGTTAGGGTTTGGTTGGCTCTAACCTGCATAATTAAGGGTGTAGGATAATCCGTTGCAGCCGCGAGCCTTGACGCCCAACCGTAGGAAAGGGCGTTGTCGCAGCTGCAGCAGCAGACGTATTCTAGCAGCCGCCGCGTCCGTCAGGCTTAAGGCCTGCCGTCTAGCCGTGGGTCCCAGCTTCTCCGCTGACGCCACCAAAATCTTAGACGCTGAACGAACTGCCATCTCTCAGAAATGGAAATTGCTGAGCGTGGAAATGCCAAACTTCAATTTTAGCTCACTGTCGTGACCGACTCCGACAGTTGAACACACAAGATCTTGCAAGGATCCTTGCTGAGGATGGTTTTTAATGCACTGAACTTTATACATTTGGTTCCATGTAGTTTTAATGGTTTGACTTTTCAAATCACCACTATTACATCCAATTGAATTCAATTTAAATTTAACATAGAATTAAAAGTTAGCTCGGCTAATTTTGGACGAAATGACTACAAAATTCATTAAAAAAAATAAATACTATAAATTTATTTTTTTTTCTGCTATTTTAAATTGATTTCACATTATATTAATAAAATATGTATTTTAATTTTATTAATTTCGTTCAGATTGAATTAATAAAATATGCATTTTAATTTTAATATATATATATATATACACACACATGTGAGTTACCTTAAAATTGAATAATTGAAAAAATATATAAATTTAATATTAATTTTAAAAAAATATAGATATCTAATATAAAAAAATTAATTTATATTTTGATAAAAAAAATGAAATATAAATAAAAAATAAAAAATATCAAAAATTTTAAATAAAATAACAAGACTTTTATTCTTTATTTCCAAATAATTCCATTGTTTGCATGGTCAAGAGAACATTAGACAGGGCCCAAAGCCCTAAACAAAGAAGAAACCCAATGAAGGTCAACACTCAACGCGGCTAGTAAACCTTCATTAGCTTTTGCTAGTAGTAGTAATGCACTGGAAGCTTGCACGTGTGCAAGATGTCGTTTTCCAATAAAAATATGCCACGTCTGTCTGGAAATGTCCAATATATTGTAGCAGAATCGGGTGAGGTTGGTAGGGCACGACTCCTCCTCCTACTTGTAGGCTGCAGCTGTTGTCTTCTTTGTTGTTTCCGCCCATTCCAGAGTTCTCTTTCATCGGCCACCTTCATTTGTAACATCTTTTCTTTCTTTTTATTTGATTTTAATCCTTATTCAAAGGTACTTCTTATGATTATCAGATTATACAGTATTGATATTTGCTACTGGGCTTCTGTTTCTTTTATCTTTTTATTTGATAAATCTGAAAAGGTTTGTTACTCTTGATTTAATCTGTCTTCAATTTAGGGCACTTCACTTTTTTTTTAATAAATATATATATACTTGTTCTGATTGCGGTTGAAGGTACAAATCCAAAACTGTATGCTATTATGAAAATGAAGACACTACGAGTGCTGTAATTCCTATAAAGGATTGAGAAATAATATTTCTGAGTTGCAGTGTATGGACTACGTATTACTGCAAGTGGAATCTTGTTGCCAAACATGGCTTATTTGATTTGGCTGTTTCAAGTGTCTTAACAATATGGGAAGAATTGTATTATTAAGCTTAAGGCTCATTTTATTTGTTTAGTTTAACAATCTGCTATATCACTCAAATCAAAACAAGTTAGAGGACTGATTGGCTTAGCGTAAATGCATGCTTTGCATTAGTTGTTTGATCAATTCACTTGCTAGGTACATGCTAATGGGGATTATGGCCTTACACATCCTTTTGATTTTGTCTGTTTTCTCTGTAATGTGAAGAAGCTGTACATGGTAGATTTATAATTATGACTTGCAAACATTGAACAAATCACAATTGTGATTTGCAAGAAAAATTGTTATAATTATAGTTTTTACAACATACACCAGACTCCTTGGTAAGCACCAAAGAAAATTGATTCCAATTGTTTTTAGTTGGAGCTCGAAGCTGAGACCTTTTAGTACATTAGGATCTGCTTTTAGGGTTGGGATGTCCTCTGGGGGATGATAGATTCCAATTTTGATTATGCATAAACTGATTATATCCTGGCTTTTTTTACTTTGTTTGTGTTTCAGGTGAGAAGATGTCAACTGTGAGACTTCCGACTTCATGCTTGATCAAAAGTGCACCCCCTAGCAAAGCTGAAGCAAGAAACAGATCGTTTGTCTTAGTCAACGGCCTGCGTTCCTTAGGTTCTGTGAAAAATGTATCTAAAGCATTCGGCTTGAAGTCATCTTCCTTCAAGGTTTCTGCAATGTCGAATGTATACAAGGTGAAAGTAATAGGGCCAAATGGCGAAGAGAATGAATTTGAGGCCCCTGATGATACATATATCCTCGACTCAGCTGAAAGTGCAGGATTGGAGCTGCCTTATTCGTGTAGGGCTGGAGCATGTTCTACTTGTGCCGGGCAGCTGGTATCTGGGTCTGTGGACCAATCAGACGGGTCGTTCCTCAATGAAGAGCAGATGGAGAAGGGATATGTACTTACCTGTGTCTCGTATCCGACTTCTGACTGTGTGATACACACCCACAAGGAAAGTGATCTCTACTGAACCATGTAAGTAGCATGCTTGGTAGTGAATCTAAATGCAATGCAAGCTACTAAGCTAGACGCTTGGTATCTATATATTGCTTTTAGTTCAATGTTTGTACTAGCCTTTATTGTGGAATATGATTTGCCCTTGGTATGAAGCTTCATTCCTGATGATTTTTACCCTTCAAATTTTGCATTTGGAGTAAGTTTTGTTTTAACATTAGGATCAAATTACTTTCTCTTTGGAAAGAAGAATATTTGGGAAAGAAATCTGAATGTATTACAGTTGCATTTTACTTTAACACTACAGTTACTAAAGAACACCAAAACTTCAATTGTAAATTAAATTCTTTATATAATCATCAACCCCTGAGAGATGGCTATAACCTTGTATTTAGATGAAGACAACCTTTGATTAAAAAGTGGTCCATGAAAACAAGAAAATGCTTCAGCGTCTTGGAAGGCAAATTATACAGTAAGTTGGAAGACTTTGGATACCTAGAGTTAACTAGAGTTAATTACCTCAAGTATGATCCCAACAATGCTGTGGTCATAAGATAAATTTTTGTTATTTATTTATTTTTTTTTTAAATTTGTTTTCACCAAAGGTAATCTTTATAGTTTATATGATCTTACACTTATAGAGGCTGAAGATGTCTACCTAAAACCATACATCCACGTGCTCCTTTTCTTCAAAGGGGCACACAGCCATGTGTCCTTTAAGCCATCCGGCTGTGGTGCTCTCTCTACTTCTAAATGAGGCCCCCGCAAATTAGCGATGCGTATTAGTTGGGTTTGGGTCAACTCGATCCGAAACTCGAAATTTCACTAAAATTATTATTCAAACTAACTCTAATTTATAATAGGGTTCGGAACCGAATAACTAAAAAATTTTCGGGCCTTGAACCAACTCATCCGAATTTTATTTATTTATTTATTTTTTAATTTAAACATAATTAAACAATAATATAAATTTATTAAATACCTATTAATAACCTGTTAACATAGTGACCATATAATATTTAAAATGTCTAATTAAATACTTAATTAACATATAAATACCTATTAATATAGTCACCATATAATATGAAAAATACCTAATTCACATGTTCACTATCATAAAACATCTAAAAATTACAAGAAATTAATAACAACATTCTTGATATTTAATTAATAACAACATTAAAATTGAATTGTCCACAAAATGCCACCATCTTCCATCTTTATTTACTCCACGAACCACCTACTAATGCGATCTCTTCCTCCAATTCAATTTTATTTGATTCAAACATCTACAGAATGGCAAATAAAATTTCAGTATGCTTGCATATAGAGAGAAACAAGCAATAGCTACATCGGCTAACATAGCAATACTACAACAGGCAGTAATTAAAACATGCAGCAAGCAACATAGCAAAATAGGCAGCAGTTAACAACATTAGTACTGGAAAAGAAAAAGAATGGACAGAAAACTCCATCATCAAACAATTGGCCTGCTGGCATAGCACCAAGCATGAGTTGTACTCATTAGTTATTCTAGTAGTAATGAATTTCATCAATAATCGTTTAATCACTGACACAAGCAAGAAGACTTGGAATCAATCCTAAAATAAATATTGTATAGGTGATCCCTACTTATATAATGTTTATTTTACATTACATATAATCTTAGATTTGTTTGGTTATCAGGTGGCAATAGGTCATTGCACTATCAGTTTTGGTGACTTAAGTAACAAAATTACGTAGTAAAAACAATTGAAGAAGCAGATTATATAGTGATAAATGTTGATTATGAAAATTAAATTAATCATATTTTAATTTCTGATTGTCAAACATCTATATGAGTTGATATTGTTGATTCAAGGCCACATATCAGAGCTATTCTCTATTTCCCTTAGGCTTAACCTCCTTGAGTGATCCTAAAGATAGCTGATACTCCAGTGGTTACTCCTTTCAAAGAAGGACATTTTGTTTATCGTCCTCCCATGTTTAATGGCGAAAATTATCCCTTTTGGAAAGTCTCTATGAGGTATTTTATTCAATCACAAGATATGAATTGTTGGGATATCATTGAAAGTGGATATGAGCTTCCACGAAAGCAATCAATTGAAGAAGGGGCTTCTGTCACTGCTAATGTGCTGAAAACCAGAAAAAAATTTACTGAAACAGAAAAGAAGTTAGTGCAGTTGAATTCTAAAGCTATGAGTATTCTGTTTTACTCATTGCAAACTAATGGGTTTAACAGAGTCTCGGGATGTGATACTGCTAAAGAAATATGAGACAAGTTACAAGCAACTTATGAAGGTACGAATCAAGTTAAAGATACATTCTCATGGTAGATTATGAAGGATTCAAAATGAAACCAGAAGAGTCAATTTCTGAGGTAATCAACAGATATGTGAAACTAACTAATGAAATTAAAACTTTTGGTAAAAACCTTGGTGAGCATGATAAAATTGTAAAGTTTGTTAAAGGTCTCACTCCCAAATGGGAAGCAAAAACTTCAATTCCGTTAGATAAGGATCTTAGTACTCTTAACTTTGATAATATTTGTGAATCTCTTATTTCACATGAACTTTACATTAAGTCTCAATATATAAAAATTCAAAAATGAAAACAACTAAAAAGGAACTAGGAATCAACATCCATGGGTAGAGAGCTCAATATATAAAAATTCAAAAATGAAAACAACTAAAAAGGAACTAGGAATCAACATCCATGGGTAGAGAGCTGCTGTAGACACCGGATCCCGAGTCAGTCCAAGATCAGAATTAATCGATGATGAAAGTAATATTTGTCACAAGTAAAGGTGTCAAAAATGATGTTTTTCTTGTCGATACCCTCATTGTTTTTAAATAAAAAAGTGAACAAATAAATACATATAAAAAAATTATTGTTATTAAAAAAAATTAAATTAAAAAAAATAAATATTTGGAAGTGTTAGTTTTAGATATCAAAATTTTTGATTAAAAAATATATATATTTAAAAAAAAGAGAATTAAATTAATTAATTAATTTAAATAAAAATATGTATTTTGATTAATTAAAAAAAAAAGAAGAAAAAAGAGAATTTGAAAAAAAAATATGTATATATATATATATATATATATATATATATATATATATTTTAGTTTTTCTTCTTGAATAATCAATCTTATATTTTAGTCTGCCTGATAGGACGGAGAATTTTCAAAACCCAAGATTTTCTTGTTCAAGCATTCCAAGTGTTTCTTTTCAAAACGTGGATTATTCTTCAAATGTACCTCACCAGGTCTATACTAGACCCCAGGTAGGTGATGAAGACCAACATAATTCACCACCAACTTCACCATCTTTTTCTGCGGTAACTGAAAATGTTATCAATGAACTAAATGTTTTAGAAAAAGAATTTGAGGTTAACAAAAATTTCTTACATCAGGATTTCTATTCTTCAAAAAATTCAGAAAAAAGAAATTGGTTTTTCAAAAATTTTCTGAAAAAAAGAAAAGAAATTCAAAATGAGTTTTATGACTTCGTCATACAAAACAAAGCTCATATTTTATTTTTTGACTGGTTTGAAATTTATGCATCTCAGAACAAAATTTCATATCCTTTCAAGACAAACACCAAATCTGTCAACCCCGTTACTGTTAGGAATAAGGTTACAGAATGGGAAATGGTAGATGGTAAGAAAACTCAATCTGAACATCCGCCATTAAGACAAATCAAAATTGCGCATCTAGAAACCACTATAGATGCTGCTCCTTACAAAACTCCAAGTGGTGATTCAAACAAGGATATTAAAAATATTCTTCAACAAAATAATTTTTCAAACACTCATCTTAGTACGATTTCCAAACAGTTAACTAGGATTGAGGAAAATCAAAAAACAACCACTGTTGTTTCCCAAGTTGAATCGACAGTTTCAAAACTGAAAAGTCCAGTGTTCAAACCTTTTCAGGTCTCCAAAACAAGTCAAAAACTGTTCAGGGAAGGTAAATCAGAATTTACTGAAGCTCTTAAAACCCAACTTAGTAGAATAGAGAATACCTCTACATCTACACCAGAAGTTGTTAAAGACACCCCTGACCGTAGTAAAGCTGTTAGTGCTTTAGATCAGATATCTGACACTGAAGATACACAGCCAAACCAAAAGGAGGAATTGTTCAAACTCGTTTGGCAAAAAGGTCAACCTTTGGCCATGACCACGGCACGAGACCTAGGTATAGAAAATAGACCAAACATTTTGTCTCAGTCTAAATTCAATGCCTCTACTGTCTATGAATGGAACATAGATGGTATGTCCGAGTATAACATCCTTAGTCTTCTACAACAGATGACTATGGCCTCCAACGCTTATAAAACCCAAACAGGTACACCTGATAGAGCAATTGCTGAACTTCTAGTTGCAGGTTTTTCAGGACAACTAAAAGGATGGTGGGATTATCATCTCACTGCCCAACAGCAGTTAGAAATATTAGGTGCAATCCAAACCTTAGAGGATGGAACTCCCATTCTCGATGAGATAGGAAACCCCATACCTGATGCTGTAGCAACCCTAATCCATACGATTAGCCTACACTTCATAGGTGACCCTTCTCATTTAAAAGATAAAAACGCAGAACTTCTTTCAAACCTCAGATGTAAAAAGCTTTCTGATTTTCAAATTTACAAAAATACTTTCTTAACTACGGTTATGCTTAGGGAAGATTCCAATCAACCATTCTGGAAAGAAAAATTCCTTGCTGGCCTTCCTACCCTTTTAGGAGAGAGAGTCCGAAGTAAAATCAAAGAAGCTTTTGGGATTAGCCAAATTCCTTATAACCATTTAACTTATGGGGAATTAGTTAGTTTCACACAAAAAGAAGGTTTAAAGATCTGCCAAGACTTAAAACTTCAAAAACATCTCAAATGGGAAATGAAGAAAACTAGGCAAGAACTAGGATCGTTCTGTAAACAGTTTGAAGTCTCCACAGAAGGTCAAACAAAAACCTGTGGAGGTTCCTGTTCCAAATCCTACAAAAACCCTCACAAACGTTTTTCTTCAAAACCTAACAAACAAGAGTTTTATAAAAAAAATCCAAACCACAAAAAACTCATAAAAGAAGATCTTTTAGAAAACCCTTCAAACCAGCTTTCAAACAAGTCACTTGTTTTAAGTGTGGCAAACCTGGTCATACTTCGAAATATTGCAGACTTAACAAAAAACTTCATGAATTACAAGTTGAGGAAGAAACAATTCAAAAAATTGAAGCCATCCTCCTTGAAACTTCTGAAAATGAATCTCAAACAGAATCATCAGAAACAGAAGATTCTTTTCAAAATGATGAAGTTGCTGCCCTTGATTCCTCTAGTAGTGAGTCGGGAAGTAGTTTCAAATCTTTAAATGTTTTGACAAAAGATCAAGAATTAATTCTTGATATCATTAAACAAGTGGAAGATTCAAAACTTCAAAAAGAAATCATTGAAAAACTTTTGAAGTCCTTTGAACCAAAAACTCCGAAACCTTCCACTTCCAAAATTATTCCAAACAGTACTTATGATCTCACTAAAATCCTAAGTACTAGATCAAAAGAAAAACCTCCTGTGACAATTCAATTACTTCAAGAAGAAATTAAAATTGTCAAACAAGAGCTAAAAACTCTTAAAGAAAAACAGGAGAAAGATTCAAACCTTCTTCATGGTCTTTTATCACAAGACTCTAGTTCTAATGATAATGAGAATGAAGAAAAAATTGAAAACGAAACTGCTAATCTAGACTTAGAAAATGAAATTCAAAGTTTAGAAAATGCTCCAAATGATTTCTTGTTTATTTTAAGAGAAATTACCACAAGAAAATATTTGGTAAAAGTTTCCATTGTTTTTTCAAATGATTTCAAAATAGATACAGTTGCTCTTTTTGATACAGGAGCAGATTTAAATTGTTTAAAAAGCTGTATCGTCCCAAAAAGATTTTTTGAAAAAATTTCTGAAAAACTTGTCGCAGCTAACAACTCCGACATGGGGATTAAATTTAAAACAGAAGCTTCCATCCAGAATGGTAGCATCTTTATCAAAACTCCATTTGTTTTACTCGAAAATATCAGTCATACTGTCATTCTAGGGACTCCATTTATCAATATGATTTCTCCCTATTCTGTCACATATGATGGTATTTCCTTTAAAGCAAACAGAGAAAAAATTGTTTTCCCTTTTGTTGAAAAACCCAGAACAAGAAATTTGAACCTTTTAAAAGCTTGTTCTGTTTACAAAAGTGAATTGAATTGTATAATTCAAGGAAAACAAAAGCATTTACAATTTCTCAAACAGGATGTTTCCTTTTTCAAAATCCAGAAAGGATTAGAAAATGATTTGGTAAAACAAAGAATTTCTGATTTTCAAAAAATAATTGAAAATGAAATTTGTTCTGATTTACCAAATGCTTTCTGGAGCAGAAAACAACATATGGTTGATCTACCGTATGAAAATGAGTTTTCAGAAAAACAAATTCCAACAAAAGCTAGGCCAATCCAAATGAATCATGAACTCGAAGAACATTGCAAAAAAGAGATTCAAGATTTAAAACAGAAAGGTCTAATCACAGAATCCAGATCTCCCTGGAGCTGTGCAGCTTTTTATGTTAACAAAAACTTTGAAATAGAAAGAGGCACGCCTAGGCTTGTAATCAATTACAAACCATTAAACAAGGTTTTAAAATGGATTCGGTATCCGATTCCCAACAAAAAAGATCTTTTGCAAAAACTGCATTCTGCATTTGTTTTCTCAAAATTTGATATGAAATCAGGATTTTGGCAAATTCAGATTGAACCAAAAGATCGTTACAAAACTGCTTTTACTGTTCCATTTGGACAGTATGAGTGGACGGTTATGCCGTTTGGTTTAAAAAATGCTCCTTCAGAATTTCAAAGAATTATGAATGAGATTTTTAATCCTTTTTCAAAATTCTGTGTTGTTTATATTGATGATGTTCTTGTTTTTTCAGAATCAATTGAACAGCATTTCAAATACCTCAGGACCTTTTTCAATGTAACAAAGAAAAATGGACTTGTTGTTTCACAAACAAAAATCTCTCTTTTTCAAACGAAAATTCGTTTCTTAGGTCATTATATTTCCCAAGGAACAATTACTCCAATTGAGAGATCTGGACGCCGCAGGATCAAAGGGTATATGAAAAAACTAAAATAAATCTATCACACAGCAACAGATCCACAAGTGGATTTCACAACCTAGAACTAAAACGGAACTGAAAATGAAAATGCAATGCAAATGCAGTGCATAAACAAAATGGAAACTCAAATCAAGAAAGTACGTGGCACTGAACAAGCATGATAACAGAGTTATCCTTTGGAAACCAGTAGCCCGCAGCTCGTATTGTTTCAGCCTATATACTTTCAAGATTGTTTGAAAGGTTTATGCAAACAGTATTTCTGATGTACCAGATCAGATTAATCCGCAGGTACAGAGCATACTTATGAATGCAGAAATAATTGTTTGAAAAATACTTATATTAATATAATCAACACGAATACATAAACTGTAAGGTATAAAGAGGCTCAACACATGAGCTACACTTACAGGTTTTGGAAGAAAAGAAAATAATTACAAACGGAGATAAACACTCAGCTCAAGATTACAAGGTGTTTTGGCTCAACACATGAGCAACCTAATCTCAAATCTAAGTGTGAGAGTTTGAAGACTGGGAATCCTCTCCAAATTAGTCTCTGCCCTCAACTGGGAAGAAGGTAGTCCTTAAGTAGAGAGTCTTCCGTCAATTATGGGAGCCTGGTGGAGACAGGAAGTGATGGAATGAGCTGGAAAGAAGACTTCACGTGCTCTGCTCCTGTTGTTCCATTATGGCTGTTTGAAAAAGAAGGAAAAGCCAAGCACCGAAAGCATAAAATATCTTTTTACTGTTTTTTTTTTTTTTTTTTTTTTTATGAGGCTGGGCCTTAACAAAGGTATGGGCTCAAGCCTGTTTGCAAATACAATTTTAAGATAAAGGTGATGGGCTAGTCCCATGTTTATAAAATATCTTAATAAGGAAATCGAATGGGCTAGGCCCATGTTTGAAAAACTTCCTTTGTTTATGGATCCATGCGAGAGTTTGGGAAGACATCACAGTCTTCATCTGCTAGATCAAAGGTGGGCTCTGTTCCAGAGGATGAGCCTGCTTTTGAAGATCCTGAAGGGGCTTTCGAAGAAGAGGCCTTGCTTTGCAAAAGTTGGGCCATTATCTGAAAGTATTCCTCTTCAGTTTTTGCTGCTGCAAGTTGGGTTTGGGCAAAGGATTTCTGGGCCAAGAACTGTGTTGTTGAATGTTCTACTTTGAGAAATCCTTGGCTTTGAAGGTACCTACTCACAGTTGGTCTTTTGATGGATTCCGGAATGTTAAATTTCGTCCACCATCTGGTTTTGAATCTTCTGACTAGGCTTAATTGTGCCTCTTGCTGGTGGTAATCCAGATACCAAGCTGTTACCCAAGGTAAGAAAAACCTGACTGCAAAAAGCATCAAAGGATGAAACCTTTTTTCTCTGTCAGAAGGCTGGTAAGAGGTTTTAAAAAGGGTGTAGCTTTCCTGAACCTGGGGTTTTAGGATTTCAGGAGAAGCTCCATACAATTTCCACCAATGTGCAAACCAAAAAGGGATTCTGGCTGTGTCATGCTTGGGCTGAAAGTAAAACAACCAAGTATGGGTGGAATTTGCGTTTTGAAAAAGAAAGGCATTGTACCAGGCCTGTTGATAATCCCAGTAGGAATAGGTCCGGCAGTGGTTATAAGTGGTTTTGAAATCAATAGGAAAGGATTTGGGTTGGTGAAGGTTTTGTCCCCATTCAAGAGGGGAGATAACCCTGTGGATTTTTCCCATTGAGTAATTAATAGGTCCGGTTTTAGGATTGTCCACAATGGACACGGAACCTGTTAATTCGAGAATTGCCCTGTAGTAAGGCTGGGGTTTTGTTAAATCCCATGGTTTAAATAACCAACCTTTAGGGAAAACTTTTGAAATGGCCATTTGAGGATCATTTGCGTAAAACCCTTCCTCAATGGTGCAAATATATTGAAAATCAGTTTTGACAAAATAATTTGAAATGTTTTTTGTTTGAGATAAAACAATTTCAGAACTGTTTTGTGTCAAAACAATTTTTGAAAATTCCTCTTGTGAGGATTTTGAAGTAGAGACTCCGAGATCGGAGGGTTTGACAAGCTGTCTACTACAAGATGATTCTTGTGTAGGTTTTGAAATTTGTTTTGAGGAGGTTTTTGAGGATGAAGATCCTTCCTCTTGTTTTGAAATGGTTTGAGATTTTTTACCTGCTTGCTTTTCAGCAATCATTTTGAAAATGGAGCCAAGTTCTGGCTGTTTGTCAAGAGTCTCGATCCATTGCTGGACCAGGGACTGTTTGGCAAGGGCTTCTTCATCCTCTTCGACAATTTCTGCCCATGATTTGATTTCTGTAGCAGAAGAAGCTGCTACAGGTTTTGCAATTTTTGGGTCCTCTTTTTGGACCTCTTTCTCCTTTCCCTTCCCCTTTGATTTTCTGGGCATGTTTTAGGTTCTGTTTTGAAGGAACTCTCTGGTCAGAAAATCAGGAATTGAGTTTTTATCTCCCTTAATAAATTCAATTTCAAAATCAAAAATACTAAGGATAGCTTGCCAACGGGCAAAAATCTGTTTTGATGCGATGTTTTGAACATCTTTTTGTAAAACGTCCTTAGCAGATTTGCAATCAATCCGAAGTAAGAACTTCTGATTTAGTAAATCGCTTTGGAATTTTGAAATGCACATGACAATTGAAAGAATTTCTTTTTTAATTGTAGAATAATTTTTCTGACAATCATTCCAATGTGCAGAAGTGAACTGGACTATACATTCTTTCCCGCCCACTGTTTGTTTCAAAATGCCTCCATAACCTAAGTCAGACGCATCGGTCTCAACAATCTTAGGTGCTAATGGGTCAGCTAAATGCAGGCATGGAATTTCTTTTACCTGTTTCTTAATTTGTTGAACTATACTAGTATGTTCATCACACCAAGCAACAGGGGTTTTCTTCAACCTATCATGCAAAGGTTTTGCTAATCGGTTGATGTTGGGACAAAAATCTAGAACATAATTTAGACTTCCCAAAAATCTTTGAAGCTGGGTTTTGTCTAAGATTTTGTCTGGAAACTTATCCGCAAAAGCTAAAGATCTCTCAATTGGAGTAATTGTTGACATAGTCAGCAAAAGGAATATAAATTATTTTCAAAACAGAACAGATCAATCTAAGTGCTATCATGGTATATATATAATAAATATATATATAAATAATCAATCTTATACCATGGTAATCAATCTTATAAAAATATATATATATATATATATATATATATATATATATATATATATATATATATATATATATATATATATATATATATATATACATATAAAAGCAAAAGTGTTTTGCCGTAGAGGCCAATTAATGTGAAAATCACATGTGATTTCCACATAATTGGCCGCGTGTGGAGAGCCTCCACACGCAGCCATCTCCTTTGCCGCGCGATCTGCAAAATTAATTTTTCTCCTGTATTTTACAGACTGCGTTTTTCACATTTCGAGTTATTTTAAAAAAATAAAAATTTGAAAGTTAATTTTGTTTTTTTCTATTTTGAGAACACAGAAAATTAAAAGAGTTTAGGTTCTTTATTTTTGGGGGGAGCTGGATTATGATTCAAGAGAAAAAAACTGGGTTCTCTCAACCAAGAAGTAGCCGGAGTTTGACAAAAAAAAAGAAGGAAAATCCTGGGAATTGCAAAAGTTTTAATTTTTCTTCTTTTTTAAGAACACTTTCATTTTCTTGGATGACTTGAGCTTGAAAATTTAATTTCCTTTGCTCAATCATCCCACTAAAAAATATTTTCTTTAACTAATTTATTTAAAATATTGATTTTCATTTTTTTCGGGTATTTATCACCGCAAATTCAACAAGGAGGACGGATTGAGACACCGCTTTTTTCTGATTTATAAAATTATGAGGGTAAACACTTTTGACCCATCCTAATCTCTCTATTTATCATTTTTAGCTATTAATTTTGTCATTCTTGCCATATTTATTTTCTAGTATTTCTAGTGTTTTGTCACTGTTGGCATCCTGAGTTTAGTTTTGGATTTAATTTCTTTATGGTTGTTTCATTTGACTTTTGTGATTTTGTCTTTTTATATATTGTTGTTATCCTCAACCTCCATCCTTCCTCATTTTTTTCTTTCATGTTTCTTGTAAATGGTTTTGCAATTCTTTGGCCATAATGTCAACTTTTGGTATTTTAAATATTTTTCGTTTTACTTTTCTCCGGTGCATACAAATCCTATTATGATATTTTATCTTTATTATTATTATTATTATTATTGTGGGAATTATTAACATGCCATTATTGTTGTTGTTATTATTATTATTATTATTATTATCATTATTGCCCTGTTGCTACTATTGCCATTATTATTATTATTATTATTATTATTATTATTATTATTATTATTATTGTTGTTGTTGTTGTTGTTGTTATTGTTGTTGTTGTTGTTATGCCATGATTATTTATTATTATTGCCGTCATGATTCTATTGTTGTCATTGCTTTGTCATTATCCTTATTTTTGGTGTGACTTGTTTTTAATTTACTTTGCAAGTGAATCATTTGTATACTAAATTGACATGTCCCATATTTATTTTAATTGATTATTTTTAGAATTATTGCTAATATTTTTAATGTCATTTTTTACTTGGTGATTTAAACGTGAACTTGATTTGTGTGAGCGCCCCCGCGACCTTACGGAGGGGTCACGCACGTAGGAAATCGCTTAGCTTGGTGAGATCCTTCATTTTCCCTCTCTCTGTGTTTGTGTTCGTTTATAAATAATTATTTTATTTATGCACTCGTGAGATAAAAAATCACAAAAATACTTTTACAATTAAATTGGAATTCTTACAAATAAAATTGGGACCAATGTTCCTCGTTTTAGCCAAGAAATGAAAAATATAACGAATAAAACGAAGAATTAATTTTCTCCAAAAATGGAATCACTCATCCCAGTTTTCAATCCAAATAATCAAAACAACTCTTCGACCCCTTTTCAAATAAGCACGAAGGAACCAATGTTCCAAAACCTTCAAACAAGCGCGAAAGAACTAATATTCCTAAGCCAAACGAATGTCCCGATTTATGCATATTTTTCTTATGTTTGTTTTTGGTGCCCAAAGGTGCCTAAAGGTGTCATGAGGTTAGATGTTCCTTTCCAATGTTCTATTGGAAAGGAAGCATCCAAGATGTCTCATGGCGCCCATGATCAAAAAGACACGAACCAATCCCTTGAATTCTAAAAGCGGGTTCAACGAGGGCCTTTGCTAGGTTTGGCGCGCGTCACAGTGGCGACTCCACTGGAGACTTATTTGAGAATTTACTTTGAAAGTGCTTTGGTTAAAATATATAATTGAGTTTTTTAAAATTTAAAATTTTATCTCTTTTCGAAAATTGCATTGCATCATTTTAGGGCCTTAGAATTATGTTAATTGGTCCCCTATCTTACCCCGGTGCATTCCCGAAGCACGACCCTACTTTCACTCATTGTAGGAAAGTGTTAAGGATAATCACCAATCCAAGTCTCGTACCATTAATGGTATATCAAATAGAGACCCGATCGGTCGTCACGCTCGTGATGAGCTAGACCCATTGGCAGGGACTATGCTTGGGTAGCCCTAAAGCATCACTACCTCGACCAAAGCTCATGTAATAGCAAATAGAAACTTCCATTAGGCGACCTGAACCGTAATACAATGCTTGTGATGTGGGTCATTATGTATTAGACAAAATCAAGCAAATTGAGTGATCTTCTATCAAAGGCTTTCATGCCCCGATAGATTCACTTTAATTTCATTGAAGTGCCCAAATATGTAATAGCCAAAATCCATATGCATGCGTTTTTAATTAAAAGTATTATGCTGCCGGTTTTTCACCGTACATCATACGCGCCCATTAGGTTCTCCGTTGACCCATGGGTTAAGCCCACCTAGGAAGAGACTATTTGACCTCGTGTGTGGGAGTGATAAGGTTGAAAGGATCTATCTGCTTGCATCTGGTTATGAATACTACACAGCATGCTCATGCATCGCATGTCAATAAGATAAATATATATATAATAATATATTTTCTCTCATACTACATGTGTATATATCCTTTCGTCTGCATATCATTTTTCGCATGTACATATCATCCTGCATATATGCATCCCATCGTATTTTGGCAATCTTTTGATCTCGCACTCATCGAAGACCATTTGCATGGCACGATCATGCATTATACATGTCATCCATACATCATTCTAACAATTTGGATCTTTCAGCCATCATAGATTCATCCAAGTGGACTAGAGATTCTGACGATTGACTAGTGACGACAGATTCGCCCTTTGGATTGCTAAAATTAGTGCCTGTTTGGGATTTTGAGTCACTCTCAGCGACTAGTGAATCATTTTCGATGGCAGAATTACCACGGGAGGCCGGTACTTTGACTGTGCAAGACCTAGATAAGAGGCTTGTGGATTTTGAAAAGAGGATATTAGCCATGATGAAAAATATCGCTGCTCAAATGACACCAAATGTTAGCCAACCGCCTGTGGCCCCTACTGTTGAACAAGTTGAATTGCCTATTATGGAAGAGGCTCCTATAGCAGTCCCTACCATACGAAAACCAAATGTTGAGCCCAGAGCAGCGATACCTCTTAAGCCGAAAATAATTCTTGACCCAAAAGATGATCTCGAGCAGGTAATTCCTCGGACTGTGACGAATGAAGTCCCCAAGGCAGAGGATAATGCGGTAAAGGAGATAGAAGGTAGGGTTGAAAAGTTTGAAGCTTGGACAACAACTACTATGGAGAATTTAGTCACCGCCATGGTGCCAGCTGCTAAACAACAGCCTACTGCTCCTACCATGTTACGGAAAGAGCATGATCCAACTAAGGACGTACACCTACCACCCACTGGACCTGGAAGAAAGTTGCCTGTTGCTCTGTCACCTGAGCGAAAAGGCAAAATGCATGTTTCAGAGAATGGGTTTTTGGCAGTGACACGGGGCCTAAAGAGAAGGATGGATATCCTTGAAGAAGAGATTTCAAAGTCTAAACTTGCAATGACCCTAGCTGCTCACAAGAAAGTCTCTGTGAACTTAGAGAAGAGAGGTCGACCGTATAGGTGTGACAGCTGTTCCAGCATTTGAGGGACAGGAGAAGCATCAATGGTTAGAACAGCCCAGAAGTGTTATTTCGGCATAGACGAATCTTTGCCTCAAGCATGGGAAGGGGACCTGCGTTCTTGGTTGGCTAACCCAGCCAGAAATCGAGGGCATACAAAGTGTCATCGGCACGCCAGATATCTGAGGGATAGTTACCAAACCCCGAAAGGTCAAGTGCAGGATCCTGTTAATGACAAACAGCTGATGGCCTTTGAAGGAAGGGGCAACGTCATTAGGGGTGATAATCAGGAAAGCTCGAGTCTCGGTGATAACAGTGCGAGAGATGTTGGGACCACCAAGTTTCCAAACATTGGGACTACTCAAGATCACTATACCATTTGGGATAAGTCTTTATCTGAGCACCTCTTTCACTTCATCGATAAGGGGAAACTACAGCCAAAACCTGCAAAACCCGCCAAGAGCCAAGGGCATCCTGATCACCGAGCAGATTGGTATTGTGCTTACCATCAGCATACTAGGCATGAGACTGATGGGTGCCAAACTCTGAGAAAGCTTATTCAAGGCCTCATTGAGGAGGAGCTGAGAGGTGAGGAGAATGGTTCCCGAAAGTGATGATAAACCGTCGACTACAGCATCTGCGTTGGCAAGAAAGGAGGCTGTTAGCTATTTAGATGTTTTTTGTTATTATTTTTGAAATACTTAATGATGATGTTTTAATCCTAACTTTTATGAAGTGGAATGAATGTTTTTATTGATTTGTGTGATGTTTCTCATGATTTTATTATGCATTATCATGACACATTCATATTTGACATTGATTCAACTAATGCCATTCCATTCAATCTCGAAACTTTGGGAAACCTAAAGAAAATCTTGATAGCATCTGTTATGACTCTTGAAGAGAGATTAAAAAGAGAGAAAATAACTATAAAAAAATGAAATAAAAAGTCTTTGCCTGGACCCATGAAGACATGCCAGGAGATGATTATGAAGCCGCCAAACATGCTATACCAGAATATCCCGATCATGAATCAGCCAAGCAGAAGCTTAGAAGATTCAAGCCAGGAGGGACAGGAAAGGTTAAAAGGGAGAATCCATAAGCCGAACCAAAGCTGAATTTATTACCAAAGCGCAATGCCCAACTAGGTAGATCAACAACATTCCCGATGGTTAAGAAGGGAAGTGCGCGTATATGTAAACTATTAGGATTTGGACGAAACTTGTTGGGGAGTGAAAAAAAAAATGTACGCAAAAAAAAAAGAGAGAAAAAAAAAACAAAACAAAAAGCAAGAAAAAAAACATAAAAAAAGAAGAAAAAAAAGAGAAAAAATTTGATCGACATAGGGCAAGAGGCAATTATCCGGGGGCAAACTTTATTCAAATCCTGTTGATCTACACATACTTGGATTTTGCTGTTCTTCTTAGATATTGAAAAGGACCTAAAGACTGATTCACAAGCTAGCTACCCAGTTCATCAGTATAAAGGATGTACAGTACGTGAGACATACCTATATTTTGCCATTCTTCTTGGATACTGAAAAAGACCTGAAAACTAATCCACAATCTAGCCACCTAGTTCATCAGTATAAAGGATGTGCAGTACAAGAGGTAAGCTGATGACATGCAGCTGAGATGCCAGACAAGAGGAAGGCCAAGAAGGTTATGGAGGAGACCCATGCTGGGGTCTGCAGTCAAAACCCCTACAAGTGTCACGCCTTATTCCTCAATATATGGGGCAAAAGCACTACTGCCCGTTGAAGCGCGTCAAATTTTTAGGGGGCAGTCATGGAAGCAACGACTACAGCAGCTAAGCACGTTAAATGGAAACAGGTTTTGGGATTAATATCGCAATCAGATCTATTAGAAAATACCTTATTCGATCGTTTGGGAAGAAAGTCAGAAAGCACCCACTGAAAGAGTGAGATTTGGTCTTCAAGCAAATAGGTCCGAGTGTTCCAGACAGACGAGGTAAATTCAGGCCGACGTATGAAAACCCATTTGTTCTCGAAAAGTTATTATTTGGTCTTCAAGCAAATAGGTCCGAGTGTTCCAGACGGACGAGGTAAATTCAAGCCGACGTATAAAAACCCATTTGTTCTTGAAAAGTTGTTATCCAAGGGAGCAACATTCCAACAGACAGCAAGGGAAACAAGTTCAGAGAATCAGTCAGTATCAACAGACCCAAGAAGGTCAATGGCTAAAGACTAAAAATCAAAAGAAGAGAATAAATGCCCCGCGGGTTGAAAATCGAAAAAAGGCGGCCTTGCTAAAATTGGGCACCTCGTTAGGATGAAAACCTAAAAAAGGCGTCCTGGTTAAAAATTAGAGGCTTGAGAGAAAATATCGAATCAAGAAAACACGAGAGAGCTAATTGGAAACAGGAGTCTGATGCTTGCAAGATCCACTCTGATATTAGATGTAATCTTGCATTCTGAATCCATGTTAAATAGTGATCATGTTTTATGAAATCAAGCTGAAATATATACACTTATGCAATGATATATTAGCGTGGCCAAAGCAGTTCATCTTGCATACACAAAGTTGTCTATTTCCAGCATAGAATCAGCGCATTGGTACTATCTACCCTCCGATGCTCTGTCCACTCGAGCACTTCAGTCAACTCATCCTGCTATCCACTGTGAAGCCAATTCTGTAGCATTTTCATGACAAGAACCAAGCTCAAGCAACCATAACCTAAGACGTAAATACACGCTAATTATACCTGAAAGATCTTTGACGATAATTTCAGCCGCTCTAAAAAAAAGGCCGTTAGGGATGAAAACCGTGATCAGCGCTCTAAGCAAAAGTTAGGCCAAAGGGCAGGGTAAAAACCTGGGAACAGGCAGTCTGTCCTAAAAAAAAATGAAATGAATAAAAGCCGTTGGATTGAGTTGGGTCCATTCCAGGCAAAATATAAGGCATAAGGTTATGTGAAAATCCAAAAAAATGACGCATTTTTCGCTAAAAAAAGCTAGTGTGAAAATCCACAAGGGACGCACTACCTTCAACAAATGACTACAGGTATCAGAGGAGAACCTCGTAATCCCCAAAAGGCACGAAATTCAAAAGCAATTTCAGAGGGCATCGATCCTACTGCAACTTGCGACCAAACCGGCTGTTGCCTCCAAACCCACTCAGATGAATTCTTATCCTGCATTCTTGCACGACAGAAATATTTCACGTGCATGCTCACCAATTTTCCTGCATATTTAGCTTTCCAGTCTTGCAGCAAGAGATATTCGATGCGGACACCGACAAAAGCCAAGTGGCGACATCAGTCAAAATACCAATACAACAACCAACCAAAGACCTCTCAGGGGGCAATCAACCAAAGGGCTCTTAGGGGGCACCGTTTCAAAGCTCAAAAGGGTTAGCACGATGGCGTCACTACTATTCTACAGAAGGTTAGCACGACCACGACACTACCACTTCAAAAAGGGTAGCACGATGACGACATTACTATTCCACGAAAAGTTAGCATGATCATGGCACCACCGCTTCAAAGCTCAGAAGGGTTAGACGATGGTGGTGTTACTAATCTACGGAAGGTTAGCACGACCATGACACTACCACTTCAGAAAGGTTGGCACAATGACGGCACTATCATTCTATGAAGGTTTAGCACGATCACGGCACTACCGCTTCAAAGCTCAGAAGGATTAGCACGATGGCGGCACCACTATTCTACTGAAAGTTAGCACGACCATGGCACTACCACTTCAGAAGGGTTAGCATGATAACGACATTACTATTCTATGGAAGGTTAGCACGATCACGGCACTACCACTTCATAAGGGTTAGCACGATGGCGGTACTACCATTCTACAGAAGGTTAGCATGACCACGGCACTACCACTTTACAAGGGTTAGCACGATGGCGGTACTACCACTTCATAAGGATTACCACGATCACGGCATTACCACTTCACAACGGTTAGCACGATGACGGCTGTGATGCGCGTCGAACCCCGGGGCACCCCGAACCGCCCGCTTTTAGGGCCTTCGGGATGAGGTTCATAAAAACTTGTGAAAAAACTACAAGTGCGTCCATTTCGAGCAACAAGGAGATTTCATGGAGTTGCCACCCAATAGAACATTGAAAAAGCTCGTATAGCCTCAGTGAGACTAAGACAGCACTGCTGTATCCATTATAGGCAAGCCGGAGGTGTCTTGGAGGCTTCCACCCTAATGATAGGATGGCCCTCTAGCCTCGCGCTTGGGCAAACCGGATGTGTTTTGGAGGCATCTACCCTAATAGAACATTAGGATGACCCTCTCGCCTCGTGGCGCCTAGGACTGTGCAATTTTGAGCCTTTTTTACGGGACACAAGAGGTGTCTTGGAGGCCCGATCACAATAGAACATTGAGGTGGCCCTCTCGTCTCGTTGAGCCCAAAGACAAGAGAAGGTTCGGGACTTCCCATTTATTTATACCTTGGTTAGGCTTATAGTTGAGTTTTGAATTTATCATTTCATCCCATTTCTCATTCAATTTAATGCAATTAAATTAAAGTGCAGATTGTCCATTCAGGGAAAGCGATAAATAAATAAAGCATAATTAAAGAAAAGTGCATGAAAATAAATTATAATAAAACTAGGGGCGTAATACAACTCCAATTGTAAATAAAATACAAATTATACATAAAACGGGCTATTTGTTAAGAATGAGGACATTGGTCCTTATATGCATGGTTAAAGAAAATAATTTTAGGGTGACAATTTATTTTGGATGGAAAAATTGGGTCATTGGTCCCATTTTATCATAAAAGACTCAATTTATTAAAAAACATATTTTTAGTGATTTTCTTTTTAAACGTTAATAAAAATAAACAATTTTACATAAATACACAAATATGACAAATAAATCGAAATAAAGGAAAATACGAAATTTAAATATGCAAACCAAAGTGAGATTCCTAATCCTTCAATCTCGCATCTTCGTCCATGGATAATGCTCAAATAAAAAAGGGGAAGTGTTATAGCCAAAAAGAAAAAGAAAATTAAAGTTAGTAATTAAATCAAATCGAATAAAATACAATAAAGTAAAATAAATCAATCAAATTAAATGAAATACATAAAGTAAAATAATGAACCAAATCAAATGAATCCAATTAACAAATATTTTAATTAAGCCAATCAAGAAAATAAATCAAATAAATAAAAAGAATAAAAACATACGAGTGTGAAAATGAATGGAATAATGTTTGTGCGTGGACAAAATAAATTAATTAAATTAGCAACATAACGTGATAGAACTAAAAATACAAAATTGATTTAATTAAATTAGCTATTTACATGTTATCATAATTAACATAAAATATTTACATGGCAAAAAGATCAGTTAAAATGAATTAATTAATTACATGAACAAAAATAATATATAAACATATTAAATAAGACAAATATACAAACAATAGAATAAATAAATAAAAACAATAAAATATACATGTTAATCAATTAAATATGAACAAAAATGAATACAAGGAAAAAAAAATGAGATTAGATCCAGAATGTTTACCCTCAAAATTCGGATTCGATGAGGGAAAAAAATTGATTGATTTCCTTGTTTTTTGATTTGCAAAATTAGAGTTGAATATGACAAATAAAAATTGGAATTTAATTCCGAGAAATAAATTGCAAAAAATGAAATAAAAATTCTTAAGAACAAAGAATGAATTTCTTTGTCTCAAGAAAATAATTGATCAAAAAAAGTAAAAATCTCAAGAGCAAAGAATTGTTCCTCTTTCTCAAGAAAAAAATATGAAAAAAAAACTTATTTTTATAAAATCAAATGAAAATTAGAATTTGAAAAATAAACAATTATTTTGTTTGCTTCAAAATCTATTTTTTCCATAAAATAGGATTCAAATAAAAATCATTAAAAAAAACCAATTGAAAACAAGTAACAAGTTAAAAGAAATGAAATTTTGAGAGCAAATAATTATTTTGTTTGTCTCAAAATTAAATCCATCAATAAAACTCCTTCTCAAAATATATTTAGAAGATATTCTATTGGAAAAAGAAGAAGAATGGAATTATTTTCTTTTTATTTTTGGGGGAAAATTTCAGCTGAGAGTTAGAGAGAATTTGGAGAGGAAGAAGAAGACAAAAAATTAAGAAAAACCCAAAAAAACCCCATTTTCTCTTTCCATCATTTTCTTTTTATATGAAAAAACTAGGAAAAAACAATTAATTAAGAAGAAAAAATCTAATTAAATCAGATCTTATTTATTTTGAATTTTGAAAAAGGAAAAAAAAAAACCTTTAAAACCAAAAAAAAATGGGATAAAAAACGGATTTTTTGGTGAAAAATCGGAAAAAAACTGATTTTGAGGCGAAATTGGCCAATTTCGGCGGAACAGGGGCGACCGATGCCCGTCGGCGCGCACGACAAGCATCGGTTGCACGCCCAGCGAGGGCTTGCAGCGCGCTCCGCGCAGGGCAACACGCAGCGCCCGCGCGTTGACATTCGCGAAATTTTTTTTTTATTTTTGAATTTAACTAAAAAATACTATAATTTCTAAACCCCATTTTTCAAATCTAATTTTCAAAATATTTTTTTATTATTTTTTACTTTTTACTCTAAAATGCAAATTTGACTAGAAAATCATCACTTTTAACTTTTTTGCCTGTAAGTAGACATCTTATCATCATTGGGTAACTCCGATTTGGGCTGTCTTAGGACCCAGTGTCTACAGTTACCCCCAATTTTGGGAAAACTAGTGCACCAGTGCCTAGATGAGCCAAAATTCAGAGAAAAAGGAAAGAGATGCGTACCTGAGGCAGCCCTTACCTTTTTGTCGTGTGAATCGTTGCGACTTGTTGCCGTTGAGCTGTAGTGATATCCAACTGTGGCTCGTTTGCAATCTTTTCTATCGCATTGTCCCGCTTGCCTCTGGTCGGCTTGCACGGCGTCTGTGAGATGAGGTGTCCTCTAACCACAATCCCGTTGCGATCTGTTCTATCGCATGTGCCCCGTTGTCCTCGTTTCTGTTTGTCCCGCTGGCCTCACCTCGGCTTGCACGGTGTCTGTGGGATGCGGTATTCTCTAACCACAACCTTGTTGCGATCTTTTCTATCGCGTGTGCCCCACTGTACTCATCTCGGCATGCACGGCGGCTGATCTGTCCCGCTAGCCTCATCTCGGCCTGCGCGGTGTGAGGTAAAGTGTTATCTAACTGCACCCTCTGTTTGCAATTTGTTCTATCACGTGTGCCTTGCTGTCCTCATCTTGGCTTGTACGGTGGCTGGTTTGTCCCGCTGGCCTTATCTCGGCTTGCACGGTGTTTGTTCTATACTGGACCTCTTCTTTTTCTCTGCAAAAAAGGAAAAGCAAATTTGCAGGGTATATAAAAGAGATGCATACTTGTGGCAGCACATACCTGTTGGGGCCGATGTCAGACGGGTGCCCCCCTAAGGATGTTTGGTTGTTCTCCCCGAAAATAGTTTGTGGAATATCATCCTCTTAGATATCCCTTGCCGACTGTGACATGCCAGATATCGACTCCTCTATCATTTCCAATATAGCCTCCTTGTTGAACAGACCTGCATACTTCTCAAGAGGGTGAGAGAATTTGATGTTGAGCTTCCAGAGAGAAAAATAGATTTGAGCTTTCTCAGAGTAAAATTAGATTGGAAGTTTCATTGCTTACCTGTAGGTGGATAAGTTTTAATGTCTTTAGCATCTCTTAACATGCTTTTTGGTTTTTGTTTTTGTTTTTGTCTTTTCTTTCTTGAAAATTTTTGGGATTTTTACATTTTGAATGTATTTGAATTTTTATAGCATATTGGATTTTCAAGGCCTTGAAAATATTTTACTCTTTTTTTTTTTTGCTTTTTTTTTTTATTTGTTTTTGTTTTGCTCGTTTGTTTTTTGATTTGTTTTTTCTTGTTTTTTTATTTTCGTTGTTTTTGTTTGAGAGTTTGCATTCTTTGTATATTTGAATTTGAATTTTGTACACTTTGTGTGATGTGTGTGAACGTGCCTCTTATGATAGAGACACTTACCTGATTGCCCCCGGCATGGCATGCATGAATAGGCTTGCTTTTCTGGATAGTGTCTGACGATGTTGAGCTAAACACATCTCTTGGATCACCTTGGATTAAAGGGATTTGGGACATTTTTTTTTTGAAAATAACTTAATGCTCCGAAGAGACTGAGAACGTCTTGCAAAAGATTTGAAATGCCTTAAGAAAAGGACTTAAAGATAATGCTCTGAAGAGACTGACAATGCCTTAACAAAAGGACCTAAAGATAATGCTCCGAAAACACTGAGAATGCCTTAAAAATGTCTTAAAGATAATGCTCTGAACAGACTGATAATGCCTTAAAAAAGGTCTTAAAGATAATGCTCTGAAAAGACTGATAATGCCTTAAAAAATGTCTTAAAGATAATGCTCCGAAGAGACTGATAATGCCTTAAAAAAGGTCTTAAAGATAATACTCCGAATAAACTGATAATGCCTTAAAAAAATGTTTTAAAGATAATGCTCCGAAGAGATTGAAAATGCCGTAAAAAAAGTCTTAAAGATAATGCTCCGAAGAGACTGATAATGCCTTAAAAAAGGTCTTAAAGATAATCCCTTCATGGGCTTACATGATTTCGACTTGCGTGGGTTTTATCTTGAATTCATCTTGCCGAAGTTGTCCTTTGGTTCGGCCTTTTCCCTATAAAGTTATTGGCACAAAAGTATTTACAAAAGATTGTGTGTGCGTAATGTGTATGTAATGTACACATAAAGCTATATACACGAGACACGAGTAAAGGATTAATGTAGAAGAGTTGTGTGTGCATATCTATACGCATAAATGATTAAATGCACGTGAGATGCATGTGATATGCAAAAATGGATAGACCACATTGCAGGTGGTTAAGGGATTCATTGAGGGTACTACTCAGTTGCTCACATTGTCTGATGCCCCCAAGGATCTAAAAAGCATTGTCTTAGCTTTACGGACTCTGACCCATAATCTTTTCAAAGAAAATTGACCCCTGCGCATTTTTGCCCCCCGGTCAATGAGCATTTTGCTCCCAGGACTCTGAATCAAGTTTTGCCTAAAGGAAAGTCATTGGGAGTAACGCCGTCTTATTGCTCCAGGCGTCAATAGTCATTGTTTTAAAGGTAGTGCGTCCCTTGTGGATTTTCACACTACCTTTTCTTAGCGAGAAATGCTTCCCTTTGGGGATTTTCACATAACCCTGTGCCTATTTTTTTTTTTTTTTTGCCTGGAATGGACCCAACCCACTCAGCAGCTTTTATTCATTTTTTTTGAAGGACAGACTGCCTGTTTTTAGGTTTTCACCCTGTTCTTTGGCCTAACTTTTGCTTAGAGAGCCAGTCACAGTTTTCATTTCTAACGGCCTTTTTTTTTTAAGAGTAGGAGGAACATTTGTCAAAAAAAAAATTTGTTATTACTGCCTTGAGAATTGCTCAAGCATATGTCCTTATGCCTGCAACAGGTTTCTCTTAACCATTTAATTGCATGTTTATGCTTAGGTTATGCATGCATTTCTATCTCTATGCACCATATAGTAATAAGAATGACCATAACTAGACATGTGATACAAAAACACTAATTTTATTCAATCTCAATGAGTAACACCTTATGTGCATCCTACTCCTGTTATCAATCAGCCCTCTCGCGTTTTCTTGATTGAACATTTTCTCTCAAACCTCTAATTTTTGCCCAGGGTGTCTTTTTTCGGTTTCACCCTGACGAGATGCCCATTTTTAGCAAGGCTATATTTTTTCGGTTCTCGACCCGCGGGGCTTTTATTCTTTTCTTTTGATTTTTTTTAATCCTTATCCCTGGATCCTCTTGAGTCTGTCAATGTTAACCGGTTCTTTGAAATTATCTTCATTGCTGTCCGTTGCTGCTCTCTTGGATAACAATCTCTGAAGAACAAAAGGACCTTTTCACATCGGCTTAAATTTACCTCATTCGTCTGGAACATTTGGCCTTATTTGCTTAAAGACTGAATCTCCCTCTTTCATCGGATGCTTTCTGACTTCCTTCCTGAATAGTCGAGCAGAGTATTTTCTGATGGATCTGACTGCGGCAGTAATCTCATGACCTGTCCTTGTCTGACTTGCTTAACTATTGCTATCGTTGCTGCGCCCTGTCGGATTTCGAAATCTGGGCTTCCATGACAATCCTTAAAGATTGAGCTTTACATCTATCGGCCATACTGCTTTTGCCCCCTGTGTCGAGGAATAATAGGTGACTCGTGTAGAGGTTCTAGTGGTAGCTCTCTAGCCTCGAAGTGCAAAAGGGTCATTTCTCTGCCCAATCCTTGTCTCTTGATCTTTTCTGCCAGCATTAAACCGTTCATATAGCCTGTACAAATTCTGGCATGAATTTCTTCCATGTCCCTCTTAGCTCCTTTCTGGTCCACGCATCTCAACTGAACGTCATCGACTTGCCGTTTGTATAGTACACCCCTTAGACGATTTGTTAATTAGTCTTTTGGTCCTTTTTTGGTAGCCAAGAAGAATGGCAAGGTACGGGCATGTGTAAATCAACGGGATTTGAACAAAGCTTGCCCCCAGGATGGCTTTCCTTCTCTCTCTTTTTTTTTTGTATTTTATTTTTATCTTTTTTTTGTTCTTTTTTCTTTTGTTCTTTTTTTTTTCGTTTCTCTCTTTTTTTTTGGATAAGCTTTGTTCAAATCCTGATAGCTCGTACTTTTTCGCTCTTCTTGACTATTAGGATGACGCTAACCAAGTCGAGTGTTGTATAAAGAATTCGGCTTCATCTCAGCTTGTGGACTCCTCCTTTTGACCTTTTCTGCCCCTTTCGGCCTAGGTCTTTTGAGCTTCTACTTGACTGGTCCATGATGGGGTATGTTGGAATGGTGTGCTTGACGACTTCATGATTATCTCCCGGCATGTCTTCATAGGTCCAGGCAAAGACTTCTTCAGACTTTTTTCTCTTTTATTTTTTATCCTCTCAAATTTTATCTCGCTTCAGGAGTCAAATTGGATGCAACCAAGATTACTATTTATTGAAACTGAATGAAACAGTGTTTAACCCAATGCCTTAATCATGATTATCATTTATGCTTGATGCAATAAGATATGATAATGCATATATAAGGAAAGCCCATATTATTAAAATAGAAAAGAGAAACAAGTGCATAGTTCAGGAATACACTTTAAAAAAAAAATAAAGGCATTGTAAAACTCTAATTCTTTCTTTCTTCCTCCATGCCAGGCACCAATTCTTGAATGCGATCCCTTAGAGGACGACAATAGTCTGTTCTATGCCCTGTGTACTGGTGATACGCACAATACCACTCTGTTCTGTGCCTAGGCTTTCCTTGACTTGGGCAAGCCCAGCTAGCAAGGGTTGTAACTTCCCTTCCTTGATGAGACAGGTGAAGTGTCAAGATAATGGCTTGCCCAAGATAATGAGGTGTTTGGGAGTCGTTCCGGTGGTTAAGACTTCTGCTGCCTCAGTATTGCCCCCATTACCACTGCTGTTTTCCTTGTTCTTACCCAAGGCCATGTTTGCAGATTTAGCCATTTTATCCAGACGCTCAGCCTCAGCTTCGATGGCTATATCTTTCAGGGACTCCCAGTCCTTCAGCCCCTTTATCTTTAACCTATCCTTCAAATATGGGCTGGCATTCCTAATAAATAGCCTGATTTGGTCTTGAGTATCCAGCTTCTTCTTCATCTCCATTACCTGGTTCCTCCATCGGGTCAGGTACTCATAAAATGACTCGTCTGGCTTTTGTTGCAGTAGCTCTAGATCTTTCAGAGTGACCTCCATCCTCGTACTACAGTTTTATTGCTGGAGGAACTCCTTCGTCAGTAGGTCCCAGTCTTCCTTTATTCTTCGTTCCAGCCCATGATACCAGTCCACTGCAGGACCTAACAAACTCAAACAGAAGTATTCAATCTTTTCCCTCTTTGTCAGCGTCGTCCCCTTCATCACCAAGGAGCATTACTTAATATGCGCGATGGGGTCCGATGTGCCATCAAACTTCGGGACATCAGGCATTTTAAAATTCAGAGGGATTAGATCCTCCCCATCCAGCTCCTTATCCTCGGGGTTCATCCCTCGACCACTTGTCAACATCTTCGCCATTGCCTCGAACTTTTCTTCCATCTTCTTCCAGATAGCCTATTCTTTCTGGGGTGCCTTCCCTCTCTCTGACACTGGCTTTTCATATTCATCCTCTTCTAGGTTATCTTCCAACCTCTGGGTTGGCCTTATCCTCTGGACCCCTAATGTTATTGCTCTCAAGTCTATAGGTGGTGGGCGAATTTCCTCTTGCCTGTCTTCTCTGTCCTCCTCACATTTATTTTATCTCATGGGAGGAGGAGGTGGGTTCTGCGGCTCAACTGGCTGACCCAATGTAGCCATCATGGCCATCATCCGGTTCTCAAATTCTTTCAACCTTTGGCCCACTTCTTCTGCTATCATAACCCTGGTAGCATCTGTCCCTCTTGGTGAGTTGGCTATTTCTGAATCTATGGAGAACTGGGATGATGTAGCGTGACTGCTTTCTAAAACCTGAGTCGAAGAACTCTACCCTTTCTGGCAGCTCAAAGAATGGATTCCTACGCAGTCGCCCTTGGGGACCTCTTGACCACCCGGGCCGATCTATGATGGCTGCAAAATACACTCGTTAGGATGATGCATGAATGACGTATAAGATGCACGATCGTGCTTATATAACATCCACAAATCACATGTAAGCACATAGGTCCTTCCAACCTTGTTACTCCCGCACACGAGGTCATAATCTCTTTCCTAGGTGGGATTAGTCGATGGGTCAACAGGGGACCCGATGGGCGCGTATGGTGCACGGTGAAAAATCGGCAGCATAACCTCTTCTAACTAATGCACAGGCGTATGAGTTATGATCATTACGTATTTAGGCAGTCCGAATAAATTGACATGGGCTTATTGGGGCATAAAAGCCTTTGATTAGGTGGTCAATCAAAATATATGGGTTTGTCCAATACATAATGATCCATACAGCAAGCATAGTATTAAGATTCATACCACTTAGGGGAAGTAACTATTTTCATTGCATGAGCTTTAGTCAAAGGTAATGATACTTTAGGGCTATCCAAGTATGGTCCCTGCCAACGGGTCTAGCTCATTATGAGCATAACGACTGGTCGGGTCTCCATTTAATATACCATGATGGTATGAGGTTTGGGCTGCTGATTATCCTTAATACTTCCCTACATTGAGTGAATGTAGAGTCGTGCTTCGGGAACGCACCAGGGTTGAAAGAGGGACCAAACTAACATAGATCTAAGGCACTAATGAGATGTAATGCAGTTTTGAAAAAGGATGAAATTTATAAATTAAAACTCAATTGTAAATTTTAACCAAGGTACTTTCGAAGCGAAGTCTCAAGTATTGTCCACAGTGGAGTCGCCACTGTGACGCACGCCGAACTCCGGGGCGCCTCGAACCGCCCGATTTTAGGGCCTTCGGGATGAGATTCATAAAAACTTGTAAAAAAACTACAAGTGCGTCCATTTCAAGCAACATGCAGGTTTCATGGAGTCGCCACCCAATAGAACATTGAAAAAGTTCGTCTAGCCTCAGTGAACCTAAGACAGCGTTGCTGTGTGCATTGTAGGCAAGCTGGAGGTGTCTTGAAGGCTTAAGATGGCCCTCTAGCCTTGCGCTTGGGCAAACCAGAGGTGTCTTGGAGGCATCCACCCTAATAGAACATTAGGATGGCCCTCTCGCCTCGTGGCGCCTAGGACTGTGCAATTTTGAGGCTTTTTTACGGGACACAAGAGGTGTCTCGGAGGCCCCATCCCAATAGAACATTGAGATGGCCCTCTCGCCTCGTTGAGCCCAAAGACCAGAGAAAGTTCGGGACTTTCCATTTATTCATACCTTGGTTAGGCTTATAGTTGAGTTTTGAATTTATCGTTTCACCTCATTTCTCATTCAATTTAATGCAATTAAATTAAAGCGCAGATTGTCTATTCAAGGAAAGCGATAAATAAATAAAGCATAATTAAAGTAAAGTGCATGAAAATAAATTACAATAAACTAGGGGCGGAATACAACCCCCATTGTAAATAAAATACAAATTATAAATAAAACGGGCTATTTATTAAGAATGAGGATATCGGTCCTCACATGCATGGTTAAACAAAATAATTTTAGGGTGACAATTTATTTTGGATGGAAAAATTGGGACATTGGTCCCATTTTATCAGAAAAGACTCAATTTATTAATAAACATATTTTTAGTGATTTTATTTTTAAATGTGCATAAAAATAAATAATTTTACATAAATACACAAATACGACAAATAAATCGAAATAAAGAAAAATACAAAATTTAAATATGCAAACCAAAGTGAGATTCCTAATCCTTCGATCTCGCATCTTCGTCCATGGATAATGCTCAAATAAAAAAGGGGAAGTGTTATAGCCAAAAAGAAAAAGAAAATTAAAGTTAATAATTAAATCAAGTCGAATAAAATACAATAAAGTAAAATCAATCAATCAAATTAAATGAAATACATAAAATAAAATAATGAACCAAATCAAATGAATTCAATTAGCAAATATTATAGGTGGCAAATGGGTGGGTTGGGTCATAAATGGGTCAAAAATATGTGGGTCATAAATGGGTCAATACCCAAATGGGTTGGGTGGATTTGGGTCGACCAATTTGATATTTTTTTAATGAAAAATAATTATCGATATAATAACGGGATACTAAAAAAATTATTATAAAAATGTTGGTTCAAATGAGTCGGTGGAGATTCAAACGGATCGGAATATCGGTTGAATTATAGCTGTCTAATTTACTATTCATTTGGTAAAAATTTTGGCAGTATAATGGCTATATATATAACATACCCTTCCTGCAATTCAAACAATCTACAATCACACACAGGGGCACAATAATTCATTAACCAAGTGACTCTTTTTTCATTTTTAAGCTAATTATGTAATCCTAAATTATTTCACTTACTTTCTAATCTCAATTTGTCAAATATTTTAATTAAGCCAATCAAGAAAATAAATCAAATAAATAAAAAGAATAAAAACATACGAGTGTGAAAATGAATGGAATAATGTGTGTGCGTGGACAAAATAAATTAATTCAATTAGCAACATAACGTGATAGAACTAAAGATACAAAATTGATTTAATTAAATTAGCTATTTACATGTTATCATAATTAACATAAAATATTTATATGGCAAAAAGATCAGTCAAAATGAATTAATTAATTACATGAACAAAAATAATATATAAACATATTAAATAAGACAAATATAAAAATAATAGAATAAATAACTAAAAATAATAAAATATACATGTTAATCAATTAAATATGAACAAAAATGAATAGAAGGAAAAAAAATGATATTAGACTCAGAATGTTTACTCTCAGAGTTCGGATTCGATAAGGAAAAAAAATTGATTGATTTCCTTGTTTTTTGATTTGCAAAATTAGAGTTGAATATGACAAATAAAAATTGAAATTTAATTCCTAGAAATAAATTGAAAAAAATGAAATAAAAATTCTTCAAAACAATGAATGAATTTCTTTGTCTCAAGAAAATAATTGATCAAAACAAGTAAAAATCTCAAGAGCAAAGAATTATTCCTCTTTCTCAAGAAAAAAAAATATGAAAAAAAACTTATTTTTATAAAATCAAATGAAAATTGGAATTTGAAGAACAAACAATTATTTTGTTTGCTTCAAAATCTATTTTTTCCATAAAAAATGATTCAAATAAAAATCATTGAAAAAAATCAATTGAAAACAAGTAACAAGTTAAAAGAAGTGAAATTTTGAGAGCAAACAATTATTTTGTTTGTCTCAAAATTAAATCCATCAATAAAACTCCTTCAAAAAATATATTTAGAAGAGATTATATTGGAAAAAAAAAGAATGAAATTATTTTCTTTTTATTTTTGGGGGAAAATTTCAGCTGAGAGTTAGAGCCCCCCCCCCCCCCCCCCCCCCCCCCCCCCCCTTTCTCTTTCCATCATTTTCTTTTTATATGAAGAAAATAGGAAAAAATAATTAATTAAGAAGAAAAAATCCAATTAAATCAGATCTTATTTATTTTGAATTTTAAAAAAGGAAAAAAAACCTTTAAAAATCCAAAAAAAGGGGATAAAAAAATGGATTTTTGGGTGAAAAATCGGAAAAAAAACAGATTTTGGTACGAAATTGGCCAATTTCAGCGGAACAGGGGCGATCGACGCCCGTCGGTCGCTCGCCCAGCGAGGGCTTGCAGCGCGCAAGGCAACACGCAGCGCCCGCGCGTTGACATTTGCGAATTTTTTTTTTCATTTTTAAATTTAACTAAAAAATATTATAATTTCTAAACCCCATTTTTCAAATCTAATTTTCAAAATATTTTTTTATTATTTTTTATTTTTTATTCTAAAATATAAATTTGACTAGAAAATCATCACTTTTAACTTTTTTGCCTGTGAGTAGGTATCTTATCATCATTGGATAACTCAGATTTGGGCTGTCTCAGGATCCGGTGTCTACAACGGCACTACTGCTCAACGGAGGGTTAGCACGATCACGGCACTACCGCTTCAATAAAAGACAATACGCCGATAACATGGTAATAACCACTCCAACAATATCATCCAGTCTGAAAAAGCGACCGTCTCAAGTACATGTCTCTTTCCTTTTTTAAAAAAATTTTTGGCTCACTTAGTCATTTGAGTTCTAAGTTCCCCAAAATTGGGGGCAACTGTATACATCGAGTCCCGAGACGGTCTAAGATCAGAATTATCCGATTATGAAAGTGGTATTTGTCACAAGAAAAGGTGTCGAAAATGATGTTTTCCTTATCGAGATCCTCATTATTTTTAAATAAAAAAGTAAACAAATAAATATATATATAAAAAAATTATTTTTATTAAAAAAAAAGTTAAATTAAAAAAAATAAATATTAGGAAGTGTTAGTTTTAGATATCAAAATTTTTGATTAAAAAATATATATATTTAAAAAAAGAGAGAATTAAATTAATTAATTAATTTAAATAAAAAAATATGTATTTTGATTAATTAAAAAAAAAAGAAGAAAAAAGTGAATTTGAAAAAAAAAAATATAAAAGCAAAAGTGTTTTGCCGTAGAGGCCAATTAACGTGGAAATCACATGTGATTTCCACATAATTGGCCGCGTGTGGAGAGCCTCCACACGCGGCCAATATGTGGAATATGTCATTTCCACAAATTTGGCCGCGTGTGGAGCCATCTCCTTTGCCGTGCGACCTGCAAATGCGTTTTTCACATTTCGAGTTATTTTGAAAAAATAAAAATTTGAAAGTTAATTTTTTTTTTCCTATTTTGAGAACACAGAAAATTAAAAGAGTTTTGGTTCTTTATTTTTGGGGGAAGCTACATTTTGATTCAAGAGAAAAAAACTGGGTTCTCTCAACCAAGAAGCAACCGGAGTTTGACAAAAAAAAAAAGAAGGAATATCCTGGGGATTTCAAAAGTTTTAATTTTTCTTCTTTTTTAAGAACACTTTCATTTTCTCGGATGACTTGAGCTTGAAAAATTAATTTTCTTTACTCAATCATCCCACCAAAAAATATTTTCTTGAACTAATTTATTTAAAATATTGATTTTCATTTTTTTCGGGTATTTATCACCGGAAATTCGATAAGGAGGACGGATTGAGACACCGCATTTTTCTGATCTATAAAATTCTGAGGGTAAATACTTTTGATCCGTCCTAATCTCTCTATTTATCATTTTTTAGCTATTAATTTTTTCATTCTTGCCATATTTATTTTCTAGTATTTCTAGTGTTTTGTCATTGTTGGCATCCTGAGTTTAGTTTTGTATTTAATTTCTTTATGGTTGTTTCATTTGACTTTTGTGGTTTTGTCTTTTTATATATTATTGTTATCCTCAACCTCCATCCTTCCTCATTTTTTTCTTTCACGTTTCTTATAAATGGTTTTGCAATTCTTTGGCCATAATGTCAACTTTTGGTATTTTAAATAGTTTTCGTTTTACTTTTCTCCAGTGTATATGTGACGCGCGCCGAACCCGAATAACCCAGCAAGGGCCCTCACTTTGAATCCGCTTTAGGATTCGAGGCATGAAGGTTCGCGTCTTTTGATCATGGGCGCCATGAGACATCATCGGTGTATCCCTCCCAATAGAACATTGGGGAGAATAACCTAACCTATTGACGCCTAAAGGCACCTTTGAGGTTTTTGGAGTCGCCACCCAATTTGCAAGAAACTGGGAAAAGGTTTCTCACCTCTAACGGTCTAAACCAGAGTTATGGTGTCCGGAACTTCCCTCTTATTCATGCCTTGGTTAATTATAAATGGATTTTTAACTTCTTAAGATTATATCTCTCATCTCACGCGATTTGATGCATTTAAATTAGATAGCGCATTGAAAGCACGTAAAGAAAATAAATAAAAGCGATAAGCAAAGTAAATAAAGAAAGCGGTAAACACCCAAGCACTCAATTACAAGGGAAATAGGGGCGGAATACAACCCCAATAAAAGGAAATTAAGAATACAAATGGGGGCGGAATACAACCCCAAAATAAATAAAGTTGCCCCAAAATTAATTACAAGGGCCCAAAATGAAAGAAAATAACTTTAAACACTCACCCAAAAATGAAATGAAAGGACATTCATAAATCGGGACATTATTTAGGGAGCATTGGTTCCCTCGCACTTGTTCGAGATTCAGGAACATTGGTTCCTTCGTATTAATTTGAAGAGGGTTCGAAGGGTCATTTTTGGTTGCTTGAATTGAAAAAAAAAAAAAAACCGGGATGAGTGATCCCATTTTACTGAAAATTGACTCTTCGTTTTAATTATGATGATTTTATTATTGGGCTAAAATAAGGGACGTTGGTCCCAATTTTATTAGTGAAGAATCCAATTTAATTGTAAAAATATTTTCGTGATTTTTTATCGCACGCGTGCACAAATAAAATTAATATTTACAAATAAGCACATAACACATAAAAAGGGAGTTGGAGGGATCTCACCAAACCGATGTGATTCTCCGCAAGTTGCGACCCATCCGGGGAGCCGCGAGGACACTCACATAACCCGACTCAAGTTAAATTTCAGACAGAAAAATAATATCAAAAAAGTATTAGTAAATATTCAAAATAGATTAGTCAAAAAAAAGCAAACGCAAAATATAATTATAACAACGATGATAGCAATGCGATAAAATAAATCAAATCATTAATAGGGATAACAATATAACAATAAATGGACCGAATAATAGGGCAATAACAATAATAATAAAAAATAATACGAAATATTAAATAATGATAACAATGATAATAATGCTAACCAATTAATTAGTTAATAATAATAGTAATAATAGTAAAATAGAGAATTAGATGATAATAATAATAATAATAATAATAATAATAATAATGGGAAACAAATTAACTTTAAATAGTAATAATGGTTAAACTAAATAAAAAACAATAAATTAATAAAAGATAATAAAAGAATAAAACAAAAGAGAATAAAATATCTATGAGTAAAGAAAACTAAAACAAAAGCAAAATAAATGAAGTGAAGAAAAGGTATGTAAACTTGTGGAAGGCAAAGCAAAAAAAGACAAAGAAAGCACTATAGATTGGCCCAAAATATATGAAATGCAATGCAAAAATGAAGGAATATAGTGACAGTGGAACATGTATTAACATAAAATAGGATTTAACAAATAATGATAATGATGAAATAATAATAAATTTAACAAGTTAATACGACATATAAAACATGTTTATTAAATAGAATAAAAATGATAATAGAACAGAAATTATATAAAATAAAAAATGAACAAGTAAAAAATCAAACGAATAAATGAGAACAAGTCCAAGAATGTTTACCCTCAGAATTTTTGAGATTGAGAATAGGATGTCTCGATCGATTTCCTTGTCGGATTTTTGTTTGATGATAATAATATTTGAAATAAATATGGAATCTATGTTCTAAACAAATTATCTTGAGAAAAATATTTTTTTGTGGGATGAAGGAACAAAGAAAATTAATTTTTCTTGCTCAAATCAACCCAAGATTAAATATTTTGTAATGGCAAAACTAAGATTTTTTTTTTTAAAGAGAACTTGAAGATTTTTTGAAGAATTTTTAGGAAGCAAGAAGAGCTTCCTGGAGAGTGCAAAGAGGTTGAGAGGAAAAGCTAAAAAATTCTTGAGTTAATTCCTCCGTCCTCAAAAAATGAGGGCCAATTCCTCATTTAATTCTGTCTTGGCCAAAAATGGCAAGAGACAAAAAAAACTTTCCTTTTTAGTTATTCTAAAATAACATAAAATGGTGAAACAACGGAAACTGAAAAAAAACAGAAAATCAGACTGAAAACAGCGCAAAAAACGGACAGGCGAAACAGGTCGCGCGGAGGAGCCAAGGGCGCGCGGAGCGCTGCGCGTGGTGCCTTGGCACCGCGCGCGGCAGGCTGTCGCGCGCAGCCTGACTCGCGCAGGCAGGTCGCGCGAGGCAGCTGCCTCGCGCGCAGGGGGGTCGCGCGAGGCAGCAGGCCTCGCGCGCAGGGGGGGCGCGCGGAGCGCCCGCCCCTGCGCGCAGGGGGGGGCGCGCGGAGCGTCCCGCATCGCGCGCAGGGGGGTCGCGCGGAGCGCCCGCCCCTGCGCGCAGGGGGGGGGCGCGCGGAGCGCCCCGCATCGCGCGCAGGGGGGGTCGCGCGGAGCGCCCGCCCCTGCGCGCAGGGGGGGTCGCGCGGAGCGCCTGCCCCTGCGCGCAGGGGGGGCGCGCGGAGCACCCCGCCTCGCGCGCAGGGGGGTCGCGCGGAGCGCCCGCCCCTGCGCGCAGGGGGGGGCGCGCGGAGCGCCCCGCCTCGCGCGCAGGCGCCCCTGCGCGCTGGGGCGGCCTGCCTCGCAGGCGCCCCTGCGCGCTGGGGCAGCCTGCCGCGCAGGCGGCCCCGCGCCGCCGCAGTGGCACTTGCGATAAAATTTTTTTTTTTTTTTTTTAATTTTTAAATTTGACACAATATTAATATTTTTTCCCATTTTAAATTTTAATCCCTAAAATATATATTTTAAAATTATTTTTCGAAAAAACACAATCTTGACAAGGGAACGGTCGATTCTCAATTTTCTTGCCGAAAGTCGGTCTTTTGTTTCATCATCGGGTAATTCTGATCTTGGACCGCCTCGGGACCCGGTGTCTACAGTTGCCCCCAATTTTGGGGAACTTAGAACGCAGGCGCCTAAGTGAACCAAAATTCAGAAAAGAAGGGAAGAGATGCGTACCTGAGGCGGTCGCTTTCCGAAACTTGATTTTGCCAGCTTTCGGCATCATAGGACTACTCCGGTCACATGATGGATAGAACACCAGCTTGTCGGTGTGTGAAACCACGGCTGAGCGACTGATAAACACCAGCTTGTCGGTGTGTGAAGGCGCCAGACTTCGAAGAACGTGATTGATAGAACACCAGCTTATCGGTGTGTGAAACCACGGCTGAGCGACTGATAAACACCAGCTTGTCGGTGTGTGAAGGCGCCAGACTTTGGAGAACGTGATTGATAGAACACCAGCTTGTCGGTGTGTGAAACCACGGCTGAGCGACTGATAAACACCAGCTTGTCGGTGTGTGAAGGCGCCAGACTTTGGAGAACGCGATTGATAGAACACCAGCTTGTCGGTGTGTGAAACCACGGCTGAGCGACTGATAAACACCAGCTTGTCGGTGTGTGAAGGCGCCAGACTTTGGAGAACGTGATTGATAGAACACCAGCTTGTCGGTGTGTGAAACCACGGCTGAGCGACTGATAAACACCAGCTTGTCGGTGTGTGAAGGCGCCAGACTTTGGAGAACGCGATTGATAGAACACCAGCTTGTCGGTGTGTGAAACCACGGCTGAGCGACTGATAAACACCAGCTTGTCGGTGTGTGAAGGCGCTAGACTTTGCTGCGAAAAGAAAAGAGATTTGTATGCAAAGGTAAGTTATGCACGTGCATATGCATATGTCATGCGGAATGCAGGTGACACCGTTCATCTGAATGGCCCAGTAGTCGAGGTGCGATAACTCTCCTTGAAACGACTCGTGGCTTCGTCTGGTCGATTATGCCCCCAAGTGCCGGAGGGCGCTGTCCCGATTCAGGGGCTCTGACTCATAATTTTTCAGGGAGGTTTGCCTGATGTGTGTCTTTGCTTGAAAGGGGTTGCCCAAGGTAATGCTGCCTTATCACTCCAAGCGTCATTGTTTTAAAGGTAGTGCGTCCCTCGTGGATTTTCACACTAGCTTTTCTTAGCGGGAGATGCGTCCTTTTCGGATTTTCACATAACCCTGTGCCTTATTTTTTGCCTGGAACGGACCCAACCCAATCCAGCGGCTTTTATTTATTTTATTTTTTTGTAGGGCAGACTGCCTGTTGCCAGGTTTTCACCCTGCCCTTTGGCCTAACTTTTGCTTAGAGCGCCAGTCACGGTTTTCATCTCTAACGGCCTTTTTTTTTTTTTTTTTTTTTTTTTTTTTTGCCACAGAATCTTTTCAATCTGTCGACGTTGACCGGCTTCCTGAATTCGTTCCCATCACCATCTGTCAGGATCACAGCCCCTTTAGACAAAAGCTTCTTCAGAATGAAAGGTCCTTCCCAAGTGGGCCTAAACTCGCCTCGAAAGTCCGGAACCCCCGGCCTCTTCTGTTTAAAGACTAGGTCTCCTTCTTTCAATGGGTGTTTTCTTACTTTCTTCCCAAATGAGCGAGCTAGCCTTTTCTGGTAGATCTAATTGTGGTAGTATGCCCCGTAGTGCGAATGGCAATTCCTCGGCCCAGTCTTTATAGGTCTGCACCATCTTAGCCAATATCTTCTTGATGTTCTTATTAGCTGCCTCGACTGCCCCGTTGGCCTGTGGTCGGTATGGAGAGAACTTATGGTGTTGGATGGCGTACTTCTTGAGCATCTTCTTAGTCTCAGCTTGGAACTGTACCCCATTATCTGACACGATGTGATGCGGGAGCCCGTACCTACAGATCAAATGTCGCTCGATGAACTCGGTCATTTCCCGGGTGCCCAACTTCTTGAAGGATTCAGCCTCAAGCTATTTGGTGAAATAATTGATAGCAACCACAATAAATCGGTGTCCATCGGAGGCTGTCAGGTGTACTTCTCCTATAATGTCAATTCCCCATGCTGCGAACGACCATGGAGATGCCAGGTTACACAACTCCGAAACTGGAAGGTGTCTCAGATTAGCGTATTGTTGGCATAATTGGCACTCCTTCACATATTTAGAGCTGTACTGCATTGTCAGCCAGAAGAATCCTTGCCGTATTATTTTCTTTGCTAGGGCTAGACCATTCATATAGGCCCCACAGACCCCTGCATGAGTTTCCTCCATAACCTTTTTGGCTTCTTTACCCTCTAAGCATCTTAGTTGTATGCCATCGGCTTGTCTCTTGTACAACACACCGTTTACACTGATGAACTGAGTGGACAACTTGCGAATCATCCTCTGGTCTTTTTCAGTGGCTTCTTTTGGGAATACCGCCCTTTCCAAATAATTCTGGACATCATAGTACCATGGCTTTTCGTCCGTAGTCTCAACATCCCCAACTCATTCAGTCTCAAAGTATGGCTTGTCTCCACTAGAAATGTGCACAGGCCTCATGGCTATTCCCTTGGGCTTATCCGACATGGATACCAGGGTGGCTAAGGCATCTGCCAATTGGTTCTCATCTCAGGGCACGTAGTTAAAAGTGCAGACTCCAAACTGGCCACTTAGTTCTTTTAAACACCTCACATACGGCAACAACCGCTCTTCCTTAACGGTCCATTCACCCCTGACTTGGTGGATTACTAAGGACGAGTCCGCAAATACCTCTACTACTTTTGCCCCCATGGCTGAGAGTGCTTCTAACCCAAAGATGCAGGCTTCGTACTCAGCTTCGTTATTTGTGGCTTTATATCTCAGTTTCTTAGCTAAGGGGAGCTTCTCACCATCTGGGGTTGCTAGAATTACTCCTGTCCCGGCCCCTTCGTTATTTACTGCCCCATCAAAATACATCTGCCACTTCTGTACGGTGATGGCCACCACATGTTCGTCGGGGAATTCATATTCTAGCCGGTCTGCTTCAATTGGCCGGTCGGCAAGAAACTCCGCAACTGCCCGACCTTTGATGGTCTTTCTCGTGACATACTCCACATCAAATTCCTGCAGCAGTATTAGCCATCTTCCCATCTCCCCTAACAACGAGGGCATTGCTAGATTCAGCGAGATATCAGATGCAGTCGTCGACGGATTTTCGGGGTGTGTTCTCCTGTGCGAGCTTTGTCAAGCTACTTTTTGCATCATTGCCCGACGTGCTCGTCAGCTCGGGATGACCCAGGACCCAGCTAGGGACCCATTATCGTTCCGGGGAGGAACCCTTTTTGCAACCTCTACCTCTCGCTATCAGGATCTTTGGAGCCAACCGCCAGCGAAAACTGTCATACCCCTTTCGGTACCCATTCTGTAACTTCTACTGGTGAGTGCAAAAGATGGATACTCAGTCCGGCACCTGACACGACAACTTAGGCATCTGGCTGGCGAGAGCAGGAGTAGAGTAGCCACTTAGATTTTACTTTTTATAAAAGAACTAGGAAATGATGAGTTAAACTGCTTTTGCTTTATGTATTTGCATAAAACTGTGTGCATTTCAACACGATTTCTCTATACATAATCACCATTTAACATGGATTCAGAATGCAAGAATTACATCTAATCTCGGATTGGATCTTGTAAGCATCAGACTCCTGTTTCCAATCAGCCCTCGCGGGTTTTCTTGATTGAATATTTTCTCTTTTTTTTTTTTTTTTTTATTTTTTTTAAGCCTCCGCCATGGACCCTCCTTCAGTTTCTCAGCATTGGTTGAATTCGCTTTCATCTTCATCTGCCGAGGGGACTGCTGCTTCTGAGGGTGGTTCCTCTTGGTATCAAAGTCTTGGTCTTAACCCTTGTGCAGACTGGTCGAGGTAATGGGTTCCTTTTTTGGAGTTTGAATATGAAGTTTCGCGTTTGGCCTTTGTTGGCTTTGGCGGGTCAACCCTGGAATGGCCTTTCAATGGCTGAGATAGGGTGACAAGTTGGGCTTGGATGATCTGGGGTACTTTTATCGATTTTGGTGGTTCGAACCCTGGAATAGCCTTTCAACGGCCGGGATTGGATGGATGGTTTGTGGGTTAGCCTTTTAGACCCTTTTCAGTAGCTAAGAAGAATGACAACGTGCAGGCATGTGTAGATCAACAGGATTTGAGCGAAGCCTTTCTTCAAATAGCATTCCCTTGGGCCCTGATCAATTCTCTCTTTTCTTCATCATCATTCATTTTTTTTTTTTTTTAATTTTTTTCAATTTTTTTTTTTTTTTTTAAATTTATTTCAATTCAATTTTTTAAAATTTTTTTTTTTAATTAAATTTTTTTTTTTTTTTTTTTTTTTTGCAACCCAATTTTTTACAAACTTTGCTCAAGTCCTTAATTTTACACATACGTGCACTTCCATCTTAACCAATGGGACCATTGTTGCTCAATCTAGTCGAGCATATAGTTTTAGCAAGAATTTTGGCTATAAGGGTTCTGAATGGTTAAGAGTCGATCTTAATTGTTTTTGGGGTACACATTTCAAATGGTTGAGAGGAAAGGGTTCACGTTGTTTGGTTTTGATGAGTTGTATTCTGGTGGGTTATGTTTTCTTTGTGAAGGTCTTGAGTCTCATTCGCCTAACTCCTGATGTAGCTTTCGAAGCTTGATCTTATTTGGTGGCATCATATGCATCCCAGATGTCGTGGGAGTGCAAAGAAATGGCTTTCAACATTCGGTTCGTCATCTTGTTGGCACGTGGAAGTAGTATTGATCCCAAGAATGTCTTTGTCAATTTTCAACATGTCATACCAGGTCCAGGCAAAGGCTCTTTTTATTTATTTTATATTTATTTTTATATATATATATATATTTTTTTTTATCTCTCAAATTTCATCTCTCTTCAGGAGTCATAACAGATGCTATCAAGATTTTCTTCGGGTTCTCCCAAAGTTCCGAGATTGAATGGAATGGCATTAGCTGAACCAATGTCAAATGTAAATGTGCCATGATTATGCATAATGAAATCATAAGAGACATCACACAAGTAAGCAAATCCATCCATTTCATTCAATAAAACTATAATTAAAACTGTCATCATTAAATAGTTCAGAAATAAAAAAGAACATCTAAATAGCTACTTCCTTCTTCTCTTGCCAATGCGGACGCTGCAGTCGACAGTCTATTATCACTTTTGGGAACCATTCTCCTCACTTCTCAGCTCCTCATCGATTAAGTGTAGAATTTGCCTCCTCAGAATTCGGCACTCGTCAGTCTCGTGCCCGGTACGCTGATGGTAGGCACAATACAGATCTGCTCGGTGATTGGGGCACCCTTGGCCCCCGGCAGGTTGGGTCGGCATTGACTGTATTTTCTCCTTACTGACAAAATGGGCGAAGTGCTTGGACAGGGGTTTTTTCAGTATGGCATAGTGACTCTGAGTCATTCCGAAGGTCGGGGTCCTTGTGGCTCTAAAACCTTCTCCATCGTCCACTGTAAAACTTAAGCTCCCCTCACTACCCTGGCGGCATTCATGATTTGTGATCAGGTTGCTATCGATCAGATCCTGAATCTGGTGCCTCAGCCTAGCACAATCATTCGTCATATGGCCAGTGTGTTGGTGGTAGGCGCAGTACTCGCCTTCCTTGTGCCCGGGCTGCCCCCAGGTCTTTGCCGGCTTGGACAGCAATGGTTGTAACACCCCCTTCTTGATCAGCCTTTCCAGGACCCAAGACAAAGGTCTGCCTAAATTAGAGTAACGCCTCTGAGCCATCTCAACCATTGGCGCCTTCCCCATCCTTTTTGTACCTCTGCTATCACCATAGTAACCAATTCCGGAACTCGCAGGGCTAGTAACGGCTCCATCGGGAGGTGTCCGGGTAGTTGCAAGCTTGGACCTCATGATCTCCTCCTCAAGATCAGCTAATCTCTTTTTAGTGTCTGCGGGACTGAGAGGACCCATCGGCTGTAAGGGCCCTAGTCCTTTCCCCCTTTCCACTTGCTCGATCAGTGAGTTGGGTGTCGTCTCGCCCCTAGGCTCAAGAGCGAACTGAGACATTACAGCCATCATCTCACACTCCTTTTTGGTCGTGGATAGCTCAAATCGGTTAAGTGTAGCTGCAGTGACTTGAGCTTGAAGAATTAGTGCTACGGCGTCCAACCTTTCCTTAATTGTGGCTGACAACCTCCCCTCAAGTTTTTCAAACTTTTCATCTAGTTCTCGGGCAATCATGACACGGGCCTCTTCAATCTGTCGCGAAGGACCAGCCATTCCCGATGTCTATGGATGCTCTGACTAAGACGGTAGATCTCTGCCAACCACTTCGAACTCTGCTTACTCTTCAGATAGCTATGAGGACCCCAGGACCTCCCCGGTGAATGGTGTATGATGGCTGAAAAATCAAAGGGGTTAGAATGATGCATGGATGACATGTGATGCATGAGCATGACGTGCAGCATTTACAACCACATGCAGACAGGTAGGTCCCTCCAACCTTATCACCCCCACACACGGGGTTGTGCGGTCTCTTTCCTAGGTGGGCTTCATCCGAGGGTTAACAGGGAACCCATCGGACACGTATAGTGCACGGTGGAAAACCGGCAGCATAACAGTCTTAATCTAATGCGCATTCGTATGGATTTTGGCTATTACATATTTGGGCAATTCAACTAAACCAAAGTGGGCCCAACGGGGCATGAAAGCCTTTGATGAAGACCATTTGATTTGGTTGATTTTGCTTAATATGTGATAGCCCATATCACAAGCATCGTATTAAGGAGCATGCCCCCTTAGGGAAAGTTTCTATTTGCCATTACATGGGCTTTGGTCAAGGTGATGATACTTTAGGGCTACCCAAGCATGGTCCGCGCCAACGGGTCTAGCTCGTCGTGAGCATAACGACCGATTGGGTCTCCATTTTAATATACCAAAAGGTACAAGGCTTGGGCTGGTGATTATCCTTAACACTTCCCTACAATGAGTGAAAGTAGGGTCGTGCTTTGGGAACGCACCGAGGTAAGATAGGGACCAACTAGCGTAAGTCTAAGGCTCTAAAATGATATGATGCAATTTTTGAAAAGAGATAGAATTTTAAGTTTCAAAAACCCAATTATAAATTTTAACCAAAGCACTTTCGGAGTGAAGTCTCAAACACAAACTCCCCAGTGGAGTCGCCACTGTGACGCGCGCCGAACCCGAATAACCCAGCAAGGGCCCTCACTTTGAATCCGCTTTAGGATTCGAGGCATGAAGGTTCGCGTCTTTTGATCATGGGCACCATGAGACATCATCGGTGTATCCCTCCCAATAGAACATTGGGGAGAATAACCTAGCCTATTGACGCCTAAAGGCACCTTTGAGGTTTTTGGAGTCGCCACCCAATTTGCAAGAAACTGGGAAAAGGTTTCTCACCTCTAACGGTCTAAACCAGAGTTATGGTGTCCGGAACTTCCCTCTTATTCATGCCTTGGTTAATTATAAATGGATTTTTAACTTCTTAAGATTATATCTCTCATCTCACGCGATTTGATGCATTTAAATTAGATAGCGCATTGAAAGCACGTAAAGAAAATAAATAAAAGCGATAAGCAAAGTAAATAAAGAAAGCGGTAAACACCCAAGCACTCAATTACAAGGGAAATAGGGGCGGAATACAACCCCAATAAAAGGAAATTAAGAATACAAATGGGGGCGGAATACAACCCCAAAATAAATAAAGTTGCCCCAAAATTAATTACAAGGGCCCAAAATGAAAGAAAATAACTTTAAACACTCACCCAAAAATGAAATGAAAGGACATTCATAAATCGGGACATTATTTAGGGAGCATTGGTTCCCTCGCACTTGTTCGAGATTCAGGAACATTGGTTCCTTCGTATTAATTTGAAGAGGGTTCGAAGGGTCATTTTTGGTTGCTTGAATTGAAAAAAAAAAAAACCGGGATGAGTGATCCCATTTTACTGAAAATTGACTCTTCGTTTTAATTATGATGATTTTATTATTGGGCTAAAATAAGGGACGTTGGTCCCAATTTTATTAGTGAAGAATCCAATTTAATTGTAAAAATATTTTCGTGATTTTTTATCGCACGCGTGCACAAATAAAATTAATATTTACAAATAAGCACATAACACATAAAAAGGGAGTTGGAGGGATCTCACCAAACCGATGTGATTCTCCGCAAGTTGCGACCCATCCGGGGAGCCGCGAGGACACTCACATAACCCGACTCAAGTTAAATTTCAGACAGAAAAATAATATCAAAAAAGTATTAGTAAATATTCAAAATAGATTAGTCAAAAAAAAGCAAACGCAAAATATAATTATAACAACGATGATAGCAATGCGATAAAATAAATCAAATCATTAATAGGGATAATAATATAACAATAAATGGACCGAATAATAGGGCAATAACAATAATAATAAAAAATAATACGAAATATTAAATAATGATAACAATGATAATAATGCTAACCAATTAATTAGTTAATAATAATAGTAATAATAGTAAAATAGAGAATTAGATGATAATAATAATAATAATAATAATAATAATAATAATGGGAAACAAATTAACTTTAAATAGTAATAATGGTTAAACTAAATAAAAAACAATAAATTAATAAAAGATAATAAAAGAATAAAACAAAAGAGAATAAAATATCTATGAGTAAAGAAAACTAAAACAAAAGCAAAATAAATGAAGTGAAGAAAAGGTATGTAAACTCGTGGAAGGCAAAGCAAAAAAAGACAAAGAAAGCACTATAGATTGGCCCAAAATATATGAAATGCAATGCAAAAATGAAGGAATATAGTGACAGTGGAACATGTATTAACATAAAATAGGATTTAACAAATAATGATAATGATGAAATAATAATAAATTTAACAAGTTAATACGACATATAAAACATGTTTATTAAATAGAATAAAAATGATAATAGAACAGAAATTATATAAAATAAAAAATGAACAAGTAAAAAATCAAACGAATAAATGAGAACAAGTCCAAGAATGTTTACCCTCAGAATTTTTGAGATTGAGAATAGGATGTCTCGATCGATTTCCTTGTCGGATTTTTGTTTGATGATAATAATATTTGAAATAAATATGGAATCTATGTTCTAAACAAATTATCTTGAGAAAAATATTTTTTTGTGGGATGAAGGAACAAAGAAAATTAATTTTTCTTGCTCAAATCAACCCAAGATTAAATATTTTGTAATGGCAAAACTAAGATTTTTTTTTTTAAAGAGAACTTGAAGATTTTTTGAAGAATTTTTAGGAAGCAAGAAGAGCTTCCTGGAGAGTGCAAAGAGGTTGAGAGGAAAAGCTAAAAAATTCTTGAGTTAATTCCTCCGTCCTCAAAAAATGAGGGCCAATTCCTCATTTAATTCTGTCTTGGCCAAAAATGGCAAGAGACAAAAAAAACTTTCCTTTTTAGTTATTCTAAAATAACATAAAATGGTGAAACAACGGAAACTGAAAAAAAACAGAAAATCAGACTGAAAACAGCGCAAAAAACGGACAGGCGAAACAGGTCGCGCGGAGGAGCCAAGGGCGCGCGGAGTGCTGCGCGTGGTGCCTTGGCACCGCGCGCGGCAGGCTGCCGCGCGCAGCCTGCCTCGCGCAGGCAGGTCGCGCGAGGCAGCTGCCTCGCGCGCAGGGGGGTCGCGCGAGGCAGCAGGCCTCGCGCGCAGGGGGGGGCGCGCGGAGCGTCCCGCATCGCGCGCAGGGGGGTCGCGCGGAGCGCCCCGCATCGCGCGCAGGGGGGTCGCGCGGAGCGCCCACCCCTGCGCGCAGGGGGGGCGCGCGGAGCACCCCGCCTCGCGCGCAGGGGGGTCGCGCGGAGCGCCCGCCCCTGCGCGCGGAGCGCCCCGCCTCGCGCGCAGGCGCCCCTGCGCGCTGGGGCAGCCTGCCGCACAGGCGGCCCCGCGCCGCCGCAGTGGCACTCGCGATAAAATTTTTTTTTTTTTTTTTTTTTTTTATTTTTAATTTTGACACAATATTAATATTTTTTCCCATTTTAAATTTTAATCCCTAAAATATATATTTTAAAATTATTTTTCGAAAAAACACAATCTTGACAAGGGAACGGTCGATTCTCAATTTTCTTGCCGAAAGTCGGTCTTTTGTTTCATCATCGGGTAATTCTGATCTTGGACCGCCTCGGGACCCGGTGTCTACAGTATACAAATCCTATTATGATATTTTATCTTTATTATTATTATTATTATTATTATTATTATTGTGGGAATTATTAACATGCCATTATTATTATTATTATTATTATTATTGCTACTATTGCCATTATTATTATTATTATTGTTATTATTATTATTATTATGTTTCTGTTTATGTTTATTATTATTATCCTGCCACTATTGTTATTATTATTATTATTTTTATTATTATTATTATTCTGCCGCCATTGTTATTGTTGTTGTTGTTGTTATTATCATCATCATTATTGTTGTTGTTGTTATTTTATTATTTGTTATTATGCCATAATTATTTGTTGTTGCCGTCATAATTCTATTGTTGTCATTGCTTTGTCATTATCCTTATTTTTGGTGTGACTTGTTTTTAATTTACTTTGCATATGAATCATTTGTATACTAAATTGACATGTCCCATATTTATTTTAATTGATTATTTTTAGAATTATTGCTAACATTTTTAATGTCATTTTTTACTTGGTGATTTAAACGTGAACTTGATTTGTGTGAGCGCCCCCGCGACCTCACGGAGGGGTCACGCACGTAGGAAATCGCTTAGCTTGGTGAGATCCTTCCTTTTCCCTCTCTCTGTGTTTTTGTTCGTTTATAAATAATTATTTTATTTATGCACGCGTGAGATAAAAAATCATAAAAATATTTTTACAATTAAATTGAAATTCTTACTAATAAAATTGGAGCCAATGTCCCTCGTTTTACCCAATGAATGAAAAATATCACGAATAAAACGAAGAATTAATTTTCTCCAAAAATGGAATCACTCATCCCAGTTTTCAATCCAAATAATCAAAACAACTCTTCGACCCCTTTTCAAATAAGCATGAAGGAACCAATGTTCCTAAACCTTCAAACAAGCGCGAAGGAACCAATGTTCCTAAACCAAACGAATGCCTCGATTTATGTATGTTTTTCTTATGTTTGTTTTTTGTTTGTTTGTTTAAATTCGTGTTCATACATTTAGGCCCTTGTAATTAATTGTGGGGCAATATTATTTAATTTCCATTTGGGATTGTATTCTGTCCCTATTTACATTTTTAATCTTCTTTTATTGGGGTTGGATTCCGCCCCAATTTCTCTTGTAATTGTGTGCTTGGTGTGTTTACTGCTTTCCTTTATTACTTTATTTATCACTTTTCTTTATAACTTTCATTTATCGCTTTTTGAATACTTGTAATGCGCTTTTAAATTAAATGCATAAATCGTGTGAAATGAGAGATAGAATTTTAGGAAGTTAAAAACTCATTTATAATTAACCAAGACATAAATAAGAGTGACGTTCAGAACACCAATCTCTGGTCTAGACCAATAAGAGGTTAGAGACTTTTTTCAATTTCTTATAAATTAGATGACGACTCCAAAATACCTCAAAGGTGCCTAAAGGTGTCATGAGGCTAGACGTTCCTTTCCAATGTTCTATTGGGAACGAAGCATCCAAGATGTCTCATGGTGCCCGTGATCAAAAAGACGCGAACCAATCACTCGAATCCTAAAAACGGGTTCAACGAGGGCCTTTACTAGGTTAGGCGTGCGTCACAGTTGTTACCAGGTTGGCCAGGTTTGGGTGGATTTTTCATCCGCAAGACAGCATTCCTGGTTGACTTTTGACAGGCATGTGCAGGAGGGGAATCTTGGGAGGTCATAACAAGGACCACAAGTGGGGGCACAACAGGCGATGGAGCAGAAAACTCAGTAGGAGGCACACCAGGGGCTACAGTAGGTTTAGTAATAGGAGAAGAAATAAGAGTGGAATAATATCAGCCAACTTACCAAACACTTCACTCAGCTGTTGAAATAGCCCAGATGCTGAGCGGACTTGAGATTCAAAATCCTTTAGCTGATCAGGATTTAAAGGTACAATAGATTATTCTCTCTATTATCAAGAAAAGGTGAAATAGATTATTCTCTTTATTATTAAGAAAAGGATCTACATTGAGAGAATACAGAAACATTGATTGGGCAGGAGAAATAAATCTCTGTAGCTCTATCAATAATGGAAGCTAAATTAGTCGCTTCCTCAGCTATAGTACAAGAGACAGTTTGGCTAAAATGGTTTGTGAGCCATTTAAGAGTAACCACCTCGGAAGAACAAGTGATAGTCTATAGGGACAGTCAGTCATTGATAACTTATAGTAGGGCTAAGCATATCGAAATTAAGTATCAATACATGAGCGATTTTGTTGCACAAAAAGAAGTGAACTTACAGTACATTTCTATGCATGCAGATCGGTTGAGTAAACCTGTAATGAGAGATGTGTTTTGAGAAACACATTTGATCTCGAGGTTTGCGTAGAATTTAATTAGTAACTGTTATATTTTATACAATCCCTTATTGTTATTATTTGTGAATAATAACCAAGTTCATTATTTGCAATACATGAGTGTGAATGTTTATATGTAAACATTTACTGTTATTTATATGAGTTTGAGTATGTTAGACAGAGAAGTAGCCCACTCACAATGGTGTTTACCTTAGTTTTGTTAATGAATTGGCAAAAACTAAGATGAGACAATTTTTGAACATATGAGAATGCTCGAAAGCTAATTCAAAATAAAAGTGCCGTCTTCCAGAAATTATAAGATGAGTCTTGTTAAGGTGCGAGATAAAGCCATACATAAAGTTGTATGCTTTGGATTGAGATCCAAATAAGGATTTTATGAAATCCAATGGTAAGTTAAACATAACTACCATGTTTTGTTTAAAAAGCCATAAGTAGTCCTTAAGTAAGCGGACTAAAGTTGGATGCTTTGGTGCATTGCAATCTTACGCTTCTGTATGGTGTTATATATACATTTTTAAATGTAAGACATATGTTCCTTTAAGAGAAGTAAAGAACACCATAACATATGTTTTATACTATGTGTGCTTAAGTGACCAAAAGGATGGGAATTTAATAATATTAATGATCTCAATTTTCCCTATTGTGAGATCCTGTTTATATTTCGACCCTTAAAACCCTTAACTTATCCCTGAAGCATGGTTCAATGTGGCTAGCTTAGTTAGTCTCCAAGAGGTCCGGGAAAAATTTAGGCCTGGAGGATCTAGCTAGAAAAGCGAGTTGAATCATGATAGATAGCATACAGTAAGAGGAGAAAATAGCTTTTTGATCACATTTAATTGTTTCGCAGGTCACTGGCATGCCTATTATAGTTTTTATGAGTAGAAACATAATAGTGGACACGAAAATTATTTTATGAGATCATGAGTTAAAACAGTGAATGTAAGAAGGTCACCTAGGGTTAGGCATACATGAAAAAGAGAATCTTGTTTTTCGAAATGTTATATATCCCTAACAGGTGTATAACACTAGTGCTCTCGAAGTATGCGGGTCACACAATCTCTCTGCCAGTATAACTGAAGATTAAGACTGAAATTCGTTCCGTTATGTGCGAGTGGGAGATGATAGAGTTTGGGTACGTCGATGACTCTAATTTGGATAAAGTTTCAATCTAGATATAATTAAGTAATTCAATCTGATTAAAATTACCAAATCCTATCTCAGAAAGAGTCTGAGTTATATATTAGATATAAGTCTCTAGCCTTTAGGATCTCTATAAATAGAGGGAGATCTCAGTATTTGGTAACAAGAAAACATATACGCTGCAAGACTGCTCGTTCCCACTCACACTAGTTTTTGTCTTGATCTTTCAGGTGTTTTTAAATTGTGGAATAACTGCTGTTATCCCGCACGTGGGTACAAGCCGGGCCAATGACAAAAAACAAATGAGATCCTTGTAAACGCTTACGCAATGTGTTTCTGCGCTACAAGAGATAGGTATCATTTTCTAATGTTACCTCAATAAATTATATGTGTATAATTTTCCCATCATACTAAGTTTTTACAGTACTATGGAATTTATAATGTAATATGAAATTTACATAGTTTTTAATATAAATGATATTAATATTGTTAATAACTTAATATTGATACGTATGATTTAGTGTCAAATATTGAAAAAAAATTAAATAATAATAATAATAATAATAATAATAATAATAATAATAATCATATATAATTAATATATATAATAAAATTTTAGTTTTAGATTTGGAAGAAAATATATATATATATATATATATATATATATATATATATATATATATATATATAATGAAATTTTAGTTTTAAACTTGGAGGGACTTAAAAATTTAATCGGCCAAATAAATAGACCCATCTCTGCCACTCCTCCACTTGTTTGATTGAATGTTGTTTTTCTTTAAAGGTTTAAGAGATTTCAATTTTGAAACATTTATTTTTTTTTTGTTTGAAAAGTTTTGTTTTTTTTTTCTATTTTTTCTTTACAATTTTGTTTGTTTTACAATCTCTGATTTCTTTTTCACAATTTTCAATAGGGGTGAGCAAAAAAACCAATGGACTTGGTTAACCGAAAAAAAATCCGAAACCGAATCCGATGGACCGGTTAACCGATTGTAATGGACTGGTTAATGGTTAGTATTTTGAAAAAACCGATATTAATGGACTGGTTAATGGTTTTTGACTCATGTTACTGGTTAACCGAACCGAAACCGAATTTTTAGTTAATTTATTAATTTTTAATAATTTATAACAATTTATATAACAATTTATCCTCATTAAAGGCGATCATGTATTTTTTTTATTATACTAATTATTTTAAAGTTTTTAAGTTTTTTAAATTGGCTATTAGTAAGTATAACAATTTATCTAATTAAAAGTGATTATGGACCGGTTAATATATTTACTTATTAATTATTAATTTTTAAAAACAAATTTGCTTATATCCACCAAATATTTTTATTTTAACAACAATAATGTTATATTATAGTGAAAAATTTGTAATTTTTAAGTATCTTGAACATTTTAATTTTATTTATGAATATATTTATAATTAAATGGTTAACCGAAAAATATTGGGTAATCGATCCGAAAATCCGAAACCGATGGACTGGTTAACCGATTGTAATGGACTGGAATTTCAAAAAACCGATATTAATGGACTGGTTAATGGACTGGGGCTTATGGACCGGTTAACCGACCATGCTCACTCCTTGCATGAAATCTAAATCATGCTATATAATTAACTCAATGTAAATATAATTTTTTAAAATATTAAATTATTTGAAACACCGGATTGAATTTTTATTATGGTTTTAAAAACCGGACCGGTCACTTCAACTCGGTGTGATCCAATCTCTTTTTCGGTTCGAATTTTAGATGGAAAAATCTAGAAAAAACTTGCAAGTTTGATTTATGAAATTTTACACACTGAGCCAACTTATATTCCATAGATTTTCTTTTATAATACTTTCTTTAATTTTTTTCAATTCATTTATCTTTTCTACATGTATAAAAATATATTCCTAATTAAAACCTAACATTATATTTATTTATTTAGTACATAAAATAGATAACATAACACAATATTTTATTTTCTTATGTAATTAATGTCTTTATGTTGATATTTGATGATTATTATATTTTTAGTGTATATTTATTTTGTCTATATAATGTAAAAAAAAACACACAAAAAAAATCCAATTTATATGAATATTATTATGATAAATATTAGTATTTGAATAATAAAGAGTATTAAACATTGTTAAAGAGTATATATTAATTATTTTTTAACTCCAGTTCGATCCCGACTAAACTTTTAACCCTTGACCCTCTATTTTTTTCGGGTTCGACATCCGATGTGAGTCTAACAACCTCGATTTTTACTTAGTCATTAATATAACTAAAATTAATAATAAAGTTTTATTAATTGTGATAATTTAATTGGGACACTTATTTTAGTTTGCTACTTTTATCTAAATAAATACCTGATATCGTTTAAAAAAAAAGTCACAAAATAGAAAGTGAAATTTTTCTAAATCTTTTTTGATATGATATATAATTTTTGTAGTGTGCTATTAATAATTAATGACGGTTGCTAATGAATATTGTAGAATATTAAACTAAAAATCAATAAAAATAATTATTATTTTTAAAACTAGATACACAATTGAAAAAATATTTTAATCATTTATGGGCAAAATTATTCTTTTAAAATAATTTTTATCTAGCAAGACAAATTAAATAAAAAACTTTAGTAATAATCTTCTAATAGAAAACTATCAAATTATTTGCACATTAAAATTTTATTATGGAGTGATTTGTCATGCCAATCTGTACAAAAAGACACGTGTACTTACTTACGTGTCAATTATTTCATGTAGACGGGCCGCATGGCAAGCGCTTTTTAGAATATCATGATGACGTGGCATACTTGTTTGGCACTCCGGTAACGAAAAATTAATTTTTCGGTCATTTTTACCTTAATTGAAATAAAATAAAATTTTTATGATTTTTGTATTATAAATTATTTTATTATAACCATTTGGTTACAAATTCTAAAATTCGATAACCATAAACGTAATTAATCTGAGTTTTAGCATAATTTTGTTGGAGATGTTCACATGAAAATGAAATATTTAAAAACGGTATTAATCATAATCAGGTACATATCAATTAGAAAAAAAAACTCTAATTTGTATTTTCTTTTCTTTCTTTATTGTAGTCGGTGATGATTTCATGCACTGAATACTAGATATTTTTCGATCCGCGTGAACACGGCAATCAGATAAATTGTTTATATATTAAATAAATTCAGTAAATCCTAAATCAGATAAATTGTTTATATATTAAATAAATTCAAAGATCCACTTAGGTTATCACTTCTTTTGTTGGGAAAAAAAAGTGTGTTTACTTGTAGTTTGAACTGAATTAAATTGCATTGGATGTGTTTGAATCTCTCAAACAGTGCTTCAAATGTACTAATTTATTTTTTATTACTTTGAGCTTGCATCCATATCCATCCATCTCTAACAAATTTTGAGGGCTTTTAGCCATCATTTACCTTTTTAAATAAAGTTAATTACTAAAATTTATACTCTAATTTTCATTTTGGTCTTCTTTTAAAACAAATCAAATCGGTTCAAATAACCTTATACTCCCTCCGTTTTTATATGTTTGACGTTTAAGGTTATTTAGCAAAACCAATAACCTATTAAATAGGCTATGGATATGACTAATTTATCCTTATTAATCTCCCCCTTGAAAATAGTGTTCATTTAAGAGAGCAAATTAATTAAAGGCAAATATGGGACAAACTAATCAAAAATATATCAAAAGTTTCAAAAGTCATTCATAAAAAATTTTTTTAACAATTCTTAAATGTCAAACATAAAAAACCGGAGGGAGTATTACATTACATTTATTGTCCATAACAACGGAATGTCCAATTAAGTATAGAGATGATTATAAAAATATTTTCATTTATTACCTAAATTTTAATGCTGTTAACTCAACACTCTGTTAGTTATGGACAGAAAAATTAATGAAAATTTTGAATTGAAATTATCATAAAATATTGTTTTATAAATCAATGAACAAAATAAAAATAGAATAATTGATGGAAGGAATTTTAGTAATTAACCCTATAAATCCAAAATATAATTAGAACAATAAGAAACAAAGATAATTTATGTGTGGCCCAGAAATAAAGACAGTTGCAACGTCCAAAAGAGATTCCTATGAGTCATCATGACATTTGTTCCATTTAAGTATATCTTTACTTTGGATATAATATAGCACAAACATTATCTTTCCTACTTTACTGAAGTTTCTATCCACTAATAAACCGACCCAAATCTGGCACTGAAAGGGTTCGAGTTCAAGTTTAGATTATACATGTATATATAAAAGAAAACATAGAAAAGAAGAATGAGATATAGATAGAGAGAGAGTTAAGAGGTTTCTTGGGGTATATATGTTGTGTAGGAGGAGAAATAAATGGGAAATAAACAGATTTGTGGAGTGTTTGTGATATGTTTCACATACTTATATGTTTTAGCATCTTCATCCCCAATTCGTAAGAACTCTGTTTCAGGTACTCTTCTTTTTTCTCTTCTCTGCAAATTTTTACTCTTTTTTATTATTATTATTATTATTCACAAAGATTTTCAAATAATTTTGGAAGGCTATATAGAGTTGCATAATTTTTAATCGTTTTTAACATTGATAAGGATTTAAGAGTTTAAATTTTACTTACTTGTTGTAATTCACAAATAAAAATAAATAAAACACATAAAAGAGGCTCTATGAAGTTATTGCTATAATTAACAGTACTCAGTTTGATGATCAAAGTCTGTAAAAATTTCATATATTCTGATTTTATTATTTCAAAAGCTTATTATTACTTTGCAAATTAATTGCATTTTCTGGTAAAAAAAAAAATCAATTTCATTGAAGGTCAGATTATAAATACTCAACAAACGAATCTTTAAAAGGAAGAGCTAGAATATTTATGGAATATAGAACACATAGTTTAAATGCAATAGGTTGAGCATATACCAAAACATTGTACTATAGTATAGTTCAGGGATACCACTGCATAAGTTTTTTCTATAATAATATAGCCTGAGTAAACTATTGAAAATCTGAGTTTGGGCCGAGCTTGAGCTTTTTGAACTTTTTTCTGTCCAAATCCGACTCGGCTCATGATCATATCTACCTATATATTGTAGTTCGAAGGTTAAGTTTCTACCTTGTAATGCAGCAACTCATTGTTTGAAATCTATATATGTTGTGTGCGTGTCTTGGTGTGGCCTATGAATAATTTCTTCTATAATATTAAAGTTAAAGCTATTAATGTTTTAATTTATTTGGGACATGAAGGTGGTGTCAATGGAGAGTATGGTGATGGCAATGTAAGAAATGGCATAGTACATAACCGCAAATTTGCCCGAGGAAGTGGAGGTGGTGATCATCCATCTGGGTCAGCTGAGAGTGGCAATGGAAATGGCAACAACAATGGACAAGGAGGCAATAAAGTTATTCCGGCGGTTGTTGCCGGAGCTGCTAATCGTCACCCTAACAGCCACCACAGTGCTGCCAGCTGCAACAGAAACTGCATAAGATTTCCGGTTACGGTTATCATCACCTTCTATACTCTAACTGTACATTTATGTGGAGTATTTGGCTGAAAAATACGATTTCTTGTAATTGATATGCAAGTTCATAGGTATAGGTCAGGAAACCTGTGTTACGTAGAATGTAAATCACGAAAATACACACCGGTGCCTGCCTCTCAATGCTAACTCATTAGCTGTTCTGCTTACCTTGGTATTTGAAAATTTTACAAGAAAAAGGAAGTACAAAGCATTATCAAATCAATGAGAAATAACGAAATCATTGTTCAGACGAACTACATTCATATAATAACATTTCAGCATTGTATTAAACAGTTAAAATTTTCAATTCTCATACACTAATTATACATTCTGTATGTAGCTAGAAATGAAAGAGAAGCACTGTCAAGAAAAATTGAAAAGGAAATGAAATTTACTAGAAATGAGTAAGTTGCTCAAGCTTACGAGATTGGAAAAACTTGCAGCGTCCTTTACCACTAGATTCAATTTCTTCACTCTTCCTCTTGGATGTGGTGACACCAAAATTGCTTAATTTCAATTGCCTTTTGCCATTGCTACTGCTACAATCATCTTCTTCTGTTTTATCAGATTCCCTATAGAAAAATGACACAACCTTGATCACGAGAAAGGATAGCTTGTGGCATAGGCATGGAAATTATTATCAAAAACAAAAATGGAGTTCTACAAAGTGGACCAAATTCACATGCTACTAACATGGGGTGCCTGCCTCTCAATGCTAACTCATTAGCCTGTTCTGCTTACCTTGGTATTTGAAAATTTTACAAGAAAAAGGAAGTACAAAGCAAAGTACTCCACAGCAATCATTTCGCTTGGATCCATTGTATTCTAATATAATACATGATAATGTTACATCGTAATAGCGATTGTTCAAACTACTGTTGATCTCAGCAACCTCAAGCTCAGGCAGAAATTATTATGCAGATGGTGCCGTAAGAATATTTAAGCCAAATGCCTTTTAATTATGAAGAGAATGAATCACTTTATCCAGGGATCAAAAAAAGATAATGGAAGGTTTCAAAGGTACCCTTGCATGGTGTTTCTAGACAAACAAGAACTGACGTCCTCTTAAACATTATATTGCAGGCAATAGCATTGCCTTAAGAAGCATAGTGTTGCTCATATGCAAGAAAGAGTGTTCAAATAGAAGGTTAACCAACATTTTTTAGCACGCAAGTTAAAGTCCAGTACAGTTAAACTAATTTATAAACTAGTGTAAAAAAAAGTTATTTTTAAATTACTTTGACGGCAAGTTTATTTACACGTACTTCAGTGTTAAAATTAATTTATAATTTGGGAGCTCATTGATAAGAATTTAGCAATTTTTTAGTAGAATACAAATCCTAGTTGTAAAAATATCTATAACCAGTATTCAATTATAATCCTAGCCCACTAGTGTTTGTGGATTCGAAGGTTGTTTGTGTAATTCAAAGCATCAGGATAATGTGATTCAAATCCCCCTGCTTGAAGCTGTTCTCTTCTTCCTCCCTCTTCAACCTTCCCTAATCCACTGCTATAGGTAGTAACAATGTACTAACAGAACCTGGATATCCTCTGAACTGTGTCTTTTTATTTATTTTCCACTATTGTTCTTCTATAAAAATTCATCATTGACTACAAATTGTCCCTAACTATACAATATCCATTTTAATTTGAATATGCTAAACAGCCTAACTAAGATTAATAAAAATCAATGTACCCCAGTCATCCAATAATAATTCAAACCATAACTTCCATCACGTATCATATTAGTTTTGAAAGTAAAAAGAACACTCCTTGCTCGTCAAACTTTAAGGAAACTGACATACAAGGGGAGGTTTATGTTAGGATTAATTCCTAACTAGAGTTATCTTTAAGAGAATTAGAGAAATATTTGAAAGAAGGAAGAGAGAATGATTCTTCCAACAATTAATGGTCCCCAGTAGAGAGGACGGTTACATATAAAGAAAATAAAGTTTGATGAGATGTGCATACTGCTAAATAGGTGCTTGCATTGCCTTTTACAAAGAAAATACTCTCTGCCAGCTTGCACTAGCTACCAGATTAACTAACTAACTGAACTGCCTGTTGCATTTTTTGCCCTTGCTTTTATACTAACACCAGTTTTATTGTCCTGAATTAGTTTGGAAAATAGAGGGGATACTCCTTGCTATCAAATCAACCTTTCAACAGAATGTCATGGAGATATAATATTAAATCATTTCTAAGAAGCAAGTGATGATAAATTTATGCCAGGATCCAAATAAGAAACTGATTAATAAAAACTTACAACTAATAACAAGCTTAAACACATCAAAGGGAAACATTAAATCCATAATTGATTATTGATACACAATTTAGCAATAAAATTCAATAACTCGAGCAGGATAAAAGATTGATCAAAGATCTAGGCGCATATATATATATATATATATATATATATATATATATATATATTGAGGGCTAGCTTTGAGTTTGAGAGTTTCAACTCATCTCCAGATGGATAAAAACTCCCATGGCAGGTAGATTTTTTCCTTGTTACAGTTTATCAGAAATCCTTTTTGACTGATCTTAGTTTGGCATTCATTTTGGCATATTATTAGGCCCTAATTTGTAGAGATTTTATTCTATTGCCTTGTAGCTTTCCTAATTAGGCCCCAATCATGTGTATAAAAACCTCTGTAAATTGCTTGTAAATATATAAGAGAATCAATAAAATCTCTTTCACAAAAATCTTCAAGCCTAAATGCCCTCTCCTTTTCTTTATTTATTCCTAATTGTTAAGTGAAAACCAAGTAAGACGTTTGAGTGATGATTTTTGAAAAAGAAACGGGAGAATTGATGGCTGCATAAGCATAGAAAAAGATCTGCACTTGAAGCAAAAAGTCTATATAACAACGTCAACATGTTTTATCATCCTAGTAACAACTGTTACAGCTAACTTCATTTGTCACCTATTTATAGGTGCTAATGGTAGTGTCGTCTAAATTATCCATTAAGGAATATTAAGTCGTATGTTTTTTTGAAGATTTTTTAAAATATATTTTTTATTAATTCTCTCATGTTAGAAATTCTAAGAATGTACAAGCTTATTTATAGAGAACAAAAAGTAGTTTTAGTCCTATTATTATAAGGAAAAATAAAAACGAACTAGAAAAGAAACTCTAATTAGGAATATAAAAGAACTCTAATTAAGAATATAAAGGAGAATCTTAATTTAACCAGAAAAAAATTACCAACAGTTATCAACACTCTCCCTCAAGTTAGTACATGGATATCAAACATACCCAACTTGCAATTGAGGTGTAATAATAGTAGCTTATTAAACGATCTTGCATTCTACCATTGTCAATTTTCTTCTCTTTTCACAGATTTTGACTTAACAAATTTGGAAGTAGTGTTGGAGGAGGAGCCAAGTTTAGACAAAAAATGCTTGAGATGTTAGATTTCATCCGAAGAAAAAAGTTCAGTAGAGGTTCTCTCCTTTGATGTCTCCACTATCTCCGACAAATTTATTTGAACCCTTGAGGAGTTGTCTCGTTTTTTTCCATTGCCTTTAGTAGGACAACCATGTAATTTCCAACAAGTCTCCTTTGTATGGTGTGACTTTCAACAATAATCACAATGTAAGTGATTTTTATTAGAATCGGTAATCTTTAATTGTTCTTGAAAAATTTTTGCGGTTAATCCAGATTTCTCAATTGGTGTTGTATAAAGCATAGCACTTCTTTGGACATTCTCTTGTTGAACATAAGAATGTGCTTCTTCAAGTGAGGGTAAAGGAGTTCTACCAAGTACTTGAACTCTTATCTGATCAAATTCATTGTTCAATCTAGCCAGAAAACCAAACTCTCCTTTTCAACCAATTTTTTGACTAGAACTACATCTTCAGTACAGTCTGCTTTTAAATCCTTATAATAACCCAATTCTTGCCATAAGCCACCCGATTTAGCAAAATAATTTAAAACTGACATTTCACCTTGCTTAGTGCCATGGATTTTGTTTCGAATTTCAAAGATTCGAGCATAATTTTTCATGCGTAAATAGGTAATTTTGGTTGCGTTCCATTTTTTTTTTTTCAGTGTCAAGCAGTAAATATTGTCTAGAAATCTGAAGTTGCATAAAGTTGATGAGCTAGGTCATAACTAGTGAGTTTTCTGAATCCCACTGGTTCTACGTGGAGTCAGAAGCAGCTGGTTGTATTTTATTCCCATTAATGTAACCTTGCAACCTTCTGGCTTTAACAAATAAATCTCTAGACCAAGCTAAATATGTATTGCTTCCATCAAGTTTTACGGAACTTATTTGCAACTAGGGATTATTTGCAACATGTTTTAGAAACTCATAAAGTCACACACATAAAAGAGAAGGACATCAAGGAAAAATAGCATTTGAATTATGGCATGAGATGTCATTGGAATAAGGAGAGAAAAAATAGGCTAGGGTTTTAGCCCAAGAACGAAGGCCCAAGCTTGAGTGCAAAGGAAGCTTACCGTAGGGCCTATGCTTATATAACTTAGGAGCCTTGTTTTTAGTTCTTATGAGTTGGGGCCAATGTTTTGAGCAATTTTTTAAAAGTTAAAAGGCCTTTATTCTAATCCATATAAGAGCTGGAATAAAACCCTAGAGATATATGTATATACCTCTTTAGGCCAAAATTCACACTAAGCTAAAAAGTGAAATTGAGGCTTCTCCTCTCTTTCTAGTAGCCGAATTCCGCCATACTAGCCTGTTTGGTCATATCGGCCATTGCTGCACTCTTTATAGAGTTTTTGGGCTGCTTCTCTTGCGTTGATCCCTTTGGAGGTGTCCTAAGTTGAATACTGTAGTTTGCAACAATCTGGTACTAGGAAAGAAGCACTAGGAGAAGAAAATGGTTAAGGGGTAATGTTTTTGTGCACCCTTTTCTTCTGTATATCATTCAATTGGCATCAATTGGTCCATAAGGACATCAAAATTTTTTACTTTATTATGATGCATATGAGATGCATGTGGATTCCCTTCACATAAGAGGGGTGTAACAATACAATGGAAATTGAATTTGTTATTCAATCTATTTTTATCAATCAATACATATCCTATATATATACGAAAAGAAAGAGAAAGATAACACATCTGTATTAGCTGTAATGGCTGACTACAGCCAGTGCCTGGTAGCTGTAACTAGTTGACTTTGAGCACAACTGCTAGCAAAGTCAGCTGCTAGCTGTATTCTAACACTCCCCCTCAAGTTGGAGCATAGATATTAATCATGCCCAACTTGTTACACAGATAGTCAAGTCGAGAACCATTCAAAGCTTTTGTAAACAAATCACCCAACTGTTCTCCTGTCTTAACATATCCTGTCGAGATGATATTATCTTGAATTTTTTCACGAATGAAGTGACAATCAATTTCAATATGCTTGGTTCGTTCATGATACACTGAATTTGAAGCAATATGAAGAGCAGCTTGATTATCACACCAAAGTTTTGCTGGAGGCGAGGGATTTATACCAATTTCAGTAAGCAAGTGATGAATCCACAAAATTTCACATGCAGACTGTGACATAGCTCTGTATTCGGATTCTGCACTGGATCTGGATACTACCGTTTGCTTCTTACTTCTCCAAGACACTAAATTTCCTCCAACAAAAACACAATAGCCTGTTGTTGACCTTCTATCAGTTTTAGAACTTGCCCAATCAGCATCTGTAAAACACTCGATTTGAGTATGTCCATGATCGCTGTACAATATACCAAGTCCAGGAGCACCTTTTAAATAACATAAGATCTGCTCTAAAGCTTTCCAATGCTTGATCGTAGGGGCATTCATAAATTGACTAACAATACTTACTGCAAATGCAATATCTGGACGAGTTACTGTGAGATAATTCAGTTTTCCAACTAACTTTCGGTATCTTTCTGGATCGTTGAAATGATCACCATCATCTTTTGTAAGTTGTACACTAGGAACCATAGGAGTAGTGCATGGTTTAGCTCCTAATTTTCCAGTTTCCGTAAGCAAGTCAAGAACATACTTTCTTTGGGATAGAAGAATTCCCTTCTTACTTCTCGTCACTTCTACTCCCAAGAAATATTTTAACTGGCCCAGGTCTTTAGTGTGAAATTTACCATGCAAAAAGGACTTAAGAGAAAAGATACCTGCATAATCACTTCCTGTAATCACAATATCATCAACATAAACCACAAGAAGAATAATGCCGTTTGCCGATCGTCTATAGAAAACTGAGTGATCGCATTGACTCTTCTTCAGCCCAAACTCTTGGACAACCATGCTGAATTTTCCAAACCAGGCCCGAGGACTTTGCTTCAACCCATATAAAGACTTCTTCAGATGACAAACTTTCTCATACTCCCCCTGAGCAACAAAACCAGGTGGTTGCTCCATATAGACTTCTTCCTGAAGATCACCATGAAGGAAAGCATTTTTAATGTCAAGTTGATGTAAAGGCCAATGGTGAGAAGCTGCCAAAGATATGAAAAGACGAACAGAACTTAATTTGGCGACTGGAGAGAAAGTATCAGAATAATCCACCCCATAGGTCTGAGCATATCCTTTAGCTACAAGTCGAGCTTTCAACCGAGCTACAGATCCATTCGGATTAACTTTGACTGTAAAGACCCATTTGCAACCCACAGCCTTCTTGCCTTCAGGTAAATTCACTAACTCCCAAGTGTTATTTTCATCCAAGGCACTCATCTCTTCAATCATAGCATCATACCATCCAGGATGACTTAAGGCCTCCTTAACTGTCTTAGGAATAGATACAGAATCTAAAGATGCAATTAAAGAGCATATCGAGGGAGATAGGTGATCATAGGAAACAAAATTAGCAATGGAATAAGTGGATTTACAAGTACGTGTACCTTTACGAAGAGCAATGGGAAGATCGTCGTCGGCAGAAGCAGGATCTGATGACAAAGATGTTGGTGCAGGACATGTATCATGAGTGTCTTTTCTTCTAGAGTAGACCTGAACAATTTGTGGTCTTGCTGAATGATCATCATCCATTATCTGCTCAGTACTAGAGGATATAGTGGGCACATCAACTTGTTCTCGAGAAGATGTTACCTTATAGATAAGCCACTCATCTTCCTCCTCGTGACTTGTAGGTGTGGAAGGAGATGAAAAGAAAGATTTATCTTCTAAGAATACCACATCAGCTGAAACCAAATGTCGCTGTAAATCAGGAGAATAACATCTATATCCTTTTTGAAGACGCGAGTATCCTAAGAAAACACACTTCAATGCCTTAGGATCGAGTTTGGTAATATGAGGACGTACATCGCGAACATAACAAGTACTGCCAAATATCCGTGGTTCTACTGGAAATAGTGTCTTATTTGGAAATAAAACACTATAAGGTATATCACCATTCAACACCGTAGAGGGCATCCGATTAATCAAAAAACAAGCTGTAGAAATAGCATCGGCCCAAAAATACTTAGGAACATTCATTTGAAACAATAAAGCTCTAGCTGTCTCAAGTAAATGTCTGTTTTTCCTTTGAGCGACTCCATTTTGAGAAGGGGTATCAACACAAGAGGATTGATGAAGAATACCCTGTTGAGACATATACTGCTGAAAAGAATCTGACATATATTCCTTAGCATTATCACTCCGTAATATGTTAACAGAGGCATTGAATTGGGTTTTAACTTCAGCACAAAAAGCAGAAAAATGGGAGAAAACTTCAGAACGATTTTTCATAAAATAAATCCAAGTCATACGGGAAAAATCATCCACAAATGTAACAAAATATCTGTACCCAGTTTTTGACATAACAGGACAGGGACCCCAAATATCCGAATGAACAAGTTGAAAAGAAAACCCAGCTCGTTTATTAATTCTAGGACCTGATAAGCTACGATGATGTTTAGCAAAATGACAAGACTCACACTCCAAAGAAGATACATCATGAAACTGCGGACACAACTTCTTCAAACTAGGCAGAGAAAGATGTCCCAACCGACAATGTGCTTTAAAAGGAGAAATAACACTGGAACAAGCAATAGATCGTGGTACCCAAGAATCCAGAATGTATAGACCACCAGATACATGTCCTTTACCAAAAATCTGCTTCGTCATAAGATCCTGAAAAAGACAATGATCAGGGGAAAATGAGACACAACAATTGAGTTCCTTGGTAAGTTTACTCACAGATATCAAATTGAAAGCTAGGTTAGGCAAATTTAGAACAGAAGGTAAAGTAATAGAAAGAGTTGGTTTGGTAGTTCCAGACCCCACAATGTTGTATGATGTTCCGTCAGCAATAGTAACAGGTAAAGGAGCTTTATGAGACCGAAAATCAGTGAAAGTATCAGGATTACCTGTCATGTGATTCGTGGCACCAGAATCAATGACCCAATTGTTGCTAGAAGAGATGAGACATGTGTTACCTGCCTCAGTAGTGATCGAGGTTGAGGATCCCTTTAACATTTCCTGGTACTTAGCATACTCTTCGGAAGACATAGTGACATTATGCTCAGATGATGAACCAGAGGTAGCAACATTAACAACTTGTGCCCTCTGATTGCGATTCTGCAATTTCTTGCAGTAGCGCTTCGTGTGACCTGGTTCTTTACAATAGTAGCAGATAATATCAGTATTCCGATTATCATTAGATCTATTTCCTCTCCTCAGCATATTCCTTTTTTCATTGTCACCTCCACTTTCTTTGGCAATAACAACACTATTTAGCTGACTAGATAAAGCATTATCAGCACGCAATAATCTACTGAACACATCCTCAAGAGTAGGAATTTCAGAAGCAGAAAGAATTTGCGATTTAGCTGTTTCAAATTCAGATGGCAAACCAGCCAAAAAACTCATTACTGCCATTTTTTCCCTTTGAGCCTGTTGCTCTCTAATATCAGCACTAAAAGGTAGAAGCATGTTTAATTCTTCGTAAATTTTCTTAAACTCCATAAAGTAAGTAGTGAGTGATTTTGCCTCCTTTTCAGCACGATAAAAGCTTTACACACATCATAAATACGAGACTCATTTCTTTTCCCAGAATATAAAAAAGCCAAATAATCCATCAACTCCTTTACACGTTCACAATGAGAAACTAGGCCAAGCACATTTCTTTCAATTGAGTTTCTAATCTGTAAAAGTAATCGTGAATCATTTCTCATCCAAATTTGCTTTTCAGTTTTATCTGTAGGAGGGTCATCAGTCAAGTGATCATCTTTATCCATACTGCGAAGATAGATTCTAATCGTTCTACTCCAATCAAGATAATTAGATCCATCTAATTTTTCTTCAGTAATCTTAGCTAAAGGAATAATTTCACTAACAGTTTCCCTAACAACCTCTTTATTGTCAGCCATAATATCCTCAAAATAACAAGTAAATCAGACCAGCCAAAATAAAAGCCAAGTAACTTAATATTCTGAAGCACAAGCCAACAAAGGAGCAAAGCAAGCTAAGTAACTTAATAAACTGAGAATCACGAAGCACAAACCAATCAAAGAAGCAAAGCCTTGTGACACTGGCAACCAGCAGAAAAGGAACGTAAAGCAAGAACACCACCAGATGAAGGAACCAGGCCAACGCAACACTGGGATCTGACCGGAGATTACCGAGCGACGCCGGAGACGAAATCGGAGGTCCAGCCGGCTTTACACGCGCCTCCACGCGCCGTCGTATGAGAGAAGAGGCAGAAGCTTTGATCGGCGCGTGAGGAACAGTCGCCGAACGGACAGTCGCCGGATTTAGTGGAGGGGCCGGAAATTCCCCTGCGCTTCTCCTGATGCCGGCGGTGAGACGAAATGGTCACCGGAAAATGTTACCCAACCCAAACAGTAGCTGAAACAAGCTATATGGGTCTTCTTGCGGCGCGTCTGGTTCAATCGCTGAACGGAAGGGCGCCGGATTTTCTGGAGAGGCCGGAAATCTTCCTGTGCTTCCTCTGATACCGGTGGTATGACAAGACGATCACCGGAGGAGGTCAACCGAAACAAAACAGCAGCTGGAACAAGTTACCCAACCCAAAGAAACCCAGAAATCCCAGGTAAATCACAAAATCAAGCCTAAAAGGCTCTGATACCATGTAACAATACAATGGAAATTGAATTTGTTATTCAATCTATTTTTATCAATCAATACATATCCTATATATATACGAAAAGAAAGAGAAAGATAACACATCTGTATTAGCTGTAATGGCTGACTACAGCCAGTGCCTGGTAGCTGTAACTAGCTGACTTTGAGCACAACTGCTAGCAAAGTCAGCTGCTAGCTGTATTCTAACAAGGGGCACAGCAGATATGACACACTATATCAGTCATTATTATTTAAGGCAATCAGAGAAAACTTCAAAAGCCTAACAATAATCATCCATTTCCCAAGCTTACCTTTGTCAAAGTAACAAAGGCCCCAAGAATTCCAAAATTTTAAGGCGTCTAGAAATATTGTGGTATATCATAAGCTATCAAGACAATGATGATGATCATGACAAACAAGAAGCCACATCTGAAATTCTTATAGGCACACAAACAAAGGGACAGGTGTAAGTGCCAAAGAAGGAAAGGAAGTTGTGCCAGAGATGGAAAGGAAGAACAATAGTGATTAGTGATTTTATTTTTTAGTAGTAATCTTGATTAAGAGGTGTTATTCATCGAGTACTTTTACTATAGTAGGAGTCCTTGACTTTAGTCTTTAATTTTAGGTTTTCATATTTCAACAATATATAAGCTTCATTTAATGAGAAATAAAACAAAAAAATAAAACAAGCAGGAAAGTTATCAGAAACTGTAGAGTTTTAGACTCTCTACCTAACAAGTCTAAGAGGTTTGAGGCTCTCTCTATTGAATGAGCCTAGGATTTGGAGCTCCCTTTGATGAGTTCCCAATAAGCATCTCCCGGTGTTCTAAATCTAATCCTTAACCCAAGAACATAACAGCCCATAAAAAATCAAAGAGGGAGATTCTAGTGAAAGTGAGATAAGGACTAACCACAAGACTTCGACAGTGTCTTTGAAATAAGAAGTGCATGTCCCCCAACTGAAGCGAACCAATGTTGGGAATCCAAATACATGGTGTTTGTGCTGTTCCAACCAGGCCTTGGTTTCAGGATCTGAAACCAGATTCCATTAGAAAATATAACCATCTGAATTTTACAGCAGAAAATACTGCAATGCGAAGAATATAGCGCCTCTAACCTCCAGGGTATCCAGAGCCAAAGTTCCTCGTCATGCCCTCAGCTGTTTCAGCAAGTTTCCATTCTCGCAAAGCTCGATCTCTTGTAACCTGCTTTGATGAAAGATAGTCATGAGGACACGAATAAATAAAGAGTAATAAGAATGAAAAATCGCTTATACCTTTGCAACTATGCTTGCCCCACTGACAACAGGATAAAGACTGTCAGCCTTCTTTGCAACAACAAATTTGATGGAAGGAAATCTTTCAGACAGTTTTACTCTATACTTCTCTGGATCTCCCACTGTGTCCACAAAAACCTAAAACATATTCGATTGTAAATATGAATTATCCAATTTCAATACAGATCTCTGGCTAATTTTTCTTACGTAGGACCTCATATGACACACCCAGGAAGAGTTCAACTGATGGAATAAAGAAAAGAAAATGAAAAAAGTAAGGGTAACTGAAGTTGCGGGTCAACAACATAAAAATCCCAGTTAAGGAAAGATTTCTATTATTTCCTTTGATGAGAAAAGATATCATTTTCCCCACGCAGATAATACTTTTTCATTGGAAAAGATTTTGTACAGACATTCTTAAGAAGATGATGACGACTTACTTTGTTTAAGTAATTTATGATCAAGGAGGGAGATGTATTGTTTTTTTTCTTTTTCCTACCCGAATTAGATTTCAATTCTTATAAAAAGGCATCAAAATTTTACAAATAAGCTGTGACCATTTCTAGATCATGTGTCATATACAAATTCATTCATTTCTCTGTCAACAACCTAACAGCTAATTGTTCATTAATATGCAACAGCACTTCATATTGTAATTGTAAGCATTCAAGAGCATATCTGAAAGGAGAACATAAGTTTAGTGTAAAACACATTTCGTGAGTCAGAAATAGACTTGCCTCCGTCAAAAGAACTCCTCTGTTTAGCACCTCACTGACAAGGCCCATTGCAGAATCATGCGATATCTCATTTAAGTTTACCTTATTCCTATTACAGAAAGAGAAATCAAGTAAAAAGCAGAAAAGATAATAAAAGAAAAGCAAACCTTAAAAATGCTATTATATGAAGTACTAACTTCCTAAGCATTTTAGCAGAGAGGTCGCTTGGATCAATGATATCAACAGCCCATCCAATGGATTCATTAGCCTTTAAATTTTCAAAAAGTTCTTCTCGCTTCTCTTCTTTTAGAGTCTTTGAATCTGAAGGCAATCCAACAGAGAGCAATAACATCAAATTGAATAGAAAATAAAAACTACAGAACCACATACCCAAGGGGACCATTAAATAATAATATCATAGTTGACAAAATTCAGAAAACTACAGTGGTAAAAAGCCAAAGCTCGCAGAGCCATTTCTTCTGGATGATTCCAAATCCACCAATTTGAGATGCTTTTTCTTTCAATTTAATCCATATGTTACTTGTTCAGTAAACAACCAAACTTAACACATAGTTTGGTAAAAAGAAAAAGACCATGAAGAAAAATTTATTACAGAGACTCATATTCAAAAGCTCCTTCACTTGAGGTTTGTCTTAGCTACGACTTATATCTATCCATATCTACACAGCCTTCACCATCCCAATCTTTCAAAATAAAACTCAGTTAGAAAAGGAGGGGAAAAAAAAAGATAGAACATTATTGCGAAGATAGAAAACCCATAACAGAACCAAGCCTAGTTAGCATCCTAATATATATATATAAGAAGAAGAAGAAGAAGAAGAAGAAGAAGAAGAGAACCTGAAAAGTCAGACCTGCAAAGTTCAAGGTAGAAAGTGTGTTCACATACGAACGAGCACAGTACAAGCATCCGTACACCATAGGTCCTGAGCAAAAAATTAATTCCCCAAAAACATTAATTAATCGATTGAGATACTGAGATGTGAAAAAAAAAAAAAAAAAAAAAATGGGATACCAAGAACAGGGCCACGGCCAGCTTCATCGATCCCCATAATGCAGGGCATGGGAGCCCAATTAGGAATAGCTGGTTGGGATTCAGATCCCATTATGCATCCAGTTTCACTGACTCTCTATCTCCCGCCAAAAATGAGTGCCGGTTAAGGCTTTCTCTTGCTTCCCGCCACAGTTTTCTCTGCTTAGGGCTTATGACAAATTACAAAAGAGACGGAAAAATGCCCAGTACTGATAGCCAGATGTGAGCTACTGTCGGTTGGTACAATAATCGGATAGAGATAATTAAAAATTGTTTTATTAGGATTCCGATAAATCGAATTGAAATTATATAATAATTAAATTTAATTCGAATCGATATTTCTGATTGGTTCGATTCAATTAATCAATAAAATCAAAATTTTAAAATTATAAATAAAAAAATTATTTAAAAATTATATAAAATTATAAAACTAAAATAAAAATATCCAAATTAAAAAATATATATATATTTAATTTGAATTTAGACTTCTTAGATTGAATTAAAAAATTCAAAAAAAAGTTTATTTTTATAAAAATTGAAAAAAAATAATATATATTAATAATTATTCAGTCGGTTCGATTTTTTGATTTTTGAATTTCAAATCTGAACCGAAATAATCAAAATTAATGTATTTTTGAAATCGAAACCGAACCGAAAAACAAAAAAAATCGAATAAAATTAAAAAAATCGATCGATTTGATTCGATTTTTCGGTTTGAACCGTACTTTGCTCACCTACTAATAGCCTTTACTTCAATTTCTTAAAATTTTATTAAATGCTAAATTATAAATGAGAGAAGAATTGATTTGACCCATCTCTTGTCAGAAATCTTTAATTTACCCTTTAAACTTTTCTTTTTTCTAAAAATGCCCTTAAAAATTTCTACTAATTTGCTTTTTTTTTAGAAAATTACTCCAAATACCACCTTCTTAAATTTTCTTTCAAAAATACAACCTTTTAAGTTTTCTTTCATAATTATACATCCTTTTTTTAAAATATTTCATAAATACCACTTATTGCCTTTTTTGAGAGATCAAACTGCCGGTCAGCCCTTGTACGAGACCGACATCAAGAAATTGATGGACGCTGTGGCGAGACGAGGAGAACCCTACGACTCCAATTATCTTCTGGGGATGTTGTTCGAGTCTTCTAGCTCCAAGGCGGTGTATTTGTCCATCACCACATCTCTCCACCTGGGAGGCAACTCAAACTCTGTTATCTCCCTGCAAAATGGAGATGCAGTATTTCTGCAGGTGTTCCCTTCAAACATACTTTTTTTGGAACCTGTCAGGCCAAACTGCCTGAACTTTTGCTTGAACCACGTGTCCTCCCTATTTATGGCTGTGGAGGTGAACTCGTCTTTCGATTTTCTGGAGCAGCTGCTGTTGGGCGTGCACATGAAGGACAAGTCGTCTCCAATGGACGAGGTGGAAGATCTACTGGGGAAGTAAGTGGAGTCTTTACTTGAGGACATCGTCTCTTTCCCTTTGTCATGGGTCCTGACACCACATCTACTGTCGTCATAAGTTCGCGGCTCATTGATGGAGATTCCTCTGTTTCTCCTCCTTTTGAAGTCTTCGTCCATGAAGTACTCTTCCTAGTCTCTTTCAGAAGTTCTAGGCATTTTGCCTTTCTTAATCGTTTGGACAATGCTCTTAATGAAATCACTAAGGAGGGCACGCACATCCTTGACTGTAATGAGGGTGTTTTTCGGCTGTCGTAGGATGGCATCGTCAAATTCTGGGAGAAGATTACCCCCGGCTGGGGACCTAGGAGATCTCTCTCATCTCCCTGTGGGCCTAGATCTGCCCTGACTATTGCCATTACGATCAAGTTCTCTAGAAGCTGTGTGCTCATTGAATCTTGAACTTGCCATGGCTCTCAATGAAAGCACCAAATGATAAGATGTGGGAGTCTTTATCTGAAAAAAGGAGAAAAAGCCGATCGGATGCTTGGAATCTGCAAGAAAGCGTGCCCGGTTGGACCAAGCGTGAGCACTCCAAAGCTTATGTTAGTAGCTTTATAGAGAGAGTCTCAGACATTCAATACCTGGTGCCACTGTGCATTGGGCTATCTATATGAGACAGAAGGGATTCACTTAAGTGCCTGGAGCGTGATAACTGGTAGTCAGAGCAGGTGAGTGGCAAAGCGACAGGGAGCAGGTGAACGGCGTGGGCGCTGCCTTGTGTCGGTGGACTGATAGGACTTGTTGTCCCATCAGTCCAATAGGACGTCACGCGACCGTCGTCTTGGCTTTTAGCTCACGCTTAGTGCTCCTTGCTGATGGGTTTTGGGCCCTGCCAGGTGTATTGCGCCGGCTGTCTGGGTCTTGGCAAATGACATTTCCATAATTATCACACATTGATTTCAATTTTGATAGGCACATTTTTTTTATTTGTTTCAAATTATAGCTTACTAGATAATTAAAATTAATTGATTAATTTTTTAATATACATTTATTTTTTTTCTTCTTGTTATCAAACAGACATTGATTAATATTTAGTTAGTGAACTCGTGAAAATTGTTATACCCATATTTGAACCCATTTATTAGTTAATATATCCAAACTCTATCCGTACTCGTTTAAAATTAACATTACACTACTTGTACCCTCTCAAATCCACTTGCTAGTACGCATATACTATTTGATACCTATTTAAATACCCATTTATAATTATTCTTCCAAAAATAAACAAAAAATCAATACAAAATTAAAATAAATACAAATAATAAATGTATAATTAAATCACATTTATAAATATCGAGATAAATTAAATTAAATCCAAATATAAAGATAAATTAAGTTAAATACAATTATCATAACAATCAATATTCATGAAAAGATAACTAAAAAAATTACATATTTTATACTTGAATTTGGATAACGGGTACCCAAAGTGATAAATTCAAACCCTACCTATACCCGTCTCGGGTAGTAAAATAACTATCCAAACTCATTTATTAACTACCCTAATCCGTCCTATTAAGATCAAATAGAGTGGAGTACATGAAAATAAACTCTACCCGCTGCCATAATTAATATCATACACTTCTTACAAAAATCTCTAATAAATGTAAGAATTAAAGAAGAAAATTACAAATAAACTATTTAGTTTCAAGAATATTTATTAACTAATTTTCTTAATGTATGTGATATTGAAATTTGAAAGTGTAGTTAAAGAGTGTAGCAAATTGATTAGTAATTGAGTCAATTTGTACAAAAAAAATTTTATTACACTTAGATTTTTTTTTAATCTATTAAAAATTTATTTATCGATTATAGTATTAAAAATAAAGGAAAAACCCACTTACAAGTTCTTGAATTTTTTTATTAAGCTCATGAACATTTATTTCAAAACATTGAGTCCCTGATCTTTTATTTTTTTACACATTAAGCATTCAGTAGATGAAAAATATAAAATTGAATTATATGTCTCATTCGATATGCCTTTATTATATGCATTTGCACCTTAATTTGCACCACAAGAAAATTGCTATTTAGCGACGGAGAAATTTTCATCACTAAATAGCGACGGAAATTCCATTCTATCTCTAAATAGCGACGAAAAAGTATATCCGTCGCTAAAAAAAAGGAAATATTCCCTCCATTTTTTAGCGACGGAATAATGAATCCGTATATGTATAATTTCTTAAAGGAAGAGTATGGAAATAATTATGTCAATGAGTTTAGTACATGAATCTATAAATGCTTGAATATGTGTGCATATTTTAACAATGAAAATTGAATTGGCATCCTACGTACGATGGATAGGAAAAATAGTTATTATGAGATAAAGAGACTAAATTATAAATGTTTTATATGTAAAATAGTTAAGTGAAAATGGATCTGAATTTTAAAAAATGGTGATTGGTACTTAAGATAAATACTAAAAATAATTAGTATTGAGGCATGAAGTAAATAATGTCATGATATACATTATATATACGTATGGTTAATAACTGTAATTATAGAATTAGTGTGGATTTAATGAATAAATAAGTATAGCAAGTAAGATAGTAGTCTTAATAATACTACCAAGTAAATAATATTAGTGTGGTATGCAAGCTGTATGTAATTTTTTGTGTATATATATTAAATTATAATTGTTATTATATTTATAAATTTTTTAAATTTGTGGCATAATTGTATATATATTGAATTATAATTGTTTTAATTTTTTGTTCTTGTTTTAAAATAACGTTTTCTATTCAACTATTTAGTTATGTTTTGCTAGATGATAGATTTCTCATGACACTCATAATTGTGATTACAGCTGAATTAGCTGAAAGTCTTGATAAAATTGAAGGGATAGTTGTGGATAATGGAATCATTTTCAAGTTATTAGTATATTTTAGTACAACTTATATATTGTTTAATTTTATACACTGTATTATTTTAGATATATAATATTATTTCTTTTATATTAATCTGTATATTTACAGTAAGTTTTTTATAAATCTAAATTTATTATTTGTATTTTTATTTAAATTAATTTATTTTCAATTATTGTTACGTTTTTTATTCTAATGAATACATGTTTAATATTATATTATTTTTGTCAAATATAATTTTAATATTATTTACTATTATATATATTGAAAAAAACCATTAAAAAATAGCGACGGAAAATTGTTTTCCGTTGCTATTTTTAGAAACGGAAAATTATTTTTTGTCGCTATTTTTAGAGACAGAAAATAATTTTCCGTCGCTAAAATTAGAGACGAAAATTTAATTTTCATCTCTAAAAATAGCGACGGACATTTTCGGTAGCTAAAATTAGCGACGGCCAAAATAGGTATATGTCCGTCGCTATTTGTGTTTAGAGACGAAATTCCGTCTCTAATTTACGATTTTCTTGTAGTGTTGATGTAAACATTTGTATTTCTTACCAATTTTAAGTTAATCAATATTTTCTATTAGTACTTTAATCTCAAATTGATAAGAGTATTAACAATAACACATCAAATTAAAATTAAGGTGCATATACCAAAGACACGTGAGAACATACTATTCAATTTCATGTTTTCTATCCATTGAAAGTTTAATGTATATAAAAAATAAAAGTTCGGAGGTTTAATGTTGCAAAATAAATATTCAAGAATTTAATAGCAAAAATTCAAAAACTTCATGGAGCTTATAAGTGCTTTTTGCCAAAAAATAAATAATAAAGATTGCATTATTTGAGAATTTAGAAAAAAAATCCTAATTAACATTTTTTTTGGATTACAAAAATACACCCTTAGGCTATGTTTGGTAAGAGTGATTGCATTGTAATGTAATGGGAGACGTAATGAATTAAATAGTGTATTGTAATGTAATGTAATTATGATTACATTACTATGCTTGGTTGAATTAGTATTGTAATGTAAATATAAATACATTCCTATGTTTGGTTACATTATATATATGTATTGAAATATAATTATATTTATAATTACCAATTAATTTTTTTATATAATTATTTTATTTTTTTATAATTATTTTATATATTTATTATATTATGATCTCATATAAAAAATACAATTATACTAAATTATACCGATTCATATTAAATTTTAAATTTATTATTTAAAGTAAAATTAATATAACAATCATAGCTATAAAATATCAAATAAATTAACATAACAATAGCAACTATAAAATAAATCTCAAGAAAAAATCATTAGTATAACTTTTTCTCAAATAATAAGAGTTAATATATATTGATACCACACAATATAATTGAAAAACCCAACTTATTACATTTAGAAAGTCTAACCATTGTAACAATATTACTAATTTCCTTCTCTTTATCAACTTCCTTGTGGCCAAAACTAGGCGAGCCATTTCTCTTTAACTGTACATAAAAAAAAAAAATTGAAAATCAGAAATCTACTTTCAGGTAAAAATCAGAACATAGCCAAATGAAAATTTATTTGACATTTATAAAAACAGATAAAAGTTCATAGCATGATCTGTTTATAGCTTGACATTTATAAAATTTTTGAAAGATGGCAAAAGCGATGGTAACAGAAGGATTGAAATGTGCACCAGAAATATGACCAATTGAATAAACCATAACCATAACAATTAAACCCCAAACTACACAAATTCCTGAAAATGTAACTGATCCATAATATGGAAGAAAACCAATTAAAGCTTAAGCCCTCATCATCATTGCTGTTAATGGAAATTTCAATTCTACACAACTATAGGAAACAAGCTGACAGAAGATAATAGTCTCACATGCAAAAGGGTTGAAGAAATTACATTTAAAAAGCACAGGAGAGAACCAACCAATGAACCTCCAATAGCAAGAAGCGCCAAGAACTGAAAATCAAAAATAATCTGTCAATGATGAACATGAAGAATATCATAATCAGGACTGGATTCTGCAGTAAAAAATCTAAAAGCATCATTGGTTATATAGAATCACTGCACAATCTATATACAGACAGGCACTATTATTTCCATTCAGTAGAAAGAGACAATAGAAAGAATCAGTGCACCAATTACTAATTTCAAATCAATTTAATCACTAGAATTTGCTAAACATTTTAACAATAATTTGGAATCAAAAGATTGGGCTCTCTGCCTAACTTCAAAAGATTTGTGCTTTTGATCTTCCACATTTTTGTCCCAAATTTAAAAATTTCTCCATCACATAATTTTTATCTGTCATTATTTTCCTCTTGAGGAAACTTTTCATATCTAATATCAACACAAAAGATCAACTAACATATTGAAATATCCAAAAGAATTTCAGCAAGAAAGTGAAAGAATTTAGTACCCTCTCAATATTTGACTCGGTAAAGCGAACAAATCGAACAACTGGGTTGCCACCGGATGGGTTAGCCAGGGCATAGTTGAAGCTTGAATCATGGGGTTTAGAAGAACTATGAGATGTACCTGCTGGTGGTGCTGATTCTGGAGAAGATGATGAACTTAGAGTAGCTAAAGGACATAACATCCGCCGTCTAATTGTTATCGGCCGGCAAACTGGGGCTGATATTGAGAGAGGAGAAGTGGAGATTGAAGCAAACAGAGCCATGGTATAAAAACAAAAAGCCTACCCTGCTACTAAGTTCCTAAAAAGTGGGATAACTTAAATAAATTAAAATTATGAAGATCTTTAAAGTGGGCTTCAGCTTAAATCATAGATATGTCTTCATTGAAAAGGAAATCGTGGTTCAAAAATTACAACATCAAATTGAAATTGGAACTTCTCAAAATTGCAAAATCCAAAGAACCACAACAATGAAATAATTCAGAGAAACCATCACTAGAAATTCAAGTATAGCAAGTTCAAATCCATAAAGTAACTAAAACTTCATCTCAACAATGCAGCATTAAGATTACCTATCAGAGAAAACAGAGAAGATCAGCAAATCCACCGACAGAGTAAACCAATTAGGGCATCGCCAATGGGTCTCTTTCTCTTAGGATTGTGATGGCGACTGCGACGGCACGGGCGCGAGATGAGAACGAAAGAGACGGCAGCAGCGACGGCGCGAGGTGAGAATGAAAGAGACGGTAGCAGCGACGGAGAGAGTGAGATAGAGGAGACACAGGCTGAGAGAGGGAGAGAATGAGTGTAATGCTAAATACAACCCCATATTAACGTATTCAAAAATGCTTTAGTAAACGTATTAAAGAAAACCTTTGTATTTAACATTACATTACACTTAATTTTATTAAGGTTAACAAACAAAGGAATAATTACATAATAGATTACATTACAATCCAATGTAGTCTACCAAACATAGCCTTAACGTTTTTCCTAAAGTACTATGATGCCACTAACATTTTTCTCAAAATACGAAAATGCCTCTAACTTTTTTCTTAAAGTACTAAAATATCCTTAAGTTTATTTTGAATTAAGAAATACATGAAGCATTGATGTAGCATATTTTGCCATATGATGCCAAATCAACATTACATAAGCACTATGACGATTTAATACTTTTTAGATTAAAGGTAATTTTGTCTCAAAATTAACTATAAAAATATTTTAATACATTGTAAATAATGTCAGGAAACATTTTAGTAACTTTTTTCAATCAAAATTATAGAGTTTTTTTTTATTATTAGAAATTATCATTACATATTTTGTAAAATATTTTATCCCAAATTAATTCAATTAAATGTCTCAAGAGAAAGAGACTTGGTCTCGCAATTATTAATGGCCTCGTTAGTCCTTTAGCTGGGTCTTGTATGTATGTGCTAGTGCATGTAACCCTTGACAATTATATTGATGGGCCTTGATCACCCTTAAATCGTAAAACAATTTTCCAAAATATTCAAAGATAAGATTTGAAGATCGTGAAAGAGTTGGCAAAAGAGAGAGAGAGAGAGAGAGAGTCGTAATCCTATTCAAATCCTCTATCTTTCCCAAAATGGCACCACTAAAGACAAGATGCAAGGCATTACAAACTGTGTAAAGGTAAAACAAAACATCACTGCTTTGCTTTATATATGAACATATAAAGAAATTTGATAGTGTACCAAAATACTATATATACTAGAAGCATCATATTCTTCTATGAGTTTATGAAATGATCCTGCGAAGCATGAAGGCAGCGCCTTCTTCATCTTGGCACCCTAAGATCATATCTAAGTAGTGCATGGCTTCCCAAGGGAGTAAGCCTTCCATTAGAAAGCTGAACAAATGTGTGTGTGTACTCTGCATAAACTCAAAACACTGCTTCAATATCTTCTCTTCTTGATCTTTGCTTAACTCCAAAGCCTCTATGTATGGCATCACCTCTCTTTCCTCTTCCTCAAAGTGCTCTTTACAATGTTTCTGTTACATAATTCCAAATCATCATTCACTAATTCAAGCATTTTAATCCAAAGTCATGCTGGTAATTGATAGTGCTTATGTGAAGTTGTCCATCTATTTTATATTTGAGTAAGGCTAACAATTTGAATATGACCCAAAAGTGATCCTTGGCTAGCATACTTTCTAATATACCCTATTTTTCACATTTTAACTGTCAGATTAGTTAACAATATCAGTTAAGGAGTAGAAAGTAGCATAAATTATAAAGAAGATAGTAGGTTTTCTTTAAATTTGAACACTAAGTGAGGTATATGTATACCAGTAACGATTTGAGGCGAGTAGAAAGATTGCCGAGAGCATCTTGATAGTCAGGGCTTCCACAGTCTAGAACTCCAACGGACTTGATGTCTTCTTTGATCCCATTCATGATGGGTAGGTTCCTTGCATGCTCCTCATTCGCACCTTTGCATAACCCTGCATCATTAATACTCTTTTTTTACTATTAGTTTTCCCCCTTTACGCTGCTTCAAACACAAGACACATTTTTTTTCCTATAACTTTTCTATTATACACGAACTAAAATGCATAATTAAATATTATTAAAAATATAAAAATTATTGCTAATAATATAATTATGAAAAATATAAATTCCAATTAGTAAAATAAAATTAAATAAAAATATAATAAATAATTTATAGATTAAATATAATATAAAACAATATATAATATTTTAGAACAAATTTTAAAAAAATAGACAAAAATTATAGAACAGAGAAAATATAAATTATTTTGTATCTAAAATTTACTTATTTCATTAAATAAAAAGTGGAATATTTTTGCACAGTTTTAGACTGATACAACCATATTATATACCAAACAAAATAAAATAAATTATTAAAATATCTAAATTTTATAAAAAGATATAGTAATTGATATAATTATCAATTTTTTAATTTAATTTAATTACTCTATTTATATCCAAAAATGCAGTCAAATGAAAATATGAAGTTGACAAAAAAAAAAAAAAAAAAAAGGGGAAAATTTGAATATCTCCAAACCTTTATCAGCCATTTCAAGGAGAGGAAAAATCAGCCTCTCCTCCATTTGCGCGTGTTCGAGCATTATCTCAAGCAGCTGCGAGTAGCTCTTCCCAAATTTCTTAATCTCCATTCTCGGACTCCCCATCGCCGGATCCGCCGTTCTCTTTCCGCCGCGTGCCGCCAGTTCTTCTCCCCATCTCACCATCCTCTCCAGGTGCCACCTTATACTCCGGTGATGCAGCACCACTGCCCTCACTATCACGGGCGTCGTTTCGATAAACCCCTCACTTTCCTTCATCACCAATCGCGGTTCCGGAATTTTCGAGTCGATAAACCGGAGCAGCATGTCTGGCGAACCGGAAACAGTTTCGGACCCGATTTGGAGAACGAGTTGGGTCTCATTGGGTATGAATTGGACAGCAAGGGTCTTGTAAAGAAGAGCGAAACGAATGTATGCCGTGACGGCAGCGGTGGGGCAACCGTACAATTTAACGGCGGCGGTGGAGGCGGAGGTGGATTTGATGAAATCGTAAGGAGCGATCTCGGCGGTTGATTTCTTGGAGTGGGCTAGGCAATTCCCCATTGTTGATAAAGAAAAAAGGAGAGGAACAAATGGGTTTAATTAACCAAACGAAAATGACCAAACGAAGAGTGAAATGCAAGGAATAGGATAAAGCATCGAACCAACAGCATAATCTGATAAAGAGAGGTTAACAGAGAATGTGAAAAAGCTCTGTGTTTGGATTTAAAGAGAAAGAAATATAAAGGAAGCTTGAGGAGAAAGGGAAGGAAATTAGGGAGGAAAAATTTCCCTTCTTTTTAAGCATCAAAATCATCTTCTTTTTGTACGCTCCTTCCTTCTTTGACGTGTTTGTCTGGATTTGTTATCTGTCCGTTGTACGTTTTTTTTTTTTTTTAATTAACAACTTTCATATTTCCAATTTTTTTTTTAAAAAATAAAAAGCTTTTATTGCGTTTATTAGATACTTAAATAAATACAAATACAACAATTCCAAACAAAGCTCAATGGTCAAAAAGCAAATGATATTTTAAAAAACGCATAATAATAATAATAATAATAATAATAATTTGGAAACTCTACGTGTGTTACAAATACTTGGAAAAACACATATTGGACTCCTTGAATTTTAACTTTTTTTAAAGTTGATATTGAATTCTAATATTTTTTTGAATATTTTTAGGTAAAATTTAGATGAAATTGACGGAATTAAAAAGCACATATTATTAATCTCGTGTAATGTCAATTTAAAATGGCCGTAGATCCATCAAAATATAAAAAAATTGAAAAAAATAACTAATTATCTTTTGTATGTGTAAAATAACTGTATATTTTATTAATATTTTTATATTTTGGTAAGTTATACAATCATTTTAAATTTACCTCATATGAAATTAAACGACTGTAAAATTTTATGTGAATAATTTAAAAAACACAAAAGTCTAATATCAACTTTTTACTCTTTCGTGATGTCAACTTAAAATAACAGTAGATATAAAAAATTAAAAAGTAAAACAACTCATTATCTTTTGCACATATAAAATAATTATATATTTATTTAATATTTTTATGTTTTTGTAAGTCATACAATAATTTTAAATTAACTTTACACGAGATTAATAGTCTGTTAAATTTTATGTTAATAATTTAAAAAATAAAAAAATTCAATATCAACTTTTTAAAAACACAAGGACAACAAAATGCATATTTCCTAAAAAAAATCCATACTTTGGTCTCTATATTGTAACGATTTTACACATTAGGCGTCTATATTTTCAAAACTATACAGTGAGTTATCGAACTTTTCGAAGAGAACACGTTAAGTCCAAAATGGACGGCGCAAACAACAGTATAATACAAACGCGGTTAAAGTCGCGTGTATTTTAATATAATACTATTGTTTTTACCGTCCGTTTGGATTTAATGTGTTCTGGTAGATAAATTCAGGAATTCAATATATAGTTTTGAAAGTATAGGAAACCATTGTGTAAATACATTAAAGTTAAGTATCCAATGTTTAGTTTTTAAAGTATAAGAATCCAATATATAAAAACGTTAAAATTCAGGAACTAAATTATAAGTTTTTCCTATAATACTTATATGCTTAATTATTAGTTAATTTGACTTGTCAAGTTATAAAAATAATACTCAAGCACTTAAAATAACATAAAATTAAAAGAATAAATAAAAAATACTTATTAGAAATGAGAAACTGTTTTGCAGCAAATATATACATATATATATATATATATATATATATATATATTGAACCAGATAAATTTTTAGGGTGATAGATTATAAGATTAATTAATTTAAACGGATGGATATGAATTCAATGAATCTCCCCCCAAAAAAGTAAAGGCTATTCTATAATGGAAAGTAATATTTACATGAAAAAGGTAACAACCCGTGAAACAAGCTTTTCGTCAACACAATTTTGTGCAGTAGATTTGTAATGTAAACTTGTACTCATTTATTTAGTGACTTAAATTAATTTTTGTTTTATCAAATTGTGACTTGTCTTTCTAATGTCAATTATTGAGGAAACATTTTTTCTAGTGTATCAAATTATCTATATGTGTCTCTTAATAGATATTCCAACTAGGGGTGAGCAAAATTCGGTTAAAATCGAACCAAACCGACCGATATTTTTAATTCGGTTTGGTTATTCGATTTTTCGGTTCGGTTTCGGTTTTGAATTTACAGGTAAATCGGTTATTTCGGTTCGGTTTGGTTTTGAAAGGCAAAAACCGAAAAAAAAAATCGAATCGATCGAAATTTTAAATTTATATATTATTTTATCCAATTTTTACATAAAAAAATTATTTTTGTATTTTTTTTTATCAATTTAAGGGGTTTGAACTTAAATTATATATGTATTTTTTTCAATTTTTTTTTAAATTTTAGTTTTATGATTTATAATTTTGTATAATTTTTTTTAATTATAATTTTCTATTTTTTGGTTAACCGAACCAAACCGACCGATAATTTCGATTCGATTTTCATATAGTTTCGGTTCGGTTTATATAAATTACAATATTTCTATTATTGGTTTTTCGGTTCAGTTATTGAACCGAACCTACCGTTGCACGCCCCTAATCCCAATAGCAAATTTATTTGGCAAAATACATTTTTAAGTATTTAAATTTTTAATTTTTTTTTACACGAAATCCTTCTATAAAAATATTTATTAATTAGGTTTCTATATTTTAATACGAGATAACACACATTCTCTCATAAATAGAAATAATATGCATGTATTTTAACTTCTGTTAATGGTGAGTCATAGTAGTCTTTTTAGTATCATGCTATTATATTAAAAATTATTTTGTTAAAATATGGTGCGTCATTCTACTCATTTGGGCCAATATTTTTTTTTTTGCAGTTTTTTTAATATCACCTTATTATATAAAGAGTTATTTTCATAAAAAAAAATAAATGGATTGATTCACGTCTTGGTCCGTTTAAATCACTATTAAGGGTATTCAAAAATAGGTTTCATGAGTTACAATTGATTTTCCATCTAACCTATTTAAAGTTTTAAATGGGTTGAATCCAATTCAATTTAGTTGGGTTATAAGTTAAACTCTTTATGTTGAATTGGTTACATGAGTTATGTTAATTCTCAATGATGTATTATAAACAAATAAATTATAAATTATCTATATTTATATTTGTTTTAAGTATAAAACATTAATTTCATTTTTGTAATCATTTTTTTTAGAAACGCATGCCTGTTTCATTTTTCAAAAAAAAAATTTAAAAAATAATATCCTGAAACTTAAAATTACATATAAATTTTTAAGCTGTAAAATTAATTGGTTTAATTATAATCCAAAAAAATGCAAAAGAAAAATGCATATAGAAAAAAAGTTATAAAGCTTCAAAATTTTATCAATATCTAGCAATATATTTTTCATTCGACTTTGACATTTTATCAATCTTTAGCAATATATTTTCTTTTTTCATATTTGTCAAAATTAAGTACAATTAACCAATAGATCTTACATTGTAAGAATTCATGTCCAAAACTAATTATTTATAATTATATAATTATTATTGCTACCTAACTGGAATCATTCATTGATTGGTGAAGTTGGTTCCATTATTATTGAAAACCTTACTTGTACAAAATCTGCATCGACATAATAATTGGAGTTATTCAATACTCATCACAAAATAAATCAAAATATTAAAAAGATTAAGCATTACTCTTGCATATCCATATCCATGGAAGAGAAAAAGCTCATTCAAGTACCTAAAACTAAGCTCATTCAAATACCTAAAACTAACCCTTGGATTTGTTGGTTGAATTATATAATAATTCATAATCTATATAAATATTTTTTAAAAAATTTTAAAATGGATTATAGAGGTTAGATGGAGTGGATAAAATGGTTTAGACGGGTTATACCATTTTTAAACCCTCCTATCCGCTAATACCCGTTCGGGCCACCTAAAACATTTAAGCTAATATTATTTTATTGCAGTTTTTTTTTTTTTTTTTTAGATATTGCAGTTTTTTTAAGTATGACGTTTCACTAAAAATGGATCAAATGCGTTCATATTTATAGCCTTGGGGACAAATCACAGCACTATAAGATCTTAACTTTTAACTTTAAACGGATTTGAGTTTAATTGTATATCTCTATGAAATCAAATGGCGTAATTTATTTTTGTTATTTATCACTTTACACATAATAGTATGTGTACGATTTTGTTAACATGACGCTAATACTTTTACAAAAATGAATGAACTTTTAATTAAACTGAAATACATACGTTTTGAAATAATAAGATGAAATATGTACTTAGATGCATTAATATTTTAGAATAAGTATCTGTTATCAGTAAGAATCTAGCAATTCTTCAAATTGACCCGGTTCGAATCTCATTCTCTCATATACCAATGATGTAATTATACGTATAAAAAAGGGTATTGCTTAATTATACATATTTTTATGAATATTGTAATTACGCTAACTTAAATTTAACGTTAAATGCGGTTAAATACATTTTTTTGAGAAAAAAAATGAGTGAGAGTTTAACTTGAGAAGCATATAAGAATTTCAACCAATTTAGTTACAAGTAATTCCCGCAAATAGTTTTATATATAACTAACAATTGATATTCAGTAGTATATTCACACATATATTAGACACCAGCAGATGTATACAATTACAATTCAGTTTCCATAAATCAATTAAGAAATAAAATATTATTTAATTTTTATCATTCATTTTTAATGGACTTTCTCATAAATAAAAAATAAAAAAATAACTTTCCAGTATCAAATTTATTTCATAGGTTTTTCCTATTTAAAAATTATAAATAATTATTAAAGCTACATTTTTTTTTGTGGAGGTAAAATTTGAACTTATAATGAAAGAATAAATCTGATTTGAAATTATTTTTCATTTTTAATTAAATTATAAATTCCAGTGTACACCCAATATTTGAGAAATTATAAATCTTAAGAAATTGATTTTTATATATTTATTTTCCATGCAGAAGATTGGATGAAACAGAAGTTGAATTATTATATTTTAATGGCATAAGCGTATATTTGGCCATGATGAAGCCACTGACATTAGTCTCCTCACATATTATGCAAACTTAGTTATAATTTTGGTGAAAATGTATGAAAAAGTATTGTTTATCAATATTTTTGTTTAGATTTTCATGTTAATTTTATGAATGCAAACTATAGCTAGGTCAAGCATGGCGGGTGAAATTGGAGGATTGAATCGGATCGAATTAAGTTATTATTCAAATGGGTCATTATCACATATATTGAGTTATAATTAAATGGATTGGATCATAAATAAATCAAATTTCATAACATTATTTTTTATATATCTATTTTTTAAAATTCGTTAAAAATAAAAATTTATGCATATATAATCTGTAAAAATAATTATTTTTATATTCATATTATGCAAAAAAAAAAAGTTACGAAATAATAAATAATATACATGCAGTTTAACGGTTGAAAGTATGACTATTTTCTAGTTGATCAGGTTCGTATTCCATCCTCCTTGTCCCAAAAATATATTATAAAAAAAAAATATATAATATAATATAGATGAATTAAGTCATATGAGTTATATAATGGATCGGATCACTTTATTAATTAAATGAATTAGATTATGAATGAATTGAATTTAGATCACATTTTTATAAATAGATTGGATTGATAATAGGATCCAAATTTACAACTACTAATTAAATGCAAGGCCTAAAATCTTCGTTAGTTGTTAATTATCATTAGTAGAATATAGATTTCAAATACTTCAGTAGCCGTTGAAGTGAGGTATGGTGTCATTGGTGTGGGACAGACGAGAGCCTCATAATCTTGGCAATAATAGACTAATAGACTTGCACCGCCAATATCTACATTATCCTTAATAAGATTCCAATTACACTCTTGTTTGTAAGATGTCATGATAGAATGCATTTTATACACATATAAATTTCATGACATGTTCTAATATCAAAGCCAATTTTTCACGAAATAATAGTGTATATGATGCCCTTCCAATTTGTACCTCTTTTCATATTCGATCCTCTGTCCCTCCTTAATACATGCATTCAGTCTATTAATATTTTTAAACAAGGCAAATTCATTTTCAATTTTCTAAAAAATTTCTTAATTGATTTGCTATACTTTAATATGAGATAACAAGCAGTCTCTTATAAAACGGGATTAACATGATGTATTTCAATCGCTGTTAAAATGCACGCTATTTTTTTTGTAAATGAATTCAATATAAAAATTTTAAAAGTTCAGGGACACAATGTTAAAAAATTTTAAAAATTTAGGAATTTAATTGGAAAATAAATTTTGCTAGCATGACTTGTCATTAAAAGCGATTGAAATGTATCCACTAACGTATTGTTTATGAGAAATTGGGTGTTAGCTTATATTAAAGTGATGATAATGAGATTTCTCGGAGCGTCCTCTCGAATAAATCACCTGAAAATACAAGAAAACCGATGGGTTTCTAATAATGGAGACTCCGAAAATCAAATCAGTAAATTGACTAAAGTGTATCCGTTGTAAAAATTACAGAGAGAGGAAAACATACCTGTCTCTTTTCTTTATATAGAGCTCTTTTCACAGGTAGAATAAGAAACAAGATTCTAAATATGAGTGAATTACTCTAACTCCTTAATTGTTACTTGATTCCATATTTACAAGAATTTATTGAGTGATTACAGATAACTTCCATTATTGTGAAATTAGAATCTGCTGAATATTTGGAGAATTTTCACAAATAATGACTTTCCATATGTTGATTCCGAGCTACTGACGTGGTGTATGTCAAGAAGAACACCCGGTTACCGAACTCTCAGTCAGAGTGTCCAGTTATCATAAAGTATATAATTCAATTAATTTTTTTTAATAAAAAGATTTAATGTAAAAAATTTTAAAATGTTTAGTAACCTAAAAATGAGTTTTGCTGACATGAAATTACCATGCAAAATAACAAACGGAGTATTGGCACGTGGTAAATAAGTTAGAGGTAGGTGAGATTGAGTTAATTGTAGTTTACCCACATTAGACCCTCCTCTCTCCATGGTTGTTCACTTGTTCATTATTCTCTCCAAAATTCACAATTTTTTCATCCGTTTTCACTTTAACCTAACTCATTTTCATCTTTCAAACCTCCCCATTATCATTCTTAGTAATAAATGAAACTTGAAACCCTAATATAGTAATTTGGCGTGTTTGGTAAGTTTGTATATTTTTTGTTTTTTGTTTTCTAAAATTCAGAAACTGTTTTTAGTTTTTATTTTTTATTTTTTAAAAACTATTTTATAAATTAAAAAACGGCATCATAATTTTTAATTATAATATTTTTAATATCCATTAATAGATGTTATGCCTATATATTATTTAATTATTAATATTGAATAATAAATATTAAATATTTAATAAAATTCATAATTTATTAAAAAAATTCATAACAATAAGAAAAATAAATGATTATTTAAGAAAAAATAACAATATAAATTTGAATTATTATAATTCAACCACAATCTCTCGGCTATTTCATCTCAAATATTGTTCATTTGACGAAGTTGACTTGCATTTATATCAATAGTTTCCCGTGGCTTTGAAGTGCTAGCTTCATTATTTTGTTGATCATCTTCAAACACAATATTCTTATTTGCATAGTCTACAAATAAATAGTCTATACTTCCGTGCATTCTAATAAAGTTATGAATCACATAATATGTACGAGGTATATATTTTTGCCGCTTTATGTCATATGAAGGCATATCTCTAAGGATCAGAAAACGTGCCTTCAAAACTCCAAAACAATGTTTTATGACATTGCGTAACGAAGAATGCATATAATTAAATAATTCTTCTGGAGTTTGTGGATTTGATCATTCTCTATAATCACGTAAATGACAACATTTTCCATGGTATGGACTAAGAAATCCAGGCATATTAGCATATCCTGAATCAACTAGATAATATTTTCCTCGTGTGGGCATAGAGAATTTATTTGCTGTATTAGAAATACATTCTAAGAAAATTCTTAAATCATTTGTTGTTCCTTCCCATCCAGTCAGGACAAATGTAAATCGCATATCAAATGAACAAGCACACATGATATTCTGCGTAGGGACTGTTTTCTTTCTATGGTATGTAATTTGTTGACTGACTGAAATTCGTGAAGAAATGTGTGTACCATCTATAGCTCCAATACAATTCTGTTATAAAAGTAATAGTTAATAAGCAATATTGACTATAATTATATATACAAAAAGATTTAAAATTTTTTATTGCCTTGAAAAATGGATAGAACTTTGGATTATTTTTGATATCTGAAGGTGTTTCATCAAACGATGGAGGAACAATAACAGGTTTAACTATTGAACAAATAGCCTACAAAACATTTCAAAAATGTCTAGAAATCGTGTCTGTTGAATGTTGAAAACGATCTGCTATAAGTCTCTGTCTATTATTTTGACAAATGACGAGAAGAAAAATTGCCACTTGTTCTTGTACTATTAAAATCTTGGAATTTTTCAATGTTGTTCTCCCTTTTAATCTCTCACATAAACTAATAAAAATATTTTTGTCCATCCGAAATAAATCATAGCATGTCATTGGATGACCATTTAATACCTTAACAATCCATTCATGACCTGTCAATTTTGAAATATTTTGAGGTCTAGGTTTATCATTGCATATAAAATTGTACTTATAGTTCACGTAAATCGTCAAAAATTGTTCGATTTCCTCATTAGAATCAGAAAAAATATCATTCAAATCCATATTCCTATCAAAATAAAAATAATTAATCCAAAAAATCATTAAAAATGATATCTATCTACAATAAAATAAAAGAAATATATTCCAACCAATTTCTAATGATAACCAAATCTCGTAAGTCAATTAAATAAATCTAAACGTCAAATAAAAATGTTTGTATAATGGAATAGATAATAAGCCAAAGAAATGCAAAAAAGTAATAGTAAGAAATCAAATTTGGATATTCAAAACCCAATCTTTCTTTTTTTTCTTCGGACATAGCCAAAAACCTCTCTCTGTATAGTGAATCATCATGGATAAGTTTAACTGTTTTTGCAAAAAGCAATCCATTTATTCCGTCAAGATTTTGCAAGGCTTTAAGACATTTAAAAATTGATTCTTTATCACTGCTCAACTGTATTCCAAAAGTGTCCCCTGAATTACCAACTGAGGTGAATGTTGTTCTTGAACCCATTTGCTTCTCAAAAAATTCTACTTTTTTCTTTGAACTTTCATCAATGTTGATCAATGCTTGAGCCATTGCATTTTGAAATAGTTCTCTTTTCTTTCTACTATTAGATCTTTTATCACTTGTTTTGTTTAACCTTTTCTTTTTATTTGTATCTTGACCCTCTTCATCAGAACTATCAAATTCTTCATTATTTTATTCATCTTCACTGACAGAAGGGCTTTTAGTAGAAGGATGAGAATGAGCTCCAGTAGCAGTTGTATTACCATAAATAATGCACAACTTCTCATATTCCTTACAACCTTTTTTTCTAAATTTTCTTGTCATCTTATTCACCTATTGGCAAAAAATATACATATATATTATTCTAAAAATGGATCCTAATATTCATTATACACTACTTATAATAATTAATAAATAAATTCATTAACATAGAAATATACCTTGTATAATTTTTGCCACACATCGTCACTTGCAATAACTTGACCAGCCATTGAATTGTATCCGATTCCTGTCTCTTTCAATAAATTATTGAAATGCTTCTATCGGCTTCTGAGACTATTAAATTTATTCTTGAATTGAATTGGACTATACTCTCGGTTGGTCTTTGTTTTCATAAGATTTCTAATTCGTGCCCATGCACTTTTAGTTAGAGTGGTTGTTTTTCGATTTCCATTATTACTTCCTCAACCATTAATGTTATAAAGTAATTTTCAATTTGTGGAGACCAAATTGCTCTATCATGTTTAACCTCAATAACATTGTCACCATTTGCATTCAACCTTTGATCTAAATTTTCTATCTAAATAAGATAAGGTTACTATCATATCAAAAAAAAAAATATAACTAACAATTAATTACTTCTAACCACTTGGTTCATTGCATCTTCAATTACACCATTATACAACATGATAAATTCTCATGTCAATATATGAGTTAAATTTTAAACAAAGAGATGTAATACAGGAAAAATTCAAAAGACAATAATGAAGGAAGTAAAAATAAAGAATTAATTTAATTCTAGTTGAAGAAAATAAATACCAATAAAAAAATTGTTAGAAAGTATAACAATAAGAAAAAAATGAAAAATATATACGAAATGTCCGACTATGCTAATCCCAAGGCAGATGAATTTATTATATTAAAAAAATTGGTGACTATGGTAAGTCTGAGAAGTGAATGTTACCGATGAGTTATGGCTAGATATGCATTGAAAAAGTAATGCCAAACTGTTAATTCATTCCCTAATATGTCCTTGCTTTCCCTAATACATCTAATGAAAAACAATTTTCAAACTTTATATTAGCAATCAATTTTAAGGCCTTTTGAAATGGAATAATTTCTAGGACAATCTCATCAAAGTAGCTAACATTGGTGACAGCCAACCACACCTACAATACCCTAATCTACAATCACTCACTCCCTATCTCTGATCTCTCTTTCTCTCTACTATATATTTCCAAATATATAAATATAAATATAATCCAACTTCATGCTCCATATATGTTTTATAATCCAAATACTGCATAGCGATAGAAGATGAAAGAAGAAAATAAAAAAGGGTTGTGTACTGTGGAAGAAGACAAAATTCTAATGGATTACATTAAACTTCATGGCAAAGGCAAATGGAATCAGATTGCAAAACTTACAGGTCTGTTACATTTATTTCTATTTTAGCAATTATTAAATTTATTTTTCTTCTATTTTTATGAAGAGAGAGTGTGTTCGTTTATGGTTATTTTTTAAGACTAAAGAGAGGAGAAAAATGCTGCAGATTACGATGGAGTTTCAATGTTAAGCGTGATAATTTATCTGAGGAATAAGAAGAGATAAATTTACTTTCATGGGCAAGGTCTAGAGCAACGTGGAGAAAAGGAAAAAAAATTACTTCACCTGAGTCAATGGAAGTTGGTGATTGATGGTGGAAGTCAAGGCACCGGCAGCAATATTCTCACAATATCGTATTTTGAAGAAGTGGAATAACTGGACCTAAAACCTAAAATCCATCTTATCGTATTTTGAAGAAGTGGAACAATTGAACCTAAAATCCATCTTTTGTAGATTTCTTTTTTCCGTTTTAGTTTAGGAAAACACTTTTTAAAAGGTTTACAGAAACCAAAATTGGGCAGCTCTTGCCAAACACTTTTTTATTTTTTTTTTTTTTAAAAAAAATGAAAACTTTGGAAACGGAAACGTTACTGAATAGAGCCTTAGAAGCTGAAATATGAATACAGCATAATTTATGCAATTTAGCTACTTCATTACCACAATTACCAACACTAACAAGTTTATATAACTGCACAAAATCCTAAACCAACATTGTAAATCACTAAAGCACACACTACAAGAAAATAACAGATTAGCGACGGAATTCCATCATTAATCGTAAATGGTGACGGAAAAGGTCCGTTGCTATTTTGTCCGTTTTGAAAAATAGCGACGAAAAATTTTTCATCTTTAATTTTGGAGACTACGATAAAGACATTAGCGACGAAGATGTAGTATCTGTCGTTAAATTTAGCGACAGAAGCCAAGTTTTCGTCGCTAAATAGCGACGGACATACATATTCCGTAGCTAAATGTAGCGACAAAAAATTAGCTTTCGCTGCTAAATAGCAATGGATATGTAATTTCTACCGCTAAATTAGCGACGAAAAATTCTTTAATGACAGAAAGTTGGCTTTCGATGCTAATTTTATAAATTTTTTCTTTTATTTGTTTATTTTAATTTATTTTTTTCATCTTCAAATGATAAAATTATTAATAATATAAAAATTATAATTAGCAAAAATAATAAAATTAAAAATGTGTTAATTAATATAAATAAATTTTGTTAATAATATAACAATAATGTATTGTTATTAATTAAATTGCTTTACAAATAGCAAATTTTTTGTAAATGACTAAGAAAATAATCAAAGGAAATTTCTCAATATACATATAAAAATTTGAAGAATACAATATCTGCTCATAATAGTCTTTTACTCAATCCGTTACAAGGTTGACTTCCCACTCATGTATCTACACCAATCACATAAGAATAACTTTCAGCTTTGGTGTTCCTTGATCCAATTGCTTGTTTATCAACATCTTCAAAACAATGAGTAGAAAATCACACAGAATAAATAAATAAATAAATAAATAAGCAAATAAATAATAGTTCTGTATCAATCAAGTATTGGTTCTTCTAACATAAAAATTATGGGTTGATTTCACCCACGATCACTCAACTTATCACTTATCGCGCAAAAGTAACCGATTTTTTTTTTTCTTACTTAAATGTTATTGAACTTTTAATATTTTTGCAAAAAAGTCATGTTGACCGAAATCCGGCGAGAACCCTCGCCGGATTGATGACATGGCATGCCATGTCAGAAACTACATGTCGTTTAACAATATTTCCAATAAATGCTACATTTAAATCAATTTCACTCACGGTAACTAAACTTATCATTTATTGCGCAAAAGTAACTAACTTTTTTTTTCAACTTAAATGTTACTGAACTTCTAACATTTTTGCAAAAAAGTCATGTATTTACTGTTCATCGCCACGTGTCATATGCCATGTCATCAATTCGGCAAGGGTTCTCGCCGGATTCCGGTTTACATGACTTTTTTGCAAAAATGTTAGAAGTTCACTGACATTTAAGTAAGAAAAAAAAAGTTGGTTACTTTTGTGCGATAAGTGATAAGTTGAGTGACCATGAGTGAAATTGATCCTAAAAATTACACGTCTCAGGTGCCTATGCATCATTTTCGAATTGTTCAGTGGCACGCAAGATTTAATAGAAAATATAATGTTGTCGTCATCTTCAATTATGTTAAGAATATATAATAATCAATCTATGTAGAAAATATACCATGCTTATCACATATTGGCGACCAAAAAAGACTACACGAGTAGTAGCATTTTAAATAAGAGGATTAAAGTCCATGATCTGTGATTCATGCATGTTTGGTTCCTGTACAGGATTTTATTTTATTTTATTTCCAAATGGTTTGACACCAGCAATAAGTTATAGGAAAAAAGTAAAATTGAGCTTGTCTATGTGAGACATCTTTCAGATCATGACAAGTAGATCCATATTCTTTAGGTAACATGAATAAAATAGCATAAAATGCTTTTAGGAAATCATGTAGAGCAGTGCCACATCACAAAAATGATTATTAAACTATGTATCATTGTCCTCACAAAGAGTACGAGGGATGAAGCCATAGTTATGAGGGTATACAGCTGAAGAGTAAAGCACACAGTCAACCTGCATCACACTAACAATTAACAACCATTTCATATAAATGGAAGACGCTAAAAAAATAAGCTTAGCATATGTGATTACCTTGATCAATCCAATTTTCTTGTCGAGTTCATATTTCACCTTGCTCCTTTTCCCTATTTCAATAACCTGCGTCATTTGTCATATTTTACACCATAACGACGTTTGTCAAGCAAGAGTTCAAATACATATGGATTTGTTCATAAACAATTATTCAAAATTTCTATATCTCCGAAATACAAAAGCCGTAAATTCAAATTGAACTGTTGAAATCATACTTCAGATAGCCATGGAAATTGACACTTTTATTTAATATTATCAACAAGACAACAAACTACAAATAAGAAAACATTCTGGCAAATCAAAAAGCAAAGTTAAATCCATATCAAAAAGAGTTGGAGAAAGAAACAGATAAAAATACTCTTTCACCTCCCTATTTTGTTGAGCTCATGCTAGTTCTTCAGCACACAATATACAAAAGATATAGAGAGGAAGATACATGCAGCACTTGAAATTCAATGATTAGTGACATAAGGAATTATGGTTTTCAAATTGCCTTATCAGTGGAACTCAAAGGAGAATAATGGTGTTAAATCTTTTTTTTTTTGAAAGTGGTGTTGATCTAATTGAAATCAAGCAATACTGCATATGCAAGTCAAAGGAATGCTGGCTAAAGTTGATCATACATACAAAAAAGGATAAACAATGTAACTTGATCTACAATGAATAATAAATAAAAATTATAAATCCAGAGATAATGCCTACCAATCTCCAGATCATGCCAAGGGACTCGAAGGTCCGTCGCCATTTTGCTATGGGACGCTAATGTCCGTCACTAAAGTTAGCGATAGACATTTCTATGCCGTCGCAAAACATTATTTAGCGACGAAAAGGCATGTCCATCGCTAAATTTAGCGACGGTTCACAACTTCCGTTGCTAAAAATAGGGGGAAATTTGTCCCATCATTTTTTGCGACGGAATTTTTGTCCAATCGGTAAAGACACAGATTAGCTACAAAAATAGCGATAGTGTGGCTTTTTCGTTTCTATTTAGCGACGAAAATCATTCCGTCGCTAAAAATGCATTTTCTTGTAGTGACAGAAGTCATACAAATGCAACGAGAACTTAAATTCTGTCGCTAAATTTAGCGACGAAATAAATGTTTCCATCACTAAATTTGCGACAGAATTAGAACTTCTCATTACGTCACAAATTTTGCAATTGAATTAAAATTTACGTCGCTAAATTTATGTAATTTTTTTTATTTATTTTTTAAATTTTTAAATAATAAAATCATCGATAGTATAAAAATTATAATTGACATAAAAAAATATAATTGAAAATGTCTTCATTAAAATAAAAAAAAAATTAACAATAATGTATTATAAATTAAACAAAGTATCGAATGTACTATACTACAAAAAAGCAAAACTAACTGCTTCACATATCCTTGATTCATAGGACACCAACAATTTATTATCCCAACTAAACTAAACAAAACTAAACTCCCAAACTAGAAGTAATTCTACAATTTCAGTAGCAATTGTCTTTTTTCATCATGCACCATAGCCCTCGTGAAGAAGCTCGTGCGTACCATGGCCTTTGCCAACCTTCTTAACTGACTAACATATTCTGCTATCTTCTTAATGTCTTCAACCCATGACAGAATTAAGCAGAATGATACAAGCAAAAATTACAAAACTTCTCACCTATTTCTGGAGTAATGACAGAAATTGACTCCGCATGCCTTTTGGCAACCATGAGTTGCTCTCTACATCCTTCTACCTCTTTCTTGCCCTATCATGTGCAACATAAATGTCAGTAATACATGAAAAAATACTCTTAATTAAATGTCTATAATTTAAGGCAAAACAAGAACAAAAACCACTCTAGTTACCAAGGATATATGCTAAGACATTTGCTTCACAGACTCCCAAAGAGATTTCCAAATCATATGCTTAAACATACCTACTTTATCAATACTTTTAATCCATGTACACATCTGATATAAAAAGGATTCATTAAGAATGCAAAGACAAGTTCTCACCTAACAAATATAGAACTTTCTGTAGCCATTTAGCTATAACAGAATAAGAAATAAGCTATCCAAACCTTATATATTTTTCAAAAAAAGAAAAAAAAATCTAGCAGCAAATAGTTGTGTTTGGAGTCCAACATATATATAGCAGGTCATACATTAATTTAAAAGTACAAATTTCAAGCAAATGCACTGTAATGCCCCAATACTCCTGGGATGTTAAGTTTCAAATGGAATAAATTTCAGGTTATTTAGACATCTAAAATATCAGATATGATCTAAACAATCTAAACTGCTCTAATGAACCTACCAAAATAGAGATATATCTGTTTTGGCCAATTTTAAGGGTTTTAGAGTCATAATTCATTCATAGTCATTTCTAGGGTTTTTATAGATATGGAAGTCACAGTTCTAACGGCACTACAATCACTTAATTTTGAGTTCTTAAACTCTACTTATAACCAAAATATCACACGGAAGTCTGGTGAAATATGAGCAGAGTTTTCCTAAAACTTAGGGTTCATGCTTTACAGTCATCAACACACATAACTACACATTTCAAGCTATGACATCTATCAATTCACACATAATCACATACAATTTCTCAATTATACAATCATGCATCTATTAAAAGTTAAAAATCCCAAACCTCTCAAAATTAGGCAACTTGATCAACCTTGCTTCCACTCAAACCTTTTTCTTGCCCTTGTCTTTCCTCTTGTCAATAGCTTCTTGCATAAACAACCCAAACAAACACTTAATCCATTTTAAATCAAAAACAGAAAATCAAGCAGAAGAAGAAGGTTATATTCCAGAAATCAAACCACTTACCTTTCTAAAAACTTTTCTACTCTCACTAACTCTTCAAACCAAACAAAAAACACAACTCAACTTAGGTTATCAAATGAAGAAGGGACAAGAAGAAGAAGAAGAAGAAGCACGAGAGAAGGAACAAAGAAAGAAAATGTGAGCCAAAAGACACAAAAATGTAGAAAATGGAAAGTCAAAGAGAAATCAAGGGTGAGGACTGGCCAACCAACCCATTAAAGGCCACCAATATTTAATTAATTTCTTAAGCCAAATACCACTTTAGTCCTCTATAAAATTGTTTCCTTTGTATACTTATATTCTCTTACAATTACATCCTCTATACACCCAATTTCATGCATACTTAATTACTTTTATACTCTTATTAGACAACTTATACTCCAGTTCCCTTTAGGGTACTAATCGGGTTGTTACATGCACAAATGGTAATCATAGTGAAAAAACAAATAACTCATAATATTTAACGTGCAGCAATACTTGTTGAGTAAACTTTTCATGCTCCTATTAAATTAATTTCGAGTTCTCTGATCTAAGAAAGTGTACACCAAGAAAACATAAGAAATTAGAAGCCTTTAAATGCTGTCATGAGCTCAATATTTGCAAAACAAACTAAAATTGTCAAAAGTTAAGTATTGATGCATAGAAATTAGCCAAAATATATAAATTCACAAGAAACTAATAAATAATTATTAATTCAAGACAGAGGATAAAAACTAACAACCATAAAAAAGAGTACAACTTACAGGAATAGCAGAGTCCCTGAAATCCTTAGTTGTGAATTCCACAATTGGGCTCACAGTCCCAAGTAAATGGTGAGGAACTCCTACAATTCAGCCATAGATTAACAGCAATAGCTAAAAATAAAATCTTTAATTGAGAGAAAGAGAGAAAGAGTACGAGAGGAGGAGAGGTGAGAGGGCAGAGGAGAGAGCGAGAGTGCCGGCGAGGGAGACAGTGGATCTGCGCGAGGGAGATTGGTGGGTGAGGGCGACGGCGGCATGCAATGGAGGGAGGCAGCGCACGAGGAGGGCGAAAGGCGAGGGGAATGCACGGCAGTGGGGGTGCATCTGCAGGTTTTCAGATGGCGAGGGAGAGAGAGGGAGAGGGAGGGAGGGAGAAAGAGAGAGAGAGAAAGGAAGAGAGAGAAAAATGGGAAAGGGTTTAAGTTTTATATATGTGACTTTTAGTGACAGACAGAAAATAAAATAGCAACAGAATTTTTTTTCCATCACTAAGTCTTATTTTTTGCGACAGACAAAAAGTTCCATTGCTAAAATTAGCGACAGAATTTCACAGTCCATCGCAAATTAACATTTTTAGTGACAGAAACATAATTTCGTCACTAATTTTCGTAGAAAAATTTTTGGCACCACATTTAGCGACAATTTAATTTTTTTATCACTAAATTTCATCGGTAAAAACTAACGAAAATATTTCCTTCTACTTTTAGCTACGAAATTTTTTTCCGTCACTAAATTTCGTCAGTATTCTATAAATTTCTTGTGGTGACTTTGTTCATAAAGATAAAAAAAAATAGAGTTAAAATTGCTAAATAAACATAAGAAATTTATCTTATTTAATTATCGCATTTCACTATAATCCCCATAATTTTGACAATCGAGTCAATTCCTTTATGGATTCATGGACTTCTAATAGGTATGCATCTTTGCCAACTGTGACGCGCGCCGAACCCCGTGGCGCCCCGAATGCCGGCTTTTAGGGCAATTGGGATGAGATTCATAAAACTTGTAAGAAATTACAAGTGCATCCATTTTGGGCAACAAGTAGGTTTCTTGGAGTCGCCACCCAATAGAACATTGGGAAAGGTCGTCTAGCCTCAGTAAGCCTAAGACGGCACTGCTATGTCCATTTTAGCCAAGGCAGAGGTGTCTTGGAGATCCCACCCTAATAGAACATTAGAATAGTCCTCTCACCTCGTGGAGCCTAGGACTATGCAAATTAAAGCCTTTTTACGGGACACAAGAGGTGTCTTGGAGGTTCCATTCCAATGGAACATTGAAATGGTCCTCTCGCCTCGTTGAGCCCAAAGACCAGAGATGGTTCGGGATTTCCCATTTATTCATACCTTGATTAAGTTAATAATTGAGTTTTGAATTTAGCATTTCATCCCATTTCTCATTCAATTTTAATGCAATTTAATTAAAACGCACATCAATCACATAATAAAAGCAGTAAATAAAGTAAATGAAAGCAAAATAAATTACAACAAAACTAAAGGCGGAATACAACCCCCATTTGTAAATAAAATACAATTCATACATAAATCGGGCTATTTATTAAAAATGAGGACATCGGTCCTCTCATGCATAATTAAAGAAAATAATTTTTAAAGTGACCATTTATTTTGGATGAAAAAGCTAGGACATTGGTCCCATTTTATTTAGAAAAAAAATAAATTAATTAAATAGAAATATTTTGGTGGTTTTTTAATTAACGTGCATAAAAAAATAATTTATTACAAATTACATATTAAATAAAATAATGAAAGCAAAGTAATGAAAATAATAAAAAATAACAAATCAACTCCCAAATGGATCTTCAAATTTTCAAGGACTCCCACTTGGCATGAAAAGTACTCACACATAAAAATAAATATTGAAAATAAAAGAAAAAAATAAAAGTGAAGTTAGTAAAAAAATTAATTAAACATATAACATGAAAACAATTAAATTAAGGCAATCAAAATTGCATCATGTATGACAAGCCAATTAAAATGACATAATAAAAATATGCAATCTAATTAATTAACAATTTAGCATGCATAAAAAATAACATAATAATAATAAAATTTAACATGCATAAAAGCACAAAATAATAGCAATAATATCCAATCATGCATAAAAAGTATAATATACATAAAATTCAGCATGCAAAAAACATAAATAATAATAGTAATAATAAAATTAAACAAGGATAAAAATAATAATAATAATACTAATGATGTTAATAGCTACAATAATAATAATAATACAATAACAACAAAGAATATGAACAATCGAATATAATAATAATAATAATAATAATAATAATAATAACAACAACAACAACAACAATAATAATAATAACAATAATAATAAAAATAATAATAACATCAAAGAAGATGAACAATCCAATTAAATATGGAAGAATAAAATGAAAATAAAATAAGCCAATTATGATAAAACATGTTAAATAATAATACTAATAATATATATGAACAAAAAATGATGACAATAAGATGAACATGAACAATTAAATGAGAAGAAAGAAATAAGAAGTAAAAATATGAACAATTAAATAATAGATCTAAAATAATTTACATGATAATTAATTAAATAAAAACAAAAAAATAAGAAAATAAGAAGAAAATGATTGAACTAAAAAAATTTACATGTTAACTAAGTAATTGGAAACAAAAAAAATGAAATTAAAATTTAAATTAAGAAATTGAGCTAAAAATGTTTACCCTCAAAATTTATTTTAAAAAAATGAAGGTAGATGATCCAATTTCTTGTCTTGATTTGTAAGAATAATAGTAAAAAATAAAATGTTAAAAATGAATTTTTACTTAAAAACAAACAATTGATTTATTTGTCTCTAAGTAAAAATTGTTGGATGAAAAGAAAAAAACTTCCAAGAACAAAATTATTATTTTTGCCTTGAGAATTAACTTGGAAAAATTCTTTAGAAAATTGAGAGACTTTGTTTTTGAGAGAAGAAAGAAGAAGAAAAATATTTTCTAAAAAAAAATCCCCCCTAATTCTCTCTCCAAAATTCTTTTTATTCCTCCCCCAAAAATCAGATTTTTAATTAAAGAATTAAATTAAATTAACCCCAATAATCACTAAAAACTGCAGAATTTCAAGGGGTAAGAATATAAAAAGTTTTAGCATTGAATTTAAATTAAATTATACAAAACAAATCAATTAAAAAACCCAAAAATGAGTAAAAACGGAAATCGGTAGCCAAAGGGGCGACAGGGGCGAGGGACGCCTCGTTGGAGCGCCCGACGGGCGTCCCCGCGAGCAGCAACGCGCGCGACGCCCAGGGCGTCGCTCGCCCAGCGCAGCGCACGCTGGGCGCTGCCGCGCACGACGTTCGCCGACTTTTTTTTTTTAAAAAAAATATCTATAAAACACAAAAAATTAAAAACTAACTTTTTTACCTCAAAAATTATTTTCAAAACATTTTAAAAATATTTTTAAAGTACATTATTATTTATTCCTAACAAATCAAACGACGAGGAAATTATTACTTCCGACTTTCATTCTTTTTGCCTATAAATCGGCACACTTTATTTAATCATTGGGTAATCCTGATCAAGGCTACTCGGAACCCGGTGTCTACAGTTACCCCCAATTTTGGGGAGACTAGTGTGTGGGTGCCTAGGTGAGCCAAAAATCAGGAAAAGGAAAGAAGCGCGTACCTGAGGCTGCCTCCCTCCAGCTGCTCTCTCGGGAACAGTGTTGTGATTTGAACTGTGAGTTGCACTGAGTCGCTGATAAGACTACAAAGTGCCAGGAACCATCCTAAGATGGTGATGCGCCGGGTCTGCTACAGACTTACAAAACACGAGAAATATCCTCTTCAGATGACTGCACCAAGTCTGCTACAGATTACTAAAAGTGCAGGGATGTCATCCGCAGATGACAATGCGCCGAGTCACTAACAAGACTATAAAACGCAGGAGATATCCTCCTCAGAGGATTGCACTGAGTTTGCTACAGACTACTAAAAGTGCAGGTGCTATCCGCAGATAACGATGCGTCGAGCCTGCTACAGGCTACAAAAAAATGCAAAAAGAGGATTGCACCGAGTCTGCTACGGACTACTAAAAGTGCAAGAAGAGGGCTGCACCGAGTCTGCTACAAACTACTAAAAGTGCAGGGAAAAACTGCACCGAGTCGCTGACAAGACTACTAAAAATGCAGGGGTATTATCCGCAGATGACGATGCACCGAGTCGCTGACAAGACTACAAAAAGCGCAAAAGGAGAACTGCACCGAGTCGCTGACAAGACTACTAAAAGTGCAAAGGTGTCATCCGCAGATGACCGCACCGAGTCTGCTATAGACTACTAAAAGTGCGAAAACCGATGATCTTTATTTAGATATTTCCTGCAAAGTCATGTGCGCAGAAATATATACAAAAATTTAAGTGTATATGATATGAGATGTAAATATTTGCAAAAATAGATTGACCCTATCCTAGGTGGTTAAGGGTCTGCTGAGGATATAGCTTGGCTGCTGCATCGTACCTCCAAGGATCTGAAAGAGTGACATCTTGGCTTTAGGGACTCTGACCCTAAAACATTTTCTGAGAGAGACATCAAGTGTGCATCTTTGCCTCCCAGCCAATGATCATATGCCCAGGATCTGACTCATGCATTATCTGACTAAAGAATGATCATCCGAAGCAATGGCGTCTTATCGCTCCAGACATCGAATGCCATTGCTTTAAAGATAGTGCGTCCCTTGTGGATTTTCACACTAGCTTTTATTTGTGCGAAATGCATCCTTTCGGGGATTTTCACATAACCATTTGCCTAATTTTTGCCTGGAATAGACCCAACCAAATCCAGCGGCTTTTATTTATTCCATTCATTTTTTGTAGGGCAGACTGCCTATTTTCAGGTTTTCACCCTGCCCTTTGGCCTAACTTTTGCTTAGAGAGCCAGTTACGGTTTTCATCTCTAACGGCCTTTTTTTTCAATATTTCTTTTTTTTTTATGGAACTACAAGAGAAGGCTATTATCAGAACCACTGCTAAGAGTGAATAGCATATATCTGCTTAGGCACCTTCCGATAGAATGATTAGACAATAGTCATTAGATGAATAAGTGATATATTTCTTTTTAAGGCAGAACTAAGAAAACAATGAAAATGAAAACTGTATTCTTTTATTCATTGCAAAACTGAGTACATTTCTACATGATTTCATCATACATGATCCTTATTTAATAAGAATTCAAAAGCACAAGACTACACCTAATCTTGGAATAGATCTTGTAAGCATCCAACTCCTGTTATCAATCGGCCCTCTCGGGTTTTCTTGATTGAACATTTTCTCTTAGCCCTTAATTTTTGTCCAGGATGCCTTTTTTTGGTTTTCACCCTGACAGGGCGCCCAATTTTAGCAAGGCCGCCTTTTTTTGGTTTTCGACCCGCAGGGCATTTATTCTCTTCTTTTTATTTTCTGGTCTTTAGCCATGGAACCTTTTTAATCTATCGACATTGACCGGATCTTTAAACTCATTCCCATTGTTGTCCGCCAAGATTGCTGCTCCTTTTGTTAGTTACTTTTTCAAAATGAACGGGCCTTCCCAGGTTGGCCTGAATTTTCTTCGTATGTCTGGCACTCTCGGCCTCATCATCTTAAAGACCAAATCCCCTTCTTTTAACGGGTGCTTTCGTACCTTCTTGCCAAAGGACCGAGCTAGTCTCTTATGATAAACCTGATTGTGGTAATAGGCTCTCAACCTATCTTCATCCAATAGATTCAACTGCAACAATCGCTGTTGTGCCCATTCTGTCTCTTGAATCTCGGATTCCATGACTACCCTTAAAGATTTTAGCTCAATTTCAACGGGCAGAACCGCTTTAGTTCCGTATACCAAAGAGAATAGTGTTGCTCCCGTAGAGGTTTTGACCGTGGTTCTATAAGCCCAAAGTGCAAAAAGCAGTTTTCCGCCCAATCTTTATAGCTCTGAACCATCTTGGCCAGTATTCTTTTCACATTCTTGTTCGCTGCTTCAACTGCACCATTAGCTTGAGGACGGTAAGGAGAAGACTTGTGATGCTGGATTCCATACTTCTGAAGTATTTGTTTAGTTTCTGCTAAGAATTGCACCCCATTATCAGACAAAATATGGTGTGGGAGGCCATATCTGCATATCAAATTTCGCTCGATGAACTTAGCCATATCCCTAGCATCAATCTTCTTGAAAGATTCAGCTTCGACCCACTTAGTGAAATAATCAATGGCAACTATGATGAACCTGTGCCCATTAGAAGCTGTAGGATGTATCTCGCCTATGATATCTATCCCCCAAGCTGCAAATGGCCACGGAGATGTCAAATTATGTAGCTCTGAAACTGGGACATGCCTTAAATTCGCGTATTGCTAGCATAACTGGCATTGCTTCACATATTTTGAACAATCCGTATCCATTGTGAGCCAATAGAATCCTTGGCGCATGATCTTCTTTGCTAAGGCTAAGCCATTCATGTGAGCTCCACAGACTCCGGCATGAACCTCTTCCATAACCTTTTCAGCTTCTTTCTCCGTCAAACACCTTAACTGGATACCATCAGCTTGCCTCTTATACAAAGTGCCATTTATACTGATGAACTGAGTGGACAACTTTCGAATCATCCTTTGGTCTTTCTCAGTGGCTTCCTTTGGAAAAACTGACCGTTCCAAGTAATTCTGAACGTCGTAGTACCAAGGGTTTCCATCGGTGGCCTCAACAACCATCACCTGCTCAGCTTCAAAATAAGGCTTTTCCGAGCTAGAGATTAGCACGGGTTTCATGGCAACCCCTGTTGGATTATCCCACATGGACACTAATGTCGCTAGAGCATCAGCCAATTGATTTTCATCCCTGGGGATGAAGTGAAAGGTGCAAGTCTCGAACTGGCTACTCAACATTCTCAAATGCTTCACATAAGGTAATAGCCTCTATTCCTTAACTGTCCATTCCCCTCTGATCTGATGAATTACTAATGAAAAATCTCCAAAGACTTCTGCAGTCTTTGCCCCCAGAGCCAGCAATGCTTCCAATCCGAAGATGCAAGCCTCATATTTTGCTTTATTATTGGTCGCCTTGTACCTTAACTTTTTGGCTAATGGCAGCTTTTCACCATCCGGGGTCGTAAGAATGATCCCCGCTCCTGCCCCTTTACTGTTGACTGCCCCATCAAAGAACAATTGCCACCCTTATACTGCTATGGCCATGACATCTTCATCTGGGAAATTGTATTCGAATTAGTCTCCCTCAATAGGATGTTCAGCCAAGAACTCAGTTACAGCTCTTCCTTTAATGGTTTTCCTGGTGATGTATTCAATATCGAACTCCTGCAACAATAGTAACCACCTTCCCATCTTTCCTAGCAGAGAGGGTGCTTCCTGAAGGTACCTAAGCGAGTTATGCTTAGCAACCACTTGCACACTGAAGGAATGAAAGTAGTGCCGCAACTTCTTAGAAGCCCAAATCACTGCCAATCAGATCTTTTCCACTTCCACATATTTGGCTTCATATGTCAGGAATTTCTTGCTAAGATAGAAAACAACAAACTCTACTCCAAAATCATCCTCTTGGGCCATCATGGCACCCACTGAATTGTATTTTATTGCCAGATACAGGATTAATGGTTTAGCATGCCGCGGTGGTCTTAAAACTGGAGGATTCAGGAGATAATCCTTAATAGTATCAAAAGCCAATTGACAATCATTATTCCACACCACCGGCTGATTTTTCCTAAGAAGCTTGAAGATGGGCTCACATACTGAAGCCAGCTTGGCAATAAACCGGCTGATGTATTGAAGCTTTCCCAGGAAACTTCTAACCTCTTTCTCTTTTTGAGGCACTGGCACCTCTCTGATGGCCCTGACCTTGTCAGGATCTACTTTAATTCCTCTCTGGCTTACCACATGGCCTAACAGCTTACCCGAGGTAACTCCAAAAATGCACTTCTTGGGATTGAGGCGCAGATCATACTTATTGCTCCTTTGAAATAACTTTTCCAAAGCCTCGAAGTGACCTTTTCTGGTAGCTGACTTGATCATCATGTCGTCAACATACACCTCCACTTCCTCATGGATCAAATCATTGAGAACTCTGGTGGCCATCCTCTGATAGGTCGCTCCTGCATTCTTTAGTCCAAAAGGCATGATCCAGTAAGCAAATGTACCCCATTCGGTTATGAAAGCTATCTTAATCCGATCCACTATCTTGTTAAGGATTTGATTGTACCCTGCGTACCCGTCCATGAAGCTGTACATCATGCAAAAAGCGGCACTATCTACCAGCACATCAATATGAGGCAGAGGAAAATCATCTTTCGGGCAGGCTTTGTTCAGGTCCCGATAGTCCATACACACCCGAACCTTTCCATCCTTTTTAGCCACAGGAACTACATTAGCCAGCCACGTCAGGTATTTAACCTCCAGTAGAAACTTAGCCTCAATCTGCTTATGGATCTCCTCTTTCACCTTCTGAGCCCATTCTGGCCTAAGTCTTCTGAGCTTTTGCTTGACCGATTTACTCTCTGGGTAAGTTGAAATGGCATGTTCAGCTACATCTCGACCGATTTATATCTGATGCTATCAAAATTTCCTTTGGATTCTCCAAAGTTCCGAGATTAAATGCAGTCGTGCTAGTTGAGTTAATGTCAAAGATGAATGCATCAAGTTTATGATCATGAGAAATAAAATCATCAGAAACGTCACACAAGTAAGCAAAGTTATTCATCTCATTAATGTAATCAGCAACATTAACATTGTCATCAAAAAGTTTTGACATAAAAATATTATCTAAGTAACTATTATTTTTATCTTTTATCGATGATGATGTTGCAGCCGATTGGGCTTTGACTTCTTGGCTTGGTGGAGGCTTTTCAACTACCTCCGGTGAGATCTCCAAATCTTTTCCCTTCAACCTGGTAGCTAACAGCTTATCAGTAACAATCTCCTCGGGCCCATCCCTATCCCAATATTGCACTGAGTCATGATCTCCTCATCCTAGAAGTTCTCTGCAGACTTGATAACTCCAACATCCCAGTCAAAGACATCATTGAAGATTTCAAACCCCGGAATGATCTTTCCATCCACCCACTGAGGCTCTTCTTCTCCAGTATAAGCACAGACCGAAGATAAGGGAACAAAACTCTCTAAAATGTGGGGGATCTTCTCTGACACTTTTTTCCTGCCATGCTCTCCTTTGTAGCCCAGACCCTTCTGATCTTTCTGGCCTTGTGTTGTGATAGCAACCTGCAACCCTTGTGAGTTTTTTCCCAGACCAGCCCCTGGGAGGAAGTGCATCCTCTTCATCATGTTCATCACCTGAGGGCTACCTGCTCCTCACCAATCACTGATACGTGAAAGCCACTAAATGGCTGATTAGAGATCCGCAAGGCAGACACTTGGTTCTCTCTCGCTGCTTTAATGGTAACCACCTCCCCTTCTTGAGGTATCTTTACCATTTAGTGTAGGGTGGACGGCACTCCTCCCAATTTATGGAACCGTGGCCTTCCAAGCAGAGCTGAGAAATTTGCTGGGATAGGCAAGACCACAAATTCTGCTTCTGTCTTAATGGGCCTAGTCCTAACTAGAGCTCTGAATGTTCCCGATGCCTATCTTCGAGAATTATCGTAGGCTATGATGGTTAAATCAGACTTACTCAACATACTCTCGTCCAACCCAAAAGCCTGAAATGCCACCAAAGGGCAGACATTTATGATCATCAACCATAACACAAGCGGTACGCTTGCCATTAATTTGAGCCTTGATGTATAGTGGTCGGTTGTGATTGCGGCCTTCAGCTGGCAAATCTGGGTCAGAAAACACCAGTCTTTCCCCTGATCCCCTTTTGACGAGATCTAGCAGCTCGGATGGAGAAATTGTGGTGGCTACGGTGGACTCACTCAATGCCTCAACTAACTTCTGTCTATGAGAAGGGGACTGCCTTAAAAGGTCCCAAATAGATATCTGAGCCATGGTCTTTTTCAGCTACTTTATTATGGAATTTTCTTTTGGCTCCTTCTCCACAGGTGCTTGCACTGAGTCCTGCTGCTTCTCAACTTTGGGGACCACTCTCCCACTTCTTGTTACAGCCCCAACTCTCTCCTCCTCCTTCGAATCCCATGGATCCGTGAACTCTCCATCTTTCTCCTCTTCATCTTCATCTCCACTCTCACTAGTGGACTAATAGTCTATTGCCACCACAGGAATCCCTTCTTCACTTGCCTCAGGGCGAGTAATAACGACGTAATCATTTCCATAAAAATCTTGAAGGACATACCATTCGAGTAGGCTCGACCCAATCATAAAGACAGGCGGTGGCACAACATTGAAATTAGACTTTTTCTTGCTCTCCCTCTTTTCAAGATCGGTGATCTGCTTACTAGCGATCAGATCCTGAATCTGATGCCTCAGCCTAAAGCAATTGTCTGTCAGATGCCCAGCATGTTGGTGAAAGGCACAGTATTCGTTCTCTTTATGCCCCGGTTCCCCTTGGGTCCTAGCTGGCCTAGGTGGCAAGGGTTGTAGCTTCCCCTCCTTCATTAACCTCTTCAATACCCATGATAAAGGCCTACCCAAATGCGAGAAGTACCTCTGATTCACTCCTGTTGCCGACACCTCAGCTGTCTTCCCACTTCTGTTACCACTACTGGAAATAGCTGACTTGGTTACACCTTGATTGTTGTAGCCCTTCTTAGAATAAGCCTCACTGCTTGCCCTTCTGGCCATATATTCTCCTTCTACCTCTATAGCAATGTCCTTCAAGGACTCCCAATCTTTCAGCCCCTTCATTTTCAGTCCATCTCTCAGATATGGGCTAGCATTCCGAATGAATAATCGGATCTGATCAGGAGTGTCGGGCTTGCGCTTCATCTCCATAACCGGGTTCCTCCACCGAGTGAGGTATTCATGGAAAGACTCCCCAGCCTTCTACTGCAGTAGCTCTAGATCCTTCAATGTGACCTCCATCCGGGCACTGCAATCGCATTGCTTTAGGAACTCTTCAGTCAACAAGTCCCAATCTTCTTTGGACCTCCTGTCCAGCCCATGGTACAAGTCAATGGCAGCCCCTGTAAGACTCAAGCAAAAGTACTCTACCTTCTGCTTCCTTGTTAAATTTGTCCCCTTCATGATTAGTGAGTACTGCTTGATGTGTGCAGCAGGGTCAGAGGTGCTGTCAAATTTTGGAATGTCGGGCATCTTGAAGTTCTGGGGGATCAGATCATCCCCATCCAACTCACGATCCTCCGGGTTCATTCCCCTTCCTACCGTCATCATCCTTGTCATAGCCTCAAATTTCTCCTCCATCTTTCTCCACATTGCCTCTTCCAGCTTAGGCGACTTTCCCTTTGCCACCATCTGTTCCTCTTGCTCATCTTCCCATAGATCAACCTCAGATTTAAGGCCTTCTCTGCGCTCTATAGGCACTGGGGCTCTTTGCTTAACTGCAGGTGGGTCAACTATAGCAAGGGGATCCTCCCTAATAGCCCCTTGTTCATCTAGCCCCTTAATAGGAGCAGCAGCAACTTGTTGCCCAGCTATGGTAGTGGCAAGGTTGCCCATCATTGCCATCATTTTGGCCTCAAACTCCTCCATTCTTCTTCCTATTTCCTCGGCAATCATGGCCCTGGTTGCATCAGACCCACTTGATTGGTTAGTCATACTTGTATCAGCTAATGATTCTGAAGAGAAAGTCTCACTACCCTCTGAAAGAGAATCTAAACTCTGATATGATACTAGCTCTGGTAACCCCAAGAGTGGAATCCTTCTCAACCGACCGTCGGGACCCCTAAACCACCCGGGCGAATCTATGATGGCTGAAAAAAATACATCTTGTTAGGATGATGCATGATTGAAATGCAATGCATGGTCGTGCTGATGCAGCATAGACAAACACATGCAAGCAGATAGATCCTTCCAACCTTATCTCTCCTACACATGAGGTAATATAGTCTCTTTCCTATGTGGACTTTATCCAAGGGTTACCAAGGAACCCACTGGACGCGTATGGTGCACGGTGAAAAACCGGCAGCATAACATCTCTTATCTAATGTACACACATATGAGTGTTTGGCCATTATGTATTTAAACACTTTAATTAAATTAAGATGGGCCTACCGGGGCATGAAAGCCTTTGATGAAAGACCATTTAATTTAACTGATTTTGTTCAATATATGATGGCCCAGGTAGCAAGCACGATATTATGGTACATTTCACCTAGTGGGAGTATCTATTGCCATTACATGAGATTTGGTCAAAGGTGATGATACTTTAGGGCTACCCAAGCATGATCCCTGCCAACAGGTCTAGCTCATCACGAGCATAACGACCGATTGGGTCACCATTTGATATACCATAAGGTACGAGGCTTGGGCTGGTGATTATCCTTAATACTTTCCCACATTGAATGAACGTAGGGTCGTGCGTCGGGAATGCACCGGGGTTAAGATAGGGATCAAACTAACATAATCTAAGGCTTAATGATATGCAATGCAATTTCGAAAAGAGATGAAATTTCAAAATTAAAACTCAATTGTAAATTTTAACCAAGGTACTTTCGAAGGGAAGTCTCTTAAATCCCTAGTGGAGTCGCCACTGTGATGCACGCCGAACCCCGTGGCGCCCCGAATGCCCGCCTTTAGGGCGATCGGGATGAGGTTCATAAAACTTGTAAAAAATTACAAGTGTGTCCATTTTGGACAACAAAAAGGTTTCTTGGAGTTGCCACCCAATAGAACATTGGGAAAGGTCGTCTAGCCTCAATACGCCTAAGACGGCGCTGCTATGTCCATTTTGGGCAAGCCAGAGGTATCTTGGAGACCCCACCCTAATAGAACATTAGGATGGTTGATAAGTTGCAATTATATTAATATTTTAGATTAATTCTTAGCATAATTATGTGTTTTATTTATTTAATTTTAATAATAATTAATTAGTTTTTGTGTTTTTATTAATTTATAATGTTTTTATAATTTTTAATAAGTTTTGGGATGTTTTCAGGTGTTTTATTTTAATCCGGAGCTAAAATGGAGGTTTGGGGTTGATTTTAGAAGAAGTTGGTGAAAATAGGCAAAATTGGCCTAAAGCACAGCCGTGCTTTTCAATAGCACAGCTGTGCTTTCGAAGGGACCGCGCAGCACACACGGAACAACACGGCGACACAGCTGTGCTTCCTCGCAAGGCACAGCTGTGTCACGCAGCAAGCGCAGCGCGCACACGGAGCAGCGTCACGCAAATCTCGCCCCCTCGCCCAAAAGCACAGCTGTGCTTCTTCGCAAAGCACAGCTGTGTCACGCCTTTTTCCGCCAGCGCACGGTGCAACCCTAGCCAAAACACAGCTGTGCTTCTCAAAGCACAGCTGTGCTTTTCTCCAGTATAAAAAGAAAATGACGCCGCTGCATTCCAGAGAGCTGAGTTTTAGGTTTAGTTTTTAGTTTTATTTTTCTCTCTTCTCCTTAGGTTAGACTTAGATTTTTTTTACCATTAAATTCCAGCAATATTTTATTTAATTTCCATGTTTTAATTCTTCTTTTAAACTTTGTTTTAGCTTAGATTTCATTTCAAATTGCACTTTTATTCCAATTTAATTTAGATTATTTTTATTTTAATTTTGTATTTTGGGATTTAAGGAAATTCAACGGTGGATGAACAAGAACTTCAAGATCCATTTTCTCTTTTCATCAAGGGTGTATTCTAAACTTAATTTTTCATATTTTATATTTATATTCTTGATGTTAAGGTAGTTGTTCATGCTTGGGAGTTCTTGAATCATATGTGTATTCTGGAATTTTGGTTTTAATAAATATTTTCATGTTTTCTTTTATTCCTCTTGTTATATATTGTTTTGCAATTATAATGATGATTGGAGTTAAATCCGAAAATTATTGTTTGTGCAATTGCTCTGTTCTTTTAATATTGATATTTATCTTTCCAGTTTAATCCATGGATATGGTAGGTTGGTTTGTGGGTGTTCATATTATTAGATTAAGAATTGTGAGGAATAAATAGGTTTTAGATAACTGAATCCGGGATGGTAGGTTGTCTTAGATCTAGGAATTGGTCATATTATACATATAGTTCAGTTTTATCTTCTCTGAAATTATCTGTTGTTGCTGAATTGAATGCAAGTTAAGGGGAGATCTACCAGGATAAACTTTGATTGTAATCAGTTCATAAATACATACATATGCTCTGTTCTATTTTAATCAACTTTCATTGGTTTGATGAATCCGAATTGGTATTTAAATCTGTGAATGTTTATTTTAATAGGTTCAGAATGGTGGAAGATAAATGAGTTTGATATCTGAATCCGAACTGGTAGGATTATCTGACTTAGAACTTACAAACATGTGATAATGCTAATATATGTGCTGAATCCGAAAGGTAGGTTCATTAATTAGAATAGCTGAGTCCGAAAGGTAGGCTTGGGTTTAAATAGGTTATCCAGAATTTCATGTTATATTATTTTACCAATTTTCAGTTACATATATGAGGATAGAATTTCCCAAGTATTTAATTTCATCTTTGAATAATTTCTTGATGAACAATTTTATTTTCAATTGGTAATTTATTTTCTGGTTTAGTTTAATCTTCTCCACCAATCACACCGGGGACATCTCAAATTCACTCAACCATAGATATTTAACTGAACAATCCTTTTTCCCTTGGGTACGATAACTCGGGGTCCTAACTATACCCCACTTTATTACTTGTCGATTCGGTACACTTGCCGAGGACCCGTCAAGTTTTTGGCGCCGTTGCCGGGGATCGCGGTGTTGTTTGTTTTATATCTTTAGTTGAGTTAGTTTGAGGTTTTTATTTTTCTTTTTATTTTAATTTGGTGTTTATTTTTGCAGGAAAATTTTGAGACATTTTCAAAATGATGCAAGATAACGATCAAGATTATGAGTTGGTCCTTTTGCGAGCTCAAGTGAATGATATGATGAGGGAGATGCAAGAGTTACGACAATTGTATTCAACTTCACCAGTCACCTATTCACCTTCTTTTGAAGATCCTCACTCTTCATGTATATCACAAGAGTCTCACACTACCCATATCGAACGTCTTTCAAACTACATCTCTTGTAGAGAGAAGGAATACCAAGCAGAAAAGAGGGAGATACAAGAGTCTAACTCTGCCAAAATCGAAAGCTTTTTAGACTACATATATTGCAGAGAGAAGCAATTTTGTGCAGAAAAGGGAGAGTTGCAGGCTACAATCGATTATCAAGAGGAGAGAATCAAGGCTCAAGGGGATTTATTAAATAGTCAAGCATTGGAGATCCAAAATTTGGAATCCAAGTTAGAAATTTTAATTGTCTCTCCGAGTGATCAAAAAGATGGTGGTGAATTGAGTCATGCACCTATAGAGATTAATGAGAATATTGAAATTTTTGAGGATGGGTTGCATGAAGAAGAAAAGGAGCCAATTATTGTTGAAGAAAAATCTTGTGTTTGTTTAGAAACTGATTTCAATTTTTCTGTGCAGGATAGTGCACCAAAGGAGCAAGAGTTGAATGATTTTCAAATGGAAACACTGAATTCAGTCCATTTGAAGGATTTATTTAGGCTTGAGGAGCCGGTAGAGTTCGTGTATAGTGAACCCAAGGTGGAGTCATACTTCATCGAAGACATGGAATTTCCCACCTTGGTAGCTTTCGATGATTTTCTCCTACTGATGGGGGAAAATGAAGAGCAAAAACCAGAAAGACCATTATTTGGTTCACAAGCTCGTCCACCCGAGAGTGAAATGAGTCGAGCTGGGACTCAATAAACCAGAACTTATATTTTTCTTCACCCTTCCTATTAAATTTTCTGTGTTTATGTTTTGATTTTTAATTACTAGTTGTTTGTATTTTTATTTTTATTTTTCTTAAAATAAAAAAAAAAAAAAAATAATAATAATAATAATAATAACAATAATAATAATAATAAAATAAAATTGTTATATGCATTTTTATAAAATAATATTCCTTAATTTTTTAGTGTGTTAGAATGTTAATTTGTTATTTTTAATGTTTAATTTGTTGGATTTAATTTTGTGTATTTGGTTTTGATTTGTTTAATTGTTTTGGAAATTAACAGTTGAGAATGAAGAAAAATTCAAAAGGAGCAAGAAGTGCAACAAATGGAACAGGGCAGTAGCATCAGGTATAGCGCGAAAACACAGCTGTGCTTTTCACAAGCACAGCTGTGCTTTAATTTAAAACACGGCATTGCTGAGAACGCTGAAAAGCACAGCTGTGCTTCTATCAAAAGCACAGCTGTGCTTTCATTTAAAAAGCACGCCGAAAACGCTGCGCTGGAAAAAGCACAGCTGTGCTTATTTCAAAAGCACAGCTGTGCGTTTTCGCACAGCCCCCTTTAACGCACAGCCCCCTCTTTCTTCTTCTTTTCTCTTTTCTTTTCCTCTCGTTTTCCCTCTTTCTTTAAAAATTAAAATCTCTCTCAATTTTTCCTTCGATCTTCACGAACACCCAAGATAATCTCAGGTAATATTTACTTTATGCATTTCTTTGAGCTTAATTATAATTCTTTTCATCTTTCTCCTACAGTTTTTTTTTCTTTCGAATCTGAATTTTTCCCCAATTCCCTGCGTGAAATTCCAGAATTTTTGGGTAAGAGGAATCAAGAACTCTATCCCTCTTTTCCATTGTTTATCTTCAAACATTTCTATAGTCAGTAGCTAAATTCTACCCAGGTATGTCAATTCCCTACTCTCACGCAATTTTCTTCTCATTTTAAGTATGCTGTGCCTGATTTTTAACGTTGATTTTGTTGAGTTTGTTGTGAAATTTTGAGGTGTTATACTTCTTTGGGCCAATATTGACAGAATGGGTGTTTGGAATTAGAAATATTGTGCTTGAAAAACTAATTGAAATTATACTCACTATCTGTTCGATGAAATGCCTGAATGAGATATCCATGTAAATTCAGTACTGAAAGTGTGATTAATTCAACAGAATTTTCATTTGTTTTGACCAGCTTGTGCCAATATGATCTGTTGAGGTTGTTTTCAATTTTGTGTGCATGATTCAGATGTTTAATAAGCAAATTTATGACAGTGGCATGTGCGCTGTTGATTTGGAAACTTCCCTCAACTGGAATTTGTCTGAGGATGTTGTATGCTGAGTAATTATATTATTGAGTTTAGTTCATATGTACAGTTAGGTTCAACTGCTTTGAGAACTGATGGCATGAATTCTGTGCTTAATTGTCATGAAATTGTGTTAATCGTGGCACTGTTGGAGCTGATTTAACGGCTGCTGTGATGAGAGTCTGGCCAACTTTTGTAGGAGCAGTTTGTTTAGGAATCATCATTGTTCTGAGCTTAATTTGTGTGTCATTCTTTGCTGAGTTTTGAGGCTGCCATGTTACTCGAGTTTATTTTTCAATTATCTAGCTGGCATTTGTTCTTAATTTGTTTTTTTGAAAGAAAAGAATAATGGAAAATGGGATTTTGTACTTCACTTGGGGAAATGAAATGTCTCAATCGAATTGATTTATGTGAGGCATAACATGAATGTGGAGATTTTGCAGGATTAATTTGGGATTGCTTGAGATTATGCTTGGTATTATCTTGTTTCAATGATATTGCTGTTGCTTTAGTTTTTTAAGTTAGATGCAATTGAATATTGTGCTTGATTGAATTGAGTCAAATGCATGTTTGCTAGTTCCCGACTTGATGGGATTAGGATAAGTTGCAATGGACACCAATTTTTCAAATTCTTATTCGCATGTAACTTTGAATTTTTCCTACATATTTTTGCTGTGAATGACGCAGTGATTAAGTAGACTTTGCATTTTTCTCTGTTATTCTCCAATAATTGCATTTATTTTATTTTTGGCATGTGCACTTTAGGGGTTAATTACTTGTGCGTATTTTATTTTCCACTTTGTGTTTTTCATTTTCAATTTCTTTAAATTCGAATTTGTGAAATTTTTCAATTTTCTCTATTTTGTGCATAGACTTTGTACTTAAATAGGTTATACATTTGCCTTATGCTTAATGTTTCAATTTTTGCATCATCATTAGCTAGAAAGTATATTTATTTTGCAAATTTCTGTTGTGACGTTTTGGTGAGTTTTGATATTATTCTTCCAATTTAGTTATAGATGTGGTATGCGCTTAATGAAACCAAGAATGTTTTGAACAAAGTGTTTACTTTCTTTTTCAGGAACCATGGTTCGCAATAGAGAGGAGCAACCATTAGCGCCCATTCAGCCTCCTGATTGGTTGACTCCAGAGCAGCGCACCCTGTTCAATAAGCTAGCTGCGAAGATTATTATTTCGAGTAGGTTTATGAGTATGAAGACACTCATCGACCTGGGCATTCAAGAGAGGGTAGTATCTTTACTGAGGAACATCGGATGGGAGGAGTTCTTTTCTCTGAATGGTCCGACTTATCCAGAGATAACATTGGAGTTCCTTAGTACGTTTCAGTACTCTCCTAGGTTATCTCTGGATGATCGGAATACCATTCAGTTTAGAGTGCGCAATATCCCTTATTTTCTATCTATTTCTGACCTGGCTAGATACTTGAGGTTGCCAGAGGATGGGGAGGTGCATGTTATGGGTGATTCAGCTGTGCATTGGGCTATTATTGGGAAGCCCAATATGGACTTTCATGCGCGAAACACCAAGTCAACGAAACTCCGCTCTCCAGTCTATCAGTACCTACATAGAGTGATGACTTCATCAGTGTTTATGCGACCGGGGTGTCCTAGCAATGTGAGCACACCAGATTTATTTTTTCTATATGCTATGGAGACCGGCACCAGAGTTAATGCCGTACCTTGGTTGTGTAAGCAACTGAAGAGAGCCACCGCTACTTCAGGGAAGAGGATCGGGATTGGTGGATTGATCACCTTGATCATGAGAGCCCTGCATCTGCCTACTCCTGACATGGGACCAGCTTTAGGGTCATCATACTTGATTGATGAGGAGGTAGTGCTCAGATGTAGGATCGCTATAGAGGATCCTTCTTCCGAGAGTGGATATCGACTTAGGAGAGCGGAGGAGATGGAGGCCCATGACTTGGGTGATGATGGAGAGGGAGATTCTGATGATGCCCACCCGCCAGCTGATCACGATACTGATGCTCCACCACCACCTCCGCCACAGAGAGCTACTTCCAGTATGAGGGTGAGACGGAGGAGTGATATTCCCTTCTCCCCTCCAGATATGAGTCGGTATGCTCAGGGGCATGATGAGCCATCTTCTTCTACAGCACCTCCACCCTCAGCGCCACATCTAGATGCTTCTTTGGTGCAGACTTTGATATCTGAGATTCAGTCTATGACAGCATCGATGACGCAGTTTCAGACTTCTTTTAGTGAGTTGAGGAGGGAGCAGGCAGCCTTTCAGGAGAGGGTGTGGGAGAGATTGGATGAGCTGAGCAGAGGATTGGCGGAGGTCAGGGCAGCTACCGCTCAGAGTGACCAGATGATCTCTGGCATGGACTTATCGGTACAGCGAGCTTGGGAGCGACTGGCTTCTATTGAGACTCAGATGGAGCAGGTGCGCCGCGATATGGTCCTGGGAGCTGAGCAGAGAGATGCATTTTTGGGATCCTTCCAGCACAGGATTATGACACAGTTGGACAGGTTGAGCGTTGAGATTCGTGGATTTTTCACTCCTGTTTCCACTGTGTTTCCTCCACATCTGAGACGACCACCACAGTAATATATTGTATATATATTTCAGGAAGTGATTCGTACACAACAGATTTTGTATTTATTTATTTATTTATTTTAGTTAATGAAATTGATGTAGTCAGGCAATGTATGATTTTATTTACTTTATTATATTTTGGAATTGTGTGGCTGAGCCAATGACGTGTGATAGGATAGATATTATTTGTGTTGGCTATGAATTTCACAGATTTCAGAGTATTTTATTTTGCACAGTGATTATTGGATTCCAGCACAGGTTTTGAATTTTCTTCAATTTGCACAGGTGGCATGCAGAAATTTTGTATGGTTGTTAATTTTGCACAGTAATTATTTTATGTTTGCCATTTTTGAGATGCTTGCAATTGATCTTAAATTGCAATGAGTTTTAGCACAGCATGGGGGAAAATTTTTAAAAAATTATCTCTGTGTACTTCATTTTCTTGCACTGAGGACAGTGCAACATTTTGAGTTTGGGGTGGAGTACCATTTCAATTCTTCAAATCAAAACCAGTTCCGTTTTATTGTGTCTTTTTAATTGTTGTGTGTTTAGGGTAACATTTTAAATTTTTAGTAGTTTTTAATTAATTTTTGTTTTGTTTGTGGCGTGTTTGTGTCAAGTTTGTGTCTAAATATTTTTATGGTTGTTTCTTTTTGATTTTCCTTCGATTTAAATTTTTTATTTCGTCCTAATAGTTCTCAATTGTGAATGATTTTGATCTCAGGTTTAGAATTTTGTGTTTCATTCAATATTAAGTTGAGTGAGAAATAGTTATGTTTATATCGTTGTTTGTTAGACTGCATGTAAACCTTAAATATACTTTGCAATTTCTAAATTTTGAGCACTTTGGGCCTGTTTTTTAAAAAAAAAAATTAAGAAAAATCTAGTTGCAATTAGGGGATTAGATAAAAACTCACTAAGAGCACTAGAACCTTTCTGATTACCCATCGAAGCGACCTCAGATGAGACACAACTTAGAAAATGATTTAGGCAACCTTTCTTGTATAGCTACTTTAAATGACTTTTCCTACCTTAATTTCATTGTCTCTTGTTAGCCCGTTGAGCCTATTATTTTAGTATGCTAAATGCGTGCTTGTTTTATTGTTACACATATTAAAACTACCTTTAGCCTTAAATGATTTTTGCCTCCCTTAGAAGAGTGGCCACTCTAGTAAGATTGGGTTTTTATTTTGGGTAAAAGGGAATTTAGATTTTGTCAATTCTTGGTGTAAATTTCTGTTTGAGAATTGATTGGTGTGTGTAATGGAGAGTTGAGCCCATTTAAAGAAATGAGTTTGGGGTTGATAAAAAGGAATGTGATTTAAGTGGTTTATTGGTCTTGTAAAAAAATTAAAGCTCAAGTGTAGTTCTTGCTGGGATTTATAGACGAATTAAGTACTTTATTTATTGTTAATGGCTAGTTGGTTTTTATGCTTCTAAAAAAATAAATAAAAAATAAATAAATAAATAAAAAAATAAATAAATAAATAAAAATAAATAAATAAAAAAATAAAAAAAATAATAAAAAATAAAAAAAAAAAAATTTGAAAAAGAAGAAGCATTGTAAGTTTTTCCTAGCTAATTGGGCAAAATGTGAGTTTGGGGTACAAAATTTAGTGAGACTTGAACTAGTGCCTTGTGGAAATCGGTGTTGAATATTATGTGGCATTTGTTATTGTAAGTTGAGTTTGATGATGCTAAGGTGTCTTTTAGGCCAATTTTATTTTGATTATATGCAATTGAGTTGGGAATATTTATTAGTACAGTTGGGTGATTGTGTTTTGTTTAGGTAGTGGCTATTTTTCTCTAGTGACTTGATCTTTCTTTGTTAGCCAATTTACCTAAGCCTAACGTTACAACCAAAATGTAAGACCTCTTGATTCTTTGTTTTGTCTTGTTCTATTTAGTGGAGATGACCTTCTAGTAAGGTTTGGTACGTAAGAAGAGGCATATGGTGTTTCTTGAGCTTTGAGTGAAAAGCCATGAGTGCATTCATGCATTCGAGTTGATTCATTTTCCCAACATTGTATCTAGAAGTTTTGTTTTTAAATGATAAAAATTCTGTTTTGGCCTATTGCACACACACACAGAAATTGTTTAGTATGTTCTTGTGTTTATTTGTTATTTAGTGAGCATTGGTATTTGCAAACCTATTTTCTTATTCCTTAATTGAGAATGACTCCTTATTTTCTTTTGTTGAGATTGAGATGATTGAGAATGTGGTTCATTCAGTTTACTCGAGGACGAGTAAAGGTTTGAGTTTGGGGTAGTTGATAAGTTGCAATTATATTAATATTTTAGATTAATTCTTGGCATAATTATGTGTTTTATTTATTTAATTTTAATAATAATTAATTAGTTTTTGTGTTTTTATTAATTTATAATGTTTTTATAATTTTTAATAAGTTTTGGGATGTTTTCAGGTGTTTTATTTTAATCCGGAGCTAAAATGGAGGTTTGGGGTTGATTTTAGAAGAAGTTGGTGAAAATAGGCAAAATTGGCCTAAAGCACAGCCGTGCTTTTCAATAGCACAGCTGTGCTTTCGAAGGGACCGCGCAGCACACACGGAACAACACGGCGACACAGCTGTGCTTCCTCGCAAGGCACAGCTGTGTCACGCAGCAAGCGCAGCGCGCACACGGAGCAGCGTCACGCAAATCTCGCCCCCTCGCCCAAAAGCACAGCTGTGCTTCTTCGCAAAGCACAGCTGTGTCACGCCTTTTTCCGCCAGCGCACGGTGCAACCCTAGCCAAAACACAGCTGTGCTTCTCAAAGCACAGCTGTGCTTTTCTCCAGTATAAAAAGAAAATGACGCCGCTGCATTCCAGAGAGCTGAGTTTTAGGTTTAGTTTTTAGTTTTATTTTTCTCTCTTCTCCTTAGGTTAGACTTAGATTTTTTTTACCATTAAATTCCAGCAATATTTTATTTAATTTCCATGTTTTAATTCTTCTTTTAAACTTTGTTTTAGCTTAGATTTCATTTCAAATTGCACTTTTATTCCAATTTAATTTAGATTATTTTTATTTTAATTTTGTATTTTGGGATTTAAGGAAATTCAACGGTGGATGAACAAGAACTTCAAGATCCATTTTCTCTTTTCATCAAGGGTGTATTCTAAACTTAATTTTTCATATTTTATATTTATATTCTTGATGTTAAGGTAGTTGTTCATGCTTGGGAGTTCTTGAATCATATGTGTATTCTGGAATTTTGGTTTTAATAAATATTTTCATGTTTTCTTTTATTCCTCTTGTTATATATTGTTTTGCAATTATAATGATGATTGGAGTTAAATCCGAAAATTATTGTTTGTGCAATTGCTCTGTTCTTTTAATATTGATATTTATCTTTCCAGTTTAATCCATGGATATGGTAGGTTGGTTTGTGGGTGTTCATATTATTAGATTAAGAATTGTGAGGAATAAATAGGTTTTAGATAACTGAATCCGGGATGGTAGGTTGTCTTAGATCTAGGAATTGGTCATATTATACATATAGTTCAGTTTTATCTTCTCTGAAATTATCTGTTGTTGCTGAATTGAATGCAAGTTAAGGGGAGATCTACCAGGATAAACTTTGATTGTAATCAGTTCATAAATACATACATATGCTCTGTTCTATTTTAATCAACTTTCATTGGTTTGATGAATCCGAATTGGTATTTAAATCTGTGAATGTTTATTTTAATAGGTTCAGAATGGTGGAAGATAAATGAGTTTGATATCTGAATCCGAACTGGTAGGATTATCTGACTTAGAACTTACAAACATGTGATAATGCTAATATATGTGCTGAATCCGAAAGGTAGGTTCATTAATTAGAATAGCTGAGTCCGAAAGGTAGGCTTGGGTTTAAATAGGTTATCCAGAATTTCATGTTATATTATTTTACCAATTTTCAGTTACATATATGAGGATAGAATTTCCCAAGTATTTAATTTCATCTTTGAATAATTTCTTGATGAACAATTTTATTTTCAATTGGTAATTTATTTTCTGGTTTAGTTTAATCTTCTCCACCAATCACACCGGGGACATCTCAAATTCACTCAACCATAGATATTTAACTGAACAATCCTTTTTCCCTTGGGTACGATAACTCGGGGTCCTAACTATACCCCACTTTATTACTTGTCGATTCGGTACACTTGCCGAGGACCCGTCAAGTTTTTGGCGCCGTTGCCGGGGATCGCGGTGTTGTTTGTTTTATATCTTTAGTTGAGTTAGTTTGAGGTTTTTATTTTTCTTTTTATTTTAATTTGGTGTTTATTTTTGCAGGAAAATTTTGAGACATTTTCAAAATGATGCAAGATAACGATCAAGATTATGAGTTGGTCCTTTTGCGAGCTCAAGTGAATGATATGATGAGGGAGATGCAAGAGTTACGACAATTGTATTCAACTTCACCAGTCACCTATTCACCTTCTTTTGAAGATCCTCACTCTTCATGTATATCACAAGAGTCTCACACTACCCATATCGAACGTCTTTCAAACTACATCTCTTGTAGAGAGAAGGAATACCAAGCAGAAAAGAGGGAGATACAAGAGTCTAACTCTGCCAAAATCGAAAGCTTTTTAGACTACATATATTGCAGAGAGAAGCAATTTTGTGCAGAAAAGGGAGAGTTGCAGGCTACAATCGATTATCAAGAGGAGAGAATCAAGGCTCAAGGGGATTTATTAAATAGTCAAGCATTGGAGATCCAAAATTTGGAATCCAAGTTAGAAATTTTAATTGTCTCTCCGAGTGATCAAAAAGATGGTGGTGAATTGAGTCATGCACCTATAGAGATTAATGAGAATATTGAAATTTTTGAGGATGGGTTGCATGAAGAAGAAAAGGAGCCAATTATTGTTGAAGAAAAATCTTGTGTTTGTTTAGAAACTGATTTCAATTTTTCTGTGCAGGATAGTGCACCAAAGGAGCAAGAGTTGAATGATTTTCAAATGGAAACACTGAATTCAGTCCATTTGAAGGATTTATTTAGGCTTGAGGAGCCGGTAGAGTTCGTGTATAGTGAACCCAAGGTGGAGTCATACTTCATCGAAGACATGGAATTTCCCACCTTGGTAGCTTTCGATGATTTTCTCCTACTGATGGGGGAAAATGAAGAGCAAAAACCAGAAAGACCATTATTTGGTTCACAAGCTCGTCCACCCGAGAGTGAAATGAGTCGAGCTGGGACTCAATAAACCAGAACTTATATTTTTCTTCACCCTTCCTATTAAATTTTCTGTGTTTATGTTTTGATTTTTAATTACTAGTTGTTTGTATTTTTATTTTTATTTTTCTTAAAATAAAAAAAAAATAATAATAATAATAATAATAATAATAACAATAATAATAATAATAAAATAAAATTGTTATATGCATTTTTATAAAATAATATTCCTTAATTTTTTAGTGTGTTAGAATGTTAATTTGTTATTTTTAATGTTTAATTTGTTGGATTTAATTTTGTGTATTTGGTTTTGATTTGTTTAATTGTTTTGGAAATTAACAGTTGAGAATGAAGAAAAATTCAAAAGGAGCAAGAAGTGCAACAAATGGAACAGGGCAGTAGCATCAGGTATAGCGCGAAAACACAGCTGTGCTTTTCACAAGCACAGCTGTGCTTTAATTTAAAACACGGCATTGCTGAGAACGCTGAAAAGCACAGCTGTGCTTCTATCAAAAGCACAGCTGTGCTTTCATTTAAAAAGCACGCCGAAAACGCTGCGCTGGAAAAAGCACAGCTGTGCTTATTTCAAAAGCACAGCTGTGCGTTTTCGCACAGCCCCCTTTAACGCACAGCCCCCTCTTTCTTCTTCTTTTCTCTTTTCTTTTCCTCTCGTTTTCCCTCTTTCTTTAAAAATTAAAATCTCTCTCAATTTTTCCTTCGATCTTCACGAACACCCAAGATAATCTCAGGTAATATTTACTTTATGCATTTCTTTGAGCTTAATTATAATTCTTTTCATCTTTCTCCTACAGTTTTTTTTTCTTTCGAATCTGAATTTTTCCCCAATTCCCTGCGTGAAATTCCAGAATTTTTGGGTAAGAGGAATCAAGAACTCTATCCCTCTTTTCCATTGTTTATCTTCAAACATTTCTATAGTCAGTAGCTAAATTCTACCCAGGTATGTCAATTCCCTACTCTCACGCAATTTTCTTCTCATTTTAAGTATGCTGTGCCTGATTTTTAACGTTGATTTTGTTGAGTTTGTTGTGAAATTTTGAGGTGTTATACTTCTTTGGGCCAATATTGACAGAATGGGTGTTTGGAATTAGAAATATTGTGCTTGAAAAACTAATTGAAATTATACTCACTATCTGTTCGATGAAATGCCTGAATGAGATATCCATGTAAATTCAGTACTGAAAGTGTGATTAATTCAACAGAATTTTCATTTGTTTTGACCAGCTTGTGCCAATATGATCTGTTGAGGTTGTTTTCAATTTTGTGTGCATGATTCAGATGTTTAATAAGCAAATTTATGACAGTGGCATGTGCGCTGTTGATTTGGAAACTTCCCTCAACTGGAATTTGTCTGAGGATGTTGTATGCTGAGTAATTATATTATTGAGTTTAGTTCATATGTACAGTTAGGTTCAACTGCTTTGAGAACTGATGGCATGAATTCTGTGCTTAATTGTCATGAAATTGTGTTAATCGTGGCACTGTTGGAGCTGATTTAACGGCTGCTGTGATGAGAGTCTGGCCAACTTTTGTAGGAGCAGTTTGTTTAGGAATCATCATTGTTCTGAGCTTAATTTGTGTGTCATTCTTTGCTGAGTTTTGAGGCTGCCATGTTACTCGAGTTTATTTTTCAATTATCTAGCTGGCATTTGTTCTTAATTTGTTTTTTTGAAAGAAAAGAATAATGGAAAATGGGATTTTGTACTTCACTTGGGGAAATGAAATGTCTCAATCGAATTGATTTATGTGAGGCATAACATGAATGTGGAGATTTTGCAGGATTAATTTGGGATTGCTTGAGATTATGCTTGGTATTATCTTGTTTCAATGATATTGCTGTTGCTTTAGTTTTTTAAGTTAGATGCAATTGAATATTGTGCTTGATTGAATTGAGTCAAATGCATGTTTGCTAGTTCCCGACTTGATGGGATTAGGATAAGTTGCAATGGACACCAATTTTTCAAATTCTTATTCGCATGTAACTTTGAATTTTTCCTACATATTTTTGCTGTGAATGACGCAGTGATTAAGTAGACTTTGCATTTTTCTCTGTTATTCTCCAATAATTGCATTTATTTTATTTTTGGCATGTGCACTTTAGGGGTTAATTACTTGTGCGTATTTTATTTTCCACTTTGTGTTTTTCATTTTCAATTTCTTTAAATTCGAATTTGTGAAATTTTTCAATTTTCTCTATTTTGTGCATAGACTTTGTACTTAAATAGGTTATACATTTGCCTTATGCTTAATGTTTCAATTTTTGCATCATCATTAGCTAGAAAGTATATTTATTTTGCAAATTTCTGTTGTGACGTTTTGGTGAGTTTTGATATTATTCTTCCAATTTAGTTATAGATGTGGTATGCGCTTAATGAAACCAAGAATGTTTTGAACAAAGTGTTTACTTTCTTTTTCAGGAACCATGGTTCGCAATAGAGAGGAGCAACCATTAGCGCCCATTCAGCCTCCTGATTGGTTGACTCCAGAGCAGCGCACCCTGTTCAATAAGCTAGCTGCGAAGATTATTATTTCGAGTAGGTTTATGAGTATGAAGACACTCATCGACCTGGGCATTCAAGAGAGGGTAGTATCTTTACTGAGGAACATCGGATGGGAGGAGTTCTTTTCTCTGAATGGTCCGACTTATCCAGAGATAACATTGGAGTTCCTTAGTACGTTTCAGTACTCTCCTAGGTTATCTCTGGATGATCGGAATACCATTCAGTTTAGAGTGCGCAATATCCCTTATTTTCTATCTATTTCTGACCTGGCTAGATACTTGAGGTTGCCAGAGGATGGGGAGGTGCATGTTATGGGTGATTCAGCTGTGCATTGGGCTATTATTGGGAAGCCCAATATGGACTTTCATGCGCGAAACACCAAGTCAACGAAACTCCGCTCTCCAGTCTATCAGTACCTACATAGAGTGATGACTTCATCAGTGTTTATGCGACCGGGGTGTCCTAGCAATGTGAGCACACCAGATTTATTTTTTCTATATGCTATGGAGACCGGCACCAGAGTTAATGCCGTACCTTGGTTGTGTAAGCAACTGAAGAGAGCCACCGCTACTTCAGGGAAGAGGATCGGGATTGGTGGATTGATCACCTTGATCATGAGAGCCCTGCATCTGCCTACTCCTGACATGGGACCAGCTTTAGGGTCATCATACTTGATTGATGAGGAGGTAGTGCTCAGATGTAGGATCGCTATAGAGGATCCTTCTTCCGAGAGTGGATATCGACTTAGGAGAGCGGAGGAGATGGAGGCCCATGACTTGGGTGATGATGGAGAGGGAGATTCTGATGATGCCCACCCGCCAGCTGATCACGATACTGATGCTCCACCACCACCTCCGCCACAGAGAGCTACTTCCAGTATGAGGGTGAGACGGAGGAGTGATATTCCCTTCTCCCCTCCAGATATGAGTCGGTATGCTCAGGGGCATGATGAGTCATCTTCTTCTACAGCACCTCCACCCTCAGCGCCACATCTAGATGCTTCTTTGGTGCAGACTTTGATATCTGAGATTCAGTCTATGACAGCATCGATGACGCAGTTTCAGACTTCTTTTAGTGAGTTGAGGAGGGAGCAGGCAGCCTTTCAGGAGAGGGTGTGGGAGAGATTGGATGAGCTGAGCAGAGGATTGGCGGAGGTCAGGGCAGCTACCGCTCAGAGTGACCAGATGATCTCTGGCATGGACTTATCGGTACAGCGAGCTTGGGAGCGACTGGCTTCTATTGAGACTCAGATGGAGCAGGTGCGCCGCGATATGGTCCTGGGAGCTGAGCAGAGAGATGCATTTTTGGGATCCTTCCAGCACAGGATTATGACACAGTTGGACAGGTTGAGCGTTGAGATTCGTGGATTTTTCACTCCTGTTTCCACTGTGTTTCCTCCACATCTGAGACGACCACCACAGTAATATATTGTATATATATTTCAGGAAGTGATTCGTACACAACAGATTTTGTATTTATTTATTTATTTATTTTAGTTAATGAAATTGATGTAGTCAGGCAATGTATGATTTTATTTACTTTATTATATTTTGGAATTGTGTGGCTGAGCCAATGACGTGTGATAGGATAGATATTATTTGTGTTGGCTATGAATTTCACAGATTTCAGAGTATTTTATTTTGCACAGTGATTATTGGATTCCAGCACAGGTTTTGAATTTTCTTCAATTTGCACAGGTGGCATGCAGAAATTTTGTATGGTTGTTAATTTTGCACAGTAATTATTTTATGTTTGCCATTTTTGAGATGCTTGCAATTGATCTTAAATTGCAATGAGTTTTAGCACAGCATGGGGGAAAATTTTTAAAAAATTATCTCTGTGTACTTCATTTTCTTGCACTGAGGACAGTGCAACATTTTGAGTTTGGGGTGGAGTACCATTTCAATTCTTCAAATCAAAACCAGTTCCGTTTTATTGTGTCTTTTTAATTGTTGTGTGTTTAGGGTAACATTTTAAATTTTTAGTAGTTTTTAATTAATTTTTGTTTTGTTTGTGGCGTGTTTGTGTCAAGTTTGTGTCTAAATATTTTTATGGTTGTTTCTTTTTGATTTTCCTTCGATTTAAATTTTTTATTTCGTCCTAATAGTTCTCAATTGTGAATGATTTTGATCTCAGGTTTAGAATTTTGTGTTTCATTCAATATTAAGTTGAGTGAGAAATAGTTATGTTTATATCGTTGTTTGTTAGACTGCATGTAAACCTTAAATATACTTTGCAATTTCTAAATTTTGAGCACTTTGGGCCTGTTTTTTAAAAAAAAAAATTAAGAAAAATCTAGTTGCAATTAGGGGATTAGATAAAAACTCACTAAGAGCACTAGAACCTTTCTGATTACCCATCGAAGCGACCTCAGATGAGACACAACTTAGAAAATGATTTAGGCAACCTTTCTTGTATAGCTACTTTAAATGACTTTTCCTACCTTAATTTCATTGTCTCTTGTTAGCCCGTTGAGCCTATTATTTTAGTATGCTAAATGCGTGCTTGTTTTATTGTTACACATATTAAAACTACCTTTAGCCTTAAATGATTTTTGCCTCCCTTAGAAGAGTGGCCACTCTAGTAAGATTGGGTTTTTATTTTGGGTAAAAGGGAATTTAGATTTTGTCAATTCTTGGTGTAAATTTCTGTTTGAGAATTGATTGGTGTGTGTAATGGAGAGTTGAGCCCATTTAAAGAAATGAGTTTGGGGTTGATAAAAAGGAATGTGATTTAAGTGGTTTATTGGTCTTGTAAAAAAATTAAAGCTCAAGTGTAGTTCTTGCTGGGATTTATAGACGAATTAAGTACTTTATTTATTGTTAATGGCTAGTTGGTTTTTATGCTTCTAAAAAAATAAATAAAAAATAAATAAATAAATAAATAAATAAATAAATAAATAAAAATAAATAAATAAAAAAATAAAAAAAATAATAAAAAATAAAAAAAAAAAAATTTGAAAAAGAAGAAGCATTGTAAGTTTTTCCTAGCTAATTGGGCAAAATGTGAGTTTGGGGTACAAAATTTAGTGAGACTTGAACTAGTGCCTTGTGGAAATCGGTGTTGAATATTATGTGGCATTTGTTATTGTAAGTTGAGTTTGATGATGCTAAGGTGTCTTTTAGGCCAATTTTATTTTGATTATATGCAATTGAGTTGGGAATATTTATTAGTACAGTTGGGTGATTGTGTTTTGTTTAGGTAGTGGCTATTTTTCTCTAGTGACTTGATCTTTCTTTGTTAGCCAATTTACCTAAGCCTAACGTTACAACCAAAATGTAAGACCTCTTGATTCTTTGTTTTGTCTTGTTCTATTTAGTGGAGATGACCTTCTAGTAAGGTTTGGTACGTAAGAAGAGGCATATGGTGTTTCTTGAGCTTTGAGTGAAAAGCCATGAGTGCATTCATGCATTCGAGTTGATTCATTTTCCCAACATTGTATCTAGAAGTTTTGTTTTTAAATGATAAAAATTCTGTTTTGGCCTATTGCACACACACACAGAAATTGTTTAGTATGTTCTTGTGTTTATTTGTTATTTAGTGAGCATTGGTATTTGCAAACCTATTTTCTTATTCCTTAATTGAGAATGACTCCTTATTTTCTTTTGTTGAGATTGAGATGATTGAGAATGTGGTTCATTCAGTTTACTCGAGGACGAGTAAAGGTTTGAGTTTGGGGTAGTTGATAAGTTGCAATTATATTAATATTTTAGATTAATTCTTGGCATAATTATGTGTTTTATTTATTTAATTTTAATAATAATTAATTAGTTTTTGTGTTTTTATTAATTTATAATGTTTTTATAATTTTTAATAAGTTTTGGGATGTTTTCAGGTGTTTTATTTTAATCCGGAGCTAAAATGGAGGTTTGGGGTTGATTTTAGAAGAAGTTGGTGAAAATAGGCAAAATTGGCCTAAAGCACAGCCGTGCTTTTCAATAGCACAGCTGTGCTTTCGAAGGGACCGCGCAGCACACACGGAACAACACGGCGACACAGCTGTGCTTCCTCGCAAGGCACAGCTGTGTCACGCAGCAAGCGCAGCGCGCACACGGAGCAGCGTCACGCAAATCTCGCCCCCTCGCCCAAAAGCACAGCTGTGCTTCTTCGCAAAGCACAGCTGTGTCACGCCTTTTTCCGCCAGCGCACGGTGCAACCCTAGCCAAAACACAGCTGTGCTTCTCAAAGCACAGCTGTGCTTTTCTCCAGTATAAAAAGAAAATGACGCCGCTGCATTCCAGAGAGCTGAGTTTTAGGTTTAGTTTTTAGTTTTATTTTTCTCTCTTCTCCTTAGGTTAGACTTAGATTTTTTTTACCATTAAATTCCAGCAATATTTTATTTAATTTCCATGTTTTAATTCTTCTTTTAAACTTTGTTTTAGCTTAGATTTCATTTCAAATTGCACTTTTATTCCAATTTAATTTAGATTATTTTTATTTTAATTTTGTATTTTGGGATTTAAGGAAATTCAACGGTGGATGAACAAGAACTTCAAGATCCATTTTCTCTTTTCATCAAGGGTGTATTCTAAACTTAATTTTTCATATTTTATATTTATATTCTTGATGTTAAGGTAGTTGTTCATGCTTGGGAGTTCTTGAATCATATGTGTATTCTGGAATTTTGGTTTTAATAAATATTTTCATGTTTTCTTTTATTCCTCTTGTTATATATTGTTTTGCAATTATAATGATGATTGGAGTTAAATCCGAAAATTATTGTTTGTGCAATTGCTCTGTTCTTTTAATATTGATATTTATCTTTCCAGTTTAATCCATGGATATGGTAGGTTGGTTTGTGGGTGTTCATATTATTAGATTAAGAATTGTGAGGAATAAATAGGTTTTAGATAACTGAATCCGGGATGGTAGGTTGTCTTAGATCTAGGAATTGGTCATATTATACATATAGTTCAGTTTTATCTTCTCTGAAATTATCTGTTGTTGCTGAATTGAATGCAAGTTAAGGGGAGATCTACCAGGATAAACTTTGATTGTAATCAGTTCATAAATACATACATATGCTCTGTTCTATTTTAATCAACTTTCATTGGTTTGATGAATCCGAATTGGTATTTAAATCTGTGAATGTTTATTTTAATAGGTTCAGAATGGTGGAAGATAAATGAGTTTGATATCTGAATCCGAACTGGTAGGATTATCTGACTTAGAACTTACAAACATGTGATAATGCTAATATATGTGCTGAATCCGAAAGGTAGGTTCATTAATTAGAATAGCTGAGTCCGAAAGGTAGGCTTGGGTTTAAATAGGTTATCCAGAATTTCATGTTATATTATTTTACCAATTTTCAGTTACATATATGAGGATAGAATTTTCCAAGTATTTAATTTCATCTTTGAATAATTTCTTGATGAACAATTTTATTTTCAATTGGTAATTTATTTTCTGGTTTAGTTTAATCTTCTCCACCAATCACACCGGGGACATCTCAAATTCACTCAACCATAGATATTTAACTGAACAATCCTTTTTCCCTTGGGTACGATAACTCGGGGTCCTAACTATACCCCACTTTATTACTTGTCGATTCGGTACACTTGCCGAGGACCCGTCAATGGTCCTCTCACCTCGTGGAGCCTAGGACTATGCAAATTAAAGCCTTTTTACGGGACACAAGAGTTGTCTTGGAGGTTCCATTCCAATGGAACATTAAAATGGTCCTCTCGCCTCGTTGAGCCCAAAGACCAGAGATGGTTCGGGACTTTTCATTTATTCATACCTTGATTAAGTTTATAATTGAGTTTTGAATTTAGCGTTTCATCCCATTTCTCATTCAATTTTAATGCAATTTAATTAAAATGCACATCAATCACATAATGAAAGCAGTAAATAAAGTAAATGAAAGCAAAATAAATTACAACAAAACTAGGGGCGGAATTCAACCCCCATTTGTAAATAAAATACAATTCATACATAAATCGGGCTATTTATTAAAAATGAGGACATTAGTCCTCTCATGCATAATTAAAGAAAATAATTTTTAAAGTGACCATTTATTTTGGATGAAAAAACTAGGACATTGATCCCATTTTATTTAGAAAAAAAAACAAATTAATTAAATAGAAATATTTTGGTGGTTTTTTAATTAACGTGCATAAAAAAATAATTTATTACAAATTACATATTAAATAAAATAATGAAAGCAAAGTAATGAAAATAATAAAAAATAACAAATCAACTCCCAAATTGATCTTCAAATCTTCAAGGGCTCCCACTTGGTATAAAAGTACTCACACATAAAAATAAATATTGAAAATAAAAGAAAAAAATAAAAGTGAAGTTAGTAAAAAATTAATTAAACATATAACATGAAAACAATTAAATTAAGGCAATCAAAATTGCATCATGTATGACAAGCCAATTAAAATGACATAATAAAAATATGCAATCTAATTAATTAACAATTTAGCATGCTGTGACGCGCGCCGATGGTACCCAGCAAGGGCCCTCGCTTTGAATCCGCTTTAGGATTCGAGGTATGTGGTTTGCGTCTTTTGATCATGGGCGCCATGAGATATCATCAGTGTATCCCTCCCAATAGAACATTGGGGAGAAGTACCTGGCCTAATGACGCCTAAAGGCACCTTCGAGGTATTTGGAGTCGCCACCCAATTTACGTGAAATTGGGAAAAGGTTTCTCACCTTTATCGGTCTAAACCAGAGATACGGTGTCCGGGACTTCCCTCTTATTTATGCATTGGTTAATTATAAATGGGTTTTTAACTTCTTAAAATTATATCTCTCATCTCACATGATAAATGCATTTAATTTAAATCGCGCATTTCAAACATTCATAAAGCGATAAAGGAAAGCAATAAATAAAGCAATAAAAGAAAGCGATAAATAAAAGCAATAAACACGCAAGCACACAATTACAAGAGAGATTGGGGCGGAATACAACCCCATCGAAAGGAAATCAAAGACGTGAATGGGGACGGAATACAATCCCCTAAAATAAATAAAGTTGCCCCAAAATTAATTACAAGGGCCCAAAAATGAACTTGAATTTAAAATATTCACTCAAGATTAAAATAAAAGAACATACATAAATCGGGATATTATTTGAGGAACATTGGTTCCTTCGCACTTGTTCGAAATTTAGGAACATTGGTTCCTTCGTATTAATTTAAAGAGGGTTCGAAGAGTCATTTTTTATTGTTTTGAATTGGAAAACCGGGATGAGTGATCCCATTTTTGGAGAAAATTGACTCTTCATTTTAATGGTGACGTTTTCATGGTTGGGCTAAAACAAGGAACGTTGGTCCCAATTTTATTAGTGAAAATCCCGATTTAATTATAAAAGTATTTTTGTGACTTTTTATCTCACGCGTGCATAAATAAAATAAATATTTACAAATAAACACGTAACACATAAAGAGAGAGTCGAAAAGATCTCAACAAATCTGAGTGACCCTCCACGCGTTGCGACCCATCCGGGGAGTTGCGGGGGTGCTCAAATAACCCGACTCAAGTTAAATCTCAGACAAAAATTAACATCAAAAATATTAGTAATGGTTCTAACAATTAATCAAGTAAAAATAAAATAAATATTAGGCAAGTCAATTTATGATGATAATAATGATAATGATAAGGCAAACACAACAAAATAATAATAATATGAATATAATGGTAGTAATAACAATAATAATGATAAGTGAAATAACAATAATAATAATAATAATAATAATAATAATAATAATAATAATAATAATAATAATAATAATAATAATAATAAACAGTAGCAAATATAAAGTAAGCAAACAATAAATTAATGGCAATAAAGATAATAATAATAATAATAATAATAATAATAATAATAATATAAAACAATAAGCAACAAATGATAATGATGATAATAACAAATCCTAAAACAAATAATGACAACAACAGCATGATAATAACAAATGTAAATACAAAGATCATAATCATAATAATAATGATAATAACAAAATAATAATAATAATAATAATTATTATTATTATTATTATTATTATAATAATAATATTTACACAACAAAGATAATAATAATAATAATAATAATAATAATAATAATAATAATAATAATAATAGAAATAAAAGAGACAAGTAAAAAAATAACAACCGATGAAATAGTAGGGGCAATAATAATGAGACTAAAATATTAAAAATGTTAACAGGTGAATATGGTGAGAAACAACAAAATTAATGGCTATAAATGCTAAATAAAAATTAACGAGAACGGGTCCAAAGTGTTTACCCTCAGAATTTTTTAGATCGGAGAAGCGGTGTCTCGATTTATCTTCCTTATCGAATTTGTGGTGATGAAAATTTGAAGGAAATATAGAAATTAATATTTCAAAATAAAATCAAGAAAATATTTTGATAAAAAATATTTTTGGTGGATGATTTGAGCGAAGGAAATTAATTTTCCAAGCTAAAATCACCCAAAAAATGAAATATATTTTTTGAAGAAAAATAAATAAATTAAAACTTGAGAGAAACAAAGAAGAACTTGAGAAATTTTGAAGAAAAAATCTTTGCTGGAGAGTGAAAAGCTAGAGAGAAAAACCCCAAAAGCCAAAAAAAACTCCCTTTCAATAAAAATGTTGCCGTTCCCCTAAAAAATGAGTATTGAATCCCATTTTACTGTGTGCCTTGGCTCAAATTAGAAAGAGACAGAGGAGCTTTATTTTAGTTGATCGAAAATAGGATAAAAACGTGAAAGAAAATCGAAAAGAACAGACTGAAAATTGCAGAAAACCGACGAAAACGACGCAAAGACCAGGTGGTCGCGTGGTGAAGGGCACAGCGCACGCGGAGGACGGTCGCGTGCATGTGCACGCGAGGGGCAGGTGGTCGCGCGGTGGCCAAGCGGCCACCACGCAGCCACTTTGGCCAAAAGCCAAAGTGGTCGCGTGGTGGCAATGGCCACCACGCGACCCAGGTGGTAACTTTACCACACGTTAAAACCTTTTAATAAATTTTTTTTTTTAACTTTTTTCTTTTTTCTTAAATCATTTTCTTTAAAATTTCTTTTTTAATTAAACTAATTAACTAATTTAATAACTAATTCCCTTTTTTAATTAAATCAATTACTTAATTTATTCAATTAAATTAAAAAAACTAATTTAATTCCCCTTTTTCAATTAAATTAATTAATTCAATTCAATTCAATTCAATTAAATAACACTTTCCAATAATATTATTTTTGGAATTAAAATTAATAATAATTTTTTATGATAAAAAAACGAGGGTCTTGACAAGGAAAATATCATTTTGACACCTCTGCCCGTAAACCGGTATCATTCTCGTCATCAGGTAATTCTTATCTTGGACCGCCTCTGGACCCGGTGTCTACAGTTGCCCCCAATTTTTGGGAACTTAGAACCTAGGTGCCTAAGTGAGCCAAAATTCAGAAAAGAAAGGAAGAGACACGTACCTGAGGCGGTCGCTTTCCCAGACTGGATGGGTGTTGTTGGAGCGGCTGTCGCCATGTTGTCGGTGTGTTGACTATTGCCGTAGCGGTAATGCCGTGATCATGCAAACCCTTCGTAGAGTGGTAGTACCGTCATCGAGCAACTTGTTCTGAAGTGGTAGTACCGTTGTCGTGCAAACATTCTGTAAAATATTAGTACCGACAGCGTGCAAACCCTCCTGAGATTTAAAGCAGTAGTACCGAGATCGTGCAAACTCTCCGTGGAGCAGTAGTACCGTCCTCGTGCAAACTGTTCTGAAATGGTAGTACCGTTGTCGTGCAAACCTTCCGTAGAATAGTAGTACCGGCAGCGTGCAAACCTTTTTGAAGTAGTAGTACCGAGATCGTGCAAACCCTCCTTGGAGTAGTAGTACCGTCCTCGTGCAAACTATTTTTGAAGTGGTAGTACCGTTGTCGTGCAAACCTTCAGTAGAAAGGTAGTACCTGCAGCGTGCAAACCCTTTGAAGCAGTAGTACCAAGATCGTGCAAACTCTCCTTGGAGTAGTAGTACCGTCCTCGTGCAAACTATTTTTGAAGTGGTAGTACCGTTATCGTGCAAACCTTCAGTAGAAAGGTAGTACCGGCAGCGTGCAAACCCTTTGAAGCAGTAGTACCGAGATCGTGCAAAGCCTCCTTGGAGTAGTAGTACCGTCCTCGTGCAAACTGTTTTTGAAGTGGTAGTACCATTGTCGTGCAAACCTTCAGTAGAATGGTAGTACCGGCAGCGTGCAAACCCTTTGAAGCAGTAGTACCGAGATCGTGCAAAGCCTCCTTGGAGTAGTAGTACCGTCCTCGTGCAAACTGTTTTTGAAGTGGTAGTACCGTTGTCGTGCAAACCTTCAGTAGAATGGTAGTACCGGCAGCGTGCAAACCCTTTGAAGCAGTAGTACCGAGATCGTGCAAACCCTCCGTGGAGCAGTAGTACCTCCCTCGTGCAAACTGTTTTGAAGTGGTAGTACCGTTGTCGTGCAAACCTTCCATAAAATAGTAGTACCGGCAGCATGCAAACCCTTCTGTGATTTGAAGTAGTGGTGCTGTCTATGAGCCCTTTGGTTGATTGTCTGTTTTGATTTAACGATTGAGCTGATGTTGGATTGATGTCGTCGCTCGCCTTTTGTGGGTATTAGTGTTGAGTCTCTCTTTTTGCAAAATTTAGAAGACAAATATGCAGGTATAAATAGTGAGCATGCACGTGAGATGTATGTGTCATGCAGCAATGCAGGAATAGAGTTCATCCGAGTGGAATCGAGGGCGTCAGCTGGTTTGGTTATCCGTCGCGGTTGGCTTGATGCCCTCTGAAATTGCTTTTGAATTTTGTGCCTTTAGGGGATTATGAGGCTCTCCCCCGACACCTGTAGTCATTATTTGAAGGTAGTGCGTCCCTCGTGGATTTTCACACTAGTTTTTCTTAGCGGGAGATGCGTCCTTATCGGATTTTCACATAACCCTGTGCCTTATTTTTTGCCTGGAATGGACCCAACCCAATCCAGCGGCTTTTATTTATTTCATTTTTTTGTAGGGCAGACTGCCCGTCGCCAGGTTTTCACCCTGCCTTTTGGCCTAACTTTTGCTTAGAGCGCCAGTCACGATTTTCATCTCTAACGGCCTTTTTTTTTTTTTTTTGGAGAGAGAAGTTGGAGTTATTGTGAAAGATCTTTCGGGTATGATTGGCATGTGCTTATGTCTCAGATTATGGTTGTATGAGCTTGGTTCTTTATCGGGAAGGTGCTGTAGGGTTGGCTTCACAGTGGGTAGCAAGATGAGTTGACTGAAGTGCTCGAGCAAACAGAGCACCGGAGGGTAGATAGTAACAGTGTGCTGGTTTTAGATTGGACTCAAACAACTTTGAGTGTGCAAGATGAACTGCCCTGGTTATACCAATACATCTTTGCATAAATGCATATATTTCAATCTGATTTCATATCACATGATCACTATTTGGCATTAACTCGAAAAATATGAGACATCATCTAATCTCGGGATAGATCTTGAGAGGGTTTTCTTGATTGAATATTTTCTCTCCTTCCTTTTTTTATTCTTTTTTTTTTAGCCTTTGTCATGGACCCTCTTTCAGTCCGTCAATGTAGATCGAATTCGCTTTCATCTTCATCAGCCGGGGAGACTACTGCTTCTGGGAGTGGTTCCTCTTGATATCAAAGTTTTGGTTTTAGCTCTCGTGCAGACTGGTTGAGGTGATGGGTTCATTATTTGGGGCTTGAATACGAAGTTTCACGCTTGCCTTTTATTGGCTTTGGCGGTTCGAGTCCTGGCTTTTATTGGTTTTCGTGGTCCAAACCCTGGAATGGCTGTTCAATGGCTGAGCTAGGGCAACAGGATCTGGGGTACTTTTATCGGTTTTGGTGGTTTAAGTTCCGAAATAATTTTTTTTTTCGATGCCTGGGATTGGATGGATGGTTCGTGGTTTAGTCTTTTAAGTCATTTTCAGCAGCTAAGGAGAAGAATAACAAGGTGCAGGCATGTGTAGATCAACGAGATTCGAACAAAGCTTGCCTCTAAATAACATTCCCTTGCCCTCTGATCAATTCTCTCTTTTCTTTACACCCCAATTTTTCCCAATTCTTTTTTTTTTTTGCAACCCAATTTTTTTTTTTTTTTACAACCCAATTTTTTTTTTTGCAACCCAATTTTTTTTTTTTTTACAACCTATTTTTTTTTGACAAGCTTTGATCAAGTCCTGAATTTTACACATACGTGCACTTTTTATCTTAAACACTGGGACCATTGTTGTTCAATTTGGTCGGGCATTAAATTTTGGTAAGAAATTTGGCTATGAGGGTTTTGGATGATTAAGGGTCAGTCATAATCGGTTTTGAGGGTGCACATTTCAAAGGGGTCGAGAGGAAAAAGGTCATATGGCTTGGTTTCGATGGGTTGTATATTCTTCGTGGTGGTTTTGAGTTTTATTGGTCCAACTTCTGATGTAGATTTCGGAGTTTGATCATATTTGGTCGCACCATATGCAACTTAGATGTGGTGGATACAAAGAGATGGCTTTCAAAATTCAGTTCGTCGTTGTGTTGGCACGTGGAAGTAGCGCGGTCTTCAGAATGTCCTTGTTAACTTTTGGCATGTCATACCAAGTCCAGGCAAAGGCTCTCTTTTTTTTTTTTACATCTCTCAAAATTATCCTCGCTTCAGGAGTTATACCAGATGCTATCAAGATTTTATTTGGATTCCCCAAAGTTTTGAGACTAGATGGAGTCATATTAATTGGGTTAATGTCAAAATGAATGGATGCATCGTGATCATGAGAAATGAAATTATTAGAAATATCATACAGATAAGCAAAAAAATGTCCATTATATTGAAATAACCAAATTGTCATAAAGGAGTTCTGGAATTTAAAAGCAATAAAACATTTAGAAAAACATAACCTCCTTCTGGTGGCTTTGGAGGAGCATGTCGCTCAAGTGGATTGACCTGATCACATCTCTGGTGGGGGGACAGCGTTGTAGCCCGTCTTCTTTTCCTTCTTTCATTCTTTTGGGTCAGATATCTGCTCGCTATCAATGAGGTCTTGAATCTTGCCCCTCAAGATTCGGCAACGGTCTGTTAGATGCCTGGTGTGTTGATGGTAGGCGCAGTATTGATCACTTTTATGCCCCGGATGTCCTTGACTTAAGGCTGGCTTAGGAGGCAATGGTTGCAACTTGCCCTCCTTCATTAGTTTCTCGAAAACCCATGACAAAGGTTCGCCTAGATCAGAATGGTGCCTTTGAGCTATTTTAGCCATTGGTGTTTTCCCTGTCCTTCTTGTATCGCCGCTACCAACTCCCTGACTTGTGAGGTTAGTGATAGTCCTATTGAGGGGTGCTCGGGGAGTTACCGTGAGTTGAGCTTGAAGAGCTAGCGCCATGGCATCCATCCTTTCCTTAATTGTGGCCAACAACCTCCTTTCAAGCTCCTCAAACCTTCTATCAATTATGAAATCCTCATCAGGGTTTGGGATTCTTGCTCTTCTTGGCTCAACTGGCACAGAATCAGCTTTAGGCTCATTTACAGATTAATGGGCAGCGACTCCAATGAGGGGAACCTCCCCACCAGCAGGCGGTTCGGCTTGCCCCCGAGGAGGGTGTAGACACCGGGTCCTGAGTCCGGCATAAAATGAAAATTGTGATTTTTTTTTATCCTTGATTATTCCCTCCGAAAAAAATGAAAAAATAATATATGTGATAATATATAAATATGTGTATGTGTAAAATTAATTAGTTAATGTTGTTTGTTAATTAATTAGTTAATTGGTTAGTTAATTAGTTAATATTATTGTATTAATTAAGATGCATGTAAAATTAAAGATTAATTAGTTAATTAATTAGTTAAAATGTAGAATGTTTAATTAATTAGATAAATTATATATTAAGTAGATTAATTAATGTATGTAATGTTTAATTATATTAAGATGTAATTAATATGTAATGTTTAATTAAATTAGTATGTATGTGTATTAGTTTTAATTAAGTTAGATTAATTAAGAAAAGAGAAAAGGAGGGAATTAAAATGGAGGAAGTTACCATTATGCCCCTAAGTTGCCCTAATTTTAGGGAATAAAAAGAAGAAGATGAAGCAAGAACAGGGGGTCGGCAGATCAAAAAGAAAGAAAAAGAAAAGAAAAGAGAGCAAGGCAAAGAAGAAGAAAGAAAAAGAAAAGAGAAAGAAAAAGAAAGGGAGAGCTGGAGGCCGGCCAAAGAAAGAAGACCAGGAACAAAGAAAAAGAAAGGAAAAAGAAGAGCAAAAGAAAAGAAAGAAAAAGAAAAGAAAAAGAAAGGAAAGGAGAGGAGGAGCAGACCCAGGCCAACGGAAACCCACAGCGCCGGAGAGAAGAGGAAAAAAGGAAGAAAAGAAGGGAGAGAAGGCGTCGCCTCCGCCGGCCACCTCCGACGCCGGATTCAGGCACGCGCCCCACCGGAAGAACCACCACATCCGGGCGCACCCAGCCATAGCCGCCGTTTCCCCATCGGACTCCGGAAGCCGGCGCGTGAGGGAGAAGAACCCGGACCGCTTTATCGCGTTTTCCGGCGACGGTGGACCTCCGATCGGCGCGTGGACACCGGATCTGGACTCCCGACGAGGCGATCTACGAGGCGGTGAGGGAGGTGCCGTCAACCGCCGCTCCGGCCAATCTCCGGCGAGGGAAATCCGGTAAGCCTATTTTATATTAATTTATTTTAATATATTATTAATTAATATTAATTAATATTATTATTTATTTATTTATTTAATTATTATTATTAATATTTATTTAATTTCTGTTTTTATTATTATTATTATTATTATTATATTTATTTATTTAATTTCTGATTTATTAATATTATTGTTATTATTATTATTATTATATTTATTTATTTAATTTCTGATTTATTATTATTATTATTATTATATTATTATTATATTTATTCGTTATTCTGATTTTTTATTATTATTATTATTTATTATTGTTATTATTTATATTTATTTAATATTATTATTATAATTTTTATTATTATTATCATTGATATCATTATTATTTTTGTCTAATTTGTGTTAATTTTATGTTGATGTTTTTAATTTAATTGATTTGTGATTATTTAATTTTATGTTTTAATATTATTATTATTATTATTATTATTATTATTATTATTATTATTATTATTATCATTATTGATTATTGTCATTATTATTGTTATTTGTTTATGCAATTATTTATGTATTCATTCATTTATTTATTTAGAAATATGTAATTACTATTCTATTGTTTTATTTTATTTTATTTGTGGTTTGTAATAATAAATGGTTTTCGACCGCTTTTAAAAAAGAACCACCACACAAATGTTTTATACCAAAATGAAATATTTACTAAATAAAATTGGACCAATGTCCTATTTTTACCCAATAAAATAATCACACAAAAATTATTTCTATAATAAATGTATGCGAGGACCAATGTCCTCGTTGTTAATGAATAACCCGTTTTATGCATGTATAGCACATTTACAAACGAGGGTTGTATTCTGCCCTTAGTATTATTGTAAATTTATTTCATGCTTTAATGCTATTTCATTTTATGCTCTTGAATGGATGAATGCGCTTTAATTTAGATTATATCGTGTGGAGAGAGAGCGAATTAATGATAATTAAATTTTGATCATAAAATAATCGAGGTAGAAATAGATGAGAAATCCCGAACCCAGCTCTGGTCTTTGGGCTCAAAGAGGCTAGAGGTCTACCCTCCAAGACACCTTTTTGTGGCACGAGACTTTAGCGTTAATCCTAGGCTCCTTAGGGCGAGAGGTTTACCTTCTAAGACCCCTCTGGCTGGCCCAAAATGGATACTAAGCGCAGTCTTAGGCTCTCCGAGGCGAGAGAAATTTTTCCAATGTTCTATTGGGTGGCGACTCCATGAAACCTCCTTGTTGCCCAACATAGACGCACTTGCGATTTATTGCAAGCTGTCAACGGACCCACAATTGCCCGATCGCCCTCGAGCGGGCGGTCAGAATGGGCGGCCGTGGGATCCGGCGCGCGTCACAGAGGGGCTACCGGCGGTTGTGGAGCAACTGGTGCTTGTGGAGCAGATGGTTGAGCAAATCTTTCTACCATGGCACCTATCATGTCCAGCATTCGCCGTTCAAACTCCTCAAGTCTCCTAGCAAGGTCTTGGGTGGTTAGGTTTTCGGTCTCTTCTGCCATTGAGGATGATTCGCTACTCGTTGAGAATGACTCAGAATCCCAAAAAGGCACTAGTTCTAGCAATTTGAAAGGCGAGTCTGTTCTCACTAGCCGGCTGTCAGAACCTCTAGTCCACTTGGATGAATATATGGTGGCTGAAAGATCAAGATTGTTAGAATGATGCATGGATGAGATATACAATGCATGATCGTGTCATGCAAAATGGCCTTTGATGAGTGCGAGATCAATGGATTACCACGATACGATGGGATGCATGGAAGAAATTACATGTAGGATGATATGTACACACGAAAAAAATAACATGCAGATGACGAGATGTATACATGCATAGCATGAGAGAAAATATATTATTATTTATATACACACATATTTACTTTATTGCCATGCATGAATGATATGCGATGCATGAGCATGTTGTGCAGCATCCACAACCACATGCGAGCAAAAAGATCCTTCCACCCTTATCACCCCCACACACGAGGTCAACTAGTCTCTTCTTAGGTGGGCTTAGTCTATGGGTCAACGGGGGACCCGATGAACGCGCGATGTGCACGGTAAAAAAAACCGGCAGCATAACCTCTTAAGCTAATGAACATACGTATGAGTTTTGGCCATCTCGTATTTGGACATTTCAATCTCATTAAAATGGGCCCTACCAGGGCATGAAAGCCTTTGATAAAAGACCACTTAACTTGGTTGATTTTGTCTAATACGTGATGACCCATATCACAAGCATTGTATTAAAGAGCATGCTACCTAGGGAAAGTTTCTACTTGCCATTACATGAGCTTTGGTCAAGGTGATGAAATTTTAGGGCTACCCAAGCATGGTCCCTGCCAACGGATCGAGCATAATGACCGATCGGGTCTCCATTTGATATACCAAAAGGTACAAGGCTTGGACTGGTGATTATCCTTAACACTTCCCTACAATGAGTGAAAGTAAGGTCGTGATTCGGGAACGCACCGAGGTAAAGAGGGACCAACTATCGTAATTCTAAGGCTCTAAGATGTAATGCAAATTTTTTAAAAGAGATAGAATTTTAAGTTTTAAAAACCCAATTATATATTTTAACCAAAGCACTTTCGGAGCAAAGTCTCAAACACAAAGTTCCCCAGCGGAGTCGCCACTGTGACGCGCGCCGATGGTACCTAGCAAGGGCCCTCGCTTTGAATCCGCTTTAGGATTCGAGGTATGTGGTTTGCATCTTTTGATCATGGGCGTCATGAGACATCATCGGTGTATTCCTCCCAATAGAACATTGGGGAGAAGTACCTGGCCTAATGACGCCTAAAGGCACCTTCGAGGTATTTGGAGTCGCCACCTAATTTACGTGAAATTGGGAAAAGGTTTCTCACCTCTATCGGTCTAAACTAGAGATACGGTGTCCGGGACTTCCCTCTTATTTATGCCTTGGTTAATTATAAATGGATTTTTAACTTCTTAAAATTATATCTCTCATCTCACACGATAAATGCATTTAATTTAAATCGCGCATTTCAAACATTCATAAAGCGATAAAGGAAAGCAATAAATAAAGCAATAAAAGAAAGCGATAAATAAAAGCAATAAACACGCAAGCACACAATTACAAGAGAGATTGGGGCAGAATACAACCCCATCGAAAAGAAATCAAAGACGTGAATGGGGACGGAATACAATCCCCTAAAATAAATAAAGTTGCCCCAAAATTAATTACAAGGGCCCAAAAATGAACTTGAATTTAAAACACTCACTCAAGATTAAAATAAAAGAACATACATAAATCGGGACATTATTTGAGGAACATTGGTTCCTTCGCACTTGTTCAAAATTTAGGAACATTGGTTCCTTCGTATTAATTTAAAGAGGGTTCGAAGAGTCCTTTTTGATTGTTTTGAATTGGAAAACCGGGATGAGTGATCCCATTTTTGGAGAAAATTGACTCTTCGTTTTAATGGTGACGTTTTCATGGTTGGGCTAAAACAAGGAACGTTGGTCCCAATTTTATTAGTGAAAATCCCGATTTAATTATAAAAGTATTTTTGTGACTTTTTATCTCACGCGTGCATAAATAAAATAAATATTTACAAATAAACACGTAACACATAAAGAGAGAGTCGAAAAGATCTCACCAAACCGGAGTGACCCTCCACGCGTTGCTGTTAGTGGTTATGCCCTAGGCCAAGCATTTGGACCTTGATGTAATCATTACTTTTTCATTTATATAATGGTTTTCTTCGTATTGATATTATTGGCATGTTACATTATTGTAATGTTTATGAATAACAACGTTATTCATGTTGTCCCTAGTCATTTATCAATAAAGGGCATAAAGATAAATTATGACTAGTATAGATTTGCATTGATAATCATGGGATGATTATATATGTTGATATAAATCAAATCTATATGTACTTGCTAGAGAACAAAGTACTGGATAGACCCACTATAAGATCACTTCATGGGTTAATGTCATAAGTGTTCTTATAATAGATATATTATTGAATCCTTTGACCTGAGGTTATCATAGTTTCCTACATAAGGATCATTATGTTTTGACATAATCAAACGTTATCTTTAATCGGATAATTATAAAGTTTATGATCGGACATAATGAGAATTATGCGGAGGAAAGTGAATAATCAAGATGGAATTTGTCCCTCTCTTATGAGAGAGATATCTATTGGGCCCCTCGATAAGTAGGACTGTAAAATGCATGGCCGTGCTCAAATGAATTGATAGTGTGATCAATGTCATTTGAATTTATCAGTCTACTTGGTGATCGAGATATTATATGTTTGAACAATTTAAGTTTGACATGGACCATGACTTATGTTCAAACAAGATATCGTGTGACAGAAGGATAATAACATGTTCTATTGCAAGGTTAAAATCGGACTAACGATATTTATATTATTTGGGTAGTCATAATGTCTTGCTAGAGACCAATTATGACTTGTGGGCTTTTATGGGATTAGGCCCACTGCCAACATAATATAAACCTATTGGGTCACACACCAAGAGCAAAATGAACAGAATGGATTTTATTGGGTTATTTCGGAATAAAATATAAATATAGGTATTTATATTTAATTTCGAAATTACATATTTATATATATATATTTATGCATATAAATATCTCTTATTTTGAATATGAGATAATAATATGTATTAATATATTATTTCTTATTATTTAGAATAATAAATAAATAAATAAATATATATATATAAATATATGTATATATATATATATTATATCTTAATTTTGAATTAAGAGATAATATCATCATTTATCTTTTCCTAAGAGGAAAAAGATTTGAAATATATATACAGTTATATATGGGATATATGTTAATAAAAAGAGTTTAACCCTAATAGAAACACTAATCACGTTATTCTAAATAACTAGGATTAGAGTGGCTGTAATCATGATCTTTGAGAAAGAAAGAAAAGAAAAACAGTGCTATCGTTCTTCTTTGAGAAAGAAAGAAAAGAAAACAGAACAGAGCCACCATTATTCTTTGAGAAAGAAAGAAAAGAAATCCATTCGCATTCAAGGGAGCTAGCACCCCTGCGACTCCTGCTCATTTGTTCGTGCGTGTGGATACCGATAGAGGACGTTCGCGTAAAGGCAGCGTCTTCAGTCCGGATTAAAGAGTTATTTCGTTCTAAAGGTTAGTAATTCAATCTCTTCCTTTTTGAATCAATCGAATCTACTTGGATCCTGTTTCGGGTTTCGAATTTTTCCGCTGCGTTTAATGTGATTTAATTCCGTTGAAACCCAACAGTTGCAACCCATCCGGGGAGTCGCGAGGGTGCTCAAATAACCCGACTCAAGTTAAATTTCAGACAAAAATTAACATCAAAAATATTAGTAATGGTTCTAACAATTAATCAAGTAAAAATAAAATAAATATTAGGCAAGTCAATTTATGATGATAATAATGATAATGATAAGGCAAACACAACAAAATAATAATAATATGAATATGATGGTAGCAATAACAATAATAATGATAAGTGAAATAATAATAATAATAATAATAATAATAATAATAATAATAATAAATAGTAGCAAATATAAAGTAAGCAAACAATAAATTAATGGCAATAAAGATAATAATAGTAATAACAATAATAATAATAATAATAATATAAAACAATAAGCAACAAATGATAATGATGATAATAACAAATCCTAAAACAAATAATGACAACAACAGCATGATAATAACAAATGTAAATACAAAGATCATAATCATAATAATAATGATAATAACAAAATAATAATAATAATAATAATAATAATAATAATAATATTTACACAACAAAGATAATAATAATAATAATAATAATAATAATAATAATAATAATAATAATAATAATAATAATAGAAATAAAAGAGACAAGTAAAAAAATAACAACCGATGAAATAGTAGGGGCAATAATAATGAGACTAAAATATTAAAAATGTTAACAGGTGAATATGGTGAGAAACAACAAAATTAATGGCTATAAATGCTAAATAAAAATTAATGAGAATGGGTCCAAAGTGTTTACCCTCAGAATTTTTTAGATCGGAGAAGCGGTGTCTCGATTTATCTTCCTTATCGAATTTGTGGTGATGAAAATTTGAAGGAAATATAGAAATTAATATTTCGAAATAAAATTAAGAAAATATTTTGATAAAAAATATTTTTGGTGGATGATTTGAGCGAAGGAAATTAATTTTCCAAGCTAAAATCACCCAAAAAATGAAATATATTTTTGAAGAAAAATAAATAAATTAAAACTTGAGAGAAACAAAGAAGAACTTGAGAAATTTTGAAGAAAAAATCTTTGCTGGAGAGTGAAAAGCTAGAGAGAAAAACCCCAAAAGCCAAAAAAACTCACTTGAATAAAAATGTTGCCGTTCCCCTAAAAAATGAGTATTGAATCCCATTTTACTGTGTGCCTTGGCTCAAATTAGAAAGAGACAGAGGAGCTTTATTTTAGTTGATCGAAAATAGGATAAAAACGTGAAAGAAAATCGAAGAGAACAGACTGAAAATTGCAGAAAACCGACGAAAACGACGCAAAGACCAGGTGGTCGCGTGGTGAAGGGCACAGCGCATGCGGGGGACGGTCGCGCGCATGTGTACGCGAGGGGCAGGTGGTCCCGCGGTGGCCAAGCGGCCACCACGCGACCCAGGTGGTACACGTTAAAACCTTTTAATAAATTTTTTTTTTTTTAACTTTTTTCTTTTTTCTTAAATCATTTTCTTTAAAATTTATTTTTTAATTAAACTAATTTAATAACTAATTCCCTTTTTTAATTAAATCAATTACTTAATTTATTCAATTAAATTAAAAAACTAATTTAATTCCCCTTTTTCAATTAAATTAATTAATTCAATTCAATTCAATTAAATTAAATAACACTTTCCAATAATATTATTTTTGGAATTAAAATTAATAATAATTTTTTATGATAAAAAAAAACGAGGGTCTCGACAAGGAAAATATCATTTTTGACACCTCTGCCCGTAAACCGATATCATTCTCGTCATCGGGTAATTCTGATCTTGAACCGCCTCGGGACCCGGTATCTACACATGCATAAAAAATAACATAATAATAATAAAATTCAACATGTATAAAAGCACAAAATAATAGCAATAATATCCAATCATGCATAAAAAGTATAATATATAGAGGTGGCAAATTTGGCCCAGGCCCAAAATACCCGCCCAACCCCCCCAATAAAAAATAACCCAAACCCAACCCAATTAAACACTTACCCATTTAAACCCGCCCAAATGAAACCCATAGAGAAGAAGGCCCGTTTAGCTCTGCCCCCTATTGCCCAACGGGCCTAACTTTCCCCTTCCAGTCTCTGGCCCTCTCTATCTCTCTCGCTCTCTGCATTGAGTGCTTCCACTTTCGCCTCCTCTCTGCCTCTCCACTATCTAATCATCGCCGCTGCCATCCTCGCCGCCTCTCTCTCTCGTGCTCACTGTCTCTCTCTCTCTCTTGTTCGCCGCCTCTCTCTCTCGCTCGCTGACATGTAAGGGATATTAACTGGTTATGGCTTTTTTATGTATTTCTTGTCTATGTATGAGAATGAATGAATTTGCGTAGTAAGCTTTGGCTATCTCGGCAATCTGAGTAGTATAGAATATAGATATCTTAGGATACACAACAAACTAACATAAAGATGATAAATTCAAGCTAAGAATTGCTAATCTGGTTAATCAAGCTGTACCAAATTGCATAAATTCAAGCTTAAAATTTCCCAATTGGGAACCCTAAATCAACCACATCAACTCTAAATCAGTTTGTGGTTATCAGAATCCTGATTATCTTTGAGGTCTGCTTATTGGGCATTAAGGCAAGACTGTCTGTCTTTTTTCTTTTTCCTCTAATTAACTACTTTTCTGAACGGCCCCTTCTTTTATTGGTAAATTTTAGGACAACAGTGTTGTTTAGGAAGTCTTTTTATTCAACTAGTCGAAGAGCTATTCATAGATTATGGGGATGCATTTAAATTGAGTTTTTTTGTGCTTCTGTTGATGAAATTAGGTAGATATAATTAGATATAATTAGATAATGTACCAGCTGATTATATAATGTATCAGCTGAATGTTTACAAATGAGTGAAATTTTGATTCAACTATTCATATTTATGCATATTATGGTACATGGATGCACTCACTTACTTGTTTTGGTTAATTAAGATTTAGATTATTTGGTTATTTGATTGTTTAATAAATAAACGATTGTTTTCATTTGATCCCTTCAACTAGAGGAAGTTAGTTTGCTATTCTCAAAGTGGATACTGACTTGTTAGTTCTTACCTTCCTTTACGCATGCATTTTGCATAGCACACTTAATTAGCATGCAAAAATGAAGTAATCAATGATTAACAACTAATTGAATCAGATGATATATAAATATAAATTGCAGCATTCTTTTGTCTCGCAAGTACAAAACTCATTCATAAGGTAATAAGATTTTGTGTTTCTGTTAATGAAATTAGGTAGATATAATTAGATGTAATTAGATAATGTACCAGCTGATTAGATAATGTACCAGCTGAATGTTTACAGATGAGTGAAATTTTGATTCAACTATTCATATTTATGCATATTATGGTACATGCATGCACTCACTTACTTCCAAAATAAATCTTAGAGATTGAATTCACAAATATTTAATGCACAAATATTCTGTTTTTACAATCTCTTGGCTCTAGTTCACAACAAAATAAATTATTACTAGAACATTACAATTTTGTTTTGTAGTTAACATTATTAGTATGCACACATAATTTGTACTGAAACTGCCAAAGAGAATGATTCTTCACCAACAGTGCATATTTACAAATTAAATGTGATAATTTCTACACATATATGTGAGTACATTTTCTACAAGAATTTGTCATACAGAATTAGAACAGATATGCCAATTTATGTGAGTACATTTTCTACATGAATTTAATATGATAGAATGGCTACTTTACTGATATATGTATGCCATGTGTTATCTTTCATAGTTGACTTCTGTTTTGGACTCAATATAGTTCTAAGGTTATAAGAGCTATAAACACAGTATTGTAACCTCAACACAGAGGATGTTATTTATTGTACACATTACTTCTAATTGATTCATCTTGAATGCCATTATAGATTTCTAGTGCTTTTACAACATTGAGACTTTTCCCCATGGACTTTATGTAACTGCTATAGGAAAAAACACTGATTTTACTATGTTGTTGCATCTTGAATGCCATTATTGTTAACAAAGTAAATTTCATGTTATATCTTGAATGCCATTTTTTGATTAGTTGAAATATTTACGTAGACTTGATTTTTTCTTTATTATTTTTTGTAGAATGGATCCTAGTGTTTGTAGTGTGGATGAGAGCATTGATACTTCTACAGAAGCCACTTCTAAAAGACGACGAGTATCTTCTATATAGAATGATTTCGATTTCATACCATCAAGTCAGTATGATTTCGATGTGTTATGTTGGTGGAAGGACAATGAGTCAAAATATCCCATTCTTTCTGTAATGGCTAGAGATATTATGACAATTCCCATTACTATTGTTGCTTCAGAGTGTGCATTTAGCAATGTTTTCAGAAGCGGATCGGATATCGACTCGGACAGCCAACTGAGTCAGGAGTCAACTGGTTGGATCGGGTTGACTCGGAGTTTTTATCTTTTTTTTTTTTAAATATAATTATTTATAAAAAATTAAAAAATATGATAAATAAAGAATATATTCAAATAATCTATTAATTATCATAAATTAATATTAAAATAATAATTTTAAATTCAATAAAATTTGTAAATATAAAAATCAAATAACTGAAATTAAATAGAACCAATAACTAAAATTAGCATATTTTACTAATTTAAATCAAACCGATTATTTAAATAACCAAATAATATTGATTGAATTGTATTAGTTGAATTTTTGATCACTTATAATTTTATACATTTTTTTTAAAATGGACATTTTATAATTAATTTTGTTTAGGTATATCACGATTTATATGGTGGATATAATTTCTCATTTATCATTAATTATTAAACTTCTATTTCTTACCTTTGTTTCTTTTGCCATTAAAATTTTTTGGACAAATCAATTATTTTTTTGACTCTCAATATTTTAATAAATTTGTTACTCAGTTTTTTTTTTTGCTATATATATATATATATATATATATATATTCACAATGGAGAGTCAACAATAACATATCAATTGGACATGACATTAATTTAGGGTTTATTAGATTTTTTATAAAAAAAATAAAAAAAAATAAAAAAATTGAATTGAACCCGAGTCAATTCGGTTCAACCCGTCCCGGTCCAACCCGAGTCAATCCGGTTCAAACCGAGTTATTTGGATTTGAAGGTAAAATAAATGCACTTATTTATTTGAATATGTTTTGCGTAATATTATAATATTCTGACTAGGTATTTATTATTATTGCAGCTGAGGATGATTCTCAATATCACATGGAAAAAGATATTAAATTTTCAAAACAAAATCAAAGTGTAGAGTGATAATCAGTTAAAGTCGAAAAATACTTATTTTTTACTATTTGTATATACAATATTTTGTAAGACTAATTTTTTAAAATGAACAATTACTTGCTATTTGTATATCTATTTGTGTCAAATTATTTTATATTAGTCACTTGTTATTAAAAAAAATATTTTTTATTAAAAATGGATTAAAAGGGTCAAATCACATATCGGCCCGTTTGGGCCTAAAGCGGCCCATTTGGACCACCCAATCTATTTGGCCCAAATTATTTCATATTAGTCACTTTAATATCTTTTTATTATATCAAAAATTATTTTTTATTAAAAAAGGATTAAAAGGGTCAAATTACATTTCGGCCCATTTGGGCCTCAAGCAGCCCATTTGGGCCACTTAATCCGTTTGGACCAAAATCTGTCGTTTGGACTACCCGACTTATAAATTTTTTGTACATTCAAAAAATTTTTAGCCCATGGGTTAACCCAACCCGCCCAACCCATTTGGACATTTGGCCCATTTATGACCCATATTTTTTTGCCCATTTGTGACCCGCCCATTAATGACCCAACCCAAACCCGCCCAACCCGCCCAATTTGCCACCTCTAAATTAATATACATAAAATTCAGCATGCATAAAACATAAATAATAATAGTAATAATAAAATTAAACAAGAATAAAGATAATAATAATAATACTAATGATGGTAATAACTACAATAATAATAATAACACAATAATAACAAAGAATATGAACAATCAAATATAATAATACAACAATAATAATAACAATAATAATAAAAATAATATTGACATCAAAGAAGATGAACAATCCAATTAAATATGGAAGAATAAAATGAAAATAAAATAAGTCAGTTATACTAAAACATGTTAAATGATAATACTAATAATATATATGAACAAAAAATGATGACAATAATATGAACATGAACAATTAAATGAGAAGAAAGAAATAAGAAGTAAAAATATGAACAATTAAATAATAGATCTAAAAGAATTTACATGATAATTAATTACATAAAAACAAAATAAGAAGAAAATGATTGAACTAAAAGAATTTACATTTTAACTAAGTAATTGGAAACAAAAAAATGAAATTTAAATTTAAATTAAGAAATTGAGTTAAGAATGTTTACCTTTAAAATTTATCTTTAAGAAATGAAGGTAGATGATCTAATTTCTTGTCTTGATTTGTAAGAATAATAGTAAAAAATAAAATGTTAAAAAGGAATTTTTACTTAAGAATAAACAATTGATTTATTTGTCTTAAAATAAAAATTGTTGGATGAAAAGAAGAAAACTTCCAAGAATAAAATTATTATTTTTGCCTTGAGAATTAACTTGGAAAAATTCTTTAGAAACTTGAGAGACTTTGTTTTTGAGAGAAGAAAGAAGAAGAAAAATATTTTCTAAAGAAAAATCCCCCCTAATTCTCTCTCCAAAATCCTTTTTATTCCTCCCCAAAAATCAGATTTTTAATTAAAGAATTAAATTAAATTAACCCCAATAATCACTAACAACTGCAGAATTTCAAGGGGTAAGGATATAAAAAGTTCTAGCATTGAATTTAAATTAAATTAAGCAAAAAAAAATCAATTAAAAACACCAAAAAATGAGTAAAAACGAAAATCGGCAGCCAAAGGGGCAAGGGACGCCCCGTCGGAGCGCCCGACAAGCGTCCCCGCGCACGACGCCCAGCGTAGCGCACGCTTGGCGCTGCTGCGCTCGACGTTCGCCGACTTTTTTTTAAAAAAAAAAATTTATAAAACACAAAAAATTAAAAACTCACTTTTTTACCCCAAAAATTATTTTTAAAACATTTTAAAAATACATTTTTATTTATTCCTAACAAATCAAACGAAAAGGAAATTATCACTTCCGACTTTCATTCCTTTTGCCTATAAATCGGCATACTTAATTTAATCATTGGGTAATTCTGATCAAAGCTACTCGGGACCCGGTGTCTGCACCAACACTTCTCAATCATGCAACAACAAAATTCTCTATGAATATCAAGAAACCAATGTTATTTCCTCAAATATTAAAAGAAAATAAAATCTCAAGAAGGTTTAGGTAAAGACAGGACACAGATATATATAGGAGACACAGAGGGGGAACTACATTAATGGTCGGCGGGGCCTCGTTCCCTCGGATTTTTTTTCTTTAAATTCATCTTTGGAAAATACTCTTTGTTTTTTTTTGTATAACTCGGCCCCATAAATTTCTTAAACCCTTTATATATAATATTTGGTCCCTTATTCTTTCATATTGAGCCCATCCTTAAGGATACATATTCAAGCTTAGAGGCTATGGCATATTTAGATTCAGAGAGAGAGAGAGGGAGATGATGGGAATTTACCATTCGGATTCCCTTAAATTGTTGGTTCATGCTCAATAAATTTGTGTATTGCACACTCTGGCCCCTATTAGCTTTTAATGTCGTCACATCATCATAGTAAATGATAAAATGTGTTTAAAAATATTATTTTTAACAAGTACAAGGGTTAAATTCAGACAAACTAAAGTTGAGGGGCAATTTTACAAAATAGTATAAGTTGGAGGAGCATTTTGTATATTTAATCTTGCTTGACACTCTAACTTGCACAATTTTATCAGGGAAACCTTCACACATAGTTATGTCCATGTTTAATGCCTCAACTTATAAATTATATTAACGTAATATTATTCTGACAAGGCATAAAAGTGTCAAATGTGGTACTATTGTTTTTTTTTTTTGAAAGGAAAATTGTAATTTTATTAACTGTCAACACAAAACTCAGACATCAACAGCTCCTCTATACATGGAGGACAAACAGAAAAATCAAAAAGACCAGCATGATAATTGTTGTAAAAATAAGGACCGGATTAGAGAAAAACCGCAGCTAAAATAGAAATAATAAGGAACAAAAGATTTAACGAGGTTCAGCCAATATTGTTTACGTCCTCGGGACTAAGAATATTATTTCACTAAAACTAAAATGTGTAATAATACAAGAGAGAAGAAATGTACTTAACTAATTGACAAACTAAGCAATCAATGGATGATTAAACCTAAAACTAGAGGGCTATATTTATAGTTACAAAATCCCCTTCCCTTTTGCTAAAATCCCGATGTGGGATTCAAAGATTTTTTTTTTCTTTTTCTTTTGCCTACAAAAGTTGACTTCAACAATCTCCAATTTGAAAATTTGATTGAATATCAATCACATCTTCACACTATTCTTTCTCTCTTTATGTTGCTTACGTCTCCATCAGGCTGTATGAGGATCGACATCATAAAAACTTGTCAGTATTGATTGCTTTTGTCATGAAATCTGCTAAGTTATCTTAGATATGAATTTTCTACATATCTACTGTTCCCTGATAAGAGCTAAATTGAAGTATAATTATGTATTTATTTTGTGTGAGTTTATGTAATTAATCATGTAATTGTTTGTAAAATTTAATGTGATGTGTTAATTTATGATTATTTGTATTAGAGTGCATGTTTGTGTGTTTACTGTTATTTGTAGGTGAAAAATGAAGAAAAGAACAGATAAAGAAGGAGAGGGTCACGAGAAGAGGAGAAGATCACGTGTCACATAAGAGGTCACGCCGTGACCAGGAGTCACGTGACGTGACTTGCTGAGAAGAAAGAAGAGGAAGGAGGAAAAGAAGAGAAAGAAGCTGAGAAGAGACGAGTCACGCCATGAGCTAAGGTCACGCGACGTGACGAGAAGCCAGGAAAGAAAGGAAAGAAAGGAAAGAAAGGAAAGAGAAGAGAGAGGGGAGATGTCGCGAGACGTGAGCGCCAGTCACGCCACACACGCGAGAAGACACGCCATGATGGGGAGTCACGCTACGTGACTGGCCAGAGAGGGAAGAGATAGCGAAAGAAAGAAAGAAGGAAGAAAATGTGCAAGCGTGTTCTGTCGCGATCGCGGCAAGTGTTGCGATCGCGACAGAAATGACCGTTGGACGGTTTTGGGCCAAAATTCACATGAAAAGTCATCTTATTTCACCAAATTGTGCAACCATTCCCAAGAGACATCTTCAAGGGACATCAACTTTCAATCAACATCTATAAATATTAGTTTAACTGTAATTTTAAGGATGAATTTTTAGTTAAGTAATTTTTCTGTATTTTGCAAGATAGACTTTTCTTAGTTAAATTTTTATTTAGTTTTTATGATTTGAAGAAGAAGATAAAGGAGGAGAAAATCTATTTCAAGAGATTGGGAAAAAGGGTTGAAAGGCTTCTATCTTATTCTCTTATTTTTAATTCTTCTCCAATATTTCTATGAATATCATTTTAAGGAATTTGCATGTTTTTATTCTTTCTATTTCCATCTACTTTCATAGTCTTTCATTGCAGATTTTCTATTAGTATCTTTTGCTTGATCTTTACAAGTTAAAGTAATTCGAGAGTTTGCTTTATCTGACATCTAATAGAATTTCATTATTAAGATATATTTAAGAGATTGGTATATTGAGATAATTGCTATAGGTTAGTGTCTATTCTTAAAATATGTAATTAGAAACCTCTAATTCATTAATGAAAATTATGAGTTAGAATTTTAATTGTATGTTTTAGGCATTTTAATTCATATCGAGAGAGTGAGTTAAAAATTTATTCTAATTTGGCTTGCATGAAAGATGAATAAATGTAAACCAAAATGATGGACCAAATTCATTATGTTTAGTTCTTCATTCATATACTATTTATCTTCTTCTGATAAACATAAATTAGGTTTAAATTAAGTAGTTCTAATTCAACCATCAAATTTACTATCATTGTAAACAAGATTAAAATCAATTAGTAATAGTGTGTAAACACGTTACTCGTGGGATCGATATCTAAAGTACTATTGCGGTACACCGTATACTTGCGGTATGTTGCATCATTAGAAAATGCATAACAAGTTTTTGGCGCCGTTGCCGGGGAACGGTTGTTTGCCATTATAAAAATTGATTTATGATTTTGGATTACAATATTTTGTTTTGTTTTAATTTGTCTGTATGTTTAAATTAATTGTGTGTTTTATTTTTGGTTTTACAGGATTTTGAAAGTTCATGCCTAGTACAAGGAGTTCTTTAGAAGAGCTTGAGCCTTTAAATCCTGAAATTGAGAGGTTTTTATTGAGTAATCGGAAATCAAATAAAAAGAAGAACAAAAATAGGAGATCAATTATCATGGCTGAAGAAAATCCACCAAGATTGATGGACTTTGCCACACCTGCTTTGAGTGGTGCTCAACAAGGAGTGGTAAGACCAACGGTAAATGCCAATCAATTTGAAATTAAGCCTTCATTATTACAAATGATTCAAAATAGTATACAATTTTATGGTTTGGCAAATGAGGATCCAAATGCTCATTTGGCAAATTTTCTTGAGATTTGTGATACCTTTAAGATAAATGGGGTTTCGACTGATGCAATCAAGCTTAGGCTTTTTCCATTCACTTTGAAGGATAAAGCAAAAGCTTGGTTGAATTCCCTAACAAGAGGATCTATAACTACTTGGGACCAATTAGCTCAAGCATTTTTATCAAAATATTTTCCATTAGCCAAAACTGCAAAAATCATAAAGGATATTACTACATTTGTTCAAAATGAAAATGAATCATTATATGAGGCTTGGGAAAAATTCAAAGAATTGCAAAGGATGTGTCCACACCATAACTTACCAAGAGAATTGTTGATGCAAACATTCTATAATGGAGTAAATCCTACTACAAGAGGTACTATTGATGCTGCTGCTGGTGGATCTTTAATGAGAAAAACAATTGATGCAGCATATGAGCTTTTGGAAGAAATGGCAATGAACAACTGTATGTGGCCTCCTGAAAGAGTAAGAGAGTATAATAATTCTAATGTTAGGGGGATACATTCAGTAGATTCTATGGTTGCATTACAAGCTCAAGTTGAGGCTTTAACTCATAGAGTTAATAGCCTAGGCATGGGAGGTAATGTATCAAATGCTTGCAATGTGTGTGGTCAAAATGGGCATGTTAGTGGCAACTGCACTTTAGGTATAGCTAATAAAGAGCAAGTTAATTTTCTTCAAAGCCAAGGTCGTGGAAATCCTTATTCTAACACTTATAATGCTGGTTGAAGAAACCATCCTAACCTTTCATGGGGAAATAACTATAATAACCAAAATAGGGGAGTAGGATATCAACAACCACAAGATAGGTTTGGTGCTTTTGAAGGAAAACTTGATAAGTTTATTGAGGAAATTAATTATAAGATGAATTTTCAAGATGAAAGCCAAAATAAACTTGAAGAAAAATTTGACCAAATTGCTAAAAATCATGCTGCCACTATTCATAATCTTGAGGTTCAAATAGGCCAACTTGCTAATTCTTTACCTTCAAGAAATCTAGGATGCCTTCCAAGCAATACTGAGGAGAATCCTAGGGAGCATATTAAGCCATGATATATCTAGTTCTTTTATTTAGGTTACTTAGTTATTTTATTTTTATTTATGTTTTGTTCTTTGTTTTCAATTTGTTTATATATTTTTATTTTATAAGATTTTCATGCTACTAACACATTTGTTTTTATTTTACAGCTAATTTAGTAAGATTAGAGTTGTTCAATTATAAAAAATTTAATAACAAAATAATTAAAAAAAAAAAAAAAATTTGCAGACGTTGGCTTCTGTCGCGATCGCGGCAAGTATCGCGATCGCAACAGAAGGCATTGATCGCAACAGCAAGCGATTTTTGGCAGGGCTCACGACGTGATGAAGCTTCACGCGACGTGACGAGCTGAAGAGGGATTTCTCCCAGGTAAGTGAAGCGTCACGAGTCGTGACGTTGTCTCACGACGTGATGCGTGATTAGGTATGTTTTAAATTTTTTTTTTCTTTTCTTTTCTTTTATTTTCTTATTTCACTTTTCTATTATTTGGTTTTGTTTTGTTTTCTTTTCTAATTTATATGATTTAATTTTAATTACATTAACCTAATTTTACATTTAAGCATTAAAAACACAGAAAAAGGAGAATTAAAAGCGGGAATTTAAATTTTAAAACCCTAAACGTCGTGACCCTTCATTTTCTTCCCTTTCTATTTCATTTCAACTGGACAATTTTTTGTTCCCTCACGCTGGTCACGAGATACAGACCCTCATTAGAAATTTTTCTTCTTCATCTTTTCTTTCTTCTTCTTTTTCTTTCTTCCACAGAGACTTTCGAGATACCATCTCCTGTTTTCCTTTCGTTTTTTTTTTGTTCTCCATTTTAGCATTCTATTTCTCCTCTCTTTTCTTCAAGTAAAGCTTGACTTAGGGATTTCGGGTTTTGTATTCTATTTCCAGGGTTGTTAATGTATTTTCATTTCTTCTTTCCCCTAAACCCATTTAATTTCTGCATGTTCATGCATCACTACATCACATTTCGTTTATAGTTATTCTCTGTTTACATTCCTGTTTCGTTTATCTATTCTGTTTTCCTTTAGTGTATTTGGTTTTGTTAATTTCTTCATTTGTATTCAGATTTACTTCTCTTTAGTTTTCATTGTGTGTTTACCCCACATAATCAAATATGGTGAGAACAAAGAATCCCTCTGTTTCTCGGATTGAACAAGAAGGGCAGGAAGGTGAGGAAGTGAACATTGCTGCTCATTATGGTGTATTGTTTCCTATCTTCTCTGTAGACGAAGGCAGTAGGTATTTAACTCTTCGTGATAGGCATTTGATGCAATGTAAGTATTTTCCTGACTCTTTACTTAATCAAATTGGCATGCTAGAAGTAGTTACTGACATGTTAAGAGTATGTGGGTTGTTTAAATTTGCCTCTATGCATGAAGTTGTGCGTCCTGATTTAGTTTTAGAATTCTATACTACATTGAAAAAGAATGATGATAATGAGAATTGGTTAGATTTTAGGATGGCTGGTACACCTTATACTTTAACCTATTTTATGATGCATAGGATATTTAGATTTTCTCAAGCTGGTTTAACCGAGCCACCTCAATCTTTTAAGCCACATGAATTTTGGACATTTTTGACTGATTTGCAAACTCGTTATAGGGCTAGGGATGCTAAATCCATGTTTATTAAAGATTTAAGATATTGGATTTTGCATAGGATTTTAGCTTCTTTAGTTTTTAATAGGTCTGAATTCAATAGAGTTTCATATAACGAATTGTTTTTGATGTGGTGTGTACATAAACGCAAGGACGTATGTTGGCCTTTTTGGATAGTAAGTCAATTGTTGCAATGTGTACATAAGCATGATTCACCTTTAACATATGGGCATGTTATTTCTAGTATTGCAAATAATCTAAATGTAGATCTTGATGCCTATTATAGAGTTTTTCCTTGCCATTATTTTAATAAGACTATGTTAGTTCGTGGAGAAGTTGTTGGCAATAATTTTCAGGAAATTCCGGCACGTGCTCGATCATGTTGGAGGGATATTGCTGGAAATGCTGCGCCACAAGTTGAGGAAGAAGAAGAGGGTGAGGAGCAATCTAGTGGTGATGCTTCAATGCCTGAGGTTCCTACTGCACCTGAAGTTGGCTCATCTAGCCAAAATATGCCAGCAATTTTTGATCAAATTCTTAGCAATTACTTGCACCATATACAAGATCAGCAAACTGTTTTGGCTAGAAGGCAAAGGAGGTTAGAGTACAAGTTTGATCAATTCATCACCCAAGTTGGGTTTCGGGTTCCTTCACCTCCACCTTCACCATGATAGGGGAGTTTTCTTTATCTTCAATTCATTTATTTCTTTTTACTTGTTTTTGTGTGTCATTCCTTCACATTGAGGACAATGTTGGTTCTAAGTGTGGGGGAGTGACTGTGTTGTGTGTTGCGATGTTTGTGACTGTATTTGTGAGTTTATGTATGTATTATTTATGTCAATTGCATGATTGTTTTTGTTTGTGTGTTTTTATATTTCAATTAAGCTTTTAAGTAAGCTTTATTATGAAGCATTGTTTATTTGGTATATTGTATAGGTTGTTAAGTCTATTATCTTTTATGCTCATTTTTCTAAGTTTTTCAAAAAATTTTTTGGGATGTGTTTTAAGTTTTTCAAGTTATTTGGTTTTACTTATTTCAACATTATAGATTATTTAGTCTCTTTATCTACCATGTTTTTAAAGTTAGAATTTGCTCATTTTGTTTAAAATTTTAAGTTTCTAGTTGCCTATGGAAACTATAGCCATAATACTTGCCCTTATTTCTTTTCAATAATGGATGAGGACTTGAAAAAATAAAAAGAAAAGTTAAAAGTGGGATGGAGCATAAAATGCACCCACTCAAGTTATAAAAAGAAAAAATAGCAAGATCTACATGCAAAATTTCAAAAATATGGGATGGAGCGTAAAACGCACCCATATTAACTTCTCTTGCTATGCATGAAATTTAATGAAAAAAATATATATATCCATGTAAGAAAAAAAATATAAAAAAAAAAAGAGAGAGTCTAAAAATGACATGAGATTTGATTAAGGGTAAGTGAGCTTCAATTGTCTTAAAAGGTGACTAGCAATCTTTGATTTTCAACTTTTATGATCAATTTTCTCTCTTTGATTCATGTTTAGTTTTTGAGACTTTATATTCTTTATGTTGGAAGTAGTAAAGTTAGAAAACTTGTTGAATTTTTAATGCATAATTTGAATTTTAATTTACTGATATGTGTGAGTATTTGGGATAGTTGATTTTTGCAACTCTAGTGTATATGCTGAATGAACATTGCTTTGTAATTATGTTTACTGGCTATTGAATTTGCTTATTTGTTTTCTCTTGCTTGAGGACAAGCAAGGGTTAAGTGTGGGGGAATTTGATAAGAGCTAAATTGAAGTATAATTATGTATTTATTTTGTGTGAGTTTATGTAATTAATCATGTAATTGTTTGTAAAATTTAATGTGATGTGTTAATTTATGATTATTTGTATTAGAGTGCATGTTTGTGTGTTTACTGTTATTTGTAGGTGAAAAATGAAGAAAAGAACAGATAAAGAAGGAGAGGGTCACGAGAAGAGGAGAAGATCACGTGTCACATAAGAGGTCACGCCGTGACCAGGAGTCACGTGATGTGACTTGCTGAGAAGAAAGAAGAGGAAGGAGGAAAAGAAGAGAAAGAAGCTGAGAAGAGACGAGTCACGCCGTGAGCTAAGGTCACGCGACGTGACGAGAAGCCAGGAAAGAAAGGAAAGAGAAGAGAGAGGGGAGATGTCGCGAGACGTGAGCGCCAGTCACGGCACACACGCGAGAAGACAAGCCGTGATGGGGAGTCACGCGACGTGACTGGCCAGAGAGGGAAGAGATAGCGAAAGAAAGAAAGAAGGAAGAAAATGTGAAGCGTGTTCTGTCGCGATCGCGGCAAGTGTTGCGATCGCGACAGAAACGACCGTTGGACGGTTTTGGGCCAAAATTCACATGAAAAGTCATCTTATTTCACCAAATTGTGCAACCATTCCCAAGAGACATCTTCAAGGGACATCAACTTTCAATCAACATCTATAAATATTAGTTTAACTGTAATTTTAAGCATGAATTTTTAGTTAAGTAATTTTTCTGTATTTTGCAAGATAGACTTTTCTTAGTTAAATTTTTATTTAGTTTTTATGATTTGAAGAAGAAGATCAAGGAGGAGAAAATCTATTTCAAGAGATTGGGAAAAAGGGTTGAAAGGCTTCTATCTTATTCTCTTATTTTTAATTCTTCTCCAATATTTCTATGAATATCATTTTAAGGAATTTGCATGTTTTTATTCTTTCTATTTCCATCTACTTTCATAGTCTTTCATTGCAGATTTTCTATTAGTATCTTTTGCTTGATCTTTACAAGTTAAAGTAATTCGAGAGTTTGCTTTATCTGACATCTAATAGAATTTCATTATTAAGATATATTTAAGAGATTGGTATATTGAGATAATTGCTATAGGTTAGTGTCTATTCTTAAAATATGTAATTAGAAACCTCTAATTCATTAATGAAAATTGTGAGTTAGAATTTTAATTGTATGTTTTAGGCATTTTAATTCATATCGAGAGAGTGAGTTAAAAATTTATTCTAACTTGGCTTGCATGAAAGATGAATAAATGTAAATCAAAATGATGGATCAAATTCATTATGTTTAGTTCTTCATTCATATACTATTTATCTTCTTCTGATAAACATAAATTAGGTTTAAATTAAGTAGTTCTAATTCAACCATCAAATTTACTATCATTGTAAACAAGATTAAAATCAATTAGTAATAGTGTGTAAACACGTTCCTCGTGGGATCGATATTTAAAGTACTATTGCGGTACACCGTATACTTGCGGTATGCTGCATCATTAGAAAATGCATAACATTCCCTCTTCCACTTTCTCATGAACGAAGTGGTATTGCACCCTTTTGTGTTTGGTTTTCGAATGAAATGCTGGATTCCTTGCAAGATGCAAGGCACTCCGACTGTCACAAAACAAAGAAATTTTATCCTGTTTGTGCCCGAGTTCCTCAAATAGCATTTTCAACCATACTGCTTCTTTACTGGCTTGTGTAGTTGCTACATATTCTGCTTCTGTTGTTGATGTGGCCACAACTGATTGCAGTTTTGAAAACAGCTTACAGTTCCGCCAGCATGTTTAAACACATAACTTGTGGTAGATTTGCTTTTATCAAGATCACCTGCATAATCTGAATCAACATATCCGCTGACAATAAAGTCTGATCCTCCATAACACAATGCAACATCTGAGGTTCCCTTAATGTATCTTAGGATCCTCTTAACATAATTCCAATGCTCTCTACTAGGATTCGTCATGTATCGACTAACTACTCCCACTAAATGTGCAATATCTGGTCTTGTACATATCATAGCGAACATTAAACTTCCCACTGCTGATGCATATGGTACTCGAGACATCTCCATCCTCTCTTTTTCATTGCTAGGACTTATCTTTGAGGATAACTTGAAATTAACAAGAAGTGGGGTGGAAATTGGCTTATAATCTTGCATGTTGAAACGTCGCAAGATTTTCTTCAAATAATTCTTTTGAGAAAGCCAAATCTTCCTATTATTTCTGTCTCGGTGAATTTGCATCCCTAGAATCTTGTTTACTGGTCCCAAGTCCTTCATATCAAATTCCCTAGCCAACTGAGCCTTTAACTCCTTGATATGATCTTTGTTGGGGCCTGCTACCAATATGTCGTCTACATACAACAGCAAGATAATGACATCATTTTCACCAAACCTCTTGAAATATGCACAAGGGTCTGCATTTAGCCTGCTGTATCCAAGACTCATAATGAAAGAATCAAATCTCTTGTACCAACACCTTGGCACCTGTTTTAGATCGTATAGAGATTTGTTTAACTTGCAAACTAAGTTCTCCTTTCCTTTTTCTTCAAAACCTTCTGGTTGGAGCATGTAAATTTCTTCTTCAAGATCTTCATGAAGAAATGCAGTTTTCACATCTAACTGCTCAAGATGCAAGTCAGAATTTGCATATATTGCCAGGACTATTCGGATTGTAGTGAGACGAACCACAGGTGAGAAGATTTCATTAAAGTCCACTCCTTCTTTCTGAGCATATCCTTTTACCACCAATCTAGCACGACATCTCTTGACTTGATTATCACCATTTCGCTTAATTTTATAGACCCATTTATTGCCTATGGATTTTCTCCCTTGCGGTAGTGACACCAGTTCCCATGTCTTATTCTTATGAAGAGCTTCAATTTCCTCTTGCATTGCTGCCATCCACTGAGATACATCTGAATTGTTCATTGCTTCTTGGAGAGTTGATGGCTCCCCATCCTCAGTTAGAAGACAATATGCAATATTACCCTCCATAATATAATCTGAGTGCCAATTGGGCATCCTTCTTATGCCAGTTGATCGCCTATTATTTGAAACTTCAGTTTTGACTGGCTCTTCTTCCTCGTACTCTGGTGCAGCTTCAGAAGAATTACTGGTTTCTGATTCTCTTTCTACACATACTTTTGTAGTCTCAGACCTTTCTTCACTTTCTGCTTGCACTGGATCTTTATCTTCTACAAAGATAACTTCTCTGCTAACAATAACCTTGTGGGTAGTGGGATCCCACAGGCGATACCCCTTTACTCCTTCAGCATACCCCAAGAATATACATTTTCTGGATTTTGGATCCAGTTTTGTAGTTTCTTGGGCATTGAACATCACATAAGCAGGACTTTCAAATACATGAATGTTTGAATAATCCACCGGTTTTTCAGCCCACATCGCCATTGGTGTCTTACACTCAATTGCAGTTGATGGAGCTCGATTCACCACATAACAGGCAGTGTTGACTGCTTCCGCCCAAAATTTCTTATCTAAGCCATTAGTTCTCATCATTGCTCTTGTTCTTTCCAACAGAGTTCTGTTCATCCGCTCTGCCACTCCATTTTGTTGAGGAGTGTATGCCGTAGTGAATTGTCTTTTGATGCCTTCTTGTTTACAAAATTCATCAAATTCTTTACTGGTGTATTCTCCTCCATTATCTGTCCTCAAACACTTGATCTTTTGACCAGATTTAAGTTCCACTCGTGCTTTGTAAGTTTTGAGAACTAGAAACACATCTGTTTTCTTCTTGATAGGGAACACCCAACACCTCCTGGAGTAATCATTGATAAACGACACAAAATAGTTTTCTCCTCCTAGGGATGACACCAGTGCTTGCCATACATCAGAATGAACTAATTCCAGAATGGCCTTGCTTCTGAAATTTAATGTGTTGAACTTCAATCGATGCTGCTTGCTTACAATACAATGCTCACAAAAGGGTAGTGAGACCTTTGTGAGACCTGGAAGTAGATTTCTTGCTGCAAGAATTTTTATTCCTTGTTCAGACATGTGCCCAAGTTTCTTATGCCAAATCATTGCACATTTTTCACTTGGACTGGTCGTGGCAACAAATGCCTCTCCTTCTTGCAAAGTCTCTCCCATTATCATGTATAAATTTAGCTATCTTTTCTCCCTTCATAAGTGCAAGCGCTCCTCTTGATATCTTCAAGATCCCTTTCTCACCATTGAACTTGCACCCCAAATCATCCAATTGTCCTAAAGACAACAGATTTTTCTTTAGGCCTTCTACATGCCGTACATCTTAAATAGTATAAATTATATCATCATACATCTTCAGCTTAATAGTTCCAATGCCAACAATCTTCCAGGCATGATCATTGCAGCTGTACACAGATCCTCCAGAGATATGTTCATATTTATGGAACCATTCTCTTCGAGAAATCATGTGAAATGTAGCTCTTGAGTCAAGAACCCATATTTCAGCAATTCTTTTTCTGCCTTCATTAGTCGTTGCTGCTTCACAACATAGAACATCTCCACTATTGGAACAGCTTGCCACATTTCCTTGAGAATCAGAGCTTTTCTTTAAATTCTAACAATCTTTCTTCAAGTGACCCTTCTTGCCACAGTTGTAGCATTTAACATTCTTCTTACTTCTTGATTTTGATCTACCATGATTGTGACTCCCACTTGAGCCACGTTCTGTTGATCTTCTTCTCATCACCGTTAAGGCTTCCACATGCTGTGAACTTGCCTACCTGTCTTCCTTATTTTTGCGCAGATTTTCTTCTTCTAGAACAGCAGCTGCAACATCATCGAAGACTAGAGCATCCGTATTATTTGTTAAATTGATGATGAGTTGATCATACGAATCTGGTAAACTTTGGAGTAGAATCTCAGCACGTTCTACTGTCTCTATTTTATAACCCAAAGAAGTGAGTTGAGAAAATAAAGTATTCAAAGTATTGATGTGCTCCGTCACTGAAGTAGATTCCTCCATACGAAGAGTATAGAGTTTTCTTTTAAGGAAAATTTTGTTGTGGAGTGATTTGGCCTCGTATAATTTAGTGAGATGATCCCAGACCTCCTTTACCGTCTTCTTCTCTTCTATGCTTGACAACACCCCAACTGCTAAAAGCAGATGAAGATTTGCCATAGCATTTCCATCCATCTCGTTCCATTTATTATCATCTGTGAAATAAGCCGGCCTTTGACTTATAGCCTCTAGGCAATTATCTTTTCTCAAGATAGCCTTCATCTTCAATTTTCACAGTGAGAAATTACTCCCGTTGAATTTCTTGATCTCATATTTTGTTGCCATTGCTTTTATCATGAACTTTTCTTCTCAAAAATCAGCTCCCACTATTTTATGTGAATAGTAACCGTATACGTGAATAGTAACCGTATAGATGAACAGTGACCGTATACGTGAACAATATCATATACGTGAACAATATCCAAGGAAAAGTCTTTTATGATGTGGAAGATCAGCCTATGCTGCAACCACAGAGCATATTAAGACAAAATCTCGGCTCTGATACCACTTGTTATAAAAATAAGGACCGAATTAGAGCAAAACTGCAGCTAAAATAGAAATAATAAGGAACAAAAGATTTAACGAGGTTCGGCCAATATTGCTTACGTACTCGGGACTAAGAATATTATTTCACTAAAACTGAAATATGAAATAATATAAAAGAGAAAAAATATATCTAACTAATTGACAAGCTAAGCAATCAAGGGATGATTAAACCTAAAACTAGGAGGCTATATTTATAGTTATAAAATCCCCTTCTCTTTTGCTAAAATCCCGACGTGGGATTCAAAGATTTTTTTTTCTTTTTCTTTTGCCTACAAAAGTTGACTTCAACAATAATAAGAAGCCCGAGCAAGCTTATGAGCTATCTTATTTGCTTGTCTTTTAACAAAACTAACAGAGTACTTTCTACCCTGTTCTAGGAAAGCCAAACAGTCTTGAATGAGGAGGCCAAATTCAATCGAAAGATGAACCCGGTTCTTGCAAGCATCAACCACCACCGGTACATCAAGTTCAAAAATAACATTTGAAAAATTATGTCTTAACATCCACTGGAGACTTCTCTCAGACCCCACGCCTCTGCTTCCGCTGATGCTAGAATACCATTTCGAGTTGCAGAGAAACCAGCCATGAAATCACCTCGATGATTCCTTAAAATACTCCATACCTGTCTTACCCTCAGCTGCAAAAACAACAACATCTATGTTGCATTTTAAACAACCAGACGCTGGAGGGTAACATTGAATCGTCGAAGCAGCTGCACCTGAACTCACATGAGCCCTATGTGGTACTATTGCTCTTGGCTTGTTTTATCTGTGTTGGTGTTGGTTTTACGTTAATTCTCATTAGTTTGTATTTATTTTTATGTCTGGTAGTATTTGTGCTTATATTAGTATTTTTTAGGTGCTTTAAGGTGTTTTGGAACTTCTTTTAGAGCTGGAGCTTAAAACCAAAATGAAAATTCAATTTTTTGAAATCCAAACATGGCATAGCTGTGTTGTCTTTTATACACACAGACATGTGGGCACTTGACCAACACCTGAAGAAGGGATGCATTTGTAAAATTGAAGGTCAATGTGTCCGGAAGAGGACACAGCTGTGTGCATACACATGGCACTCTTCGTAGTCAAAGTCATATTTTTACAAGCAACGCAATCGAGCCAAGTTGTTTAGAAGACCACACGACTATGTGGTAAAAGTGGCACGGACGAGTGGACTTGCCAGATCTATTTTTAAGTCGTGTTTTTCTTTATTTGAAAGGGTTCTTAGAGGTTCTTTTGAGTTTTTTCCAACTCTCTTTAGGTTTGTAGGGTTCTTTTAAAGCAAAATGAGAGAGTTGTTTCAGGAAAACATTCTCTACAATCAGAAACACTAAAAATATGTAGAAATTAATTTTTACATTTGAATTTAGCTTTTAATTAGTTCAAGATTTTTGTTCATCAATTTGGGAAAGACCAAAGGAAGAAGAAATGATTTCCAGATTTTGTATCTTTTCTTCTCATCAATGTTGTAAAATAAGGACTGGATTAGAGCAAAACCGCAGCTAATATAGAAATAATAAGGAACAAAAGATTTAACGAGGTTCGGCCAATATTGCCTACGTTCTCGGGACTAACAATATTATTTCACTAAAACTGAATTGTAAAATAATATAAGAGAGAGAAAAATATGCTTAACTAATTGACAAGCTAAGCAAACAAGGGATAATTTAAACCTAAAACTAAGGCTATATTTATAGTTACAAAATCTCCTTCCATTTTGCTAAAATCCCGATGTGGGATTCAAAGAAATTTTTTTTTTCTTCTTAGCCGTAATTCTTGACTTCCCTTTTTTTTTTCTTTCCTAGCCTACAAAGTGGACTAACAATCTCCCACTTGAAGATTTGATTGAGCATCAATCACATCTTCACATTATTCTTTCTCTCTTGCCAATTCCGTTGCTTGTGTATCTGTCAGGCCACTGGAAGATCGATACCAAATAAACTTATCAGTATTAACTGGTTTTGTCATAAAATCTGCTATATTATCTGTAGTATGAATTTTCTGCATATCCACGGTTCCTTCTTCCACTTTCTCACGAACGAAGTGATACTGAACCCGAATGTGTTTTGTCCTGAAATGAAATGCTGGATTCTTTGCAAGATGCAAAGCACTCTGACTGTCACAAAATAGAGAAATATTCTCCCTTTTATGCCCGAGTTCCTCCAATAACAATTTCAACCATACAACTTCTTTACTGGCTTGTGCAGCTGCCATATATTCTGCTTCTGTTGTTGACGTAGCTACAACTGATTGCAGTTTTGAAACCCAGCTTACAGCTCCGCCAGCAAGTGTAAACACATATCTTGTAGTGGATTTGCTTTTATCCAAATCTCCAGCATAATCTGAGTCAACATATCCTCTGACAATAAAGTCTGATCCTCCATAACACAATGCAACATCTACGGTCCCTTTAATGTATCTAAGGACCCTTTTTACTGCGTTCCAATGCACTCCACCAGGATTTGCCATGTATCGACTAACTACTCCCACTACATGTGCAATGTCCGGTCTTGTACATATCATAGCGAACATTAAACTCCCCACTGCTGATGCATACAGTACTCGAGACATCTCCATCCTCTCTTCTTCATTGCTAGGACTCATCTTTGAGGATAACTTGAAATTAACAGGAAGTGGGGTAGAAATTGGCTTACAATCTTGCATGTTGAAACGTCGCAAGATTTTCTTCAAATAATTCTTTTGAGAAAGCCAAATCTTCCTATTATTTCTGTCTCGGTGAATTTGCACCCCTAGAATCTTGTTTGCTGGTCCCAAGTCCTTCATATCAAATTCCCTAGCCAATTGAGCCTTTAACTCTTTGATGCGATCTTTGTTGGGGCCTGCTACCAATATATCGTCTACATACAACAGCAAGGTAATGACATAATTTTCACCAAACCTCTTGAAATATGCACAAGGGTCTGCATTTAGCCTGCTGTATCCAAGGCTCATAATGAAAGAATCAAAGCTCTTGTACCAACACCTTGGCGCCTGTTTTAGACCGTACAGAGATTTGTTCAACCTGCAAACTAAGTTCTCCTTTCCTTTTTCTTCAAAACCTTCTAGTTGGAGCATGTAAATTTCTTCTTCAAGATCTCCATGAAGAAATGCAGTTTTCACATCTAACTGCTCAAGATGCAAGTCAGAATTTGCACATATTGCCAGGACTACTCGAATTGTAGTGAGACGAACCACAGGTGAGAAGATTTCATTAAAGTCCACCCCTTCTTTCTGAGCATATCCTTTTACCACCAATCTAGCATGATATCTCTCAACTTGATTATCACCATTCCGCTTGATTTTATAGACCCATTTATTGCCTATGGGTTTTCTCCCTTGCGGTAGTGACACCAGTTCTCATGTCTTATTCTTATGAAGAGCTTCAATTTCCTCTTGCATTGCTGCCATCCACTGAGATACATCTGAACTGTTCATTGCTTCTTGGAGAGTTGATGGCTCCCCGTCCTCAGTTAGAAGACAATATGCAATATTACCCTCCATAATATAATCTGAGTGCCAATTGGGCGACCTTCTTGTGCGAGTTGATCGCCTATTATTTGAGACTTCAGTTTCGACTGGCTCTTCTTCCTCGTACTCTGGTGTAGCTTCAGAAGAATTACTGGTTTCTGATTCTCTTTCTACACATACTTTTGTAGTCTCAGACTTTTCTTCCCTTTCTGCTTGCACTGGATCTTTATCTTCTACAAAAATAACTTCTCTGCTGACAACAACCTTGTGGGTAGTGGGATCCCACAGATGATACGCCTTTACTCCTTCAGCATACCCCAATAATATACATTTTCTGGATTTTGGATCCAGTTTTGTAGTTTCTTGGGCATTAAACATCACATAAGCAGGACTTCCAAATACATGAAGGTTTGAATAATCCACCGATTTTCCAGCCCACATCTCCATTGGCGTCTTACACTCAATTGCAGTTGATGGAGCTCGATTCACCATATAACAGGTAGTATTAACTGCTTTCGCCCAGAATTTTTTTATCTAAGCCTACAGTTCTCATCATTGCTCTTGTTCTTTCCAACAGAGTTCTGTTCATCTGCTCTGCCACTCCATTTTGTTGAGGAGTGTATGCCGTAGTGAATTGTCTTTTGATGCCTTCTTGTTTACAAAATTCATCAAATTCTTTACTGGCGTATTCTCCTCCATTATCTGTCCTCAAACACTTGATCTTTTGACCAGATTCAAGTTCCACTCGCGCTTTGTAAGTTTTGAAAACTGGAAACACATACGCTTTCTTCTTGATAGGGAACACCCAACACCTCCTAGAGTAATCATCGATAAACGACACAAAGTAGTTTACTCCTCCTAAAGATGACACAGGTGCTTGCCATACATCAGAATGAACTAATTCCAGAATGGCTTTACTTCTGAAATTTGATGTGTTGAACTTCAATCGATGCTGCTTGCTTACAATACAATGCTTACAAAAGGGTAATGACACCTTTGTGAGACCTGAAAGTAGACTTCTTTCTGCAAGAATCTTTATTCCTTGTTCGGACATATGCCCAAGTTTCTTGTGCCAAGTCATTGCACGTTTTTCACTTGGACTGATTGTGGCAACAAATGCCTCTCCTTCTTGCAAAGTCTCTCCCATTATCATGTATAAATTTGCAGCTATCTTTTCTCCCTTCATAAGTACAAGCGCTCCTCTTGATATCTTCAAGATTCCTTTCTCACCATTGAACTTGCACCCCAAATTATCAAATTGTCCTAAAGACAACAGATTCTTCTTTAGGCCCTCCACATGCCGTATGTCTTGAATAGTACAAATTGTACCATCATACATCTTCAGCTTAATAGTTCCAATGCCAACAATCTTCAAGGCATGATCATTGCAGCTGTACACAGATCCTCCAGAGATAGGTTCATATTTATAGAACCATTCTCTTCGAGAAGTCATGTGAATTGTAGCTCCTGAGTCAAGAACCCATATTTCAGCAAATCTTTTTCTGCCTTCATTAGTCGTTGCTGCTTCACAACATAGAGCATCTCCGCTATTGGAACAGCTTGCCACATTTCCTTGAGAATCAGAGCTTTTCTTTAAACTCCAGCAATCCTTCTTCAAGTGACCCTTCTTGCCACAATTGTAGCATTTAACATTCTTCTTACTTCTTGATTTTGATCTACCATGATTATGACCCCCACTTGAGCCACGTTCCGTTGATCTTCCTCTCATTACCGTCAAGGCTTCCACATGCTGTGAACTTGCCTGCCTGTCTTCCTTATTTTTGCGCCGATTTTCTTCTTCTAGAACAGCAGCTGCAACATCATCAAAGACTAGAGCATCCGTATTATTTGTTAAATTGATGATGAGTTGATCATACGAATCTGGTAAACTTTGAAGTAGAATCTCAGTACGTTCTACTGGCTCTATTTTATAACCCAAAAAAGTGAGTTGAGAAAATAGAGTATTCAAAGTATTGATGTGCTCCGTCACTGAAGTGAATTCCTCCATACGAAGAGTATAGATTTTTCTTTTAAGGAAAATTTTGTTGTGGAGTGATTTGGCCTCGTACAATTTAGTGAGATGATCCCAGACTTCCTTTGCCGTCTTCTTCTCTTCTATGCTTGACAACACCCCATCTGTTAATGCCAGATGAAGATTTGCCATAGCATTTCCATCAATCTCGTTCCACTTATTATCATCTGTGAAATCAGCCGGCTTTTGACTTATAACCACTAGACAATTATCTTTTCTCAAGATAGCCTTCATCTTTAATTTCCACAGTGAGAAATTACTCCCGTTGAATTTCTCGATCTCATATTTTGCCGCCATTACTTCTATCACGAACTTCTCTACTCAAAAATCAGCTCCCACTATTTTACGTGAATAGTAACCATATACGTGAATAGTAACCGTATAGTTAAATAGTGACCGTATGCGTGAACAGTATCCAAGAAAAAATCTTTTCTGATGTGGAAGATCAGGCTATACTGCAACCACAGAGTATACTAAGACAGAACCTTGGCTCTGATACCACTTGTTGTAAAATAAGGACCGGATTAGAGCAAAACCGCAGCTAAAATAGAAATAATAAGGAACAAAAGATTTAACGAGGTTCGGCCAATATTGCCTACGTTTTCGGGACTAACAATATTATTTCACTAAAACTGAATTGTGAAATAATACAAGAGAGAGAAAAATATGCTTAACTAATTGACAAGCTAAGTAAATAAGGGATGATTTAAACCTAAAACTAAGGCTATATTTATAGTTACAAAATCTCCTTCCATTTTGCTAAAATCCCGATGTGGGATTCAAAGAAATTTTTTTTTTCTTCTTAGCCGTAATTCTTGACTTCCTTTTTTTTTTCTTTTTCTTTCCTAGCCTACAAAGTGGACTAACAATCAAAAGTTGTAACATGTTGTTAATTCTAAATCTCTTTTTGTTATTAACTGTTATTATGGATGTTTGACATCTATTTATATAATTTTAGTTGGTTCAAATTTTTTTACCTCTATACTTATGCATTTGAATGATTTTCTATATGGATTTATTGCTTAACTATTTACAATAAAGGGTGCTTATGTCTCAATATTTTTAAAATCGGGCCGGACGTCGACTCAACCTACCAACTGGTCAAGAGTTAACTGTTTCGATCGGATTGACTCGGAGTTTTTATCTTTTTTTTTTAATATAATTATTAATAAAAAATTAAAAATATAGTATATAAAAAATATATTTAAACAACCTATTAATTATTACATATCTATTAATCATTTTTTATTTATTTTATTACGTTTTTAGTAATAATAGTAAAAACTTAACCACAACAATTGAATTTTTTGTTAAATATTTGAATTTATAAGAAAAATGTAATTTTAAATTTATAAGTTTTTTAATTTTAATTTTAATTGTAAAATTTATTTTTATGATGTTAACTATATATTTTTATGATTATCATGTTTATATTCATTTTTTTTCAATATTCCGTTACATTTAAATTATTTACTTATTAAATATCTAAAAAAATATAAAATAAAAATATAGTGAAAATAATTTCACATAATATTCAATTTTATCGAGTTTAATATTAATATAAATTAATTTTGTCATCAAATATAAATTTTTAATCGAACAATATTTAACAACTATTAACCTGAATTATAAAAATATATTTTCTAAAAATATAATTTAGAATTTATTTGATTTTTCCCAGTTCAACCTGGTTTTTTCATTGTACAATCCGATTTTTTGTCTGTTCTTGTTTTCGCTTTGAATCGAACCGATTCTCTATCCGGTTCTTGGTTGAACCGACTTGTCCGATTTTCAAAACAATGCTTATGTCCGCATGGACTTTAAGGCTATAGCTACAAATTTGCACTTTAGTCCTTGAAAACTCTCCTTTTTGGCCCTTTTTCCCATAAAAAGTTGGTTTGAAGCCCTCAAAAGTCATTTTAACCTTCAAAAACTTACAGATTGATTACCATTTTGACCATTGAATGACTCACAAAGTGGTCATTATCTTAGAAAATCACCACTTTGGAACTTTTTGCCCCGAAAAGGCCATTTTGATTCTTATTAAAAACTACCAAATAGGTAATTTTCTTAGAAAATTTACCATTTTGGTCCTTTTTGCTCAAAATATCATTTTAAACATGCATTAATTAGAAGACTCCTAATTGGGCCTTTCTTGCTTAAAAACATTTTGAAACACCTTTAAGCACCTTTCTTGATTATTGAACTCTGAAACTGTCTCAGGGCCTCTTTAGCAAATCCCAAACCAAGCCCAACTTCTTCAGATGTCATCACCATTAAAAGATCCTCTGAACCAGGACGCCTAAAACTACAGTATCTACATGCACCATAAACAATATAATAGGGATTCACTACAAAAACTCCAACATTTTAAGACAAGACTGAATGTTTTTTAAATTCTCAAATTAAACCGAACCGGGTCCTACCTTGCCGCAGGAGTTGTTCTAGAAAATTATTTTATTATTTATATATGAGTTATTATTATTATTATTATTATTATTGAGTGAGTCGGATTTGAGTTGGATTATATAATATGCTGCACCCTTACCATCTTTACACTTGAGTTCCTATTCTTGGTTTTTCCAATCATTTCAGTCTATGGAAACTCTATGTTTCCTTTTAGCAATCTTACCAACTCCCATTCACCTCAAACTCCATTGAAGATGAACTCTCGATCCTTCTCTTCTTCTTCCTCATGGGTTCATGCAAATTCCTCCAAATCCACCCAAGATGGTAAAGTTTCTCTTGATCAGACTCCTTCCTATCATTTTCTTGAACCACCAGCACCATTTTCACCTCTCTTTTCTTCACCATTTACTGATGAACAAGATCTCATTGACCTGAGCAAGGAAAAGGGTTTATCTTTACAAAATGGGTGGATGGATATTGCAAAACCTGTGAGAATTCCTCCTCCAATTTCTTGTTTGAAATTATTTAAGGCAGGTAAGCCTTTTACTTATTATTCTTCTTGCAATGAAGATGCTGTTGAGGAGATCAAGATCCCTAACCGTGACTTCTTTCGAGCTAATAGACAAGACGGCCGGTTGAAGCTTTATTTTGATGCCTCAGATGATGAATTACTTGAAATGGAACAAGAGCAACAAAAACAAAATTAGCATCTGCTTTCCCATCTTTAATCCATCCTTATCCGAAAATTCACTGTTCCAATAACTAGTCCGGGTTCGTACTGCGCAAACCTACAAAGGCAAACAAAATACTTTCTTTTAAGTATTTAAAAATGCTTCGTACCAAGACTCGAATTCTAGGTATTTTTATTCATAGTTTTTAAGTTCATGAACTGTAGGTTGTTTCTTGAGCAGCAACTTTTGTGTTTGTTTGTTTTTGTGAATGAGTGTACGTGTCCTCGGTGACTTTGCTTGTTTTTGTTTAAAATTGGCAAAAGAAGTTGCCAAGTTAGAATGGTTATCTTCATTTCATATCCTTTCCTTTTAACTTCAAAATTCTCTGATGCTAATTGTGGTAATGGGGACACTATTTTAGAGTTCACATGTATGTGTTGATTAAAGGACATAATTTCTTTATCTCATTTTCTGTCTGATTATTATTGAAGAGGCATGGAGGAAACCAAGAAACCTGATAAGAATTACTCATTCCATCACCCACATATCCTTCATAAATTACTCTACATAACGACAATATTAGGCGTAGTTCATTTCTAATTATTATCGTGTTTGAATATGTGAAAACTTACAGTTGAAATGAACTTGAAATAAAACTTCGCACGCAATATTTAACATTTTGATTTCATTTCTAATAATTATCGTGTTTGAATACGCAAAAACCTACCGGTGAAATGAACTTAATTGATATAAAACTTTTTTTTTTCCTTCTTATTTTTCCAGATAAAAGCAAAAAGTTCACTTTTATAAGAACGTTAGGTGTATGGAGTTATTACAATATTTTTCAAATTTCAATCTTCTTTCCTTTTAAATAATCATGTTCGAATTGAATACTACTTATAAATGAACACTCACTATGCATTATATATACATCTCTACGTCGAAAAAATTTGACTATTTTGTCAACCGATCAAAGTTGTATACCGTACATATATGGCAATTTATTAGTTAATACCCGATCAATTATAACTAATTGATTAATACTTTTATTAACTGTTCATGTTAGTCGTTACCGTTTTAACTTTTAACAAATTTCCTTATAAAAAACAAACTTCTTCTATTATACTCAATTCGATAATTTTCAGTTATTCACACAAATAATCCTTTTATTAATTTTTAGTTATATAATTCCACTATATTGATTTTTTTTTTTTTGTGTATATATAAGGGTAAAATAAAAAATGCATAATTAATACTTCTTGAATTATCACAGTAAGTGAAACAAAAAATAAATAAAAAATTGTACCGGTGAGTGGAATAGAGGGAGTAGTTAGTTTCATATCGTTAATTGTCTATTAATTTTTTTAGAATAAGTCGCGAATATATATATATATATATATATATATATATATGATTTTGATTTTTTCTTTTATTGCATTGAGTTAAGTATTATTTTATCATATAATTATTTAGATTTGAATCTTATTACTTCAACAAGAAACTCGGTTAGAAGTTTCACTTGATAAGTAAAAACTGACCAATAATTTTATTCTCAAAAGAAGAAAACTAATTAATAATTTAATTGGTTAACAGTATTAATAATATTGAAATCATGTGTGGACAAAACTATTAATCCACTTTGCCAACAAATAATTTATGCAGTCGCTGTTCCCTTAATTCTAACCTAAATTATTGTAGTTTCCAAGTGATACAATATATAAATGATACTTTCTCTTTAGGGTTATACGTATACATTAAAAATCAATTATTTGACAATAAAGATTAGGGTTAAATTTTAATATCCCTGAACCTAGAATTTTGTTTTTATTTTAGCCACCAAACTAAAAATTCGATCAAATTGATTCTAATCTTTTTGAATTTTTAAAATTCGAATATCCATCGAATTTAAAAAATTTAGGAAATTGAAATCGATTTTTTCGGTGTTTTAATTTAGGGCTGAAAGTGGTTTTTAGCGATCAATCCTAAGATGATTATCTCTGAAACAATAAAAAATAGATCATTGAGGTTAAAAGAATATCCAATGAATGCATTCGGCAATACCTAATTTGAAACTGCACTAAATAAAAATATTGGACAGAGTTAAAAAAACATGTGATCATAACCTTTCCACGTCACTCACAAGTGTGTATGTTGACTGTGGCAGTGAATAATCCAAAAATTTTCGTAACACGTAATACACGCAGTAGTTTAATAAGTTAAGAGTTCGTTTCGTGTCATTAGCATCTCAGAAGCTAGACCAATAATTGTGTCTAATCTTAACAATTTCAGTGCACTTATGATGAGGTTTTTTTGATTTTGCCCACAAAAACTTGAATATTTAATTTTATTTTTATTCCTAAACTGAGGTGACAGACTATAGTACATGAAGTTAAGCCACATATATAGCCAAATCCCATCACAATTCGCCATTTGATGACCACCACAAACTCTAATATAATCAACCTTTCTAGGATTATTTCTACTCTTTCACACCTCCACACATTCAATAAGCTCTAATAACCTTCAAATCTCCACCTCTATCTAAGAATTATTACCCAATTTTGTGGTTAACTTAATTGAGTACATTAACTAATTGCAAATCTATATACCGATACCTGTATTTATATCTATATAAAGTTGAATTCTAAAAAGAAATTGAAAAAAAAAAGTTTAATGTGAACTGAATCGATCGCCAAAAATTAAATTTTATTGCTACAATTATTTAAAAATCGATTTTTACTCTTCAATGATCGATTCTCATCGATTGTTAAAAGCCATTATCAATACAAAAGTAACAATTAAAAAATGAGTCGATTACCGATTAGATATTCGGTCATTATCATTTGCTATTGGCTCTAATATTTTTACTAATTTCTTAATAAAAAAAATAACAATCGATTGTTCAAGCGAAATTAGCTATCAATTGTCAAATTCATCGCTAATTTTTGATCATCAAATCATGATCCATTTGTGTGATTGCTTAGTTCAGTCGCCGAACAATGATTTTCTATAGTGTTACTGAATATCATTAATTATATTAATTATTTTTGTAGATGAAAGGCTTTTAATTTATTGACTTTATGGGTTCATGACTTTGTCTCTTACTTTTCTCATATGTCTCACCCTCTAATCAGAGCAAAAACTCTTGAAGTTTTATTGTTTTATTTCAAACGCTCTTTGTTCATTGCCGTCCCTACTTCCAATTCCTCTCTCTTATTATATATTTTTTTTTCTTTTTTTTGCTAATTTATATAGGCTTAATATATTAAAAGCTCCTGTACTTGTATTTAATTTCAATAATATCTAACTTTTTCATTCATCATTCTAATTTTAAAAAATCATAATAATTTACAATCTCAAAAGCAAAGCACAGATAACTGATTTCAGTGAAACTCACGCGTTGATATGTAAAGAGACCAATGATTGACATGTGGCAGATTGAAGGGAAAAGGGATAAATTTCCCGTGTTCTTTTCCATTTGATCCACCTGCTACCGCCACCCACCCCTGAAATCCACCGCCGGCGCCACCACCTGCCTCTCTCTCTCTCCCAATCTCGCTCTCTGTCTCAATCTCGCTCTTTCTCTCTCTCTCGATCTCACTCTCCCTCACTCGGTTTTGTGCCATCAGCCAGGTATGTGTTTTTCTTGAGTTGTATGTTGATTTTTCAATTAGTGTATTCTTCTGTGCATTCTTGACGTGGGTGTTAATTTCTTACATCAAGTGATCTTTTAGGGTTTTAGCGTCCTTTTGAACATTAGAATGCAAATTCATGTATTATTTTTTGTGGTTTGGCTTTCTGTTTGCATAATACTCAAATCCCTATTGTGGCACGGATTTTTACTTGTTTTTTTCACTTATCTTAGGATCTTGTTAGTTGGTTTTGAAACTTGGCTAGTGAAGTTATGAGATATATATCATATTTTAAATTATACTCTTTTGTTCATTCCTCATTAATTATTCATTCATTTTTTGGATTTATATAGTATTGATGGATCTAGAGACAGAGAACTGAATAGCTGCAATGCTTCTGAAAGAAGCAGCAGAATTGAGCGACAAGCTGAGAAAGAGGGAGTGCATGCTTATCTTCAGAAGCCTAATGTAAGGGGTAGGCTAAATTCACGGTTTCTCACTGCAATTGTTCTTGGTGTGCAGCGAGGTTAGTATTCTGTCTTATATGTTCTTGCATTACTACTTGGTTGATTTAATAACTAAATTCCATTATTTGAGCTAGTCAAGTGGGTGTTTGCCTTCTGTGTATTTTAATTCATAAAGGCTCACTATGCATGGGTGGAGGAATTATATTGTTTATTCATTTCCTTCTATCATGATTTGGGTTGTTAGTTAGTTAATATTCTTAATTGAAGACTGACGAATTACAAATTGGGAGGTTGTTATTCTAATCCATTATAATTGTGCTCCAATTATCATGGACTTAAATAATGTGAAAGCATCTTGTATTGCTATTTGGAACCTGAATTAAAAGAGCTATAAACTGGGGTATGAATTTTTTTTACTATAGATCCACATATATGATGGGTCGCATATTATGAAAATTATAAAGGCATGATTTCTCTTGCAAATTGCATCATTTTTATTCTGTTCTTTTTCTTCAGTAGGTACTCAGAATTAAACTCCTTTTGCCCTTTGTACTTCAATGCATATGCATATTCATATTTTTATTTATTATTGTTGTTGTTTATTTAATTTAATTTTACATAGTATTTTACATAGAATCCTTTTAAGCCCTTAATGTTGTGCTTGTTCGTCGAAGCAGGGCTTTAACATGCATGCTATTTCATTTTCTATTCCTCGAAGTAGAGCTTTAACATGCATCCTATTTCATTTTCTGTTCCTTGAATGGTACTGTTAGCCTATGAAATGGGCAATGAGGCTTAGGGTAGCTCTGTATTTGGCATAAGCTCTGGAGTACTGTATTGCATTTTGAGTTATTGGGGAATAGAACAAGGGATTTTGTGTTCTTATTTTAAAAAATGCACTTTTGCTATTGTAGGCTGGAAATAAGGAAGACTTTTGCACTTTTTTTTTATTGTCAATAATCATCATATGTCGGTAAGTAATACTTCTATTGGTAGAATATGTGGTGTTAAACTTCATATATCGTGCATAAATCAGATGCTGCTATTCAGGTTTATCCTACTTATGTCATCAAGCATGCTGTGGTTGTTAAAAATATATTAAAAAAATTCAATAATAAAACTTACCGATCCGTTGGTAAATTTTAAAATGATGAATTATCTGACCAGTTGCGACATTAAATTAGCGACGAAAATTTTTCATTTGCCGATGGAAAGTTCACGTCGCTAAATTTGAAGAGGTTATTTGTGCCTATCTCACGCTATCTTCTAACGTGAAACTCTCTAGACTTAGGTGGTAAATTATAACCAACATCATTTAGTTAGGTGGTTAATTTTTATACTTTTCATAGTTCGGATGGTGAATTAAAAATTTAAAAAGTTTAGGTATTAATATTGAAATTAAATACAAGTACCGGAAGCTTTTAATATATTAAGCCTTAACATACAATTTTATTTTCTTTATCCTAAAATTATTTAACGAAGATATTTACTGATAAGATCATAATCCTCATCTTTAAATTCCATAATAACCTTATAATCATTTATTTTGCTAATCAATTTTCCAAAATTCCATGATAATAGCTTTTATTTTGTTTTGTGAAAACTCTTATTTTCATTTTCCTTAAAATATTGCCAAATAATTTTTATTTTTAGTTTATTTGTATCTATCATTCTAATTCATAGAAGATACAAATAAAGATGCTTATAAAATTTTAAAACAAAAACTTTCAAATTAAAAATAAAATTTTGTTTCAATGCATCTTACGAGGAGTCTAAAATTTTGGGGAATTACATGTTACCTCAATATAGAATTTGAAGGTTGCTTTTGCTTGGTCGTTGAGCTTTCTACTTCCTTTATGCACCTTGTTAAAGTCTAATATAGCTGCAATACAGCAATACAACTGTAGATTTAGCATAATTATAGGAATTTTATTTTCCTAATTTAGCTCTAATACATTGTATAAATATACCTGTATATTTTCCATCTGAGGTAGAATATACATTCTCATTTTGACATGATATCAGAGCCTTAGGGTTCTTGTTTGAGGTTTGCAATTTCCTCTCCCGTATCAGATTTCTTGTTCCGATTTTCTTTTGTTTGGATCTCGGTTTGAAGATCCTGTTCCGTCTCTTCGGTTCACGTCCTCTGGTGACTAGCTTCCCTCACCGCCACCATAGGGAGGTTCGCCTCCTTCAGTCCGGCCTCTGCACAATTTCCGGTGACCATCGAAGCCGCGAGTGGACCTCACGCGCCGTTCGAAGTTCACTGCTCTTCCTCACGGTTCTGCTTCTTGGAGTCACGTCTTTTGGTGATCCGTTCACCTCACCGCCACCTCAGGGAGAAGCGCCTCCGTAATTCCGGCCATTCCACCTCTTTCCGGTGACCATCGGAGCCGCGAGTGAGCCTCACGCGCCGCTCCGATTTACTGTTCTTCATCACGCTCCGGCGAGTGAGCGCGCATGGCTTGTCGGCTGGACCTCCGACTTCATCTCCGGCGTCGCCCTGTTAGTTCAGGCCTCGATCCGGTGACATCGTGGGGTGAACCCTCCTGGTTGAAGGTGTTTGCTTCATCTGCACCAGGCCTGCTCACTCCCCTGCGCCAGCTCTGCTCACTTCTCTTGAGGTTCAGTTTTTCTTTGTCATTTATTGTTTGTTGAGAAGTTTTGGGTGTTAATTTACTTTGGATATATTGAAATCTCTTTGCTGCATCATCTGCGACTAGTATAAATGGATGAGAGTAGTGATAAAAGGACGGTTACTGAAATTATGTTTGGATCGTCTAAAATTACGGATAGAAAATTGACTGGAAGTAATAATTATGCACAGTGGAAAAGAACTATTCGTAGATTTGTGACTAGTATTGATTTAGAATATCATTTAACTGGTAATTCACTGGTTAAGGATAATGTTAATCAAAAGAAATGGTTAATGGAGGATTATAAATTGTTTAATCAAATTCAGAATACTCTAGATCCCACTGTTGATGATGTTGTGAGTTACTGTGAGACTGTAAAAGAATTATGGGAATATCTGGAATTTTTGTATGCTTGCAAACAAGATATGTCTCGTGTCCATAATTTATTGCTGAAAATTTATCGAGCCGAGCAAAAAGATCGCTCCCTATTCCAATATTATACTGAAGTGAAATAAGCTTTTGAAGAAAAGCGGGCTATGTTTTCTATTGTTGCTGACATTAAACAAATGCAAGAACAAGAGGAGCAGATAGTGGTACAGTGTTTCTTAGCAGGTTTGGGTTCTGAATATGATGTGGCACGCACACAATTATTAACTGGTGAGTCACTTCCTTCTTTTACTGAGGTTTATGCTCGGTTGCTTCGAGTATGTAAAGATGGTGACATACATTCTGGTATGGTGCCCAATAATACAATGGCTTTGGTTACTAATGCTTCGAATAGTAATCGCGGAGGTAAAGGTGAAAAAAATAGTGCTTCCTTTTCTGGCAATAGTAGTAACTCCCGTACCTGTCATTATTGTAGAGTTGAAGGGCACATAAAAAAGAATTGTTGGAAGTTGCATGGAAAGCCTCCTAAGAACTCAGGATAGATGAATAATAAAAGGTTTGCGAATGTAGCTACTCGGGATGGCATCCTACCAATTCCACATACATCTGTCACTATTTCAGCAGATGAGTATGCTCGTTTAACTGCTACTAATGATTCACAACAGTTGTCTTCTGGGATATCTGCTTTGGTTAATACAGGTAATCCCACTGCTTGTCTTTCCATCTCATCTCAAAGGTGGGTTATTGACTCAGGTGCTACTGATCATATGACTGGCAACACATGTATTCTCTCTTGTTTCACTTCTACTGATAATTTACCTTGTGTTACTTTGGCAAATGGATCTATTGCTTCTGTAATCGGACGTGGGATAGCAAACCCAACAAAATCTCTTCCCTTATCATCTGTTTTATGTTTATCATTATTTCCCTTTAACTTGTTATCTGTTAGCCAAATTACCCAAAATCTTAACTGTTGTGTTATTTTTTATCCCAATTATTGCCTTTTTCAGGATCTTGGGACGAAGCAGATTCTTGGTAAAGGGTGTCTGGTGAATGGCTTGTATGCTCTTGAATCAACTTCTGGACTTATACCTCGATCCATTGCATGCACAAGCTCGTCTTCTCTTTTGCAGCTTCATTGTCGTTTTGGTCATCCTCCCCTTTCAATTTTACAAACGTTATGTCCTAGTCTTAAACGGGAATCTACTTTAGAGTGTGAAGCTTGTCAATTTGCTAAACACCATAGAGTAACTTATTCTCCCAGACTAAATAAACGTGTTGAGTCTTCTTTTTCTTTAGTTCATACTGATGTATGGGGTTCTTGTCCTGTTACTTCTAAACTTGGTTTTCGTTATTTTGAGACATTTATTGATGATTATTCTCTAGTTACTTGGTTTTATCCTATGAAATCTCGTTCTGAGTTATGTACTATATTATGTGCGTTTCATGCTGAAATTAAGACTCAATTTAATAAATCCATTTGTATTTTGCGCAGTGATAATGCTAAAAAATATGTCTCACATACTTTTAAATCTTATCTCTCCCAACATGGTATTATTCATCAGTCTTCTTGTATTGTTACCCCTCAGCAAAATGGTGTAGCTGAGCGGAAGAACCGTCACTTATTAGAGGTTGCCCGGGCTCTTATATTTCAAATGCAGGTTCCTAAAGTGTTTTGGATAGATGCTGTTTTCACTGCCTGTTTCCTTATCAACAGAATGCCCTCCTCTGTTCTTAATGGTCAGATTCCGTATTCTGTTCTCTTTCCCTCATCTCCACTATTTCATTTTGCTCCTCGAATTTTTGGGAGTACCTGTTTTATTCAAGACATGCGACCTCAGGTTTCAAAATTAGATCCTAAATCTCTTAAGTGTGTCTTCTTGGGATACTCTCGTGAACAAAAGGGGTATCGTTGTTACTCTCCCTCTTTAGGTCGTTATTTGGTATCTGCTGATGTTATATTTTTTGAGAATACACCTTTCTTTGGTTCCTCTGAGTCATTTCCTTCACACACTAGTGATTCAGGGGGCGATTTTCTTATTTATACTGTCAGTGAACAAGTTGTTTCTCATCCATCTCGACTTGTTATTCGTTAAGTTTATTCTCGACGTATGCACCATGCTACCGAGACATCTCCTGCTTCGTCTTCAGATTCTCCATCTCAACCAGATGCTAGCCTTGACCTTCCTATTGCTCTTCGCAAAGGTAAACAAACATGTACTTATCCTATTTCTTCTTTTGTATCTTATCATGCCTTATCTCCTTCCTCCAAGTCTTTTGTAGCTTCCTTAGACTCTATTGCTATTCCCACGCCCCTTGCTGAAGCCTTAGCTCATGATAGTTGGCTAGCCGCAATGAAAGAAGAGATGACAGCCTTAGAGCAGAATCGTACATGGGATCTTACGCGTTACCACCTCAGAAAAAGGCTATTGGCTGTAAGTGGGTGTTTACCGTTAAAATGAATCCCGATGGTTCTATTGCTCGATTGAAAGCCCGATTGGTTGTTAAAGGATATGCACAAACATATGGAGTGGATTATTCGGAGACCTTTTCTCCAGTTGCGAAACTTTCTTCTGTTCGATTGTTTATCTCTTGGCTGCTAATTACGGTTGGTCACTACATCAACTTGATGTGAAGAATGCATTCTTGCATGGGGATTTGAGTGAAGAAGTTTACATGGAGCAACCACCTGGTTTTATTGCTCAGGGGGAGTCAGGGAAGGTGTGCAAATTAAGAAAGTCTTTGTATGGTTTGAAGCAGTCTCCACGTGCTTGGTTTGGGAGATTCAGTACAGTTGTGATTGAGTTTGGCCTACAGAGAAGTGTATATGATCACTCAGTGTTTTTTACATCATTTAGTTCTGGGTGCATTTTGTTGGTTGTGTATGTGGATGATATAGTGATTACTGAAAGTGATGAATCTGAAATCATGAGATTGAAAGCTTTCCTTGGGACTCACTTTCAAACAAAAGATTTAGGACCATTGAAATATTTCGTAGGGATTGAAGTTTCTCGCAGTAATAAATGGATCTATCTATCTCAGAGAAAATATTGCCTGGATTTATTAGATAATACTGATTTTATTGAGGCAAAAACATGCGATGCGCCTATGATACCAAACGTGAAGCTTAAAGCTGAAGATGGAGACTTGTTTGAAAATCCTGAGAAGTATAGGAAGGTTGTAGGAAAATTGAACTATCTTACTATCACTCGTCCTGATATTGCTTTTCCAGTAAGTGTTGTTAGTCAGTTTATATCATCTTCTAGAACCTCACACTGGAATGCTGTTGTACATATTTTGAGATATCTAAAAGGTGCACCAGGGCGTGGTATCTTATATCGAAATCATGGTCATCACATTATAGAAGGTTTCACAGATGCAGACTATGCAGGAGATCTTTCAGATAGGCGGTCTACCACTGGTTACTGTGTTTTTGTTGGGGGTAATCTTATTTCTTGGAAGAGTAAGAAACAGAATGTTGTATGCCGATCAAGTGCAGAATCCGAATATAGAGCTATGGCACAGATTACTTGCGAACTTATATGGCTACGTCATTTACTTGAAGAGATTGGGTTTGTTCAGTCTAAACCAATGAACTTATGGTGTGATAACCAAGCAGCTATTTATATTGCAAATAATCCTGTGTTTCATGAGAGAACCAAACATATAGAAGTTGACTGTCATTTCATCTGGGAAAAGTTAGAAGATGGATCAATCTCAACTTCATATGTTAGAACAGGGAGTCAATTAGCTGATGTATTCACTAAAGCTTTACCTGGGAATCAGATCTACTATAATTGTAACAAGTTGGGCATGATCAATATCTATGCTCCAGCTTGAGGGGGAGTGTTAAAGTCTAATATAGCTGCAATACAGCTGTAGATTTAGCATAATTATAGGGATTTTATTTTCCTAATTTAGCTCTAATATATTGTATAAATATACCAGTATATTTTTCATTTGAGGTAGAATATACATTCTCATTTTGACACACCTCAAAGTGATTTCTTTTGCTTCCACTCTTGCGTTCCTCTTTGTATTACTTGGTAGAGTTCCATGTATTTGACTTAACAAGTATTAGCCAATTGCCCCATTTGGACTTCCAAGTTTTTGATAGATACATCTTGATTCCTCATTTTTGCATCTTGGTTCTTTATCCATGCATCTTGAGCCACTTTCCTCGCCTCTTGGTTTTTCATTTGTGCATCATGGGTGGTCATAAAATGTGAAAACATTATTAGATGTATGCCCTAAAGCACATGTGTAATAGGAAACTATTCATGTATATTATGATTCATTTCATTAATAAAGGCATTTACTCATTTCTTAGTGCTTATGTTAATTCATTTGTTTGATAATATATCTTAAACTAATTAATGAAGTCCTTGGTATATGTACATAGTTGAAAGGAAATCATGATGAGTTCATGATGTGATATTCCAATTGCATGTAATTTTGTTTAACTTAAACAATCTCTAATAATAAATATTAACAATAGGATATTATTAATACGGATAGACTAATTGCATGTAATTGTGTTTAACTTAAATAATATTTAATAATAGTATCAACAAGATAAGACATTATTAATACGGATAGACTAGCACGTGTTATATTTCTTGACTAGGTCAAGCAATAGTTCTCACAAGTTGCAAGCATTGTGATACTTAAAGTTAACATATGGATGCTTGTCTGAGAAGCAAGTACATTAGAGACCCGATAATGAGATATTCACATGGATAAATTATTTATATTATTGAAAGCATCTCGTCATATTAGCGGTGCAAGTATCATTGAATTTAAGATCACCAAGGTTATCTTAAGTGTCTAGTGTTATGCTTTGACACCAATTACTTATTTCTCATCATGAGGTATTCATAAATTAGAGATTGGGTATAGAATAAGATGCTTGAAGGTAGTCGAGTGATTAACATTATCTCACACATCTTGTAAAGTTTTCTTATTTGAAATCTTTGGCCAGAGTAAGATGCAAAGAGTGAATGAGATTCACAAGAGCATTTTAGAAATAAGAAATCATCTTATAAGATATAACATATTTAGGGCTTTATCAGATATACTTGATTAAGCTTGAGTTGATACAAGTACATGCTTAAACCAGAATGAGATGAAGTGTAGTGATAGGAGTTGATTGCACGGTAACTACATATGAAAGGGTAAAATGGTCAAATCACTAACCTTTTAACACTTAGGGCAGTCAAGATGCATAGCTAGATGCCTCTCTTGAGTTGTACATGAGTGATGTTATTGATTGAGAATTAATAACCATTTATGAAAACTAAATGATAGAAATCCTAGTTCTATTAAGATTCTATTTCATTATGTACTGCTAACATGTTTCAAAAGTTTAGAAGGACACATACATATATAAAAAAAAAGGGGCATCAAGGTAAAATGGCATGAAATGTCATTGGAATAAAGAGAGAGAGGAAAGGCTGAGTTTCAACCTAAGAAGGAAGGCCTAAGTTAGCTTTTGCAAAAGGCATACTAAGGGCGTTATGCGAATAACACTTTAGGGCCCAAATAATTGGGCTTGGCTCTTATGAGTTAGGCTCAATATTTGGGCAGCCTTTTAAGTGTTTAAAAGCCCTAATTCTAATTCATATAGGAGCTGGAATAAAACCCTAGAAGTATAAATACCTCTTTAGGATGAAAACCCTATTATCCAAGTTAGGTTTTCATTTATCCTTGTGTTTTCTTTTATAGCTGATTTCTCCATACTAGGCTTTTGGAGATTTCAACAATTGATAACTCTCTTGGAGAGTTTTTAAGCTACTTCTCTTCTGTGGATAGCTTTGGAGGAGTCTTGAGTTGGATATTGTGATTTGTTAAAACCTGGTACAAAGAAAAGATAACTAAGAAAAGAAAACAGTTAAATGATAAAGATTTTGTTCATTTTTTTCTCTTTTTATCATTCAATAATCATCAATTGGTCCATAAGAAAATCATTTTTTTTAAAATTTATTTTATTGCGCATGTATGAGATGCATGTGGATTTTCTTCAAACATTTCCTCCAAAGAAAGTATCTGCTCTCATTGAGGAGGTGGTGTCTTAGGTTGAAAACCAGGAGATTGAAAATTTTGAGCTTATTGCCTTTGTTGACTTGGTTAATTATTGTCCCTCAATGAAATATTCGGGCGATTCCTCCACCCCAAATTATAATGATTACTATAGGGGTCATGTTGCCTTTAATAGTTAAAAATGGCATTTAGAGGAGTTAAAGGAGACTCGTTGGTATAAGTCTCACCTATTTCTGCTTTTGCTTACTTAGGGTCGAGTTAAGTTTGGCCAAAGCAGGACATTCATAAGTACCTTTAATTGTCAAACTGGACAAACATACTTTCTCGTCATCGGTCGAATCATCATGTCCACAAAGGAGATACCGGCCTGATCTTTATAATGGGTTCCTTTTAAGGAAGACTTTTTTTGGTCATCATCTTTCAGCATCCTTTCATAACATATTGCCTACGAAGAATGTTTAGAAAGATTGTGAAAGTTACTCCCTGCAAATTTTCATCTAAAATGAGAAAAAAAAAACCTCATATGACTCAATTGGTGTAGGGCTCAGCTATAGCCATAGGAAATGTCGTCCTTAACTTCCTAAATTATGACAAGTGTGTGTCGACCAATTCTCCTAGCATCTAAATTACTCGTGCCAAATCAGCCAATGTTACCTCTATTGGAGGTATATAAATTTCAGTATGGAACTTCTCTTATAAATTTCCCCAAAAAGTGATTGAATTTGGTGTAATAATTGTATACCAAGTAAAGGCAGCTTTGGTAAACAACCTAAGTTTCCATAAGTAATTGCTCCTGGCCTCTCCACATTGGACTGAGAATCGAGCCATATGCTCTATTGTGGATAGATTCTCTCCCCCTGATAAAAAAGGGAACATGGGGATTTTATATCCTTTGCGAAAAGGATACAATTTGTCTACCCAATTAGGTTATGACTTCTTATAACCCAAAATATTTAACCCGATATTCTTATAATAAAAATGGGCATGTTGGTCGTGGATTACCTATTAGAAGTTCGAATTTAGCATTCAATTGAATTGTTGAATTGCCTCTGGCCAATAGATAGGCTTTAGTCCTTGCTCCATATTTTCTTGAATAGGTCGACTGTCATAATTGCCATTCCAATGGCTCTGATGGTTTTGATAAACATGCCCTCGAGGATTTTCCATCATTGGAGCTTAGGCTATTCCTTGGCTGAATTAGACCATCGGCCTTTATTGTGCCATCCCTTGTTGATACATGTTGGCTTGATTTTGATTCTCATGGAAAATAGGTTGGTCAATCATATGTTGGACTTTTCTCCTGAGTAAATTTACTTGCCCATTTTGTGAATCTTGGTCTTGATGACCATTATTGGCTAGCTAATTCCAAGCTATAGGTTTGTTTATTAGTGCTGCTTGCTTCGGTCTCATCGATTGGCTGTTAAATAGGGCAATTGTGATGCGTGGTGAGGCCGTTTTATATAGTTGTTCTCACTTTTAGAGAAGGCTAGGCAAATATCTCTTAGTCTCAAGATTGGCCGTTTCGTAATAATCAAAAGAATTCGACCAACTTCACCCAAATCAAGTCCTTTTAGGGGATGAATCTAGGTTCTTGGGGTATTTTTATCCTATTGTTGGCAATTGATCCTTCGGATGCATCATTAGACACCACAAGATAGGTTTGTACAGTCACTACCCAATAAAATATTGAAAAATGCTTCAACCTTACTATTGGATTTTAATGGGTTCATGCATCTCATACAAGGTAAAAAAACAAAAATTAACACCATTAAATGGACTGATCATGCCAGAAATCATTCAACCTATACTAAAAGATTTGGAAAATACCTTAGAGTGTTGTTGATTAGTTGATTTTCATCGCACAAGGTTGTAGAAAATCACAGTGTCCAAAGCAAAACACCTCCATGTAATAATCCACGCTAAATAAAGGAAAAAAGAACCAAAGAATTGGAGCTACACCAGCCGAAAATCTCAAATTCTAGTAGGGAGAATTTGGCTATAGAGAGAAAAAACAATGGAGGCCGTTAAATCACACACAATAAAGACTTATGTGTAGAGGGTTAATTTGTTCGGTGGTCACTCAATTTTGTGACTTGTAACGATTTGGTCACTAAACTTTAATTTGTAACAAAAAAAATAATTCATCTATTATTTTGTAACGAAAAAATCATAATAACCAAAAATTGCATTCGCCGGCAACCGGCGCGTGATCGGTACGGCAAAACCCAATGACACGTAAAAAATTTTGTTACGTCAGATTAGAGTTAATTTCTGTGTTGGTCACTAAACTTTGTGCCTTGTAACGATATAGTCACTAAATCTTGTGCCTTGTAACGATATAGTCACTAAATTTCAACTTTGTGCCGTGCAGATCATGCGCCGGTTACCGGCGAGCACAATTTCTGATCATTGTGATTTTTTCGTTACAAAATAATAGATGAATTATTTTTTTGTTACAAATTAAAGTTTAGTGACCAAATCGTTACAAGCGAAAAGTTGAGTGACCACCGAAAAAATTAACCCTATGTGCAGAAAACCTCAAGTGGGCTTTTCTATGTAGACTGGTGATTTAATAACCCATCATCTTTAAATCCCACCAACTTAAATATGTTAGATTCATAACACTTAAATAACATATTTAATTTAGGGGTTTTTACACAAATATACACAAAAAAAAATAACAAAAAAAAATCATTAAAATAAAATATTTCAGGAATATAACAATTTAAACTTTTTATTTCATTAATATAATTTTTTTTTACAAAAATATCATTTTCCCTATTTCCCTATTTGCAGCGACACATTCCCAATTCATATTTCTCTCTCAAATTTCCTATTTCGTTTTCTTGCCCTAATTTTCTTTCTCGACCATCGGCGATCTCTTTTTGGGCCATCGGCGATCTCTTTCTTGATCAGCGGCACTTTCCCTCAATACATTGCTCCACCATCGCAGACTATCCATCTTTTCCATATCTGCGAAACGGGTTGTTTTCTTTACTCTTTTTTTTTTCCTCTCTTTTTTCCTGTGATGCTTAAGTTTGAAGCAGCGTACTCTCCATCTGAGCATATATGATCCATATGTTGTTTTTCTCTCCATTTTTCTTATCTCTTTAACGCTTAATATTGAAGCAAGAATCAGTATTTGAAATAATATATTTGATTGTTGATAAAAATAATTTTGATTGGTTTCCGTTTTCCTGGATTTTTACTGACATCATTGTGTATTACTCGTCTAATTTTTGTGTTCTGTGCCTTAGGTTTATTAATTTACTTCTATTTGCCACACAGTTTAGCATTTGCATTTTTTTGTTTTTGTTGATGTAAATGATATCGACAAGTTCAAACTTATTTCTCTAATTATTCTATTTTTTTTCTTCGTACGATCCTCTTATTTTAAATTTGATGTTTTGAATTGCAGATTTGGGGATTTTTTTCCAATTGTTAAATTCTTTCTTGAAAGGTGACTGCTCTGTATTCCATCACAAAATCACTCCATTCAGGCAAAGTTAGGTACAATCTCACTATTACAAGGTACAATTTCAAGCAAAGTTAGTTGTTGTTGAATGTTTAAATGTGTTTTCATTAAATTTGAAGTGTTCTTGATTTACATATCATATCTCAGTTAAAATGGTTCATACTCGAACAAGCTCTTCTCCTGTACCTAGGAGCTCATCCCAAATTATTAAGAAAAAAAAGAAAATGGATGCTGACACAGACTTAAGGATCATAAAAGAGAAAAAGAGGAATCGGTCTGCAATTCAAACACCAGATTATGATTCTCAAAGTACAAAAAAACCAAAGGTATGATTTCATAAAAATTAAATAAAAATGAACAAATGGTATGATTTGAGAATCCATTGAAATTTATTTTTTTATGCGTTTTATAATGTATGTGAACATGCTGTATATCGTTTGCGTGTTCGCTGTATATTGTGCGTATACTTGCTGTATATTGAGCGTATGCTATATGTAAACTTACTGTATATTCTAATATATCAGTTATATAATGTGCATATACTTGATGGGTACTTTGTGTACACTTGATGGGTACTTGCTGTATATTGTGTGTATACTGACCGTATATTAAATGTGAACTTGCGTATACTTGATGTATACTGTGTGTATACTTGCTGTTTATTGTATTTATACATGTGTATATTTGCTGTATACTGTGTATATTTAGCGTATAATTGCTGTATACTATATGTGTACTCGCTGTATATTGTGTGTATACTAGATGTATACTCGCTGTATATTGCGCATATATTAGGTGTATACTTGCTGTATATTGTGTATATACTATGTGTGTACCTGCTGTATATTCTTATATATTGTGCATATACTGTGTGTATACTTGAAATGTGCTTGCTATATATTCTAATATATCAGTTGTATAATGTGCATATACTTGATGGGTACTTGATGTATATTGTGTGTATACTGACTGTATACTTGTTATATACTGTGTGCATACTAGATGTGAACTTGCGTATACTTGATGAATACTGTGTGTATACTTGCTGTATATTGTGTTTATATATGTGTATATTTGCTGTATACTGTGTGTATATTTAGCGTAAACTTGCTGTATACTATATGTATTTTAGATGTGTATTCGCTGTATATTGTGTGTATACTAGATGTATACTCGCTGTATATTGCGCATATACTAGGTGTATACTTGTTGTATATTGTGCATATACTATGTGGGTACTTGCTGTATATTGTGCATATACTGTGTGTATACTTGAAATGTACTTGTATATTCATTGAATAAATTAAGCCATTGCACTTTCTCAAAATGCATATCTTATCGAAAATTTATATAATTTCACTATGTTTTTAGGTATAAAACATATATAAAATGCTTGTACATAACATATTAGTATCCATAAATTTAATTAGAGTTTGGTTACCTGTCAAAACTAATAATGCATATTTCTATGCTTCAATTTGTCTGTATATATGTGTATACTTGATGTGTATTTGCTAAATACTATATGTACACTTGTTGTATATTGAGTTTATATTTGACTAATACTTGATGTATATTGTGTGTTACTACAGGTTGGAGACTTTATTTTAAAAAATGATAATTTTCAAATTGTTCGAGTCTAATTTTGCATGAACACTTCTGCTATATCCATTATAAAGAGCAAGCTGACTGCTGATCAATTGGAAAAATTCAGAAATACTTGTTTTGGATACTTCCTAGATATACCTGAAATAGTACTTCGCAATCAATTATTTCTTTCATTATTTTTAAGAGAAGTACATGTTGAAAATGAAAAGGAGTTTCGTTTAAGATATGATGGGGTTGATCTAACTTTTGGTTTACGAGAATTTGCACTAGTCACTGGTTTGAAGTGCAATGGAACAAAAGAGACGAACACAGCAAATGAAAAAAATACACTGGTTGATAAGTATTTTGGTGATTGCAATAAGATAACGAAGCTTTCTATTCTTAATTGTTTTATGAAAGGATGTTTCGAAAATGATGAGAATGCTGTGATGTTAGCAGTACTGTTTTTTATACATTGCTTTTTTCTAGCATACAACAATCATAAAATTGTTACTGAAGAGTAAATTAGATTCATTGATATTGGTTGTTTTGATGATTACCCTTGGGGAAAAGATGTCTTCAATTTGACTATTAGAAGTTTAAAAGGGAAGTTGCTTAGGAAAAGAGCCAAACCTGACAAGAAAGAAGAGAAAGGTTTAGTGCCATTTGACAACAAAATATTGGTGAATCACCTGAGGTTTTGCAGCAACTGATCTTCTCTTGTATATGGGACAAAATAATTATTTCACTGACGTGATAAAAATAAATGAGTTTATCATATTTTAAAGAGACTAATTTGCAATAATAATAAAATATAATAAATGAAAAAATAATAAGATAACTTACATTTTTTGCAGGTACACTAAACAGTATGCTTGAGATCTCCTTCTGACTGAAAACAACTTTCTTTTCTGTCCATCTTAGGATTTTGGGAATTTTTGTAGTTGCCTCAACTTCTAAATATTCGGAGATATGTCGACAACATTCATAAAACCAAATCTGAAATGCATATGCAAATCCATAAACCCTACACATGGACACTTTCTCTTCTTTCTTGTCAGGTTTGGCTCTTTTCCTAAACAACTTTCCTTTTAGACTTCTAATAGTCAAATTGAAGACATCTTTTTCCCAAGAGTAATCATCAAAACAACCAATATCAATGAATATAATTTACTCTTCAGTAACAATTTTATGATTGTTGCGTGCTAGAAGAAAGCAATGTATAAAAAACAGCACTGCTAACATCACATCATCCTCATCATTTTCGAAACATCCTTTCATAAAACAATTAAGAATAGAAAGCTCCGTTATCTTATTGCAATTACCAAAATACTTATCAACCAGTGTACTTTTTTCATTTGATGTGCTCGTCTCTTTTGTTCCATTGCACTTCAAACCAGTGACTAGTGCAAATTCTCGTAAACCAAAAGTTAGATCAACCCCATCATATCTTAGATCAACCCCATCATATCTTAAACGAAACTCCTTTTCATTTTCAACATGTACTTCTCTTAAAAATAATGAAAGAAATAATTGATTGTGAAGTACTATTTCAGGTATATCTAGGAAGTATCCAAAACAAGTGTTTCTGAATTTTTTCAATTGATCAGTGGTCAGCTTGCTCTTTATAATGGATATAGCAGAAGTGTTCATGCAAAATTGGACTCGAACACTTTAAAAATTATCATTTTTTAAAATAAAGTCTCCAACCTGTAGTAACACACAATATACATCAAGTATTAGTCAAGTATAAACTTAATATACAACAAGTGTACATATAGTATTTAGCAAATACACATCAAGTATACACATATATACAGACAAATTGAAGCATAGAAATATGCATTATTAGTTTTGACAGGTAACCAAACTCTAATTAAATTTATGGATACTAATATGTTATGTACAAGCATTTTATATACGTTTTATAACCAAAAACATAGTGAAATTATATAAATTTTCGATAAGATATGCATTTTGAGAAAGTGCAATGGCTTAATTTATTCAATGAATATACAAGTACATTTCAAGTATACACACAGTATATGCATAATATACAGCAAGTACACACATAGTATATGCACAATATACAACAAATATACACCTAGTATATGCGCAATATACAGCGAGTATACATGTAGTATACACACAATATACGAGTACACATCTAGAATACATATAGTATATAGCAAGTATACGCTAAATATACACACAATATACAGCAAATATACACATATATAAACACAATATACAGCAAGTATACGCACAGTATTTATCAAGTATACGCAAGTTCACATCTAGTATGCGGTCAGTATACACACAATATACAACAAATACCCATCAAGTATATGCACATTATACAACTGATATATTAGAATATACAGCAAGCACATTTCAAGTATATGCACAATATACAAGAATATACAGCAGGTACACACATAGTATATGCACAATATACAGCAAGTATATACCTAGTATATGCGCAATATACAGCGAGTATACACACAATATACGAGTATACATCAAGTATACGCTAAATATACACACAGTATACAACAAATATACACATGTATAAATACAATATACAGCAAGTATACGCAAGTTCACATCTAGTATACACACAATATACAGCAAGTACCCATCAAGTATATATATACATTATACAACTGATATATTAGAATATACAGTAAGTTTACATATAGTATACGCGCAATACACAGCAAGTATACGCACAATATACCGCGAATATACAAACGATATACATGTTCACATACATTATAAAACGCATAAAAAAATAAATTTCAATGGATTCTCAAATCATACCATTTGTTCATTTTTATTTAATTTATATGAAATCATACCTTTGGTTTTTTTGTACTTTGAGAATCATAATCTGATGTTTGAATTGCAGACCGATTCCTCTTTCTCTTTTATGATCCTCAAGTCTGTGTCAGCATCCATTTTCTTAATAATTTGGGATGAGCTTCTAGGTACAGAAGAAGAGCTTGTTCGAGTATGAACCATTTTAGCTGAGATATGATATGTAAATCAAGAACACTTCAAATTTAATGAAAACACATTTAAACATTCAACAACAACAACAACTAGCTTTGCTTGAGATTGTACCTTGTAATAGTGAGATTGTACCTAGCTTTGCTTGAATGGAGTGATTTTGTGATGGAATACAGAGCAGTCACCTTTCAAGAAAGAATTTAGCAATTGGAAAAAAATCCCCAAATTTGCAATTCAAAACATCAAATTTAAAATAACAGGATCGTAGGAAGAAAAAAAATAGAATAATTAGAGAAATAAGTTTGAACTATCATTTACATCAACAAAAACAAAAAATGCAAATGCTAAACTGTGTGGCAAATAGAAGTAAATTAATAAACCTAAGGCCTAGAACACGAAGATTAGACGAGTAATACACAACGATGTCAGTAAAAATCCAGGAAAACGGAAACCAATCAAAATTATTTTTATCAACAATCAAATATATTATTTCAAATACTGATTCTTGCTTCAATATTAAGCGTTAAAGAGATAAGAAAAATGGGGAGAAAAACAACATGTGGATCATATATGCTCAGATGGAGAGTACGCTGCTTCAAGCTTAAGCATCACAGGAAAAGAGAGAAAAAAAAAGAGTGAAGAAAACAACTCGTTTTGCAGATATGGAAAAGATTGATAGTCTGCGATGGTGGAGCAATGTATTGAGGGACAGTGCCGCTGATCAAGAAAGAGATCGCCGATGGCCCAGAAAGAAAATTAGGGTAAGAAAACGAAATAGGAAATTTGAGAGAGTGATATGAATTGGGAATGTGTCGCTGCAAATAGGGAAATAGGGAAAGTGATATTTTTGTAAAAAAAAAAAATTATATTAATGAAATAAAAAGTTTAAAATGTTATATTTCTGAAATATTTTGTTTTAATGATTTTTTTTTTTTGTGTATATTTGTGTAAAAATCCCTAAATTAAATATGTTATATGAGTGTTATGAATCTAACATATTTAAGTTAAAGTCTGAGGAACAAGGAGGTAAAAAATACCATGGAAAGTCTGATGAGCACAATTATGGTAGAGAGATAAACATGATGAGACAAGAAATCAGAAGCTTGCGAAATTATGTGGAGTCTAGCATTGAAAATATGCAAGATTATTTTGAATTGAATTTTCAAAAAGTTACTGCAATGCTTTCAAACCTTTCACATAAACTAGATTCAGTTAATAGTTCTCAGTTAAACTTCAGATGCTTTTTATCATTTTCTTTATTATAATATTTAATATCTTATTATTTTATATAATTTTCATAATATTTTTGATAATTCAGCAATCGCGCAATAATGTGTTAAAAAAAGACCATGATATTGAAGAAGAGCAACCTGATGATGAAGGACTAGGAGAAGATCAGTGTGTACATCTGGTCAGTTTTAATTTCTTTATTCGGATTTCTACTAACTTATTATGAAAAATTGTGCACCTAATAAATTTACTATGAATAAAAACCAATCTTTTATAGTTTCTTTTATTATGATCAGTTTTTTGATAATGCGGAAGAAAATGCTGAAAAATATGTCAATGATGATGCAAAAAAAAAAAGCGATGATACATTAGAAGATGTACCTACTGTACAAAATGAAAATGTTGGTGATAAAGAGGTATGTTTATTATGTTATTAACATATTTCAATTATATTTTTTAAAGTTTATCAAATCTAATTTGTGATGTGTTTTAATAATGCATGATACTATATTTTTAGGCTGTAGATAATAGCAATATGGAGGTGAAAACAAAATATGGTATTACTGATTCAACTTTGTTAAAGTCTGAGGAAATGGATAGTAACACCCCCGACACCCCCGTTGGAAGGATGCCGGGTGCGCTACCGACACTCTCTCACAAACATGCGGAACAGCGGAAGCATACACTACGCATTAATCAGAAAGGAAACTTAAACATATATATATATATATATATATATATATATATATATATATTCAGAATAATTGCATTATCCAAAAAAATTGCATCTGAATCCTTTACCAAAATACATATGCTGAAATTCATATATACGATAACAAAATGATATACAAAAAGAATACAAGAGAAGTACAAAATAAAATCAAACTCTACTCCAATGTGGCCGACCTGCAGATGCACAGCTCGAACGGAACCACTATCCTGCCACCTATACGGAAAAAGAACTCATGCTAAGCGATAACGCTTAGTAGGGAGGAATACTGACAAAAGAATCACTGAACAATATACAAGAAATACCATGCTAAACATGTAAATAAACATCAGTTACCGAGATAACTAATATTGGCAGTAGACAATATGCATAATGCACAATCACTGAACATTCATAACTAACTTGTCATCACAAGGCATGATTCAGTACACTAGACAAATATGTCATGCGAATTCATGCATAGATATGTATATACATCAACTCACTTAATCGGTACATTAACTAAGATCAGAGATATCAAGAACATATTCACAACATCAGGATCACTCAAATATATATATATACATAACACTTCACTAATCATAGATATCGAGTATCACAAGATAGCCTGAATTTTATTTGCCGTGGATACGGGAACACTACAGGGGAGACCGTAGTCTTGGTACTATCACTAATCAAAACTGGAGATTGAAGTCTCAACAGTATCACTAAGACCCTATAAGCGGGGTCATCGCTAAGGCCCAAACGGGGCTAACATAGGCAGTTGCACTCACTATCCCTTTATAAGTATGTTTATCTATCCACTAACATGACACTTCAGGCTCAAACACTCACTCTAAACATATCATTGATTAATACAAGAATAATCAGAATCAAATTACTACCATTTCCTTAATCATTTACACAAATTAGAGCAATAACATATGCAAGACAAAATCCCCAAGACATAGGTCATGCAATAGCACTAAACCATGCAAAGCATTTTAAAGATAAAGTTGGAAAAATATATGGATTACAGGATAATATGCAAATCCCTCATAGCCATTTAACATTTCAAAACCAAAATCTCAAAACAGAAGGGAGTTACACGGCGGTATGGTTAAGCCTCACCGCCGTGTAAGCCACCCCACACGGGGGTAAGGAAAGGCCCTTACTGCCTTGTGACAAGCTAACAAAACAAAGGGACAGAAACAAGTTACACGGCGGTATGCCCTCCCCTTACCGCCGTGTAATATGTTACACGGCGGTATGGAACGACATTACCGCCGTGTGGCAGGACGGCAAAGCAGTTCTTCCAAAACAGAATAGGTTTACACGGCGGTATGCCCTCCCGTACCGCCGTGTAAAACACCTAGAACCCAGAATTTTGCAGAAATAACATATGTTACATGCCAAACATTACCCCCAATTCAAATCAATTAAAACCTTCATGCGTAAACCTCTAAAATCCCTAAACATATGCAATCTAAAAGTACTCATAGTCATTTATAAACATACATCACACCACTAAATTTCACTCAATGCCATATGCACAAAGCCAAACTCAAATCACTTCACATCACATACAAATCATCACTATAATACTATCATTCCACATCATCATCACTACTCAATGACCGCTTGCATATACTCGAACTCAACACTCAGAATTTCAGAAATAACAACACAAACATACAAACACAATCTAAGTGAGAATGAGATAGACAAACTCCCAAACTTGACAAAAATGCAGCTTCAATTTGTCCACTGCAAGCTCCCACTTTCTCCTTTCCTTTGCTCTTTCTTCTATCCTCCGATTCTTGTGCAAAACCCAGCAAAACACATACTTAATTAATCCCAAACAATAACCTTTCCATAACTAGAAAAACAGAGGAAGAAGAAGATAAAGAAACCCAAATCAAACCCAAGCACTTACCTTCTTAATCTCAGCCCGAATCCCAGAAATCCACTCTCAAACTTGAAGATTCCTGTTAGGCAAGAAAATAGAAGGGAAGAAGGAGGAGAGGAGGAAGACATGAGTAAGAAGCAGAATTTCTGCTTTTCTTGTTTCCCTCTCTCCTTCATTCTAATCTCATAAATGCTCTCACCTAACTAAGCCACTTGTCATGCTCTTATTGGACCCAAGAGTAACTTCCTTTGACTTTACACTTTACTCCCCTAATAATTCTCTTTTAATCCTTGGCAAACTACACTTCACTCACTAACACAATTTCTTTATTCAAACTTTAATTAATTCTTCAATTAAGTCCTCTAAAACTCAAATTCCTCATGCTCAAATTATCGAATTACCCTTAACTATCCGATTTACATGCAAATTTCGACTAGACCCTATTTGGGTTGTTACAGATAGCACATTATTTGACCAATTATACGAAGTTGCTATCAATAATGAATGCCAAAAAAATAAACATGTGCGTGTTTTAAGTGTAAAAAGATTAATTTTCATTCATATTTTAAATTCTTTTTTAATTTTTTCTTTGGTTTAATTTTTTAAATAGGATTGTGAAAAGTTTGTTGTAACTGGAGATGAGATTGTTTTATATGAAGAATCATGTGATGACAAGACACCATCTGTTAAGAAAGGGGACATTAAACCATCATGTATGATGAAATCTCCTTATCTTCACAAATTTGGTTCAAATGAAATACAAGAGAAGATCAGTTGCAGCAAAACCTTGGTGAAAGGTTTAGTGCCATTTGACAACAAGATTGGTGAATCACCTGATTATAGTTTGATCACAAGTTTCATTGACTTTATGCACAGTGGGATGTTAACAAACAATAGGTAATAAAATCTTAAACTTTTAATGCTTTGTTTATGTTAATATTTATTAATATGCCTTGACCCTATGCTCATTTATTTTGTTCATGAGAAAGGTTTATTCTTCAGAACATGATATTCTGAACCCCTCTTTTGATTTTGAAATTGAAGAAATTAAACAGAAGTTATGGTTCCATTACCTATTATATGGTGGTCAACCTCTATCCTCAAGTGTATGTAAATTTACTATATTTTCTTAATGCATTATGTGTGTGTGTATATATATTTATATATACATGTTCTGTGCCAACTTTAGGAAAATCTTTATTTGTAGTAATATATGTTCAATTCTCTTCTATGGTAAACATGTTAATTAGGGATGATGGTTGCATAATTGCATATTCATGTTAAAGAACTGATTGCCATACACTTGCAACCTTTTACATACATATGCATATTAGGGAGATCCATATACAAAAATTTGGTATGTGCAAATGCTATCTGCCTTTTATTATGTGATTATGCCTGTGAAACCTGTCATGCCTGACGGCTGTATGCTGTGTGTATTTTTACATATACTTGATGTGTGCTTATAGTATATTCTGTGTACACTCGCTGTATATTGTACGTATATAGTATACTCTAAGTATACTTGATGTATATTGTTTGTATACTTGATGTTTACTTAATGTATATTGAGGGTATACTAGTCGTATATTGTCTTTACACTTTGAATTCTTCTTATTGTATATTGTGTGTATACTAGCTGTATACTTCATGTCTACTTCTAGTATACTGTGTGTATACTATCTGTATACTGTATGTATACTTTTTTGAAACATGTTCGTATATTAGACAAGTACTTAATGTATACTGTATGTATAAATGATGTATACTGTATGAATACTTAACTTGTAGTTGTAAAAATTGCGTATATTTATTGTATATTGTGCATATACTTAATATATTATGTGTACTTACTGTATTTTACTTTTAACATTTTTTTGATGTTAATCTAATTAATTATTCTCTAAATTTATTGTCTACAACATATAAATGTCATCTTTTATTACTTGAGGAAGAAGGGTAAATATTCAGACGGTATTACTCTGAACTATACCACAACTGATAATACGTTTGACCAACATATACAGAAATTCTACAAGAATTTCTTGAAAAAAGGAAATGACATGAGCTTGATTGAGAATGACAACACGATTGGTGGATATATCTTAGGTTATTCCTTGTTTTGTAGTAGACCATGGATAGAAGTTGAGCAAATCCTATTTCCAATAAATGTTATAGGAAAGTACCATTGGGTACTTGGTCATCTATCCATTATTGAAAGAACAATTTATGTTTATGACTCATTGAGGTCTGCTACATGTAAAGCATCCACACTTGATACCACTAGAGCTTATAGTGTCATTCTACCTTTATTCTTGGACAAAATTGGGTTTGGTCAATCAAGCAAGGACCCTTTCAAGATTCAATACATTGAAGATTTACCAAGACAAAGCAAGTTGTAAGTTTTACATATGTCTGTTCTAAAATTTACTTCACACTTGATATTTGATGCCACCATTTTTTTATTCTTGATTGTGCTTATGTTTTATATTTTGTAGGGATTGTGGCTTGTTTGTTGCTTCATTTGCTGAGTATCTCATAGAAGGAAAAGAAATTCCAAAGGAAAATTTTGATGTTGATTTACATAGACTTAGATTTTCAGTTTTACTGTATCACCATGGACTGAAAAAGCAGCGAGAAAACATTGCAAGTGATGATGAAGCACCACCTAAAATGAGATACCAAAAATCTGTTGGCAAAAGGAAAGCTGTGGTTATTGAAGGCTGAATATATTCTTTCTTGTAATATATTGAATATTAGTTTATTAGTTTCTTATATGCTGGTCCTTAGTTGAGTCTATGTTGTGTGTATGAATACTTCAGTTTCTTATATGCATTTTGAATGATGAATGAGTACAGCTCCGGTTGATTTACTTACTTGATTTTCTCTTAGTTGAAATTATATCTACTAGTAGGATTGGATTTCATTGTGTCCAATTGAACTTCGGCATTTTTTCATTATGAATATTTTCCATACATATGAGATAATAAAAAATCTGAATTATCTTATAAAATTGTCTATGTTTGGAATGTGTTAATACTTTGATGCGCCACCACAAGTGTGTGTGCTCATATTGAATGGTAGTGCCTCTTCTTATTATGATATTCACAATAATTTATAATCGGAACAGGACACAAACTAATACAAATCAATCAAGTGGCCAGGTGCATATTTCACAATTATACATTCCAGTAGCAAAAAATTATTACATACCATTCCAATTTGACATTTTGAAGCAATTTTCTCGCTAATATATTTATTAATTGTAATTTAAAATGAACCTACCAAAATTTTCTTTTAATGCCTTTGCCATGGTGTTGTCACTATGTTCTTGTTTCTGCAAAACTCACAAACTTGGTCCTTTTAAATTCAATAAAAAAATTGCAGATACGTAATTCTCATCATCCATTTAATCAACTCATCCATGTGTTCATAATATTTATGTTTCTTTGAGCTTTTAATCTTAGTAATATCACTCACTTTGAAGTTGAATTTGCTTGTAGAAGAATTAGATACTAAATTAAAATAACAAAAAATTTAAAAATGATTGTATGATCACTATTTAGGAATGTCTCTGTGACGCGCGCCGGATGTCCACTCGGCCGCCCCTATGACCACCCGCTTGAGGGCGATCTGACACTTGAGGGTCCGTTAACAGCTTGCAATAAATCGCAAGTGCGTCTATGTTGGGCAACAAGGAGGTTTCATGGAATCGCCACCCAATAGAACATTGGAAAAGTTTCTCTCGCCTCGGAGAGCCTAATACTGCGCTTAGTATCCATTTTGGGCCAGCCAGAGGGGTCTTGGAAGGTAAACCTCTCGCCCTAAGGAGCCTAGGATTAACGCTAAGTTTCGTAACACAAGAGGTGTCTTGGAGGGTAAACCTCTCGCCTTTTTGAGCCCAAAGACCAGAGAAAGTTCGGGACTCCCCATTTATTCATATCTTGATTAAGTTTATAATTGAGCTTTGAATTTAGCGTTTCATGCCTTTTCTCATTCAATTTTAATGCAATTTAATTAAACGCATATCAATCATATAATAAAAGCGATAAATAAAGTAAATGAAAGCAAAATAAGTTACAATAAAACTAGGGGCGGAATACAACCCCCATTTGTAAATAAAATGCAAATCATACATAAATCGGGCTATTTATTAAAAATGAGAACATTGGTCCTCTCATGCATAATTTAAGAAAATAATTTTAAAGTGATAACTTACTTTAGATGAAAAATCTAGGACATTGGTCCCATTTTTATCAAATAAAATCCAATTTAGTTTAATAGAAATATTTTTGTGATTTTCTTAATTAACGTGCATGAAAATAAATTTATTATTACAAATTACATAATAATAAATTAAACCAAAATAATAAAAAGCAACAAAAATAATAAACAACTCCCAAGTGGATCTTCAAATCTCCATGGGCTCCCACTTGACAAAAACTCACATATGAAAAATAAGTATTGAAAAATAAAAATAAAAAAAAACAAATAAAAATGAAGTTAGTATAAAAATAATTAAACATATAACTTGAAAATAATTAAATTAAAGTAAACAAAATTGCATCATATATGACAAGCCAATTAAAATGACATAATAAAAATATGCAATTTAACAAATTAATAAAATCAACGTGCATAGAAAAAAAAATAACATGATAATAATAAAATTCAACATGCAAAAACAAGCAAAAAATAATGATGATAGAATTTAACATGCATAAAGACATAAAACAATAACAATAATATCCAATCATGCATAAAAAGCAAAAGAAATAATAAAAATCAGCATGTATAAAACATATTAATAATATTGAAAAAAAACCAACATGCATAAACAAACATAAAATAATAATTATAAAACTCAATATGCAAAAAACATGAATAGAAAATACAAACATAAAATTCAGCATGTATAAGCAATAAATAATAATAGTAATAATAAAATTAAACAAGAATAAGGATAATAATAATAATACTAATGATGGTAATAACTACAACAATAATAATAACACAATAACAACAAAGAATATGAACAATCAAACATAATAATAATAATAATAATAATAATAATAATAATAATAATAATAATAATAATAATAATAATAATAATAATAATAATAATAATAATGATAAAAGAAGATGAACAATATGAACAACATGAACAATTAAATAAAAATGATATGAACAAAAATAATAGCATGAACAATTAAATAAAAATAAGAAATATGAACAATTAAATAATAGATCTAAAAGAATTTACATGATGATTAATTAAATAAAATTAAAAGAATAAGAAAAGAATAAAATGATAGGACTAAAAGAATTTACATGTTAATTAATTAAATAAAAACAAAAGAATGAAATTAAAATTAATTTAAGAAATCGAGCCAAGAATAATTACCCTCAAATTTATCTTGAAGAGATGAAGGTAGATGATCCAATTCCTTATCTCGATTTGATGAATATGATTAGAAAAATAAAATATTGAAAGATAAATTTTACTCAAGAACAAATAATTAATTTGTTTGTCTCAAAGTAGAAAATTGTTTGATTGAAAATAAGAAAATTTTCAAGAACAAAAAATAGTTATTTTTTGCCTTAAGAATTGCTGGAAATCTCTTTAGAAATTGAGAGAATTTGTTCTTGAAAGAAGAAAGAAGAAGAAAAATATTTTCTAAAGAAAATCCCCCCTAATTCCCACTAAAAAAACTCTTTTTATTCCCCTTAAAATTCAGATTTTTTAATTAAGAAATTAAATTAATTTAATTCCCATAATTACAAAAAACCACTGAATTTATTGGGTTGGAAGATAGAAGGTTTTTTGAATTAAATTTTGCAAAAAAAATGAGTTAAAAAGCATTTAAAATGAAGAATTTATGGCCAAAAAGGCAAAAATAGGCAAAACGGACGAACAGGGGCGCGGAGGGGCGACCGACGGCCTACCGGCGCGCAGGCGCGAGCAACGGGCAACCCGTCCATCGCGCGGAATTTTTTTTTTATAAAATATTATAATTTAAAAACTCACTTTTTTCATCACAAAATAAATTTTAAAATACTTTAAAAATATTTTTGAAATACATTTTTATTTAATTTTAAAACAACAAATCGACAAGGAAATCGTCACTTCCAACTTTCCTTCCTTTTGCCTATAGATCGGCACACTTAATTTCATCATTGGGTAATCCTGATCTTGGCTACTCAGGACCCGGTATCTACAGTCTCTACATGTCTTTCGATTGTGCCCATATTTCTGACATTTGCTACACTTTATTTTAATCTTTGATTCCCATCTAGCTTTGACTCTTCTCTTCTTAGGTCTACCTGATTTGAGTTTTCCAATTGGTGGTAGTACATTATCCTCTCCAACGGTACTTGGTATGTCACAATACATCTGACTATCAATAGGATGCACAATTCCTTCATGTGCTGCTAACATTGTCTCTTTCGTGTAGTAGCTTGAGCAGTACTCATAACAGTCCATATGCTTATCATTTATTACTGCTAACATTGTCTCTTTCGTGTAGTAGCTTGAGCAGTACTCATAACAGTCCATATGCTTATCATTTATTACTGCTAAAGCATGCGCGCATGGTAATTCATCCATTTGAAACTTGTTGCAAGTGCATGTTCTTTCTTTAAAGTCTACATTGAATGTCTTCTCTTGTACTAATACACTAAAAATTTCACTATTAGATTGAATCACTTGCAACAACAACAAACATAAACACATTAGTTCCAACAATATCAACAAACACACAATAAGAATAACTGTCCAGCAACAAATAACCATAAAAATCCAGCAACAGCAACAAACAAAGCTAAATTATCCAGTAACAGCAACAGCAAACACCAAATATAAATATCAGAGCGACAATGCACACCTTAAATAAATATCAAAGCAACAGCAAAAACATAAATATCCAGCAATAAGATCAAGCATAAATCCACGATTAACATATTTCATTTATATTTTATTTTATTATGTTCGAAAAAATAATTGGATAATTATTTTTCTAGATTAGTTATAACGGTAGCTGCAAATGTTGCATCTCAACTTACTTTTCTTATTCCTAATAATGGGTCATGTGTAAAAAAGGCATGAAATTTCCTTTTCAACGGCTGTCTAGCCATTGAAATAGAAAAGGTTTCATGGTGAGGTTTCGGTCTCAAATCTCTATTATATATAATAAAAGAAAATCATGATTCCACTACTTCCCTAACCGTGTCAAGTATGGTACATTACTAGTCAAATATTGCCTCCACTTCGTGCAGGCTAACAATTAATACTATAATTTTCTCCCTCATCGAATTTATTATAATAATTTTATTGAATATTTCTGATCAAGTAGTTAAAAACAATATAATATTTTTTATAATGGATAATTCTAAAAAACCTATAGACATGCTTCTCATACAAGAAAAATATAAATATATGACATCCAATCTCTTATTCCCTAAATAAATAAATAAATAAATAAATACATGAAAACAACCAGTATCTGATCTTCATTCTCATCGATAAAATGTAGCTTCTCTTCAATTGGTCTTCATACTTCTTAGTTAGCTTTGTGAATGTCGACATGACTATATTTCTATTTGCATAAGCCCATTCTTGAGTCAAATTGCGCATGTACTCAACTAATCTCGTTACTGGCAGATTTCTAGCAGCTTTGATTACAGAATTCATTGACTCAGCAATATTAGAAGTCATTTTTGAATACCTGTTATTCATAGAATGCAATCTCGACCATTTCTCATAACCAACCATATATAAATACTTAGATATTCTACCATCAGCCTTCTTCATTTCACTCATATAATAATCAAATTCCTCAATCGTATATGATTCAGCTGCTTTAAACAACAAATCCTTAATCTTTTTTAAGCTTTTCTTGAACCTCATTTTAACATTATTCAACAAATGGTCAACACAAATACAATGAGGAACACCTGGATATACTTTTGCAGATGCTGTGTGTATACTTTCATGCCTATAAGATATAATACACATTTTATTTATTGTTCCATAAGTTTGTCTAAATTTACTAAAAAATCACTCCCAAGAAGCATCATTTTCTGAATCAATAATAGAGAAAGCTAGAAGAAATATTTTCCCACCAGCATCTTGTGTTGATGCTGTTATTAAAGTCCATCCATATGATGCCTTTAAAAATGTACCATCTACAACCACTATAGGCAAGCAATATTTCCAACCTCTAATTGATGCATCTAAAGCAATGAAGAGGTATAAAAATGACATATTATCCCGTGTTTCTAGATGTACTGCAGAACTAGGATTTGTCTTTTGCAGCATATACAAATACCTAGGCAATAATGAATATGAATCAGATGGTTTACCTCTAATGATATCCATAGCTCTCTCCATTGACCTCCAAGCTTTCATATAATTGATATTCACACCATATTCATTTCTCATATCCCTTATAATGTCAGCCGGAGTGTACACAGTCTTCACATCCACATATTTAGATTTGATCAAATCAGCAATTATAGTTGATGTTGCTTGTCTTTTACTGCTTAACCTTACCTTTAAATCACATGAATGTGTATCTTTGAACTCCCTAATTTTGAACATCCTAGTATTTCCTTTTTTCGATACTTTTAATTGCCATGGACATGCCTCATCCAAGCAACAAATCTCATATCTTATATCACTTGATCTACACACCTTAAATTGAAAATCATTCTTTATTGCAAAAACACTTAATATTGTTTTAAGTGTATTCTTATCCTTAAAAATCTGTCCAACTTCAATTCTTGAAAACCTTGCATTTGTTATAACTTCTTCTACATCCCCTTCAACTTCTGTGTCTTTGTTATTCAAATTGCCAACTGTCGATTTGCTCACCAGACTCATATAATTCATCAAATCTACAATTGTTTCATCTTGGTTGACAATCGATATATTTTCATTTAATACTAAATCACATACTTCAGGTTCAACTTCTATCATACCAAAATCACTTGAGCTTGTTTTGGAGCTCTCCCCTATAATAAAAACATTTTAATAATTTTATTATATTAAAGGCAAATCCCAAAAATCAAAAATAAACAAAACAAAAAATATATCAGCAAATGTATTCATATCTACTTATGAATATTAAAATTCATCCATCCACATATCATATACTTACTGACAATTTTTTGTTACTCAAATACAACTTCAAACAATAATGCAACAAAACAAAATTTAAAAGTAAAATGAAATTTCAGAAAATTACCTGTTTCATACTTCTCCATCTTCGAAATGCAGAGAGGATATGATTTGAAACGTGAATCTTTGATTTTCAACTCCAAATAGAAAAGCAAGGTCATATCATCCTTTATTCTAAGTGATGGATATCCATCTCCAATAGCATATCTGATGCCAAAAATGCCAATTTCAGTTCCACTGCTCAGCTGTTTACTTATTATATCCAAAAGATTATTATTGCTGCAACCTGATGGAATTAGTATTCCATCAACTTGAAAATCCTTGTACTTATTCTCTTCACTCCATTTCCCATCATATTGCATCAAAATAGGAATTCCTCCCATCATTGTAATATCCTATAAAAAAGCACGTATCAATCACAAAATCATTAATGAAAAGAGCAAGTGCTGGGCATCTGTAAAATATCAAACTAACTTATCTTCCAAAATTATCAATTTTAAAATACAATAGCAACTGAACCCACAGACTGTGAAATGCAAAATCAACAATACACTAACAAAAAACTTACCCGATACAATAGACAACCAATGTCCAAACAGTTACTGCTGATTCAAACGGTGAAAAACAAAAGAATTGAAATAGGCATAAAGAATGAAAAAAAATAATCGAAGAAAGAGAATCGAAAAAGAAAACAGAGAGTGTAAGATTACGGATATAATAGAAATAGAAAGAAACAATGATAGACACAATCGAAGGAACAAAATCAAAATACAAAACAAATACTGAATCGATAGAATGAATTGATAGAAACAGAGAGTATGATAAAAGAAAATCAAAGACTGAAAATCAGAGATCCAGAGAGAAACAATCTGAGTAAAAATACCGAATCGATCAAAGAGGGATTGTGAGAAAACAGAGCAGGAGTAAATGAAAAACAGAAAAACGAAAAAGAAGAAGGAAAACGATACCAACGAGAGAGATCGATTGTGAGAAAACAGAGCAGGGGTAAATGAAAAAACAGAAAAAAGAAAAAGAAGAAGGAAAACGACACCAACGAGAGAGATAACAGAAAATAATTGGTGGAAAAATAAAATGACATTTATGAAATATATTTAAGAAATGTGTATAATTATGAAATGAAAACTTAAGTAGTTGTATTTTTGAAATAAAATGTAAAAAAGTGACAGTTGGGGTAATTTCCTCTTTAATTTATTTTGGCCCAAAGAATATGCCTCTAAGATTTTCCGTTAGTGATCTACGTAGATCCCTCTTCCAAAGGGGCTTATGCGTAGACAACTTCTATCTTAGACCCAAAATTAATTATCCAAGTGATACATTATCATTATATCAGTTCTATAATACTTATATTTCATAGATATTTTATTTTGGATAAAAATGGACCATTCTGGCCCATTTTTCCAGCTCATGCACAAATTCCCTCTAGGAGGGTTTTGCACAGTGACTAGGGGTGTACACGGGTCTGGATCTTTCTGTACCGAACCGAAATTCCGAAGAAAAAGATCCAGAACCGAATTATACCGTTGACTTTTTTGACTAGAACCGAACCAAATTGTACCGTTGACTTTTTGACTAGGACCGAACCAAATTGTACTGGAACCGGACCGAGAACCGTATTGAACAGTACCGAACTGTTTTGGAACCGAATTGGACCGAAAGAACCGATATTTATTACTTATTATATATAATACTAGCAATTTATATATAAATATTATTTATAATTTATATTATATATTTATTATATAAATTTTATTTCATAATTATTTGTATTAAATATTTTAATGCATTAAATTAATATAATAAATAGTTAATAAATTAAAATGGATATTTTAATTATTAATTTGATAAATTTAATTACTATATCTATATGAATATGCAATTAATTTTATTTACTTTTAGTGTCACTCAACTAATATTTATCTATTTTCGTCACAATTTTTCTATGAGTATGTAAATTAAAAATCTATTTATAAATAAGCATGTATTAAAAATAAAATTTTACCAATTGATGTAAATGTATGGGTATATAATATTAATCACCTTATCAATAATTTAATTTATTTTTAGCATCACTCAACCAATACTCATCTATTTTTGGGATAATATTTATATGAGTAATTGATTATGTATTTTAATAGTATAATTATATACAATTATTGTATCAATGAAATTTTACCAATTAATATAAATATATAAGAATATAATAATCTTACAAATAATTTAATTAGCTTAGTAATTAGTACTATAAAAATGTTGGTTTTTCATTATCACAATATTTTATTTTTCATGAAAATTGTTCTATATATGGATAATTCGATAAAAGAAAATTAAGACATAAACTAATTGTTCAAGTTCAATATGTATTATTAATTATATATTATATTAAACTACAAAACCTATAAAAAGATGGCTGCATTTCACATTTACCCTTATAATATAACTATTGACTATAATAACAATTAACAATCTCTTAACTGTTAAGCCAAATTTAATGAAATTGAATATAATAATTGAGTCAAGATAATAAATGTGAATAAACCCGCTAAGGCTATATATATAACTAATTATATGAGTATGCAATTTTCTTATTAATTAATTTGATTTATATTTAATATCACTCAACTAATACCCATTTATATCTAGCACAACATCTAATTATCTATATGAGTAATTGAACACGGATAAAATATTATATTTAGTCAAAAACCCCTATATTTAATATATATGTCAAAATTATAAACATGGTACACATTTTATATATAGTTTAAAGTCTCTATATATCCAAAAAAAATAACTAGAATTTCCTTCTACTAATATAAGATGAATTAATATATGTCAAAACTTTTGCCATTACTATTAAAATTTTATTTCATTTTACTATGCACTTTTTGGTTGACATAATGAAATGTATAAATAATTTATCTCAAGTGTTTCTATATAAATTGCAAACAAAACCAATTTATTTTTATAAATTCATATATGATTGAAGATAATAACATGTATAATTTTTATTATCAGAAACTTAATTAATATATGATTAACACACCAATCATCATCAAGGATTATTAAAAATAATGTCAATAATATTTTAGTTGTAAAGCAATATTATTAAGAATAAAATTTGAAAATTTTTATTTAAGTTTTTGGAGTGAATTAAAATTTAAATTTAAAGAATTTATAATTTTTAAAATATTTAAAAAATAAATTATTAAAATTATCCGAAATACCGTATTATACTGTATTGTTTTGTTTTGTATCGAAAGAACCGAAAAACCGAACTGAACTGTACCGAAAATTAAAAAAACCGTACCGAATTGTACTGAAATTTATAAGAACCGAATTGTACCGAAATTTTTAGGAACCGAAATTTCAATACAATACGGAGATTTGGAAATCCCCAAATTGTACCGAACCGTGTACACCCCTAACAGTGACAACTAACTAAACTCTTTAATTAATTATCTTTTTTCTTATTTTACTTTCATAATAATACATCATATGATTAAAGATATATATTTTTTTATCAATTTACCTCTTCCCTATAAGTGTGTGACCCATTGGATTTTTTGGTCTACTTGACAGTATAGACATAACAACAATTATAGAATTGCATGATTTAAATTATATTAATTCGTCCAATTAATATTAATTCCTCCAATTATAGAATTGTATGATTTAAATCATTATATTAATTCTTCCAATGAATATTTATCCATATGTTTATGTTTAAATCATTAGAGCTTCTAGCCAAATATCATGACTACTCAAGTGACAGAAAAATAAAGTGGTTTGACTATACCCTTCCGTAGACAGTTACCATAAAATTACTTATTTTACTTTACTTTATCTCATTTAAATTTTGAGTACAAATTTACGTCAATTCACAATAACCTGAACTAGTCGACAACCTGCGCTACGCACAGATGTCGATGGTAGATGGTTAAATGTGACTTTAATAAAAGTATTTTTTTTTTTTGCATATGAAAAATGAGATTTGTTTAAAAAAAATTTCGGATTAGATAATGTCTAAGTTGTTTATTAGTTGCTTTTTAATTTTTTTAGTTTTTTTTAATTACATTTGATAAGAAGTTATAATAATATCTTATGTAAATTAAAAATATAAAAATATAGATATAAATTGTTGTAATATAATTGTTTTTTAGCATATTGGTGTATTTTTTTTAATAGAGTGAAATTTTTTTTATTGTAATAGAAGATAATTGGATGAACTGTGTTTTTAACTTTCTCTATAATATTTGACTTCTTAGTCATTTCTTTTTGTACGGTATTTTTTGAATTATTATTTTAAATATATATAACTTCTGTACACGAATTTTATTAAAAGGTAAACTAAAAAATTTCCTATAATAATTAAATTAAAAGTGTAAATAAACTATTTTATACACTTAAAACTATAGAGCATATATAGAATAAATTATAAGGCTTAGTTGTGCAAAATTAATTATATTTCTAATAGTTTCATAACAGTTACAAATAATATAACAAAAATATTTTATTTTAATACAAATATTCTAGTACCAGTTATTATATTATCTATTTATTATATTCTTTTGATTCTATCTAATTTTATATTATAAAGTCCAATTTTATTTTTTTTAGTTAAAACTATTTTTATCAATACTAATAGAGTTAATTTCACTCACGGTCACTCAACTTATCGCGCAAAAGTAATCGACTTTTGTTTTCAACTTAAATATCACTGAATTTCTAAAATTTTTATAAAAAAGTCATGTACACCAGAATCCTCCTCGCCGGATTGATGACATGGCATGCTACGTCAAAAACTACGTGTCGTTTAACAGTATCTCCAACAAATGCTACATTTGGGTCAATTTTATTTACGGTCACTCAACTTATCACTTATCGCGCAAAAGTAACAAACTTTTTTTTTTACTTAAATGTCACTGCACTTCTAATATTTTTGCAAATAAGTCATGTACCGACTATTGGTCGCTATGTGTCATATGCCATGTCATCAATCCGGTAAGGGTTCTCGCCGGATTCCGATGTACATGACATTTTTGCAAAAATGTTAGAAGTTTAGTGACATTTAAGTCGAAAAAAATTGGTTAATTTTACGCGATAAATGATAAGTTGAGTAACTGTGAGTAAAATTGACCCATACTAATGGGTATGAATAATAAGAATTTTGATTTAATACCATAAACATTTTGGCTAAAAATTGAAATTGTAATTAAATATCAAAATTTCATAATTTAAATAAAATCACAAAATATGTAAAAATATATTAGTATATTTCTTAACTATTTTTTTAAAATCATTTATCGGAGATAGAAATTTGATAGTTGTGTATCTGCATTTCATATGAATGTGTAATATCGAATTTATTGATCTTATTTATCATGAATAAAATCATGAATATCAAATAAAGTGAAATGAAGCATAAAATATATACCTATCATATTCAATCTTAATTCAAAAAATAAAAACAAAACATTAAAAAATATAGATGTAACAGGTAAAAACTATATGGAAATAAGGTGTCAATGAAAAATTAAATACCCGCATGTGCACAAAAGAAAAAAAAACAACTCTTCCTTTTTTTTATTTGTTTTTTTAGAATTTTTGCCAGATCTATAATGTTATTATCATCATGAAATTGATTTTGAAATTTAACATCAAATTCCAACTAACTGATAATCCCGATCTTATCAAAATAAGAAGTAAGGGTAAGCCAATGGATTTGAAAGGGATCAAACAACATGCAAAAAGGCTAGCCCGGTTGGACCGAGCATTAGCTCTTCGAAACTTAAGTCAGTAAGAGACTTAGAGAGAGAAAGTAATGAGATAGAGTGTGTCGAGATTACTCATACCTAAGTCTTCATTTCTAGGATATTTATAGAGATTTGGGAGAAGCACTTAAATGGCCTGCTCTAGTGTCAAAGTAGGTGAATGACATGACTAAAGATAGTCGGGGAGATATGGTGATGGAGTATATCAGTAGGTTATCAGGTGACAATCAGGTAAGTCTAAGTGGACACGTCTCATTGTTAGCTCATTGAATTTCCTGCCCCATACCTCGAGCCTTACGTTGGGCCTTTGGGTCATATAATAGATAAGGTATTATCATTTGTCCCCCTTTTAGTGGGTTCTGATGAAGATCGGCAGCTATTGCATTGTTTTGTCATATTGCAATGTTCTTGTCCTATAAATAAGCGAGTTTTCTCTCTATTTTCTTACGAGCATTTTGTTATCATTGCTTCATGGAGTTGTTCAAGCATCTGAAAGTTTTCTTACCTTCCCTTTTCCTATAATCCCTTCATTTTAGGAAGATGAATGAATTAAGTTCCTCTGATGGAGGAACAAGTATTTCATTTGGTGGCAGCATTTCGCTGATTCAGATGAACTGGAGGCCTGATCGGGCCGTTCTTTGCTCACAAATCAGGGACCTTCTTTTGACACTGGGTCCTAAGACAACCCAGACCAAAGTTACCCAGTGATAAAAATGATACTTGTTCACAGGTAAAAGATTAAAAGTGATGATTTTCTTGTCGAAACCTTTTTTTTAAATAAAAAATTATTATTTTTTGCTTCGATTTTTAGGAGGTTTTCGGTGGTCTGCCATCGCACGGCCTACGCGGCTCGCGCGAAACACGGTGCCTGTGGGTAGCATGCGCGAAGCGCCTGCATGCAAGCTCACGAGGCACCGCGCACAGGGCTTTGCCTCGCATAGCGCGCGGCTCGGAGGCCGTACCTCGCGCATGCGGGGTGCACCCGCACTTTGCGCCTGCGAGACGCTGCCTCCAGTGCACAAAGTGCGGCTTCCCAGCGCTAGGCCGTACCTCGCGCCTGCGAGGCACGACCTCCAGCACGAGGGCCGCACCTCTCACGTCTCCTACCTTGCCAGGAGTTCATGTTTTTTGGATTTCCCTGGTTTTGAGTTAGAATTAAACTCAAACTCTTTTTTTCGATTTTCAAAAGAATAAAACTTGATTTTTAAAGGATAATTAAGGATTTTTGAAAGGGATTAAAACTCCTAAAACCTAATTTTTCGTAGATTATACAAAAAGGAAAAGTTAGAATCCCAAAGGGAGAAGCATTACAACGGCGATAAAAAATTCTGAAAAATAAGATTTTTGAGAGCTAAGGTTTCTTCTGAAAAATTGTAATTGTTACTGAGCAAAAAAAAATTATTTTTTTGTGTTTAAGATTCAATTCTCATCACCCGATTTCTTCAAAAATAACTGTTTTTAGCTTCAATTTTGAGTGATAGAAAGTTTTGCTTCAAGCTTTCTTTACTTTTTTTAAGCAATTAGACGAGGAAATCGATTTTTTCTTCTTTTGCAGCTAGAATCAAACCTCAAAGGGTAAATTTTTCGGGTTAGAGTCAATCTTTTCTTTTTTCTTACTTGGTGTCGTTGATTTATTTTCTCCATTGTAATTACTGTTGATTAATATTAGTTTATTTGCGATGCTGTTTGTTGTAATTAACATGAACTTAGATTAATTTAATCAAATTATTGGTATGATGCATGGAATGTAAGTTGAACCTGTAGGATATCTAGTATTAATTTTGTATTTTTCATTTGATTTTACTTCAGGTCGTTAATCCACCTTGTTAATTTCCAATGTTTTATTATCAAACATTATTCTTATGTGGTAATCATTAATTTTTTTCCCAATTAGAATTATTTATTATATTTGATTCATTTAATTGCTTATTTCTTTCATATCATATTCTATACATTTGGTTTAATTTGCTAACATTGCTTTTTTTTTTTTTATTATTCTTGTTGTTGTTGTCCACCAAACTTATTCATTTCACTTTGAGTGATGTTCCTGGGCACACTGGAGAATCAAGAGATTAGTAGCCTTCAAAGTTTGGTTTGTATTTTAATTTATGTATTTCTCTTATTTTATTGTTTTGTATATTTTATGCAAAATAGTATTTATACGCGTTTATTTTAAAGAAACTCACGTTTTTTACAATAATAAAAATTGGGGTTTTTATTAATAAAATAGGACCAATGTCCTGATTTTAGCCAATAACTTTCATTTTGAAAAGGTAGCTAATTCTTTTAAAATGGGATCCAATTACCCCTATTATTTTTATCGCCCAAAATAACTTTCGGATTTTTAAGTTAACACAAGGGAACCAATATTTTTAAACTCTAATAAATGTCCCGATTTATGTATTATGCATTGTATTTTATCCTTTTTTTGTGTATTATTTATTTTGGGCCTTTGTAATTAATTTTGGGGAAATTTTATTTATTTATTTATTTATGCTTTTATTTTGGGGGATTATTCTGTTCCATATTTTTAACTTGTAATTTATTTATCGCTTTCTTTATTACTTTCTTTATTGCTTTCCAAAGATGCTTGAAATACGATTTAATTTTATTGCATGATCAAGTGAGATGAGATATGTAATTTCAATTGCTAAAAAAACTCATTTATAACTTAACTTAAAGCATTAATAAGAGTGAAGTTCCGAACACTCTCTCTGATTTAAGACCCCCGATGTTAGATGACTTTTTTCAATTTCTTATAAATTGGGTGGCGACCCCAAAATATCTCAAAAGTGCCTAAAGGTATCATGAAATTAGATGAACCCCAAGATCTAGAAGCCTTCTCGGGCCCTAAAAGTGGGCTATCCGGGAACATAAGCGGGTTCCGACGCGTCACACTTTTGTTTCCAGATCGGTGTCTCATTCTCCATTTTTTGACTTCTTCTCTTTTTCCTATTTCACCGTTAAGTGTATTTGGGATACTGATGATTTGAAATTGAAAAAGGGAAGGGTAGCAGACTCCTAGCAATTTGGGAAGAGGTGCAATTTGGATGTCCTTGAAGTGTTCTGGTGAATGGAGTGCCCTATAAGATCCGATCGGATCCAGGCTGTTAGTTAGGTCAATTCTTTGTATTATTTATTTCGAGTTTTCTTAATAGAGCTCACGATTTTTTTTGTCGGATACTTTGCCTTTTGTTGAATTAGTGACTCCGAAATATATTAGTATTAAAGCGCTTTAATTACCTGACTTGGGCTAGGATTTCATATTCGGGATAGCAATTGCTCATTAGCCAATCAAATCAGCTTTCTATCTTGAAATTCCTAACGATGTCTTTTCCTTTTCTCGCTGCTTGATTTAGTTCATTGAACTTGGGTATTTGTCCATTGCACCTATTGACGGCATCATTCCAATTTCTTAACTGATTCTGCATTAAATGTCGGAGTCAATATATTAATTGGTGACATTTCGTTCATCGCGCTCATTACGATGAGTCTTTATTATCTATGTTTTGTCTTCTCAACTTCTCCTGTTGCGAATTTCCATGTGGCGTGAATCGCTTGACTTTAGGAGAGGTGGTTTTTCCTTATAAATAGCTGGCTTCTCTTTCCTTTTGTCTTCAGAGTTTTAGAGTTTTTTATTTCTCATGGATTTCTTCCGCTTGCCCTTTATGAATTTGCTCAATCACCTTAATATTTTCTCTTTGTTTTTTTTTGTCATTGTTGCTTTTCCTTATTTTTATCCATTTTAGGACGAGGAATGAATTCTACTCCTTTGTTGAGTCTTACTGTGTTGTGACCTTTCTTCCTGATGACGAAAGTGAGGTCCTCATATCTGTATTTTCTTTCCTTCCCTTTCTTTCTCTTCCTTTAGCACTACCTTTTTCACTTTCCATTTGCACTTAATTGGAAAGTCTAGAATGGTCGTGGCTTAAGGGTGAAGAGAGTATCGATAATCTCTCAGGGAAGAAAGGCACGAGGTGATGAGAGGTGTTCTCAGAGCATTGAATTGAGCTTCAGAGAAAATTATATAGGAATTTCTTTATCACTATAATTTTCTTTTGATGTACTTCAAGAAGTTTAATAAAACGTTCATCTTTACCATCTATAGCTTTTATATTTGGCTTGCTTGTAATTTTTTATTTTTGCAAATGATCGGGGAAATAAGACTTTAATTGTAAATTTTTGGCATTTTTTCATTTTAATAAAATTCTCGATTCTGGCTCACTGATACTTTCCCTTTTGCCTTCGCATATGTATACTTTATTTCCTTTTATTTTTCCTTTATTGGGCATTTGATCGAACTAATAACCCAATTGGATAGCGTGATTATCGAATTTTAAGCAGTCCCAATCGGAAAAATACGACCAGTGTTGACGTTTCTTATGAATTGTTAATGTAATTTCATAAATTCCATTGAAAATTGCTTTTGCAAAGATAATTAATCATTTCATCTCCTGAGTTTAAAGGCTTTTCTACATCATCGAAATCTCATTGTCGCTATTGTCTTGGTTTTCCTACAAGTAATTTCCTCTCATTGGTTTGTGTTGGCATGCAAGCACTATTTTACGACCGTTTTTACCAGATTCTTTTGACTTCTCGAAGGCAGTATCCTTTTCTTAGGCACCCGATTGGATTCATAAGGGCATTCAGATATTATTGTTTGTTCATCCCTCTGATTCATGAAATCGAGTGAAAAGCTATGTCTAGCCAATCCGTTTCGTCTGTTGTATCTTGAAATGTTATTTTGTTTTCCATATTAGTGGCCCATTTAATGACCGCCGCTTTTATTATTTTTTTCATTATGGATATGCTTCGATCTTTTGAATTTTAACATTTCGGTTTTCGATGTTGTATCAGTTGTAGGGTGCCATGTCATCTTATATTGAAGTTTTGGCTTATAGGGTAAGTTTCTGAAGTTTCCTATAAATAGGTGAATTCCTCTCTCGTATTTCCTGAGCCTTCATTCAAAGTTTCTTTGAAATAATATCGCTCAAGCACCTCAAGGTCTTTCGACCCTTTATTTATCTATCTTTTCCCCATTTTAGGAAGACGAATGAATACTTCTTTTTCCTGCTTTTTCCATTTCCCTGCAGCTTTCAATTTTGCAGTCATTTTCAAGGAAAGGGAAATGGTGGCCCAAATATATGACAATGAATGGAGAATGGGTAGGAACATGTATTTCTTTCCCCATTTTCCAATTTTTTCCATCAAGCTTTAGAGGGGCAGTGGTTAGAAAGGAAGAAGGTTGCAGCGCCGCATGATTTTGGCTGAAGTTATGTCCAGTGATCATCCTGCTTTGGGGAAGATTAGATAGGGACTTCTAATATAATTTCTGTAATGAAAAATTTTAATAAAATTCCTTACTTCTAATTCATTCTACTGTTTCTCTTTTATCATATTGCAATAAATCAGAGGATTCTTCTTTCTGCGTTTGGCACTTGAACATTTCTTTTTGGAACGGATGATGGATTTTTCTTTTTTCCCCTTTCGAGAAATTTCGTCTTTCCGGAGTCAACTAACTTCTCAAAAGCGAAAGGTTTTTTTCTTTTTTTGGTAAATTTGAACTCATTTCGTGAATGCTCAGGAGAAATTCAGCTTGCATATCCTTGATTTTTTCGATTGAAATACGTATGGGACTTCCTGAAGCCTTTATTAAAAAGTTGTTTAATGCTTTAGAGGCTAACCGTAACCAGACTAGCCTTTTTTATCTCCTTGAAGTGGGAGACTTACTCGTTCATCGTTTATATGTGCATGACTATTTTAATCAGAATATAAAGCAATTTTAAGGGTTTGTTTACTGAAGCAGAATTTTTAAGTTCATCTCTCGGGACTTCATCAACTGAGGTGAAACTCTAATTATTCAGCTCTTAAGATTCTTTCTACTGAGGCAAAATTTTAATCTTTTGGTTCTCGGGATTCTCTCAACCAAGGCAAAATTTTACTTATTCGGCTTTTGGAACTTTTTCGACCGAGGCAAAATTTTAATCGTTCGGCTCCCGGGATTCTCTCAGCCGAGGCAAAATTTTACTTATTTGGCTCTTGGGACTCTTTCGATCGAGGCAAAATTTTTCTTATTCGGCTCTTAAGATTCTTTTAACTGAGGCAAAATTTTAATCATTTGGCTCTCGAGATTCTCTTGACCGAGGCGAAATTATACTTATTCGGCTCTTGGGATTCTTTCGACCGAGGCAAAATTTTAATCATTCGTTACTTGTTTAAGGGCTGTTCATCTCTATATTTCAATTTAGATGTTTTCAGCTTTTTCAAGTCAGAGTAAATAGCTTTCTTGCATAATTTTCATAATTCTGCAATACATATATTTAATAATTAATTGTATCAGTATACATAGAGTACCTTTTCAAAAGGTTTTAATTTTGTAATGGTAGGATATCCTAAACGGGTCTGGTTGTGGCTTTCATCAACGGTTGTCTCAGATCTCCAGGCATTATCTTTGAGGAAGACATTCTGGAGTTTGTTTTCTTTGGCTTGGGCTGATAGCTTCTCTGATCGAACTTTGGCTCAATATAGCCGGGTCTTTGCCAAGGCACACGTATAAGGCCTTGAGGTTGATGTCTGAGAGATTTTTTGACTTCTCCTTCTCTCATCAATACCCTAAGGTCAGTATCTAGGCGATTTTTGACTTCTGCCGTTCGGAGCATTTTCCTTCTCTTTTTTTTAGGAGTGATGTTACATCTCCTACTTGTTAGTCCGTGTAGAGCATTTTCCTTTTTTTTTTAAGGAGAGATATTACATCTCCTACTTTTTAGTCCGTGCGGCATGTGTCCTATAGGATATTCTCTCTCTTTATTTTGAGAGTCTCTCTATTTCACTTTTCAATGCTTTGAATTCATCGGTCGTGTGACCAACGTCCTTGTGAAAATCACAATATTTGCTTCTATCCCTTAAGGGGAGCGTGCAATCAGATAGTCTTTTCGGCCATCTGATTTGTCTTCTGGCTCTTATCTGTTGGAGAATCTCAGTATGACTAGCGTTTAGCGCTTCATAACTTTCAACTGGATTTTCATCGCAACTTTCATCCTTCCTTTTTCGTATTTTGCTCGCCATGCCTTCTTCGATTGTTGATCAGTCATATTGAGTGGAAATTGCAACCGATCAAATACACTTGGTGGAGATTGCAATCGATCAGCCATACTTGGTGGGAACTGTAGCCTTTCGGCCAGAATTTTTCTCATTCTATCAACAAGGATAGTTTCATCCGAAGGAATGAACAACTCGCTCTTTTCATTATGTCGCCTATGTCTGTTGGGGATTCAATTATGAGAGACTCAGATAGAGGAAAGTTCCTGGTACTTATCTGCAGTGCATCTATCGCCTCTTTAAGTCGGATACCTCTATTTTCCATGACAAGTGCTTGAAATCTTTCCATGTAGTCTCTGAGACTTTCATGGGGTTACAGAGTCAAGCTATGCAGATTGCCGATCGTTTGAGCTTGGGTAAATTTTTCTATGAAAAGCTTCTTGATTTGCTCGAAAGAAGTAATTGAGCCCTGAGGCAGGTT